>OX104063.1:158702456-158872936 GCA_944474145.2 Dicrocoelium dendriticum | reverse complement strand
CTAAACTATAAGCGAAATATAAGAGATGGCTGTTCACCCACCATCGGGGTCCTAGGAGCCCGGTAACCGAATAATTTCGCATGGCTGGTCAAAATAAGGTATATGGGTAGTCAAAACGTTCTGGATAATCAGCTAGCCAAAGTGACCGGCTACTATGGCGCATTGCTAGTTTTCTTGGAATCAGATGGAATGTAAATAATGCATGTTATTTTGACATAAACGGCTATAGGAGCAGATCTGTTTCTTTATGTTGTTTGGTAACCAGTGATTCTAATAGTGATTGGTGAATATTCATTATGGCTAAAAGCTGGGGAATATTAAGCCGAGTGGAGGAAATGGACTACAAATGCCTACTTCTGAAGATTATGGTCCTGATGGTGTCCATTTAACAGACCCGGTGGACTATATTTCGCTGGAGTTTACGTTGTAGTTAAAAGCATAACGGCGGTTAAATAGACGGTAATCAAGGAGAATGAACAGTATTTATGAGGCACTGTCATTTGCTGGTCGTGAATGCGCATGGAAGTGCCTACAATCCGGAGGCCACTTGTCAAAAATGCTAGCTCCGCTTCAAAGATAGCTTCTATTTATCGGTGTATATTCCAGTAACCATAGCCTTACAATTTCAACGTCTTCACCGTGGTCTAGGGCCTGTAGAACAACCCTAGTAGTCAGATCTAAACGTTTATAGGTATAAATAATCTTCGAAGCAGCACGCGTCAAATTATTTAGGAAACGGTATTGGAGATGATAATGCAGCTAAGTGTGGATAAATTTATTGTGCATGCCATAGACACAATATTGACATACAGCGGTCATGTAGACATATTAAAGTGGGAGAAAGCGATGAGGTCCAGATGAGGAGCAGAGCCAACCGTAAGCATGTGGTCGTCCATTTTGCAAGGCTGTTGGCGTTACGGCCTTGCTAGTGTAGCTGAACGAACTGATTAAGCGGCAATTGGTTAAGCAGAGGCAGGGGCTAATATTGGAGTTTAGGGGTGGTATGCAATAAGCTGAATATTAGAAAGGTTAGGTTGACCACCTGGGAGTCCAGCAGGCAGGAAAGGAACAAGCGAGAATAGACCGGCTTGGACGTAAAGCTGTAGGTATGCGCCCGGTCTTTGAGGCCCCGAAGTATTTAACCTTTCGGAGGGGCGGTGTCTTCCAACCACTTGCGTGTTGAATAGCGTGTAGCAGCTGGGTTTGAGAAGCGAGATTTGCGGCTAACGATCCGGGCTGTCAATATGGTCCTGTTTGTATCGCCATACGGCAGGCTTTTAAAAGCATTAGGGTGAGTCGACAGAGTTCAGGGATGGAAAAGAGTACGGCAAATATGTTTTCGACAATAGAAGTTACTGACAAGTAGTACAGCGTTAGTTGAGCCTGATTGTTAGGATAGTTAAGGGTAAAATGTTACCACTGAAACTGAAGCTTGGGGCCTGTATTCGGGTTGCAACTTGAAGCGGAGAAGCCTTGGAGCCGTCATCTCTTCAATTAAGCAATTTGTTCATTACAAGGTGTGTTGGAGCAGTCGTCGCTTTTCGAGACTGTTGGGCCGATCCTTTAGGTGAGGTTCTCCGGGGAGGGATTTGCTTTAGTTTTGGGAAGGAAAGCTTTGGGCAGTGGCTAGGTTACCCCGCATGGCGGTGCTCCACTTTGTGCTCAGGCCAGATGCCTTTGGGCAGGCCGACATTGGAAGTGGCAGCGGGGATGCACGTTAAGTAACATAACGGATGGCACATCCGTCATCATTCTGGTGGTTATGCTAGCGAGAGCTGTTTCAGTTTATCAAGCAAAGGTGGAAGAACCATAGTGTAGGTCAAGAGTAAAAAGTAGGCAAAAAGTAGGATCTGGTTAGTCACCCACCACCACGCATTACGCACGGCAAGCGTTGGAGCCAGGTAAAAGTGGAAATTAAGTATGAACGGCCAAGAGAAGGCAAAGTGGTGGTTAGTAAGTTTTAGATGTCCAGCTAGCCTGTGTGACAGGGACCTCTCTGTAGCATTGTTGGCTTTCATGCCAGCGGAATCGAATCTGGAAAGTGCATGTTGTGCTAGCAAAGGCAGTCGAAGAAAAGGATCCTGATTTTGATAAGGCCTGACTACCAGTGTTTCCAATAGTGCTCGACATACGTATAACAGCTAACCCTAAGTAAATGTGGCCAAGAGAGGATATAGTGGGAAGCAGACTGCTTGTTTCTTGGAACTGTGACTCTGGTAGTGGTCGCTTTCTCGATCCGTTTGAGTAAATCTTTTTGCTGTATCGCGTGCAATTAGAAACTACGGAAAGAAGCCAGTGAACCTTTGGCCATCTGTGTAGAATACTTTGGGTTGTGTCGAGCAACTAATCGAAGCGATTGAAGGAGATGAAAATTAAGTATAACCAGGGGAGCAGCGCTTGATAAGGAGGGCTTATGTCAATGGCTGCGAGCACCCTTACGTTAAATGTTGAGACCAGCTATGAAGCGTTTTGATGCATGCCGGTAAATAAGACTAGGTTAGCTAATGCGTTGAGTTGGAGGTACCCAGAGTGAAAGAGTTAGTTTAAGGCATGATTTGCGTAATAGGTACTGGGGTCATGGTGAAGACAAGTACGAGTGCTATGGGAGTGAGTAAATTAAGGAGGAAGGCAAAGTGCTGTTGACCAGTCATCCATAAGAGATACAGGTAGTCATCAACGCTCCAAAGATCAAGCTGAGGGAAGTCACATTAAGTAAGAGGCCAACAGTAGGCTAGGTAGGAGACAGAGAGACCTAGGAAGGACATAATCATAGTTGGTACACCGACCAAAGGTAAGAAATCAGGAGGGAAGTCTGGTAAACAGTAAGTAGGATAGGTAAGGTCTGATGGAGTAAGAAAACTATGCCTAATTGCTGTAGAACACTTGGCAGGCGTCCGCACAGCTTGTGCGCATTATTTGTTCATGTAAATGCAAATGAAAAGCTGGAGACTGCTTAGGGGAAGGAGCTGAGGAAAAGCAGCTTATCGTAGCTGATAAAAAGGTGTTTCAGTAGCGAGTTGTACAGACTAGGAGAAGTATTTAGTCATCTGGAGCGTGTCAGTCATAGGGCATGATAAAGTTTGCATAATGGCCGTCAGACTAAGGCTAGCGTGTAGACTTGTAGGCTGTGGTAAAGAACAAAGTGCTGGTACGAGAAGGTTAAATAGCAGCTAATTGTGGTATGAGGTGGATATGCGTGTGATCAGACTATCCGAAGCAGAGAAATCCGCGGTCTATAGATTGTAAGGTATTCGTACATGAATAAGGCCTTTATAAGCAAGGTCGATGATGCAATGATGCAGAATTATCAACACCGCAAGAAACAAATCAAACAAGGTCAGCATAATTGTTGCCGTAGACAGGGTGGGGACTAGTAGGATAGCTTAGAGAGTGGTAAACATAGGAGCGAATTGTAGAATGGCAATCGATGCAGTTAAGCATCGGTATTGGGGAGAGTGAGGCCACCTTGGTTACAAGCGACCTGTAGATCTCAGGTGCTCATATGTCGAGCGGCTAAAATGCTTGTAAAACTAACCGGTAAAGCAGACCGAGACGTTGTCTACGCTCCATTTGGGCTAGTCTCAAAAACATGATCGTCCGAATCGCACATTGAAAAGGCGTTTTATATTATCTGGGCACATAAAGTTTTGTATCTCCATGCTGAAAGCCTGAGGATTGTACCTTTCTCGTAACCCTGCCGGCGCTTTTTCTAGCCATGTACGTAATCACCTAGGATGATAGGTAAACGTAGGTCCTTCCGCGCTGGTAGCGGAGCAATATTGCAGCATCTCTTCCTGAGAATAAATTCTGACCCCCTTCTCAGTGTCAGGTTAAGTATGTCACTGCGCACCGCTTGAGGTATTACCGTATGTAAGAAGCATAGGCTTAAAGTAATGCGTCGCAACCATAGAGGCTGGAATTTGAGGTGACCACACTCGTGTAGGTATCCAGGCGTTAGATTTTGTGGGGCTACCATTTTGGTAAACCGCCGATGTGCCTTTTTCTGCAGTATGCAATCTGACTTTTGCAAATTGTTACCGATGAAAGTGCAATGTTATAGGTGTGGGCACATATGACTCCGATAAAGTTCTAGTCGTGTCTCCGCTGTGGTTGTATGCCACCTAGGTAGAAGGTTAATTTTAGGGCATTTGCACCTAGATATTACCCATTCTCTGGGAAGTTGTGGCTCATACGATACCGCATACCCGCAGCTTTAACCAAAGTACTGTGTTGGATAGGTATGCCATTTAACTTCAATGTGCTAGCAAGTGTGGGGCCTTTCCGGTCTTGAGGCTCAATGTAACAACGGAAACATTCATTGCCACAGCTGGCACTAAAATACTCACGCCTCCAAATCTTCGCGGATGTCGTCAAGTGTGGCAATCCTTGCACCCTGGGAAAGACATATGCGACCTTTTTGTTGTCGGCAATGAGGAAGTGGCGGACATACCGCTGGCTGTTACAGAGGTCGTTCACTTAAAATAGCAGGGTCGGTCCAGGCGCGCTCCCTCGTACGACACCACTGTAATTTGTGACAGGGACCATTTCAGTCTGCGCATTTTTCAGACTGCGTGTGCCGGGGTAGATAGGATTCCAACCAATCTAGTAAAGGACTGCCTACACCCCTAGCTTTAAGCTTATGTAGTAGGCGTATATGGGGACCCTATCGAGCGACTTTGGCATATCCAGGTATAGTGTAATTACAGTTAGATATGAATCATGTGCCCTGGTGGCAAAGAAAGAAAGCTGGCAGGATGCGTCAAGTCGAGCGTTTAGAGAGCCATTAGTGACCTGCTAACATGCTCTCCTGCGTACAGGATGTCCAAACGTGCCGGCTTAACCCATCTTTCCGTCACGCGCGTGATAATTTATGTGTGGTTTAATTTGTCGGTCGTTGTTAACTCCCTTTCTCTACGAAGGCACCTTTATGGCGCAATGTATTGACAGTGTACTTCCAAGCCGAAGGTTATTGGCCATCCTCTATGGAGAGTGTAAACAAATTTAAAAGAAATGTCGGAAGGCCTTTGCCCCATTTCTTAATTAAAATGGAGGGAATTCAATCGGTGTTAAGGTTCGTAGATGGCTTAATTGCTGAGGTAGCGCGACGGATAAATTTTAGGTCGTTGTACCCTACAGAGCGACTGGTTGGTGGACACGTGTAGCTCAGTAGGGAATGAAAGCATTTCAAGGCATTGGGACTCTTTGAAGTAGGTGTTGTACGCCACGCATATAATGCGTGTGTCTTCAATCGCGTCATTGGGGACAACAAATATCGAGGATATCTTTGCTCCATAAGGTGGTTTGCGTTAACGCCGCAGTCGGTTGTGTTGCTTGGCTTTGTTCACACTAGGCAATGCCTCTCCTTCCTGGGTAGTTTTGAGCATATAGACCTGTCTGCCAGCTGACTCGTAATCTTGTTGGCATTCAGGAAGTGTGCCAAGTTGAAAGCTTTGTTGTAGGAACTTCGTAGCTGACGCATTCTGACATGCATATTATTTTGGCTCATATTTCTTGATGACCTATTATTTAAATAAGATAAAGTAGCCAAGGGATGCAAACGGTAATGTAGTGCGCTGTAAAATAATGCAGACGAGCTCTCCAGGGAGTTGAACGAATAAACTTCCTCCCAGTTCCTTGATCTAATAAGCATAGTAAAGGTGGGCCAGCTTGTGGAATTCAACGGGCGGTGGTACTCAGTGGTACCTATTTTAGCAACACAGGTAGCAAAACTTTTAGTACATTGAGAGGCATACAGCCCTGTGGTTACGCTCCGGGAATGCTTGGCCTGCAGCTACCCTTAGTTTGTGTGTACCTGGAGTAAAGATTATGTCTAATAAATGGGTTGATCGACTCGGTGCTGTAACTTGCTGCACCCATCCTCCCAAGTTGGTGTAACCTAAGAGACCCCATGCTTAGTTGGAGCGGTAGGCGAGAAGTATTGCATATCACGCAGGTTGAAAGCCCCCGCAACAAGCTTGCATGCACACGGATAGTTCGATACTTGCTCTAAAGAAGCTAAGCAAAGTCTTATCGCTCACCTGGAATGTATCAGGAGTTCTGTAAATGCATCCAAGTGGTATTGTGGATCCCATGAGATCAGCTATTATCCAAGTAGCGTCCACGGTTTTGGCGTTAGGTATGACTTCTAGTCCCGCAGGGTTGTTTCGCCTATGGTAATTGGCCCTCTTTCCACCATGCTGGTGTTTACGAGATGGTGTAAACAGCTGATAGGCGTGTAGAGAATAGGAAGCGACTAAATGAAATGCTCCAACCCACGTTTCAGTTAAATGAACTACATCCGGCGTGGCAAGGATAGTTAAGGAACGTGGTATATGCAACTTGTTGTTCAGCAACCTGCCGAGGATTGGTATGATTGAAAAAGTTTGGCAGATGTTTCTTAACTTTATTGAGTTCGCAAAGGTGTCACGGGGAGCTACTGAGCCATTTGTAAAAGTTGCAAAACTGAGGCAATAGATGTAACAATATACTGTTCGTTAGTGACGTGTTATGTGTCGGAATGAGCTTGTCGCGGCTCATCCCTACCTAGTATAAAAAGGTGCTTGATGTAGAGCAGGCTGAAGGGCCTCAGCAGTCCTGACGTTGTTTGCGGTGGTAGGAATCCATGCGACGAAGTAGGTGCTCAGCGGTCTGAAATATCACGATCGAGCTGAGGATCGTGCTGATTAATATTACCTGAAGTACAAGCCGCAAATGCAGTGTGTGCGGCTGAAGGGCAAGTGGTCATTTCTGTTTTGCCTGAGGCCAGTTTTGATACCGGGAACTTTCACGATTTATGATAGAGATGACCAATCATAGTGACTTTGCGTAGTTGATGACAGTTTGTCACGACGGTGTTGACGTCTGTTTCCTTCCTAAACCGTTTCAATCGGAGCAGCGAACTCGCTGTTCTGCCTATGAAGTCTCCGCTTGTACAGAGTTTACTGCTAAACCATGGACTCTACGCATAGCTTGCTTAACTGTTTCCAATGAACTATCGTTAGGAAATTTAAACACCAATGTGGTACACGGCCACCTCGCCCGTCCGGAAGCTGCTTGAAGGGAAACCACTGTCTTTGCTGCTTCCTGGGTGGGTGAGGGATGTATAGGTGCCTTAAGAGAGTTTATCGGCGTCTTCCTTGCACGGGGACTTTTGGCTCTGGGCTTATCCCTTGTTTCAGATAAAAGCTCCCGTGGCCATCATCTATAGAATGGGGCTAAGCCTGAGGTTAGCTGATCACTAACGGGTGTAACTACCTGATTCCTACAACCCAAGCGTGAGGAGCCCCCACCTCGGTTTATCCTGTTGCTCAGAAACAGCTGTTTCCAATCAGTGCTATTTCGTATCTCCTTCCAACTTGTCATAATAGTGCTTAGAATTGATGCACTGTTAGCAATAAATTAGATGGGTGGCTCGGATTAACTGATTCATTTGTTCAGTCGCACTATACCTAGCGAAGTAGCTGTGATTCTATTGACACCAATGCTTGCCCGGCTGAACACTGCCAAAGAGGTACCATCATGTACCGTACACAAAATGGTAGTAAACGACTCATTGCAACTAACGGAATCTGTACGTGTTATTGCTTCTATCGGGGCTAGCTCTGGCTTGGGTTTGAATGGAATGTTCCTAACTGCCGAGCGGGTTGTTGTTATCTACACGTGAAGGCGTTTCGTTGAAGGAGTTAGAGTGTGTCGATGCCGAACAGAGGACAAGCTAGGCACTCGCGGAGCACGCTTGGGTTCATCGGGTGCCACTTTGCAGTGGACTTCGTTTATTATGTGTGAAGACCCTGTTTCTTCTAACTGCCGTCCTTGTCTATTCTCCTAAAGAAGGCCAGTTAATTCCCACATACTTTCGGTGTCCTGGGATTTTATGGTCTCCAAACTCAGCGTATTTGCCAAGAAACAATGGCGTTGCACTATTTGCTTGCTCTCAGCTTGACCTACATTAGCTGAGAAATTCAACTCAACTTTGCCTGAGCAGTTGGGGTAATAAGAACCCGTAGAGTGTCAGAAGCTCTTTCACGAGTACCCTCATTAGCTTTGGAAGCAAACAATTTGCCGCAACTGTGCTGCTTGGCAGTCTTTGCAGTCACTACTTTTGATGCAACAAAGCTTGCCCGCGACCAGATGGCATTTAGGGAAGAAAACATTCACGAGCCGACCTCAATACCAAATTTGAATAGCATTGAATTTGAATAGCATTGAACAGCATTTCTTAAAACGTTGCTAATAATAAGGTTAGGTTGCATGCCATTAAAGTTCAACAATATCTACTTAATCGTGTGGTGGTTCAGGCAACCTGGTACGTTATAGGCGACTACCACTGTTAAGCAGCTTGTACGCCTCGGAACCTCGGTACTACTTGCATTGGGGAACCCTCCCGGTCGTCTCTGCGCACTTATCTACCCGTAGGTATCCAGGTTTATCTACGCATGCAAAAGCAACTAAATGTTCGGATAATGGCTGTAAGATGTTGCGGGTCATTTCCATCTCTGCTAATTCACCTTGCAGTTCCGCTATTCCATTGCGTTTAGAAGAAAGTACGTCGGTCAAGTTAACGGAGCACGGCACAGTCGTGCCAGTTGCTAGTTTGCCCCTTACTTTGCCCGATTTATTTATACGACAGCAAGTACACTTGGCCTCATTTACCATGAGCATTGTGAGAGTAATATCCTGTGACAAGGGTTAAAAGCATAAACGTAAGGAGGGAGTAATAAGAAAATTGAAGCAATCTATATGGCCAAAGATAATCCTGGACGGTCAGCAAGATGGAGTATAGCAGAGTAGATTTAATAAGCTTGCAGTAAGCAGAAGTAAACTATACGAGAACTACCAGGCTGTACAAATCTCGAGTTACCCCACATGGATAGCGAAAAGAAAGAAATTGTCGCAAACTGTCGCCATCCTTCACTATCTCCAGCGGTGTGAGAACATGTTACACATTCTCACAGTTCCTCATTAAGTTGCTACTGATGATGTCCTAGAAGCCGCGTTCCCTGGACGGGACCTAGGTGTAGAAATACTTCATGGTAAGCGAATTCGTAAGTTGGAGTACGCGGACGATATTGTCCTAATCTGTGACAACTCCCAAACAAATGGAACATTATTGGACTGATTAACACTGCTTGTCTATCGTTTGGGGCTATGCATTGCTCTATCGAAATGCAACGTATTTCTCCAAAATTGACAGGGACCCAGCGCGGCGCTAACGCTTTATGCTGATCAGCTAGAAGTCGTCCGGAATTCAAGTACCTGAGCAGCTATATTAGCACCCAGTGGATCGAAGATGAAGTTAAGAACCGTATAGCAAAGGCTTTATGTACTGTTGCCAACCTACGCTACCTGTGGCGCAGACGCTACACTGCTCATGCCCAGAAGGGCAGAGTTTATAACGCAGCCATCCGTTCAAGCCTCCTGAACGGTAGTGAAACTTGGCCCAGCAGGTCGACAGAAATAAAGAGGCTCATCACATTCGATCACCACTGACTTCGCAGCTTAGCTCATGTCTGGTGGGAGCGCCGCTTGAGCAATGAGCTTGTTCGCCGTCACGTATTAGGTGCAAGAAGAGTGGGTGAACCGCTCAGCACCATTATATCACTCATCAGACTCCGATGGCTGGACCGCGTGTTGCGTACGCCGGAAGGCCGACTCCAGCGGCGTGCAACTTTTGCGCGCTGGGGGCGCGTTTGGAATAGGAGGAGGGGAACCAAGCATGTACTTGGTCGAGAGAAATGAAATGCCTTACTGCGAATTTGGCGTCGGTTGGTGCATCTCAACCGCCTGGCTGGAGTCCTGAGGATGATGTACACGCTTGGTTGAACGCACTTGCTGAGGTGGCTAGGAGCCGGTCCCGATGACGTTCGTGTTGTGGGTTCCTTTGTCCAGCCCCTCTCGCTTAGCCTTCCCATTTAATAGCGATATCATTCGTTAGGCATAAAATAACTCCTCTTTTGCGGTGCGGCGGCATGCTTTTACCTCTCCCAAACAATGTCCATCCGTTACTGGGAACTCAGTCGGCGCGCCTCTGTTGCATTTTTCTTCTTCTTCTCGTCTTTATATTGCGGCACAATCGTCGTGGTGTCTTCTACCTGCCGGTAGCGTGTAAAATAATGATGTTAAGGCTGGACTAGTGATGAAGTTGTCACGTTTCCTCAAAAGCTGCCCAGTGTATGCGTTGCGATGGGTTGATGCACACTGCCTAATATAACATTTACCTAGACTTGTATGCACCGCTCCACTTGATTACCTCCGCTGCTATATTATTTTCCCGTGAACCACGCCGTGCCTTAGTAAACGACCGGTGACGTTTCGTTGCGTTACCTGCACTCAAGTCTGGCTCCGCTGCTCTCCAAGTTGTGGTAAAAACCTCTACCCATTCGGTGGTGTCTTCAAACCCCTGCCCTCATCCCCATCTAACCCAGTCACCCCTATGGATAATAGAGCCAAACTTCATCTACCGCGTCGCTGGAACCACTGCCGCCTGTCCCCTGCCATGTACCAATGACTAAGTCGTACGCAACAATGCTGAAAGGAACGCTACACCCGCGTCTAGTAGGCCGTGACCAGTAGTATGTGAAGCTAAGTCCATCACTTCAACGGGAGGAACGCAAAAACAGAGACCGAAATTGCTATCCTCGCAATCGCTGAGAAAACCAACCCACAAAAGAGTCGACCGAATCTAAAAGCTGCTAAAAGGCGTCCGGGCTCCCCGTAGTTCGTAGGCGGCTGAGAGCAGCAAGATACCCTCACGCGACCGCTGCCTTACCAACATGAATGTGCTTGGATAAACAAACATATCATCCCAGAGAATTTTTAAATGAGCAAAGGTTTCTTCACTGAATGGTTCCTTACTTTTCGAGGAGAGTGAGTAAGGACTAAAGATTGTCGCTGAATTTCTATACGGTAGAAAGCCAGAGGAACGGCCCATGGTCCGCCTACTTAATTTTGTTTATCCATTTGAAGGTGAATGTCTACGTATCCCCTGACGCACCAAACGTCTAAAAGGTGAGTCTTTCAACGTTTTGCGTGACCTCTCCCCATAGAATCGGGTAAAAATGAGGACACTGCTTGGTGATATTCGAACTCAAGTGGCGAATGACAGAACACCTCCAACTTGTGAATTGTCGTGCAGTCCGGAAGACCCAGTAGTCGTGCTGGTGACCGGTACTCATCAGTCGTGGCTTCATTGCCAACTTGAGCCGTCCGCGAAATATACTTGAGGAGATTCAACTTTCTTCTTAGAAAAGTACGGATTTCATGGCTTCTGTGAGACCTGGTTGTCGTCGGACATTCTGGAGTCAAACGGGTTTAGCCCGAGTACCACCGCACCAGCCTTGTTCGGCATGGAAAGAGGTTTGGTGGCGGCATGTTCGTCTGTTAAAAGACAAGCCTCAAGGTCAACTTAGTTGAAACTCTTTGGTGAGTATGAAGACTCTGAAGCCCACTGGTGTCGTATTCGTGATGGACGCATCGCTTACCTGATTAGTGTCAACTGCCAGCCGCCATTGGGATCTGGAGTTTGTTGTCTAGACTTTATTAGAAAGTACGAAAAACGCAATGATTGCCTAATTGTGGGGACTATAATATCCCTGATATTGCTTTAGACCTCCTCTGTTGTGACCTCACTTCAGTCTCCTTTCTTGTTCCGCGCATCGAAACAGTCCTCGACCGCAACTTAGCTCAACAAGTCGTGATGCTTACCAGAATCCTTACCGTCCGGATGCCCTAGGTCGTTGGTCTAGTGTTCACGCCGTTACAGACCGATGTCTTAAACCAGATTATCCTTCAACCCACAGGCAAAACGACCATCGTACCTTTTTATACCATTGGACTAAGCGCCTCACTGTCCAGGATCTAGGCAAACGACGCCGGAACTTCTAACGTTAAGCTCCATACCGTCTAACTAGTGCTGCAGGCGCTACCAATTAAAGTATCACGATGGCCTGCGCCTGGATGCAGCGCGGAACACTTCGTACGACAACATGCCGTCACTGATCAATAGGGTCGTTCCAGTCACAAAATGAAAGACAATTTGCCCGAGGTCCAAGCTGGATTGATCGTTGATTGAGTCCAAAATCAACCAGCGAAGGACGTCATGGGAGCGTTACTACTCCAGCTACAAAACACTTCGCAATCTCCGTATCACTCAAAGGTGCAAGAAACCGCAACTTTACGAAAACTCTTTATCTATATAATGCGAAGCAATTCCCAAGGTGATCTTTTACTACATGAAGTAAAGTACTAAAGCTGGTAGTGGTATTCCCGTTCTGTACTTCCCTAACCAAGTTGCCTTACTCCACGAAGACGCCGCGAATGACAGCCGCGTAACCGGGCAATAATCGTTGTCTGCTTGAACAATACACCGTTCACCAAGCCTGTTGTATCCCCGTTGCTTTCTCTTCTTGGGCATGCAGATAAGTGTCGAGAAGGTCGAGAAGCCGCTTCTTCAAGTTGAGCCAACTTCTTCTTCAGACCCTGATGGGTTGCACGCCTTGTCCCTAAAAGCTGTGCCGGATCACATTGTTGATCATGTCTGCGGAATATTTCGTCGCTCATTCTGTTAGACGCTTCCCGGTAGTCTAGGAATTAGGAATGGTCATACTGAGTACGAAACTAAATCTCGTCAAGGTCCCGTGAGTTAGCTACCTATCTGCCTAACCTCAGTAATATGCAAAGTTTTTGTGAAGATGCTAAAGTTAGCTCTCCAGCCTCACCCGGACGCCTCAGACGTTATCACTGGCTTTCAGTATGAGTTCCCAAGAGCGCGCTCATGTAGCTCAAGTGTTTTCGTTGCCAGAGAAAAGTGGAGAAAAGAATTGGACGCTGGAAAACGCCACGATGTTGTATTTGTGGACTTAAGCAAAGTGTTTGACAAGCTTCAGCACCAACGGCTCTTTTGCGCACTCCATGGATTTGGTCTATCTGGGACTTTTCTCGCTTTGATCCCATTGTCTGTAAAGGCGTACCGTGCGGGGGATGATAAATGATGTGCGGGATCTGAACCCTGAAGGTCACAGCTTGTAGCAAAGTCTAGAAATATTCGTATATTTGTTTATTTATATTTATTACCAGTGGTGTTTCAAAGTGTCAGTCCTTGGGACCAAGTCTTCAAACACTTTATAATCGACTTACCCAACACGCTTCAGATGGATTTTCAAGCCATGCGGATGACCTGAAACTATAGGGGAAAGGGTGCCGTCCGGGTGATACCGATATGATACAATTGTCGATCGAGCTGCTACACAACACCGGCCAGTCAAATGACAATTACCAGTGAATCGCGACAAATGCTCCTTTTATCAATTGGCGCTTTTAAACCTTTAAGAGTCCGCCATATTGGTTGGTTCTTGCTCAGAAATGCTTGGCAAGAAAATGACGTTGACATACATCTGTCTTCTGACCTACGGTCAACACAGAACACTTAGGAGATAGTCGCCACCGCCAGCAAATTTTTCCATGGAATGCGACGAGTAGTCTCCCGACTGACATCATCATCATCACCATTACACGTTAGCTGGAGGTGGAAAACACCTCAGCTATTGTGCCGCAATACAAAATACAAGAAAAGGAAAACAGTGACAAACAGTGGCACGCCCGCTGAGTCCCCAGTAACGGATGGACATCGTTCCGGAGAGCTAACAGCTGGCTGCCGTAAAAAGAGAATCATATTATGCCTAACAGGTGAGATCGTGATTGGAGGGGATACTAAACAGGAGAGGGATGGCCAAAGGAAATCACAACACAAACGTCATTGGTGCCGGCTCCTAGCCATATCAGCAAGTGTGTCCAACCAAACGTGTGCACCGTCCTTAGGACCCCAGCCAGGCAGTCGGGATGCACCAACTGACGCCAACTTCGAAGTGAGGGTTTTCATTTCTCTCGACCAAGTCATCACTTGGCCTCCCCTCCTCCTCTTCCAACCGCACCCACAACGCGCAAACAATTCACTTCGCGGGAGTCGGTGTGCTGGCATGCGCAACACGTGGCCCAGCCATCGGAGTCTGGTGCGTGATATAATGGTGCTGAGCGGTTCACTCGCTCTTCCTGCACCAAATACGCGCCGTTGAACATGTTCATTGCTCACGCGGTGTTCCCACCAGACATGAGCTAAGCTGCGAAGGCAGCGATGATCGAATGTGACGAGTCTCTTCATGTCAGTCGACCTGATGGGCCAGGTTTCACAACCATATAAGAGAGTAGAACGGACGGCTGCGTTGTAAACTCTGCCTTTCAGGGCGAGAGTAATGTCGCGTCTGCGCCACAGGTGCCGGAGATTGGCAAAAGCACCTCGAGTTTTTGCTATGCCGTTCGTAACCTCATCTTCAATCCCACGGGTGCTAATATAGCTGCCCAGGTACTTGAATTCCTGAACGACTTCTAGCAGATCACCACCAAACGTTAGCGCAGGGTTGGGTCCCTGCCAATCTTGGAGAAGTACTTTGCATTTCGATGGAGCAAAGCATAGCCCAAAACGATTGACAGCCAGTGCTAATCGGTCCAGTGCTCTTTGGCATGTTTGGAGGCTGTCACAGATTAGGGCAGTATCGTCCGCATACTCCAAGTCAAGAAGTCGCTCACCAGGAAGTAGCTCCACACCATCTAGGTCGTGTCCAGCGCACGCTGTTTCTATGACTTCATCAATAGCGAAGTTGAAGAGGAAAGGTGACAGCGGGCATCCTTGTCTCACGCCTCTGGTGATACTGAAGGTGGCGAGAGTTTGCCATAAACCCTCACCCTGCCCGAACTATGCGCGTACAGCGCTTTGATAATGTTTACATATTTATCAGGCACACCTTTCCTCAGCAGACAGTCTTAATTGGCACATCGATCGACTGAGTCGAAGGCACCTTTTATGTCAAGAAACACGACAACGGTGGGTCGCCAATAAACATGGCGGTGCTCCAACACTTGACGCAATGTGAAGATGTGGTCGATGCAGCCGCGACCTCGACGAAATCCGGCTTGCTCTTCACGAATTTGGCGTTCACGAGTGCCAGCCAATCTGTGGAGAATGATAGAGGCAAGCAATTTAGAGGCAATCGAAATCAGACTGATCCCTCTATGATTGCCGCATTCCAAACGAGAGCCTCCCTTGAAAATTGGGACAATGACGGAGCGGTTCCAATCTGTCGGGACTGTCTCCTGTTCCTAAAGTCTTACTAGCAACTTGTGTAGATCATTTAATAGAGCAGGTCCCCCGAATTTGAAGAGGGCTGGGGGGATTCTATCTGCTCAGGAGGACTTATGCAATTTCAACAGCCGGATCTCACGTTCGACCTCTGCGCGTGAGGGCGGATCCGAGGAGACGGCCCAAGGAGAAGGGCGCTCAATGCCCGAAGAAGAAAGCGATAACGCAGGTTTGTTAAATTGCCTTGCAAAGTGTTCGGCCCAACGCTCCAAGCGTTTTGACAAGCTGTGGATCGGCTGCCCACTCTCGTCGCGTATGGTCTCGCTAACACCAGGCCTCCTGCTGCCTGTTTCCCGTATCAGACGGAATAACTTACGATGATTACCAACGGCAGCGGCTGTTTCCATCTCAGGAGCACGATGGGACCACCAGGTTTCGCGGTCCTTCTTCAGGATAGCCCGTAGTTTTGCCCCGAGAATTTTGCGAGCCTCATTGTATTCGCTTCCAGCCGGAATACGTCGGCGAGCATCCATAAGTTCCATAGACTCTGTAGAGACCCAGTGTCCGGTTTGGCAATTTGCTTTGCCAAATGAAGACACGCCTGCGGACAGTAACGTTTGACGAATATGCGACCAGTGATCTTCAACGGTGTTTAGTGGGCGCTTACCCAGCCCAGATGTCAGCGCACTATGGTATACATTCAGAACATCTGGCTTCGTCAACTGGCTGGTGTCAATCCGTTCACCTCGACGTTGCGGACGTCCACCGAAACGCACCCGGAGGTCGGCACAGACAAGTGCGTGGTCAGAGTCCACGCTCGTGCTCCAAATTGAGCGACAATTCTGGACACAGCCCCTCCAGCGGTAAGTGATCGCGATATGATCGATTTGTGTCCATGGTTGGCCCGAGGCTGATGGCCGCCAAGTCACGCTTCTGCGGGTGCTGTGTCGGAAGTTAGTGCTCGCGAGAAAGAGGCGAGCATCTTCACACAGATGTAGCAATCGTTCACCATTATCATTACGCGATCCTACACCATGTTGGCCGCCCAGATGAAGCTCATCAGAGGACAACTTTCCGACTTGGGCGTTCAGATCACCAGCCAACACCACAGTATCCGTGCTTCTTCTGTAACGAAGGAGCTCGTGAAGTTGCTGATAGAAATCATCTTTTACCGAATCAGTGCTACAATTTGTAGGGGCGTAAGCCGCAATGACAAACAGGCACCGTTTGTCTCCGCGCGACTTCGTAGCACGGAAGGAACCAGCTAATCTAATGGCACACATCCTACTGTTTACTGGGATCCAATCAAGCAGGGCAGCTTCAGCCCGGAGACTCAAAACAATGCTGACGCCAGCTTGACCGGCATGTGAAGCTGCATCATCGCCAGACAGGCGCAATGAGAATGTGCCGCCAGTGTCGCATGTGGGGAATCTCAGGGTAAGTAGGGAGCTCGAATCTTGCAGACGGGTTTCTGATAAACAGCAAATATCGATCGATGGGGTCTCTAGTGTGCGGGCAAGTGCTGCCTGTTGGCCAAGCTGCAGCAAAGTGCGCACGTTGAAGCATGCCAGTCTTAGCGAGACGCGAGGACTCCAAAGGGAAACGGATGAACTGACGTTGTCCGCTTGCTTGAACATGGGCTTGTCAACTGGATTGGAGCGATGCTCTGGGATTGTGTGTGATTTGAAATTAGAAGACAAGCAACTACTGAAGAAAGCTGGAGGAGGGCCAAGAATTGGGGGATTTAAAATGGGGGATATAAGTAAAGTTGGAGCGGGACGATAAGGATGAAGAAGCGCAAGAAGGGGTATAAGAAGACGGGAAGGTCTGAGCAGTAGCATCCATACCCCAATCCACCCTGCTCGATGCAGCAGATAGGGCGCCGTTGATTATCCTCTACGACTGACATCGGAGGTGTTCGTGCTTTGTTTACCGCTCACGTGAAGCCGATGTCTAAATAGGGATGGCCCGTCGCATGTTTTCTCAAGAAGACTGATGGAGAAGCTTTAGAGAAGCGAATCGGACGGTGTCTGGGAGTTGCGTAAGCTTTTTCATCCCTTTCGGCCTCAGCAGATGATCTTGTTCGCTCACGGCTATCGTCGTCGCCGTGGTGGTCTGGTTTTCACTTAACCTATCCCAAGAGAAGAGCTGCGAGCTGAGCTTCAAGAGTGCTTTAAGCTGAACACGGAGGGCGAAACTTATGGGCGTAGCTGAAAGCTGTATTAAACGTGGAGGCTTTGAGTAACTACCAAACTTGCTCTGTCTACGCGTGTGGTAAACGACTGAAAGGTCTTAACCCACCAACTCGCCAGTGTTTGCACAGAGAAATGTTTTAACCGACCGTTGTATTTCGATCTGATTAACATACCGGGATCTTGTTATTTTCAGTGCAAACTGAAACGGGTCGGTCAGCTTGACTGGCGTCGCAGGTAAGTTCTTTAAAATATTGGTTAGGGCCTCTGTGGATAACAATTTGAATAGCTTTAAGCTGTTTAGCGCCGAGTAACATGGTTTCGCGAGGGATTTTCGTGTCAAACGAATACGCCGGTGGCTCATGATAGCTGGACTGTAGCCTAGACTGTGGACATGCGGTGAACGTGGTGTTCATTGTCTTCGCCAAGGCCTTTGCTACTGTCCCCATTCGCGACGCTCGTGGAAGTTGAGGTCTTGTGAAAAATCTGATCGGGCTCTCCAGTGGGCGTCAGCTTTACTGGATGGACGGGAGCAGTACATTCATGTGGGAAGCAAGCTTTGGCTTCGATAAGCTATCTTTAGCGGCCTTCCAAAAGGCTCTGTGCTGGGTCCTCTTCCGTTCGCAGTCTACGTTAATGACTTACCTGGAGAGCTTTAGGTACCATCGCGCTTATTTGTTGATGTCCTAATTCTGTGGAATATTAATGTTATCCCTGAAGGCTCTTTAACGGGCCCTGAATACGCACAATGAACAATACTGAACAATGATTTATAACGGGTAAAAAAGCAGGTGCTCGACGTGTCCCGTATGGAGGGTAGAGTGAGAAAAGATAGCTCAAGGGATAATGGAATCGTCGGTTCTGGCGAGTACAGATTTAATTGCAATGCCGTATAAAGAGGTTGAAATTAGAATGTGCGCACACAAAGCCATAAAAGTGGTGGTTATTGAGCACTAATGAGCGAGGAAAAAGTAAAGCTAGCATGGACGACTTTTACTGGGGTGCAGCTATCTTGGGTGGACGGGATACAGATATCCAGTTTCTACAATAGTAGCTTTAAGCAAATTGTGTGCAATGGGTTTGGCCTGGCTCATCCGCGAGTAGGGTCATGGCATTGCCCAATATCTGTTGTGCATCGGTGCCAGCTTTTAGGCATGCTCAGTTCTGTGGCTTTTGCCCATAACACTGGGAAAGTGTTCGGTGTTGCGTAGCCGATCGTCTGGTTTCTTTACAAGTTATGTGCTTGATAGGGGTGAACTTTTTCACGTACCTGATTCGGTTGATCTAGGTGTCATTCACTGTTCCACACTACCACCTGGAGATTACCGGAAGGCAGCCAGCACGGGGTTTAAGTTGTTGTGGGTTACCTGCTAATAAGTTTGGGAAGCTTTTCTCAACGTTCATACGGCCCCACCAAGAATATTGCGTCCAGGGCTGTCCACCATACATTGTCTGGAACAAAAAGACACTAGAATGGGTTTTGCGTGTTGGTACCAGATTGGTCGAAGGGTTACGAGGACGAACGTACCACGAACGCCTAGTTAGTTTAGGGATGCATACTAGCGACGAATTAGAACGGATGTAATACTAAAATAGTGTAATTTGACTTCAAGGGTTGACCCTGATTTGTCCTAGCTATTTAGCTCTGCTAGATGGTCGGGTCTCCGCGGGCACTGTGTGAAGCTGGACAAAGTTCGGCCTGGTCCAGTTAGAGCGAAGACACCGTTATCATATCAAGTCATCGAGCGCTGGAACTCACTTCCAGCGATTCTTATCAAAGAAGCTGCCGTTAAGGGGTTTGATCGTCAACTAGCTGTTATTATGTGACAACAGGAAACCTTCCCTTTTTCTTGGCTATTCCCAGCTTCACACTTTGATTCTATTTTATGTAATTCCCTCATCATCAGTATTATCCACTTCTTTTAAATGATTTTCCTTACTCGTTAACATCGAATTTTTTTCCTCTCTTACTTACTTCACCTATCCGGTGTAGCAAGGACTGCTAATGCAAAAAACGTGGACAATAAATTGGTGGACCAGGGCTGCTTTTCTGGTGTTTTCGTCTTAGACCCCTCAAGACGTCGGAGCACCCCTAGCAAATCCTTTAGCAACGTACCGCTCAAAAGGGAACACTTACAGGTTTCCTCCTATTGTTCCAGTCCGCCCTGGACCTGAAGTTAGGCTTGGACTGCAACGCCCCCTGTAGCACAGCGTTTCGCGACGAATCGAGCTGTCCACGCAATGATATGGAAGTGATAGAGCTGTCATAATGTCTCCCGCCTGCTCTCTACAATCAAATTTAGCCAATGCATATATTTATACGCAAGTTTACGTATATTTATTTGACGTTCCTTGTGTCAGCTTTAATTTTTCATTATTAATGTTTTCAAACAATTGGTATGCATGGCAGACCTTTATGAAATATTACATTGCTTTACTTTCATAACAGAGTAAGTGTTATTGAGCCTTGCGAGGGCAAATAACGTAAAAACTCAAGGAATCCTGCCATTGTGCAATCAAACAGTCCCTAATAAAAGTGTTATACGTTTTTGGCATGCTACTAGTGGCACAGAAAGAACTGCGAGAAATATGGGTAACAAAATAAATCACAGCAAGCTTGCCGCCTAAAATTCGACCATGTAAACTAGTTTTCTAAAAAAGAACTGAACTCGCTAAAAATTAGGTTTGTTGCTAATTTAAGTGAGCTCTAATGAAGTAGGTCGTTTTTGGCGGTTATTTAGTATTGCAACCGTAGAGGCTGACTTCAAGAACATCTTGCTCGGACATACGTTTCATAGACTTGATGCATCCTATTTGCGCTTTACATCAGTTATGCATCGCAACGACGTCGATTTTGTCTGCTGTAGTAACGAAAGATGCAGGTGTTTTAGTGCGAAGTATGGTCGAATCGTTCAGAATTGCATGCGCTGTAAGCGCCGCAAAACCAGAAGCAATGGAATACCGTGAGTCTAGAAATTACTTTACCATTCTGTCGACTGCCTTAATTCAGTTCTCGAGACGCTGGTTGCAACGCTCACCTCAAGGTGGCTCAGGATGGCCATAAACTAATGGTGTTAACGTTCGAGCTGGCCCACAACCATCCACGCAATCGCTTCCTTTTCGAAAGGCAGCCTCTAACCTGGCGCTTTACGAGGCGGAATTCACGCACTCCGCTGACTTATTCCGATACAACACCAGGAAGTGCAACATAAATCAATATATCGAGAATGCCTTCGGGAAACGCATCACCATTGACGACGTTCGTAAAATACGTCAAAGGGTGCTCGCGCTCGTGTCATTTAGCTGAATTGTCATGTTATTATTACTAGTCAGTATGCGGAAGGCCCTTCAGAGCATGAAAAGTATGGTTTCGTGCAAGTACTTGCTGAAAAAGGATACCTTACGCACGTGTGCTTTGCTCGTAAGCATCGAGCGCAAATGTTTCGGCGATAAACTCACGTTGTGTGCGTGGATGAAACGAATGTTACAAACAGCCTTGGGTAGGTATGATATTCGTCGTTATATTACGCTACCGCTTAAAGTTGTGCCAGCCCTTGCTAAAACACGGCATGGGTTACAGCAGCCCAGTTTTAAAGGGTTTGTGGATATGGGAACGTTCAAATCGCTGGCAAAATTATTTGCTTCCTTTCGTGATGCCTTGGGCCATGGTTTCGATGTACTCACTTTCGTTATTGGTTAAAAAGCTGCTTAAATGCGCGAAGCACAAGCTGCAGTACATCGTGACATTCTGCTGTGCTACTTTCATTAACCACGAGACCGTTCGATAAGCACGTGAGTAAAGCGGATTTTGCTTACGTACTGCAGGCCAATATCTCCAGCACACGTTATTTATTTCACAGAATGGTTACAATGGAAAAAATACTATGTTACGTTTCCGACATGAACACTGTTCTGGATTCCAGCAGAATCTGAGCAGAATTCAGAAGACGGGTCCTCAATTTGTACGATATCTAACCTCCCACTGAATGTTCATCAAGCGGTCTTGGGTGAACTACGCTCAGGCGGGATCGGTGTACTTTGGGAACTCCACTCACAACCGTGTCGAGAATGCCAAGGTTAGATTGAAGTAGGATACGCATGCTTCCGTCCGCCTTTCTGTGGCTGCGTGTAAATTGTGGAACTATCTGAGGTCTTACTGAAAGAATTTCAGGTGCAATGTACAGACTGTGGTGACATACGCCAGGCGTTTAAATGCAAAGATTAGGCCTACGTGCAGATGCCGATAGGCCGTCTCACAAGAGAAGCTGGCACCCTGACTACGCGTCATCGGGCAACACCCAGGTGCTGTGCCATGTAATCAGACATTGGAGCGGGACTGGTATGCCATCTTGTACGTTTCCAGTTCCACAGTGTGTTGTTCAAAACACTATCGGTGTGACATCGACGGCGCAACGGTCACATGCACCTGCGCATTTTACGAATACATGTGGCTATCGTGCGTTCATTTAATGATGTTATATAAGGAAAAGCAAAAGCCGGCGGGTACAGTAGCGTATGGTTTCATTCCTTTTTTGAAGACATACCTAGTCGTAGCTGATGCTTATCGCATTAAAAGGTGCCGGAGGAGTCCATGATCCTTCGGGTTTTAAAGATAGCGACCTCAAGGCAGCCAACTTCCAACGTAGGGAAACTTCCTGCTCGGCTTAAGCGCGTATAAGACGTAAACCCCAGTGAATTATCCGGGTTTATCAAGAGCCTCATTAATCAAACAAATGCGCTTATCGACTTACCACCAGATGCATCCGTCGAAAGTGATAAACCACACTGTCAGACATCGGGTAAGCGACCAACATGACACAAAACCGGTAGGTTGCTTATTTTGCTTGGCTTGCCGTGAACGTTTTGCAGGTATCGGCGTACCTTGCGTGCACAACCGTCTACTTTACCATCGTAACTGTTTGACGGAGAACGCAATCGACGGTTAAGCAGTTTGCTCCAGGGACAGCCTTTTACAGATACCAAGAGACCGTCATGTAGCAGTAACATACGTGAATAGCAATCAGGTAATTTGGTTTCAGCTTTATGCCGTACACCCTTCCCGGAACATAACGATATCATTCACCCCACCTACTTTCGCTGCGCACTTAGGCATGTGCTTTTAAATAGTTATTTACCTCCGCGCAGATACCTTGGACTACTGTGACGCGGTGCCCTATGGTAGCTATGGATATGTGTCACAGGGTACAGACTACGCACCCGGTATGCTTACGCCCTAACGAACACATTTCCGGTCGAAAGGAATGACATAAGCACCTCAGCGGAGCTGCAGCCTATCTGCAGAGCTGCGTCTGTGTATGTCCTAATATCGTGTTAATTGTAACCTCCTCAGTGTAGATCTAAATTCCACGGCTAATATACCGTTTCAGGAAAGATAACTGTTTTAGGGAAGACTTTTATGAGTTGCCAACTAAAGCCGTAAGTCCTGTGCCCATGTTATTATACCACTGAAGCCGACAATTGCGACTTTGTTCAACTGCTGAAAGGCAAGCCTGTGAGAATGCAAACTTGGTCCTTTTTCGGGCCACTTCTTGTTTCATTTCCGTGTGCTTCTCCTTGCCAACCCGATGCAACTGTAACACGCAAGCACGGAAGAACTTTAAGGGTTGAGAACGAAGTTCTATTACACAACACGTAGCCTAGTTAATCGATGTCGTGTTCTTGTTGTCCTCCAGTAATTGAGCAGGAAAGGCGCTCTGAAAGGCCGACGGGAGAGAGTGCCTTTATAGCAACGATTCAACTTTGAACGCGCGCCAAGAAACAGTTTTGATTCTTCTCTACACAACTACTCAGTTGTGGGCATTGATTGGAACATTAGGCAAGTAGACCGGACAATGGCTCTATATTCCTCGCAAGCATGGCTCAGTTGCTGTATTACTGGGCCTCTATTCCCTTGGTTCCCTTGTTCATAATGTTTTCCATTAGTTATATTCTTTTTATCCGACTCCTTAGTGATCCTTTGTGTTGACGTGACGCCTATGATGTGTCCGGCACATTTGCGTGAGACATTTGAATGTAACTGAATGACTACATTCCCGGAAAGTTTATCTGTGCCAGTACGTTTCTTGACAGTTTGGTTATTATATGCACGGGATCACACCCGCAGCGTCTTACTGCTATTACCCAGCTACCTATAGATGTTTGTGACGGACATTTGTGGTGCTCTTGCAATGAGAGTTATGACTTACTGTCTTAACGGATACACAAAGCCTGTGGTGCTAGGTACAGATGGTGGGTGACTGGCATTATTAGTACCGGTACAATGATACCTTGTTACGCTACTGCATCACGGTTACACGATAACTGTGGTGCTATGTAGGGATGCTTGGTGACCAAGATTATTGGTGCTCTTGCAATAAGACATAAGTGGGATAATGCAGGCACCGGCACAGGATGCATGTACTGCTGTCTTTAGAGGCTCCGTGACCGAAAATTTTGGCGCTAATGTAATGAGACCTAGGTAGGAGCATATATGCACCCGCACAGGATGCGTGTGGTTGTCTGAAAGCATGTATGATTACTGGCGTTAATGGTGCCAGTGCAGGGACCTATGTAGGCTACTGTAACATTGATGCATCAGGCCTGTGGTGCTATGTATACAGGCTCCGTGACCGACCTCAAGGAGGCCAACATAATGAGATCTGCTGCATTCCTTGCGGGTTTAGGATCTTTGAAAGAATAACTCCGAAATAAAAGCAGTTAACACCAGGTTACATTTGACAGCGGGATTGCTGGTCTGGGTTGTCGTGCGCTGCCGGTCATGGTAACCGATAATGAAGCAGAGGAGTATCCGCTATGATTTATTTTTGCAGTCACCCAGCTGGACATAGAAAACCGCAGCAGCGCGTCTGCATTTGTCTCTCCGGCGTGCGACACAGGACAGGGCGGTTTGAACAGGTCCCAAGGCAAACGATCCCCCGCTTCATAATTATAAGGCGTCCAAACTTATTTTCCGCAGTTATGTGATGATTCTTTTTATCTAGGTTTTCGAAGCGATATGCATATAGCAGTCACCTCCTTCTAAACTCTAAAGGTTACTACCTACTTGCTTCTTTCACCAACTCGAAAGCTTCTGGTACGATTGTCAGTTCTGGAAGCCAAACCTAGCACATGTCCCGTCTCCGTTTAATCCGAATGGATTTCCATTAGAATTAAGGAGCCGTAGCTCTCATGACTATCATACGTACCGCTCTTCTAATCTCCTCAACACATTCTGCATACGCTTTTCGTCTTCAATCTCGTCGGTACCAGCCACCAGATACGGACTGCTTCTGTATTCTTTCATATCTCCCACATCTGGCTGCCTGGAGGCACCAGCGTCTGGCTGAGTACAGCCTCATAATAATATAAAGCTGTAGTGATCTTAATCTTCCGAATTTTTGTTTCCATCATGGCCTCTGGCTCACCTCCGCTTCATCCAAAAGGGCATCATCTAGGCTTGTGAAGCCGCATTGCTTACAACCATCTAACTCGCGGACATGTTCCTTCCTTCATCATTTGCTTCAGGTTGATGTGGCCTTATTATTTTTATCTCCTACCCTATTCCCTACCGTCGTGCCTGTCTTTATATAGGTCAGAATGTTTAACTCTATAAAGACTGCTAGGCTTCGGAGAGCCATCTAGGCTGTGGCTCACCCACATTTAAATAAATAAATAGTTTATTCTCGTCATTGCGAGACACCATCAAGTGCGTGATCATGGTAATACAGACATGTAATATCGGCACTTGCACAGACTAGTATATTTTGACAAGTAGCACAGGAACGTATGTGTCTGTGGATATGTAAAAGTATGCTTACGTCTGTATTTGGAAGTAGCCATATTGTGTGATTAGGTACATGTGACTCTGTATGTGCTTTTGTCCGTTGGGCTCGCCATTAAAGGGGGAAATCAATGGAACGCTTCGAATCGGATGACGTGCGTGATGTGTGAATGATCCTCCGGACAATGGAAGAGGCCGTGACTTTATTTATTAGCGAGTCACAACCTCCACGTCCAAGTGTTGTTAAACCGATATCAGTGGTTTTTTATAGGCTGAACACTTGCCAGGCGAAATCCCATCACATCCTGGAACACTGCTGCCGAACCATTTGCTGGAACGGGGTTTACCCGAACCACCCAGCTGGCACCACGGGGAGGTTGTTCGGATTTCAAACGCTGCCGCCTGCTGCTTCTTATCTCCATCTGTTTAACTCTGGTACGTCAGCTTAGCGCCGGAGAGCCATCGAGGCCGTAGCCCATTCCCATTGCGTCTTTACGGGCTTTCATTTATATAGCGATGCGGATTCCCCCACATTATTCAGAAGTACCAACCTTTGCAATCCTGCATCTTGTGCTTGAGGTGTCAGTGGATTTACATTCTTAACGTTACACTCAACATGTACGCATATGTTGACTCTGCAAAACCTTACGTCAGTCTGAATTTGCCAACACATTTGTCCCTGATTTTTCTATGCACCAGCCCTGTAGTGTGTACGGGCTGGTTAGCCGAACAACCTCCTCGTGGTGCCAACTGGGTGATTCGGGTTTACCCCATTTCAGCAAATAGTTCGGCGGCAGTGTTCCAGGACGTGGTGGCTTTTCGCCTGACAAGCGTTCTCCCTATAAAAAGCCACATATGTCCGTTTAACAACACTGTGACGTGGCGGTTGTGACTCGCCACTAACTAAAGTCACCCATTGCTTATCCGAACAATCTCTTCAAGTCCACAGATAGCAAGCACTGGCGACACCTACAAACACATTCAAGAAACATGACAGGAAACATTTACCAATCCCGTAAAAGAGCTAAACACGCCTACATGCAAACTTATATACATTCATATATAAACATATGCAACAATCCATTGTTCCATTGTACATTAACTGATCACATTTTGTACTCTCTACATGATCCTGCCTGCTCAGGCGTGCCTCGCTTAGTCGAGAATACACAACTTATTTATTTGTTTATTTGACGGTTTGTCTACACAGACACGTACGCACTGCAACGCCTGGACAAACTCTGCTAAGTGCATATTGTTTAGCTTTCTAGTTGTTTCCTCCTGCGTCGTCGCAACAAGACCGGACCATAAGTTTGTGCGACAGTATGCGTACCACCTTGCCGCATTGAGCTGTACTAGGTGATGCCTCCGGACACCCTGAGAGCTTCCTCTACCAGATTATTCAATGGTGAGAGGTCAAACAAACTCCGTCTCCTTGTCCTCCAGGTTGGGGCTTTGCGATGGGATGGTCACCATTTCTTTAAAACTAAATCATAGCCACCTCGCCGCTGCCTTGCGAGCAGACTTTTGAGCCAAAGATTTTGGATGAGATCCCTAATCGTCCTCCTGTCTAGGTCTGGGCGTTTTGACTGTATCTCAGCCCACATACAACCATGACTTTTACTTCAAACATAAACATTGCCTTTACCGGGAGGCGCACCAAGAGTCTCCTCTTACCGGCGACTAAGAAATTGTTTCAGCCCTCGGTCAGGTAAGTCTATCAAGACACACTGGGTACCGAGCTTGCGCTGTCTTGTTCAAATGACACTGCACTTCAGTGGAATAGGACCTCGGCCACCATTCACGACGCAGGAGCATCTGCTTGTGGCACAGAATCGTCAACACACTAGTCACTGGATTCCTGCCAGGTCAACGAACCTGCTGTAATCCAACATGAACAGTCCGACTGGCTCTGAGCACAGTGGGCCCAGACGGGCTATAAGCTGCGAACTAAGGTGCTGAGATAGAAGCTTGTTAGACCAGCGCGGCGCAAGAAATGGAGAAGGCAGTAGCAGTAGGCAGATAACGAAAGCTCTTTCAGTTAACCCGCACCACCAGATCCAGAAAACTAGGCACCAGTGATATAATCTGAGACTGCGCGGGTGCACTGATACACAACAAGGAGCGTCGTATGACTCGTTGGGCAAAACATTTTCAAGGTCAGTTCAGCTGGCCTCCTGCTCCCGGACCTCTTCCTAGACAGGTGATGCAGCACGTGCCATAGACGGTCAGTTTACAGCCTCCATCGCAGGCCGATGTCCGAAACGTGGTCACTGCCCTCACTCGATTTCGTGCCGCTGGTCCGGATTTCCTCCCATAAGAACTAGTCGATAATGGAGTAAAGGTTCTCCGCAAAACTGACCTCCCTATTCGAACTTACCTGGAAGAAAGAGTGTCCCGGCTAATTAAATAAATAAATAAATAAATAAACTTTTATTCTCGACAAGGCGAGGCACACCTGTACAGGCATGATCATGCTTAGCTAACATAGTGTGATCAAAAAGGTACAAAAAGTACATGTTGGCACAACAGTGTATGTAAATGTTTGAGTGTATATACGTATGCAATTTTGTATGAATGTAGCTTGTGTCTTTGAATATGCCGGAGCATTTTTGACTGTCTGTTATCCTCAGGAATGTGGGCATAAGCGATTGATGTCTGCGAGTTGGATAGCACTTTCCGGATATCCAGCGTGTATGGGTGTATATACGTATGTAATTTTGTATGAATGTAGCTTGTGTCTTTGAATATGCCGGAGCATTTTTGACTGTCTGTTATCCTCAAGAATGTGGGCATAAACGATTGATGTCTGCGAGTTGGATAGCACTTTCCGGATACCCAGCGTGTATGGGTGTATATTCGTATGTAATTTTGTATGAATGTAGCTTGTGTCTTTGAATATGCCGGAGCATTTTTGACTGTTTGTTATCCTCCGGAATGTGAGCAACAGCGATTGATGTCTGTGGGTTGGACAACACTTCCGGATAGCTACGGGCCAGTGACTTTATTTTGTGGCGAGTCACATCCGCCACGTCGCAGTGTTGTTAAACAGACATTTGTGGCTTTTTATAGGGAGAACGCTTGTCAAGCGAAAACCCACCACGTCCTGGAACACTGCCGCCGAACTATTTGCTGGAACCGGTTAAAACCGAACCACCCAGCTGGCACCACGAGGAGGTTGTTCGGCTAGCCAGCCAATCCGATCCGATTATAGTGACCATGTACAAGAAGGACAGTCGCACAGGCTGTTCTAAAGACGGAGGCATTAGACTAACGCCAGTTGTGACAAAATTACTGGAGTCGATTCACGTTCGTCGCCACACTGCGGAACGGGAATCGCGGATAGGGAAGAGCAGTCCGGTTTCCGCCCAGGACGTGACTGTATAGACTATACATTTACGTTGTGACCGTTGCTAGAGCGGCGCCACACATACTGCAGACCAGCAATAGCTGCCTTCCTTGATTTCAACAGTGCTTTCGATTTAGTCAATCGCCGTATTCTGTTGGACCCACTTGAGCGGAAATTTGTTCCTGCGAACAATGTGTACTTCTTCGTGCTCTATACTCGAAACTACAGTCCGCGTCCAGGCCTACAGTGGCCTATCGGATAGCTTTCCGACAAAAGTGGCGTTCGTCAGGGTTCTATGATTTCCCCATCTATGTTTAATTTTGTCGTGGGTTCTATCATGGAATTTTTTCTTGCAGAATCTCACGATGTAGGCGTTGAAATTCTGCCTGGAAAAACGTAAGTTGATCTAGATTATGCGGACGACATCGTCTTGCTTTTCGACACCGTTGGGGCGGCCAAATCAACCCTAAATGGCCTGTCCAGAGTGGCCCCATTATTTGATATACACTTCGCACCTTCAAAGTGCAAAGGGTTGCTGCAGAACCACCAGCCACTTGTTGACCCCTTGACGCTAGCTAACGAGGAACGCGAGGTGGTTGATCTTTTCGCTTAGCTTGGCGGTTGCATCAGCAATGATGGGCGCATGGAAACCGACGTCAGCTCATGCACTGCAAAAGCCAAAGCTACCTTCTTTAACCTGCAGCATCTTTGGCGACAGAAAGGAATTTTTCTACGTCTGAAAGGCAGTGTATAAAAGGCCACAGTGAGGGCCGTCCTGCTGAATGGTAGTGACGCTTGGCCCCTTCGGGCTGAAGATCTGAGACGCCATCAAGTAGGTGCTCATTTTGTTCTGCGACGCAGTGCTGGTGTCGGATAGCAACCGCGTGTCCGCTACGATGCTGTGTGTAGGCGAGCACTAGGTAGTGATAATCATGCTTTTTCCCCAGAAAGACAGATAGCACTGAATAAGTTGCGTTGGCTTGCGCATGTGGAACGTACGCCTAGTCATGGCTTACCGAGGAGCGCCTTGTTAAGCCTGCCAGGTAAAAAGTGACGCAAGGTTCAAGGTGGACGGAACTTGGCTTGACAGCGGGAAATGGGCACTGACGACCAAACTGGGTGCCGTTGATCCTTCTTGCCTTCCGGGCTGGAAACCACGTGCCTCGCCTCGGGCTTAGCTCGAGACTTTACAGGATATGGCTCGCAGCCGACACCAGTGGCGCGCCAGCTACCGTCTCCTAATCTGATTGCCAGTTTTACGTGTGTCTTATGCTGAGTTATCTGCGGGGTGGTAGCCGACTATGACGCAAGGCAGTGATAGCCGCACAGAAGCTCTCCCGCCGATGCTACCTTTGCACCATGGCCAGCTGTTTGTGGCCGTATTTTGTCTACATAAATTCTATGGATAAATTCTATGGATAAACTCATGGAAACAGCCTACGCTGGACAAGTCCTATAAGATACGGAGCAACTTCATGGTAAGCGAATTCGTAAGTTGGAGTACGCGGACGATATTGTCCTAATCTGTGACAACTCCCAAACATATGAAACATTATTGGACTGATTAACACTGCTTGTCTATCGTTTGGGGCTATGCATTGCTCTATCGAAATGCGACGTATTTCTCCAAAATTGACAGGGACCCAGGGCGGCGCTAACGCTTTATGCTGATCAGCTAGAATTCGTCCGGAATTCAAGTACCTGAGCAGCCATATTAGCACCCAGTGGATCGAAGATGAAGTTAAGAACCGTATAGCAAAGGCTTTATGTACTGTTGCCAACCTTACGCTACCTGTGGCGCAGACGCTACACTGCTCATGCCCAGAAGGGCAGAGCCATCCGTTCAAGCCTCCTGAACGGTAGTGAAACTTGGCCCAGCAGGTCGATAGAAATAAAGAGGCTCATCACATTCGATGGACAAACTAGCCGAAGCGGCCGGCAAAGCCCATGAACGCTTCTTTAAGTCTGCTGCGAATAATGTGACTGGACCGAGCACCGCTAGTCCATCGGAAGGTAGGGCACTTGATAACATTAGTAAACGGCTCGCTCGGTTAGGACTCGCTGTGTCTCACATCGGTCGTGAATGACCAGCTAACCGTAGATGCAACCCCAGGAGTGGCCGCCGGTGTCAATTCCGCACCAGCCGATCGCGAGCATACTGCTACTTCCACCGCCGTTTCGGCGATGCTGCTCGCAATTATCGTCCGAGTTGTAAATACCCGAAGACGTTTTTGGATTCACGGTAGGCAAACGACAACGCCAGCCAGTGATGGCGACAGTTGCTGCTGGCCAAACCATTAGTCGCCTATTGTACATTTTCGATTCCACCACCAAACTTCACTTTGTGGTTGATACAGGCGCGGAGGTAGGCGTTATACCTCGATCCTTAGATAAACGTGCTCTGCGACCATCCGGAACTACCTTTCAGGCAGCTAACCAAACCAAGATAAATAAATATTTGATTCTCGACTTTGCGAGGCACGCCAATGGAGGCACCATCAGATATGTAACCTGTACAAACATTTTATGGCGACTGTAACAGTGAAAGTTGAAAATTGTTCATATGTCCATGATTGAAACTGTACAATGGTGAAAATGCGAAACAACGATTTGGCTGTCATGAGATACGTGACCACTGCTAATAATAGATTGAGAATCCTGAATGATCCATTGCAAGGTAATGGAAGAGCACGCTCAAGAGATATATGCTAATAGAGTGGGTTCTTGCACAAGCAAGGCAAAGGTCAACGTATCGTAGGAAGCAAAGAGACGACAGTAAATGCAGCTGTATAAGTTTCAGTGTAACGAACCTATCTAGAATTGTGACGCCAGTGTGAAGTTATGGGCTGTGACTTTATGCGGTGGCGAGTCACATACGCCACGTTGCAGTGTTGTTAAACGAACATTTGTGGCTTTTTGTAGGAAGAACGCTTGCCAGGCGAAGACCCACCACGTCCTGGAACACTGCCGCCAATCCATTGAGTGGCAAATTGTAACTGACTATGTTTCTTGTTGAACGTTTGTTTGTTTGGTTATTCGCAGTCAGTTTGCCTCTCATTTTTCTGCTGGCTGGTGCCTTAGCTGGTTGCCTATTGCGTCCCTGGGTCCTGTCCATTGGTAGGTCGGGTACTAAACATTCTTTTTGAATGTGGTGTGTTGATCCTTTGCAGAACCACTTGAAGTCTTCTCTAATTATGTATATTTGCCAGGAGTGAATAATTCGTGTCCAGCTACCCTCACTGGACATCGGTGGTTGGGTGCAGATGGTTAGAATGGAAGTGAAGCCATGGTCCAGGTAAGTTTTTGTTGATTATTTCGTCCCATCCCAGACGGAGGCAGTTCCTCAGTTCATTCCCGAATCTCTCAGATGTTCACGACCTCAGAGAAAAGGGAGAAAGGAACAGGCCGAGCGAAGACCTTAAAGGACAGCTACTGCTGACACTTAATCTTGGATTGCGACGAAATTCCACCTTCAGCTTCCTAATTGCCGATGTACAGAAGCCCATCATTGGTTTTGACTTTCTCACCAAATTCAGCCTGGTCGTAGACCTGCGATGTGGCAAGCTACGAGATGGTACTTCATCGGTAACTGTTTCCGAACAACTCGCTAAGGTCAATTCCATTAAGTTTCAAGTAGTCCTGCCTAAAGAGCCACGCTACTCGTCATTACTGCAACAATTTCCCTCCCTGCTTAGAGCAGATGCCGACACTCTAGAGCCCAAGCACGATATCTGTTACAATGCGTCACAACCGGTCCTCCTGTATCTGCCTAGCCAAGAAGCCTTCCACCGGACAAACTACAAGCGGCCAAGAGAGTGTTGGAACACATGCTTAACCTCGGGATCATCCGCCCTTCCAAAAGCCGTTGGGCATCTCGGCTTCATTTGGTGCCCAAGAAGACCAGTTATTGGAGACCATGTGGCGACTACCGTGCGCTCAACAGTGTCACTGTTTCCGATAGATACCCAAGTTCCCATATCTATGCTTTTTCTAGCAGCTTGCGCTTAAGGTCTGTTTTCTCTACAATCGACCTAGTTTGTGCCTACCATCACATTCCTGTCGCGCCTGACAACATCCCAAAGACCGCCATTACTACCCCCTTCGGTCACTATGAATTTGTCCGTATGCCCTTCGGATTGCGAAACGCCGCCCAAACCTTTCAGCGGTTCATTGATCAAGCCCTAAGAGGGCTACACTACATCGTCGTCTACATCGACAACATCATCGTCACCAGTTCGAACGATAAGGAACAACTGCCACAGCTCCGTCTGATCTTCGAGCGTTTTGCTCATTGTAGTGTGACGAGTAATGTTGACAAATGTATTTTCGGCCAATTCTGTGTCGATTTTCTCGGGCACCGAATCGACTATAATGGTTTTCGCCCACCTATCGAAAAGGCGCAGGCAATCGCGGAGCACCCAATGCCTCAGCCCTTCAAAAATTTACCTCGTTTCCTCGGGATGGTCAACTATTACAATCGTTTCATTTCTGATTGTTCCCGGCTACTTCAGCCCCTGACAGATTTACCAAAAGGCAAGTCCCGAAATTCTGAGCCAACAACAGAAGCTGCTGTGGCTGGCTAGCCGAACAACCTCCTCGTGGTGCCAGCTGGGTGGTTCGGGTTTAACCGGTTCCAGCAAATAGTTCGGCGGCAGTGTTCCAGGACGTGGTGGGTTTTCGCTTGGCAAGCGTTCTCCCTATAAAAGGCCACAAATGTCTGTTTAACAACACTGCGACGTGGCGGATGTGACTCGCCACAAAATAAAGTCACTGGCCTGTAGATATCCGGAAGTGCTATCCAACCCACAGACATCAATCGCTTTTGCTCACGTTCCGGAGGATAACAAACAGTCAAAAATGCTCCGGCATATTCAAAGACACAAGCTACATTCATAAAAATTACATACGTATAAACACCCATACACGCTGGATATCCGGAAAGTGCCATCCAACTCGCAGTCATCAATCGCTTTTGCTCACATTCCGGAGGATAACAAACAGTCAAAAATGCTCCGGCATATTCAAAGACACAAGCTACATTCATACAAAATTACATACGTATATACACTCATACATTTACATACACTGTTGTGCCAACATGTACTTTTTGTACATTGTTGAGCACACTATGTTAGCTAGCATGAACATGTCTGTACAGGTGTGCCTCGCCTTGTCGAGAATAAAAGTATTTGTTTATTTATTTATTTATTTATAAGATCAAGCAGGCGTTATCCAACGCCACCGCGCTTAGCCACATGAAAACCGATGTTGATGCACCTCTCGTTCTCAGGACTACTGCATCACAAACTGCCGTTGGTGCCGTTTTACAGCAGCTGAGCAATAACCAACCTCAACCTTCGTCTTTTTACTCCAAAAATCTTCAGCCAGCTCAAACTCGATGCAGCAAATTCGGTCGCAAACTTCTGGCCATTTACTTTGCCGTTAAGCACTTCCGAAATCTACTTGAAGGACGTACGTTCACTATCCTAACGGATCACAGACCGCTTGCTTTTGCCTTCCGCAGCTCCGACGATCGATTTTCACCTAGTGAGACCAGGTCATTTAGACTACCTATCAAACTTCACGACAGCTATTCGTCACGTTGATGCGACTGACAACACTGTTGCTGACGCACTGTCTCGTATCGACCTCCGCCATACCTCACGCCAAACTATTAATCTCGAGGGTATTGCAACGCACCAGGAAGACGATCCTGAGTTCGCAGACTCGAAGGCAAACACTTCATTGAAACTCTCTCAATTGCCCATTGTTAATTCCGATTCTTAAGTCTATTGTGATCTATCGACAGGAAAGCCAAGACAGTTTGTTCCGCAGCAGTTCCGCAGACTTGTTTTCGATCACCTTCATGGCCTTTCCCACCCTGGCATTCGCGCCACGGTCACGCTAGTCGCCGACCGCTACATATAGCACAATATGCGTTCCGACGTTCAAAATGGGCGAAGCATTATGTCACTCGTCAAACTAGCAAGATACATCGGCACACGATCACCGTACCTGGCACATTTGCGTTACCTGACGCCAGATTTAAACATGCGCATCTTGACCTCGTTGGATCAATTCCTCCATCCAACGGCTTCCAGCATTTGCTGACCTGTGTCGACGGTTTCCCACGATGGCCGCATGCAGTACCTTTAATGGTCATTTTCGTCGAAACTGTTTCGCAGAACTTCGTTGATACCTGCATATCTGTGTTTGGTACCCCAGCCATGATCACAACAGACAGAGGTCCTCAGTTCGATTGCGCTCTCTTTTGAGACCTCAATCGGTTACCCGACTGTTGTCATCCAGCCGTCAACGGTCTTGTTGAGCGGTTTCATCGTCGACTGAAAGCCGCAATTACCGCATCACAATCGAGGAAGCACTGGTCCGAACACCTACCAATTATCCTTCTCGGTATTCGCAACACTGTCGAAGAAGACCTAGGTTATTTCCCCGTTGAACTGGGTTTTGGCACAACCCTCAGGCTTCCCGGTGAGAGAGTGTTAGATTCCAGAATTACTGACGAACTAGACCCGACTTCTTATGTGATACGGTTGCGACGACAGTTTGCTTCACTCCGGCCACCACCGCCCAGGTTCAGCCCACGGAATCAGCAAGTTCACTCTGATTTGCATACCTGCCACTTTGCTTTTGTGCGCGTCGATGCGGTGCGTAAACCCTTGACACCACCGTTTGAGGGCCCCTTCAAAGTCCTTACTTGCAAAGAAAAATACTTCGTATTACATAGTAACGGTTTCGTGGATTCTCTGAGCTTCGATCGTTTAAAACCAGCGGACGTTGAAAGTAAAACATCATAAGCCACCGAACAGACATTTCCCAGTACCCCTCCTACCCAGCCAACGTGTGCATCCCGTGTGCCCCTCTACACCCTCTACTGAACTAGTGAGAGAACCATACGCACCAAAGCACACACCCTCTGGACACGCTGTTGTTTTGCCTTCCAAACTAATGACTACCAACAACGCACAACTTTCGGGCGTTCGTTCACCCGACTCACGCTCTGGCATGGGAGTCCTGTTGTGTTTACAACTTCTTTAAATATTTCCTTGTAACCCTATTCTATCTTCCGTCAATTTTTGTATATTTGTTTTAACTCACATAACAATATATATACTCAGCTTCGAAGTTCGTTCGTCTTTTGGTTGCGAGGACGTTGTGCCGCTTTCGAGTGGTGCGTGCGGGGTTCGCATCAGTCGCCGGATCTCTATTTAAAACCAGCGTATGATTCCTCCGTTCGTGCCAGCGGACAGGTTTGCTGATTTTAGCTATTTGAACCTACCCGCGGTGGGTGCGAGGTGGGTCTGCTCGTAGACAAATCTTGGCCAGATATACTTGCGTTCCCTGAAACGTGGCTGTCTGAGGAAATCACAGATGGCGAAGCATACCTGCGTGGCTACTCACTGTTCCGCGTTGAAATCTCCATTGGCCGTCAAGTGTAGTGTAGCTGTTTATGCGAGTTGTCACATAGACGTATTGAGGATCAGCGTTTTTCCGCCTCTTAACAAAGCTGTTGATGCTCTTGCAGTCTTCATTTGCGCTTCCTCCGTTCAGATTACGGTCGTGTTAGTGTGTAGAAGCCAGGTGAGCACCTTAAATGGAACCATTGAGTTTATACGCACTCAAGCTGCGAACAAGTGTCTGGTGCTGGGAGACTTCAACCTCCCAGAGGTTTGTTGGGTGGATGTATCTTGTAGTTCGGCTCTGGAGTAGTATATTACAGAATTACTGGACTTAACGCTGCAGGTATCATTACACCAGTTCTTGGACCTCCGCACTAGGTACATGAGCAATCAGCAGCCGTCCATCCTAGAACTTGTTTTTGCTAAGTCACTCGACTTTGTAACTGACATTAAATACTACTCACCACTTGGCGCTAGCGATCACGTTTGCTTGTCTTTCCAGTGTACACCTACCCTGCCCTACCAAGCTACTACCAGTTTGTATCCGAACATTTGGGCCGCAGACTTCCAAGCGATGCGGGATAAAGCTAGGTCATCGCCTTGTGTGATATATGGGACTGACACTGTTCACATAGTCTGGGAAAAACCTGAGGGTCACCTCGTCGACACTGCTGCACCTCACATCCCACTGGTAAAAAGAAGGGAATCGTGAGCGCAGCCTCCGTGGATAGATTCCGCGGGAAAGGGCTGCTAAAGAAGCGGTCTAGATGCTGGCCAGCGTACCGAACAGCTCCGTCGAGCAGCATGTTTGACAAGTATTGTTTCGTTCGAAATGAGTGCAAGGTACATCTTAATTTAGCTTGGCTTCAGTATGAAAAGGGCTTAGCTGATACTGCCTCGAAAAATCCCAAGAAATTCTTCGCTTACGTTAAACGACGCTGTAGTGAAAACTCACCCATACCACCAGGGCTTCGAGGAGATGGGACCCATGCCTATAGCGACTAGGACAAGGCATGTGTGCTTGGTAAGCAGTACTCATGCGTCTTTGTCCGCGGAACAAATACGCCATGCAGAGTTAGCTTCAAGAGGCCCTGAGGTCTGTTGTCTGGATGAATTTCCTGTAACTGAGCCCCAAGTTCTCCGGTTGCTAAAAGTGGTAAACCCAACTAAGTCTTCCGGGCCGGATCCTGTTCATCGAAAATTGTTGCACGAATTGGCAATGGAATTCGTGGACCTCTGACTTGTGCGTTTCAGAATTCACTCAACAGCTGTGGCTTGTCTACTGAATGGAAGGAGGCTGTTGTCTGCCCGATTTTCATGTGCGGTGACAAAGACTTACCGTCTAACTACAGGCCTGTCAGTTTGACTAGCGTGGTCTTTAAGGTACTTGCAAACTTAGTACGAGATATAGTAGAGCAACAGCTAAATACGTTTAACCAGCTTATCGTCGGGCAACATGATTTTCGCAAAGGATTTTCGTGTCCGACCAACTTGCTGGTAGCTCGTGAGAGCTGGGTTTAAGCCGTAGACAGTGGAATGCGGTGGACTTGGTGTTCAATGACTCCGCCAAGGTCTTTGACACTGTCCCCTATTAGCGACTCTCACTGAAGTTGAGATCGTATGGCATACCTGGTCGCGCTCTGCAGTGGGTGTCAGCTTTTCTGGATGGACGGGCACAGTGTATTCGTGTGGAAAGCAGTCTCGTTTGACAAGCTATACTTAGCGGCTTTCGGCAAGGCTCTGTCCTAGGTCCGCTGCTTTTCGCAGTCTATGTGAATGATTTGCCGGAGGAGCTTGAGGTACTATCGTTCTTATGTGCTGCTGACTTAAAGCTCTGGAATATTGTTGATATCCCTAGATGTCCTGTGGCTCTTCAGAGCGCTCTGGCTAGACTCTGGGAATGGTCTGTCTTGTGGTCACTGCCCATAAACTGGGCAGTGTTCTGTGCTGCGTATGGGAATGTCTGCTTCCTCCAAAAGTTATGTGCTCGATAGGAGTGGACTTCGTCACTTGAATTATCAGGTTGATCTAGGTGTCGTCCACTATACCACACTACACTCTGGAGACAACTGGAAGAAGCGGCTAGTAAAGGGTTTCGGGCGTTACGGTTTATCCGTCATGCTTTCGAGACCCTAACCGCAGATGTGTTTTGAAGCGCTTCTCAGCTTTTGTGCTACCCCACCTAGAATAATGCGTCCAGGCCTGTCCACCATGCCTTGTCCGAGACAAAATAGCACTAGAAAAAGTGTTGCGTGTCTGTACTAGGTTGGTCAAGGGATTACGATGACTAACGTACCCCGAAAGCCTACTTAGTTTGTGGATGCAGTCAATGCACTATCGAAGGATTAGAGGGGACTTAATCCTAACCTACCGTATTTTGACTGGGAAGGTTGGCCCTGATTTGTCCATTCTATTTAGTCCTGCTAGATTGTCTGGTCTCCGCGGGCATTGTATGCAGCTGGACAAACCGCGGCCCGATAGAGTTAGAGCGGAGACACGTTTATCGCGTCGAGTCATCGAGCGCTGAACCTGCTTCCAGCGTGCATGGCGCTGCTGCAGCATCTGCCGCAGTGAATACAAGTCAATACAGACACATCCTGGGCGCAAACCGGTCTGCTCTTCCCTATTCAGACATTCCTTTTCTATCGTTAGGCGCCGAACTATAATCGAGGCAAGTGATTTTCTCACAACTGGAGGTACGCTAATACCCCTGTGTGAATCCCTCTGTGCTACTGCCCTACTTGTATATAGCTCTTGCCGCTTTATTCCCTTTTAAGTCTGATCTGAATTTCGACATCTGCGGATGAGTGCTTGTCTAACCTAATGGCCTAGCAAGGAGAGCGACCATTGTTCGAAAATGGAGATGATAACTAGATTAGACTGCAGTGCTTCACAAAGCGCTCTGTCCAACGGTCAAAGCCTATAGACAATCTCTGCTTCCGTTGTCCTATCTCGTCGCACACGGTCTCGCTAACCCCAGGACTCGTCCTACTACTTTCCTGGCTTTGCCGGTTGACGAGTCTACTACTGTCCAGCCGGGTATTTGTACGCGGCGTGGGAAGAGGCCTAAGACCACTGAGAAACTTCATAAGTTTTGAACGTCACCGTGCAGTCACGTCCATCTGTTTTCTTATTGAAAATAAATCCAAATTGCCCAACTCAGCTTCACACGCTAATCCACGCTGACGTAATATTCGAGCTGCTTGTCTTTTCAAGTTCTCAATGCAAGTAATACCTTTCTTTAGGTATGGTTCCCCTGCATGAATTCAGTATTCCAGAGGTGGTCTGAAAAGATCTTTTAACATGGGGTGAAAGTCCTCCGGCTTGGTACGCCGCAGAACTCTCCTGAGACGAAAAGCGGCGACATTTATCTTCCGCTGCTATGCCAGCGACGTCAGCCGTGTCCACCGCTATTCCAATATCTGGCCAGCTTCAGGTCAGCTTGCGTGACCTTCCTGCTACCTTTCCCTCCATAGGCTGGAACTCAACCGACTGCCTGTTCGCCGCTTGTACACCGCCACCGTTAGCCTCCAGTCTGCCTGTGAGAGAGGTCCACAATGGTAACTGATGCACATATTCCCTCAGCGCCCTGAACTTTCCGTAGGTAGATATGGCTTCTCTGTCACTTTTCATTTCATAGCTTACGCACGTTCTTTGTACATTAGCCCCTCCGTAATCTACCACATTTCTCCTCCGTTATTATGCCAGCAACGTCATCCATGTATCCTCCACCATTCCTATTCCCGGCAAGACTTATAGGTCAGTTTGTTTAGCTTCCCTGTGACCTTTTCCTCCATAGACTAGAAGACAACCAACTGCTTGTTCGCCGCTTGTGCACCGCAACCGTTTTCTTCCTGTTTGCCTGTGACAGAGGTCCTCACTGGTAACCGACGCACAGCTGTCCGCAGCCGCTATAAACTTTCGGTAGGTGGATATTGCTTCTCGGTTTCTTTTCACTTCATAGATTCTGTTTGCTACCCAAAATTTGCACCTCAGTTCACCGCCTACCCGCCCGTTCGCCGCATACACCAGGTGTAAGCGTATCCATATGTCGAATACTTTTCCAGTGCCTCACGTAGCCTTGCCCTCAGTGACCGTAGTCCCATCTGCGCCATGCGCCGACCGTGAAGAGCATGAAACTACCGTCCTGCAAGCATTCCTACATAAATACATGTATATTGATATTCTCTAAGGCTGCACAGCATCACCATATTCATTTACTTCATCCGCTTTCATGACACCAAACAAGGGAACGCTACGTTTGCCCTCCTTAGAGCTTACCTCAATGGAATGCGAAAGTGGCCCTTTTAAGGGCCCACCATTTGTTAGTGTCCGCGCATTGCGGATAGAGTGCGCCCCTAGACACCCTCCACCCAATGACGCGGATATTTGAATTGTTGTGCACATCGATCACTTCGTCCTCCCTTTGCATGTGGCATATGTATTCACCCTTCCAGCTACCTTTCTTATAGCGAAACTATCACTTCACCTCATAGGTATTTCAGCCTCTCACAGGTAGGTTGGCAGGTTATTAAGCCCCATGTACAACAGCCACCAGTTCTCCCTGTACTTATCTCATACTTTACTTGGTACCATGTCACATCTAATCATTTGGCACTTGCGTTCACGCCTGCAACTAACGAAAGCGCCTATACCCAATGACTCAGTGATCCGTTGTGCTTACGTGACGCTTTGCATTCGTCGGCGGCATACGCGTGAACAGGTTTTCCTCACCATCCTCTTACGCATGCAACCTCCTTCCATTGCTTTTGTATGCCAAAGCACAGTCAGCCGGTTATTTACCTGTGCAAAAATGTTATCTGTTATGTCAATGACATACGTATAGCACAACTATTTAGGTATAAAGCTCCAGAACTAAGATATTAAAAACTGGGACGACATTTACACATCTGCATAAGAATACCTTACACGTAAAACTCCATCGAACGACCGCCTATTCCTTGCCTCATTTATTCTTCCAACATGGAGTTTGCCTATCACATACGAACGCATTACTTTTCAGCTATTTACGGGTTTTCATTCAGTCGGATTTGGTTGGCGGCATCCGCCCGCTCATTCCGCCGCCACTGTTAAACCACACCGCCTATCCCAGTATGGCGGTGCTTATATACCACGCATGCGTGGTTTATAATGCACTCACTCGCAGTTCCAAACACGCAACGCCAACGCAGTGTGAAATCCGGGGATACATGACATGATGAAAGGTAAATGGGAAAACGGTCTAAGAGAAAAAGGGATAAATTATAAACAGGGGAACACTATCGCGTTGTTTTCCAGATAACATAACCATACGGCCATTCGCTGAACCGCCGTCGTTGAAAGGTTTTGTATACGCAAGCGTCATACCAACTTTTCTGGGACAACAGGGCATACACACAGACCGGACCAACCGAAACCTACAGACCTTTGTAGCCAGCTTCGACTAGGTATCACCACATAGATGTGCGCCAACATTATACACATATAAACAGGCCATCACTACGACTGAAACTATATAGTACATGTATATGTCCAGGCTTTCGGCTATGTCGATATGCCTCCACCTTTAAATTGCAAAGGAGGTAAGTTACTCAGCAATCAAAAAGCACTTACTTAAAACCGTCATTAAGTTATCCAAATAATTTATTCCAAAAGGTAAGAGTTCAACAATATCTTCGCAATCACTGTATGTTACGTGAACAGTATCATTCCAAACACTTGAACCATCGCCAAAAATGTTACATATCCGATCTTGTATCCAACTTAAAACTACCTGTTAGGTCTCGGTGGCATTCCAACAAATACGGTGAAGAAAAAACATAATCGCAACATACCCCTCAGCATAGTGCCTCTAGTAACATATCTACGTGCATGTACCCACCTACATATTTGCATATGTATACGTATATATTCTATTAGAATTACACATAAACACGTGCATGTACAGACATATATGGTTGGCGGTATCAGATCGCGGATTTTCCCATCATTGTGGCTAGCCACAGGACGCCTGCGCCTACAAAGTAGACCATGGGTGGCTTGCGCTGCTCCACCCACAGTTCCATCTACACACCCCGTATCCAGTGTAAGCCCGAAGGAACAAGAGCGGGAGGCATGTGGATGGGAGCCATTTTTCATCAACGGTGCCGACCCAACTTCCCTCACAGGCAAACACAAGCACGCTGTATTTGTGGAATCAAGCGCACACGAAACGGTGGCTGGACCGTAGTCCGCTTCACACTGATTACATGGAACCGCTCCTGGAGCCTAGCACGGCCACAAGGACCGTGCCCCCCGCCCCCTCCAGCAACGACCAACTGTCTCCGTGAGCCGGTATGGACGAAGTAGTGGGTAATAAACAGGTAGGCACCTTGTCAACATACACATCAAGCGCGGCCACACCGGGGCTATCAAGAAACAGCCAATCACTTGAAACGACAAGATGAAATAAAACAAATCCAAAAATGCATACAGATACGGTGGCACAACTCTTCGCTAAATTACCATATGAAGTAAGTTGGTTAGTAAAGCATCCGCGTTAAGGAAAATATGTCCACAAGTTACTGAGAAATGCTGCAAACGTAACAGCTACCGAACATAAGCGTAATTAGCGTAAGCAACGTAGCCGGTTAATACAAGATTAATCGGGTAGGCAGTATAAACCAATGTAAGTGGAACAAAATTTATCCAGCTTAAAAAACCTAGTTTAAGTGTGAATTGTTTAAACCCAACTGCGGTGAAGAAGCATCAAGAATGCAACCTCAGCCTCAGCATGGAGCACACATACATACATGGTTGGCGACATCAAGTTACGGATTTGACTGTCAATTTGGACAGCCACAGGATGTCTGCGCAAACAGAGGGACCATGGACGGCTTGCGCTGCACCCCCCACAGCTCCATCCACACACCCCATATCCAGTGTAAACCCGAAGGAATAAGACCGGGATGCATGAGGATGGGAGCCACGTTTCATCCACGGAGCCGGCCCACACTCCTTCAGAGAAACACACAAGCACGCTCTATTTGGGGAACCAAGCACTCACAACGCGGTGGCTGGACCGTAGTCCGCTTCACACTGAGTGTATGAAACCACACTTCGAGCCTAACATGACCACAAGGACCGTGCACCACGTCCCCTCCAGTAACGACCAACTGTCTGGCATTGCGAAGAGGAAACAAGCTGGCACTTCCGGATACGAGTCCCATTAACCCGAGGGATCCAATTAAGCAGTCCGCCGAAGCGAGAACCAGTGGAATACTGTAACGTCCACCGCGAACGTTGAATGACGTGTAGCCAAAGATCCCGAAATCAAAACAAGTTGGATCACAAATACTACGGTACTATTAAAATATATACAGTTGATAATTGGGACATACTTCCATGGTTCAGTATCCCGGTGTATGCAAGTTGACAACAAGGTGTCAGTAAACAATAGGAGGGAACGAGTTGTCTACGCCGGACAATCAAAGGAACAAGTCCCCACACCTGAGTGCTACGATTATTAAGAATGACGGCGTTGACCAATCAAAGGATGGTCCAATCACAGGGTGAGAGTTTAATGGCACGCACAAACATGGTGTTTGGACGAGCGACCAGTGAACGGGGGTGGGGGTGCGACACATGCTCCGGGCTGAACGTGTCATGTTCGGCGAAGAGTAGGGTTGGAGATCCAAGGTAGTCGGCAACCGCACACGCACGGAACCAGTGCCGGGGATTAGCATGTACACACAGGCACACTTACAACGCTAACAATGGGAATGTAAGGAGGCGCACGTTAACGCTGGTCGATATCCATCAACGATCGGCCAAGATCTGTAGACTAGATCACGAAACGAAGAGTAGAAGCATTTCATGGGTAGATAAGCGCGTTACGCACTCCCCTAAATGTTCCCCTTATTGGTTCATACAACCTTTCAACGACATCATTCCTTCTAACCAAAAATTACCTCTGCAACGAACTTATTTATTCCTCTGTTTCTGCATTACCAGTACTACAACGTTGGAAAACAAGCGCCGTATATTTCATCGTGATTTCAAAAACTACAACATATAAAATAATCGGAGAAGAGAAATAAATACCCCTAATCTAAGGAAGTAAGTTACTTTTACCAGTTGCTTCATGCACTCATAACATTCGCATACATAATTCAACTGCATTAACACTAATTTGCTCCACTAAACATCCCTTCACAGTTCGCCTGCATTTACCATTCGCCTGCTTTCGATTACGCCGTGACCTTCAACCACACCTGAAGGCATCACTTTAATTTATCATAACCGTTTTCATGAAGCAAATCTACATACCATTATCTTTTATTTTCCACACCGCAATACCATCCGAATTAAGAATATACTATGCAGCCAATCAAACTATCGTGGATGACATCGAGGACAATGTAAGCGATACGCTTTCCCGCCAATACAGAAATTAGCCCTCCCCGTCCACCAGGTTGAAAGGTTTAAAGACCCTCCATAGCTGATACCTCACGTTGTTGTCCACTTAAACAACAACAGCAGTCGTAACGTTGACAACCCTTTATAATCCCACGTATACCAAATCCTCATGTGTATCATTAATATACACCTTGAAACCTTAACAATCAAGAGAGCCAAACTTTACGTGTGGGTCGCTGCATACCCTTTATGCAAGCGGTCCTTAACGGTGTCCCACAGAGCTCGGTCCTTGGACCGAGGCTGTACTCCATCTACGTAAACGATCTCCCTGAGGAGCTTGGGGTATCATCCCTATTGTTTGCTGATGACCTTAAGCTACGGAATGTTGTAAATGTTCCTGGGGGGTCTGAGGCCATACAGCATGCGCTGAATAGACTCTAATACTGGTCTACTTTGTGGCTACTGCCCATTAATCAGGCTAAGTGTTCCGCCCTTCGTATAGAAACAACTTTCCCGCCTTCGAGCTAGTACTCGGTGGGGTCGAACTCCCCTTGTCTCCAACTAGGTAGACCTAGGCGTCGTCCATTCCTCGTATTTGTATCCTGGTGACAACCGGAAGAAGACCGCAAGTAGGGGTTTCAGAAGGTTGTGGTTAATACGCCGTTCTTTCGGGGTCTTAAATGCCGACATATTTGTGAAGCTGTTCTCAGCTATGGTTCGGCCCCAGCTGGAATACTGCGTCCAGGCTTACCCGCCCTGCCTTGTTCGGGACAAAATGGAGCTCGAGCGGGTTTTGAGAGTATGTACCATATTGGTCGAGGGCTTAAAGGGCAATCGTACCCAGAGCGTCTACTTAGCTTGAGTAGGTGTTCCACGCACTACCGACAGCTTCGAGAAGACCTAATCTCTACTTACCGCATTTTAACAGGGAAGGTTGGACCGGACTTGGGCTCGCTATTTAGCCCGGCTAGGTTGTCTTGTCTTCGCGGTCATCCCAGGAAGCTATACAAGCCGCGTTCTGACCTGCTCAGGGCGGAAACTCGATTACCCCGTAGAGTTATCGAGCGTTGGAACTCGCTTCCAGAAAGTCTAGTCAGTGAACTTACGGTTAAAGGTTTCCAGCATCAGATAGACGCCATTGGGTGGCAACACGAAACCTTTCGCTTCTCCTGACCATATCCATCTTCAACCTTTCAGCTTTATTCTGTCAATCTCTTCACTCTCTGGTGTTATCCTTCATTTAAATTACTTTCATTCCCTTTTATCTTCCATTTACTTTCTACTTCTTTCTTACTTCATGTAACCTACACAGCGGTGGCTGCTAGTACAGGGAATGTGGGCAGTAACTGGTTGATGATGGTGTGTTTCGGGTGTTTCGTTTTAGAGCTATCAAGACCTAGCGCCCTATCAGTACCTGGCTCAACGATATGCACAAGAAAGAACACTCAAGGGATTTTCCCATCGTTCCAGTCCATCTGAATCTAGCATAGCGTACCATTCCAACCACACTCGGAGCGTCTGCTTCCTCTACAAGTTATGTGCTCGATGGGAGTGAACTTCCTCACGTGACTCATCAGGTTGATCTAGGTGTCGTCCACTGTTCCACACTACACTCTGGCGACAACTGGAAGAAGGCGGCTAGTAAAGGATTCCGGATGTTGTGGTTTATCCGTCGTTCTTTTGGGACCCTAACCGCAGATGCGTTTGTGAAGCTTTTCTCAGCGTTTGTGCGACCCCACCTAGAATATTGCGTCCAGACCTGTTCACCTTGTCTTGTCCGGGACAAAATGGCACTAGAAAGGGTGCTGCTTGTCTCTACTAGGTTGGTCAAGTGATTAGGAGGGCAAACGAACCCCGAAAGCCTACTTAGTTTGTGGATGCAGTCAATGCACTATCGAAGGATTAGAGGGGACTTAATCCTAACCTACCGTATTTTGACTGGGAAGGTTGGCCCTGATTTGTCCATTCTATTTAGTCCTGCTAGATTGTCTGGTCTTCGCAGGCATTGTATGAAGCTGGACAAACCGCGGTCCGATCGAGTTAGAGTGGGGACACGGTTATCACGTCGAGTCATCGAGCGTTGGAACCTGCATCCAGAACGTGTAGTCAAGGCAGTTACGGTTAAGCGGTTCGAGCCTCAACTAGACGCCCTTGGGTGGCAACTCGAAACCTTTCCTTTTTCCTGACTAATTCCCAGCTTCATAATTCGATTCTATTTTTTTTACTTTTCCTCGTCATTGGTATGATTCTCTTTTTTTAACTAATTTCCCCTACTCTCTTACCTTCGCTTTTTCTTCTCTTACTTCACGTAACTGACATAGCTGGGACAGCTAATGTAAGGAACGTGGGCATTAAATTGGTGGACCAGGGTGTTTTTTTCGGGTGTTTACCTTTTAGACCCATCAAGAAGTCGGAGCACCCCCTATCAACTGGATCGACGACGCGCTCAAAAAGAGACACTTACGGGATTCATCCTATCGTTCTAGTCCCACTTGAACTTGAACTACATTATGCCCATAACAGATTGGTTAGAATCCCGGTCCGTACTATGCAGTCAAACGGTAGCTAATAAAAATGTGGGTTTTTGGTGCACACAATGCGGTGAAACAGCACCACAAAGTTCCCGTACTATAGAACAGCTATGTTAATGGTCTCGTCCCCAGTTTAATACAGTCGCTCGCGTAGGCCGGCGTGATTATGCCGGATACTTTAGAGACTGTAAATTCTGGCTCCAAAAGCGTACGTTCCTGTGTTTTCTTGTGCGTTTAGTGTTTTGACTTGTGACAAGCGGGGTAGCGTGTCAAATGCGATCACTGTTATCAATTATTTCAAGTTTTGCGACTAATAAACGTGCAACGCTAACTTACTGCTAACGAATGAATTTTAACAGCATCCCGATACATCCGTTTTTAAGGAGATGATTTTACTGATTCTCCACCGTGTGAATTTGCTTAACACAGGGCACAGTATTGTTCCAAACGAATAAGTAACAACCCCTTGGCCCTCAAGGTGGGTGCGTTGCTCTTTGTGTGAGTTGTACACCTGATGTGTTGAGGACCTATGTGTTCCAGTCGCCGGATCAAACTGTTGAAGCCCTGTCGACTATTGTGTGCATATCCTCTGCTCAGTTTACAGTTGTGGTATATCGAAGTTCTGGAAGTTTCTCCATGGAGGTTATTGAATTTATTCCTACTCAGGCTGCCAATAGGTGTCTAATAACGGGTGACTTCAACCTCCCTGAAGTCTGCTGGGCTGATCTATCTTGCAGTTCGGCCGTGGGCACTTTCGATTTGTACCTCGTCGAGCTAAAATTGCAACTGCCTTTGCGTCAGTTCTTGGACCTCCCAAATAGATATATGCGCAACCGAATTCCGTCTATCTTGGATCTCATTTTTGCGAAGTCACACGATTTCGTAAGTGATATTACCTACGGCTGTCCTCTAGGAGCCAGTGACCTTGTCTGCATATCCTTTCGATGTGCTCTAACTGTCATCAAGCTACTGCTGAGGCGTCCAAATCTTTGGCGGACAGACTTTAACGCAATGCGAGACAAAGCCTCAGTTTTGTGTTGCACGATCACCGTGGCTGACACCGTTGAGACAGCCTGGGAGAAATTTAAGGCATACCTCACCGAGATCTCTGCTCCACACATCCCAGCCTCTTTGGATAGATCATACGGGTAAATACCTGCTCAAGAAGCGCTCTAAGTGCTAAGGTCAGGTCAGGTCAAACAGGCGATAGAGGCCTTCGCCTAACGAGCGTCCAGTTTTTTGTGCCGGTAAGTGAAACGGCCCCCGACACTTCGACGCTGGTGGCTTCATCAACCAGCACCTACGAAAGCTATCTAGCGGTTAGAAATAAATGTAAGCAAAATCTTATAAATCTTCGTCTTCAGTACGAGGAGGATTTAGCTATCGCAGCCGTAACAAATTTAAAGAAGTTCTGCTTACCTAGAGGCGCAGCGGTACGAACTCGTCTATACCGGCTCTGCTACGATCGGACGGGACCCATGGGCATACCGACTATGATAATGCTTGTATACATAGCGAACAGTATACTGGTGTCTTTTCTCATGTGGCCTCTACCTCAGGTTCAGCTGATCACAAAAGTCCAGGAGGATTCTTGCCTAACTGAAATCGGCATAATGGAGACGCAAGTCTTCAGGCTGTTGCAAAGGCTAAATCCTTCCAAAGCTTCTGGCTGTGATCCAATTCATCCGAAACTGATGCATGAATTGGCCGCTGAGCTAAGTGGCCCTCTGACATGCAAGTTTACAATATTACTCGACAGCTGTGCCTTACTTTCGGAATGGGAGAAGGCAATCATATGTCCGATTTTTAAAGGCGGTGACAGCTCTGCCCGCAGACTACCGGCCTGTCAGCTTAACAAGCGTAGTAGTTAAGTTGTTTGAAAAATTGGTCAGGTTTTCAGTGGAGAATCACCTGATTAAGTTTAGCTTTCTCATTGCGGAACAGTACGAATTCCGTAAGGGATTTTCATGTCTGACAAATTTTCTTGTAGCTCATGAAAACTGGGCTGAGGCAGTAGACAACGGTCAAGCTATCGACGTGCTTTTCGTTGACTTCTCGAAAGCCTTTGATACTGTTCCACACCAACGACTCTCATTGAAGTTGAGATCTTATGGGATGTTTGGAGCCGCCCTTAAATGGGCCTCTGCTTTCCTAGAGGGGAGAGAACAGTGTGTATGCGTGGGGCGTAGTTTTTCGCTTAGACAAGCTGTTCTTAGTGGCGTTCCGCAGGGCTCGGTTCTACGGCCGTCGCTTTTCGCTATTGATGTCAACGACCTACCCCAGGAGCTTTAAGTACCGTCGCTATTGTTTGCTGATGACCTCAAGCTCAGGAATATTGTGGATATCCCTGGTGGCTCTGAGGCACTTCAGAGTGCCTTGGATAGGCTCTGGGACTGTTCAACCTTATGGCTGATGCCTATAAATCAGGCGGTGGCCGAGTGGTCTGCACGTTTGCTTTGCAACCAGAAGGTCACCGGTTCGAATCCGCGTAGGGGTGGGCGTCCTCGCGGTATACACAGCCCGCGCGCGACTGGTGGTGGTCGCGCGGCAGCGAAGCGCCGTTACGGCGTATAAGCTGACACCTTTCTTTCTTCTTTCATAAATCAGGCGAAACGTTCTGTCCTCCGCATTGGAGGTGCTAGCCCTCCCACGCGCTATGTTGTTGGTGGAAATGAACTCCCTGTTGTCACTCAGCAGGTTGATCTAGGTATCACCCATACCTCATTGCTTCACTCTGGGGACAATTGTAGGAAGGCTGGTTGTAGAAGGTTCCATATGGTGTGGTCTATTCACCGCTCCTTCAGTGTCCTAACGGCCAATATTTTGTGATGCTGTTCTCAGCTTTTGTGCGACCCCACTTAGAGTACTGTATCCAGGCTTGTCCACCTTGTCTTGTGAGGGACAAAATGGAACTGGAGAGGGTTTTGCGAGTGGGCACAAGGTTAATGCAAGGATTACGGGGGCAAACATATCCCGAACGTTTGTTTAGCTTGGGTATGTACTCAGTGCACTACCGCAGAATTATAGGAGACTTGATCCTCACTTACCTCTTAACGGGTAAGATCGGCCCAGACTTGTCCTGGCTATTTAGTCCTGCCAAGCTGCCTAGTCTCCGAGGTCACTCGTTGAAGCTGCACAAACTGCGTTCTGATCGGGTAAGGACGGAAACTCGCTTGTCGCGCCAAGTTTTTGAACGTTGGAACTCCCTTCCGGAGCACGTCGTTAGGGAGTCTACGGCAGAGGATTTCGAGCGTCAGTTAGATGCTCTTGGGTGGTAGTACCAAACCTTCCCCTTCTCCTAACCGACTTGTAATCTTCAACTTTCTCTTCGTTTTTTAATTTTTCCTCACACCTTGCTATTATCATTTATCTGACATTCCTCTTGTTTTCTTAGCTTACCCTTCACTCTTTTATTTCACATAAACTGGTCTGGCAGGGACTGCTGGGCAGAAAAATATGGGCAGTAATTGGTTGGACAGGGTGTGATGCGGTCTCTGTTTTTGGGTTTTTCAACGTCTCAAGCAGACCTATCAATTCTCGATCCGACGATACGCAAAAGTAGGAACATACACGGGATTATCCTACAGTTCCGGTCCCAACTGAACTTGAGCATTGGATATGCTTTGTATGTAGTGCACTTGCTCTATACACCGTGGTGCATAGTTATTAGTTTTGCTCTTTTTGTGGTTTAGCAGGCCTGTTCGGATGGTGGTGCTGGGGGTCATAGTCTCATGACCTTAAAACTTCCCAAGACACCTTGAGAAAGGTCGCGGCCGCAAACAGGATGCTGGGTGCTTTACGGTGGTCATACTCCCGTATCGCTCCGGCAATTTTCAGAACTCTGTTTACATCACATATCCTCCCGATATTGGAGTAAGGGCTTCCAGCTACCTATCCTCTCTTAAAATCTGAATGCGACATGCTAGAAAGAGTTCAGATGCGCCGCTCGAAATCCGTCATGGAGCTTCGTAGTCTTGCTTACCCTCTTCGACTCAGAAAGCTGAACATCTTCCCAATTGACTATCGTCGGCGCCGTGGAGATCTTACCTACACCAGACGGATCCTAAGAGGAGAACTTGGGCGTGAGGTACAAAAGCACTTTCGGCTCAACGTGGACGGCTCGATACGAGGCCACAAATGGAAGTTGTACAAGAGCTAAATACTTCACGTTCGTCCAATGGCTGTCCTATCAATTCGTGTATTGAATGATTGGAACAGCCTATCGGAGATCATTTCTGATGCACCGACAGAGGAAAGTTTCAAACGGCTGCTTGACTGCCATCTGATGAGTACCATAGGGCTCTGCTGCTCCTACTGCAACGGCGACGATCATCAGAGGAATACCGCTTCGCAGCCAGTTACGTCAAACCTGCATTGAATCGGGATCGTCGGAGCTGACAAGGCTCTTGCTCCTGGCTCCTGCTCTCTACACACCAATTAAAGCAAAATAGGTTCCCTTGCCGCTATCGGAGCCATTAACACTTGATGGCAAATATGACTTTGTGGGCAAGACATACGTCAGTAATGAGTAAGAATACAGAACATGCATCTTCTAGCAAAGTGTAAATCTGCATGAGAAGCAATCCAAGCGTGATGCTAAGCCGAAATGCAAGAAATCTGCTCCTTCCGTAGTGAAGCTGGTCCTCGACAGTAAACCAGTTAGAAAGCGCTCTTGAAAACAATATACCTCCCAAGTCCCAGCCCCATGAGTGCAATAAACCAACTCCTCGTGACCGTCGTTTGATCATTGTGAACGCTCCGAATGTAACACGGGTTCTCCGGTTGAAAGAACCCTAGACCACTAGGAGTTTCTGAGGTGAATGGTCTCTTTCCTTTTTGTTGAAGGTTAGCATGGGATCTATATTGTCTCTGCTTTTCATCTCGGCAGAAAGCAACATGATTCCTCTAAAGTTCGTCCCCTGGAGATTGTCAACTAGAGGATGAGTGTCGCCGCATTACCAGACGGACTCGTCCTAAGGGAGAAGAGTTTTACGTATTGCGAGACCTCTGCCCAGACCATCGAGTCCGAGTAAAAAAAGCTGTGGAAAAACTACGAACACGCCTGGGAAATGGTGAGCTTAACCTACACATTGTGGATTCGCGTGCGGTTCAGTAAGCTTCGGGAGTTCGCTGGAGGCTAATCTTTGTCACACCCGGGCGTTAAGATCGTAGAATGGTTTGTGATATCTGCCATTCTACGTAGCCTGCCAAACAAACTTGATGAAATTCAGTTCCATGCTTCTGAGAACCACCCAGACCTTATGGATTTCATAGAGACTTGATTGTTTTCGAACATCTTGAACTCGAAGGTGCATATACCAGGGTATAATCCATTACGAGTGGATCACTCTGGTGCTAGGCCTGGAGGCGGTGTGATACTATCCCAGAAAGAAGACCTCAGGTGTTCTCTTGTTGAAGGGGATCTGAGCTCCTTTGCTGTTGGATACATGACGGGTGCAAGTCTCTTATGGTTACAGTTGTTTACAGAGCCCCTTTGGGCTCTGGAGTAAGCCTACTGGACTCTGTTAGTAGGCATAAAAGGGGCAAGGATTGTCTGATATTGGGAGACTTTAATGTTGCTAGTATCAACTGAGAATTACTCCGTTAAGATCTCCCCGGACTCCTTGGATGCAGTCTTCTTTGAAACCGTGCTTGCGTTCCATCTGCTTCAACATGTTACAGCGCTCACCAGGATATATCCTGGTTAGTCGCCGCACATCCTCGACCTTGTATTCACACTGGCAGAGTCAGATGTTTCCGACTTGACTGTTCTTCAACCAATCGGAAAAAGTGACCACTGCATGGTTCCCTTTTGTTGGATGAGGCGTCTCACCATTCACGACCAGGGAGTATACCATCAGAATTACTGGCGTGCTGATCCACTCCGTTTGAAAACTGCCATCGGTGCTATGGACTGGAGTATCCAGCAGAGCTTTGATGTTGATGATGCTTGGACCCTCTTGTACTCCAAATTCACGTCACTCATAACTCAGGTCGTTCCACTCTCCAAAGGAAAACGTTTTTCCAAAGGCTCTCCGTGGGTTGATCGTGAGTTAAAATCCCTTATGGGCCAACGCTACAAATTGTGAGACAAGTTCAAAATTACGCTATCTACCTTGATTACAAAGCAGTCAGGAATTTCCACACCTTAAAGCATGAGAAACGACAACAGTACGAGCGCTGATTAACTAAGGAATATTCAATTATTCCCAAGGTACTTTTAATCCGAAGAGACGTACAAAAGCTGGTAACGAATACCTGCTTTGCATTTTAGCGAAGATCATCCTTTACTTCACGAAGACGATGCAAAAGCCGGGCTCCTGGCCCTACAGTATTCCTCAGTCTTTTGGACTGAACCGCCGTTTACTCGTTACCTTGTGCCTGCACCCCCTTCACTTTAGAGCACCTAGAAATCAGCTCCGATCCATTTGCCAAGCTTCTCTTCGAAATAAATCCGAATTCCTCACTAATTCCTGATGGGCCACATCCTTTGTTTCTAAAAACAGTGGCTGAGCAGATTGTTGTACCTCTCTGTCAAGTTTTTCAGCGATCCCTCGACGCAGGATGTCTCTCTTGCTTAGGAAGTATGCACCGTTAAGCCCATATACAAAGGTGGAAATCATCAGGATCCTGCAAACTATCGTTCGATTTGTTTAACATCTGTAGTGTGTGAAATCACTGAGAGAATTCCTAAGAGGGCCTTGCATCGCCACCTTGATAATGTGAAGGTCATCTCTCCCGCTTAGCATGACTTCCGGAGGGCCCGCTTGTGTGCCTCCAACCTGCTAAATCGTTGGATGCCGGCAATCGCCTGGACGTCGTCTTTGTCGACTTCATGAAAGCATTCGATAAAATTCGGGGTATTGGTGTTGCTGCGGAGATTCTCTCTTGGATCACCGATTTTTGTAAGGCCGTGGTATGCGAGTTAAGGTGAATAAAACCTACTCCGAGACCGTTGTCATGACTAGTGCAATTCCCCAAGGGTCGGTCCCGAAGTGTTCAAACTATTCATCAACGACATTCCATCAGAATCCTACGGATTGTTTGTTATATGCCGACGACTTAAAGCCATGGCTAGAAATGTCCGAGCTCGAGGATGCTGACCGATTGCAAGCGACCGTTGACCGGCTGCACAGCTGTTCACTGTAGTTGTAAATGTCCTTTAATTACGAAAAATCTTCAGTCCTCCTTATCAGTGCTCCGTGCCCGTTTGGTGCTTATCACTTTGGTGGATTCTTGCTCAGAAGGACCTTGGTGTACTTGTGTCTTTTGATTTGCGCACAACCCAGGACACCTTGGGGAGGGTAGTAGCTGCTAACAGAATGTTCTGTGCCATAAGATCTTTTTCCCGTATGACTCCTGAGGTCTTCAGACTCCACTTTAATTCCCATGTGCGCTGCATCCTCGTATACGGATCACTCGCGGTCTATCCTCTTACAAAGACCGAACGTGTTCTCTTAGAGAGGGTCCAAATACATGGGTCGAAATCCATAGATGCGTCCCGAAATTTATCCTAAGGCCAGCGACTTTGTACGGTGAACATGTTTTCCTTGGATTCTCATCGTCGTGGTGACCTGGTTTATGCCAGACTCCTTCTGCGAGGGATGATAGGAAATGAACTAAAGGAGTTTTTCAACCCAGAGTTGATAGTTCGACAAGAGGTCACTCCTGGAAACTGTTTACTCCTAGGAGGCTTCGAGTCCATCCCGATGTCACTTTGTCCACCCGTGTGGTGATGGACTGGAACAATTTACCAGAGCCAGTCGTCAGCGCACAGAGTGAGGAAAATTTCAAATGACTGTTGGATTCCTATCCGCTGAGCAAACAAAGGTCGTGTTGTTTTCAATGCGATCATAACGGTCTACTATGAACCACGTGTCACAATGATCCGCGCAATCCCTGCTTTGAACGGGAAGCGAAGGAGCTGACACGGCATTTTCCCTTCTGCTCTCTGCCACTCCAGTAAACTCCAGATCAAATCAAGTACGACGGACGATAGAGGCTTTCGCCTAACGAGCGTCCTGTTTTTTGTGCCGGTAAGTGAGAAACAGCCCCCGGCACTTCGACGTTGGATTGCCTCTTTGCTACTGCAGAAGAATGACGCAATAACAAGAGCAATCTTTGCACTTTCGTGTGTCAGCTACAGAATACATTACATATTCCAGTATAATTACAATATCTCTAGAAAATGATCAACACTTATCTAAGCCCTTTTTGAATGTTTCTACAGTCTCCCATTTCACTAAACCAGTAGGAAGTTTATTCCAGATCTTAACTACTCTGTGTGTAAAAATTCTGCCCTGATGTCCAAATGAGCACTATGTTTGAGTTACAGGAGATGCCCGCGCAGGTGGTCCGACGTAGCTAACTCAAAAAGATAAGTAAGATTTATACCACTAAGACCCTTAATGATCTTAAGCTTCTTTATCAAATTCCCCCGTCAATCTGCGCCGTTCAAAGGGAAATAATCCTAAGCTGCTTAGTCTATCTTTGTAAGATTCCCCTCGTTAACCTTCGACCATCCTGGGGAGATACGGTGCCCAAGCCTAAATACTATTCCAGATATGGCCTAACCACTGCTTTATATAATGGTAAACATACTTCTGCTTTAGTGTTACTCAGCGCCCTTCTGAGGCGAGACAACTCTTGCTGCGCTTTATTGGCAGCATGGCGACACTGTCGACTTAAAACTATTCACTCTGGTGACACCTAGATTGCGGGCTTCATTAGTACATTTCATTGATAGAGATCCCGCGAACGACTACACTGTAACCCCGCTGCCAGTATTAGCCAATAGCTGACATTTATTGGCATTCAGAGGTAACTCCCACTGGCTTGACCAGTGCATCACATTGATGTGGTCCTTAGTCAATGTTGCCCGATTTCCCCTACTGACTAGATTTAAATCATCTGCGAAGATATAACAGGGGTCCTCAACACGCGGAGCCAGGTCGTTTATTAACAAAAACAATACTGGACGCAGTACAAAACCCTGAGGGACACCGGTGTATGCAAGGCTTACACTATAACTCGCTTTCCTGACCCTGACTTTGAATGTTCTTCCACGTAGGAATTCAGAAATAGTTAAAGATGCAATCCAACCCATGTCAGCTTTTCAAGTATGTATCGATGATTTGCGGTATCAAAGGCCTTACTGAAGTCCAAATAGCACATCTCCACTGATATCCCACTATCACGATATCGGGTAATCTCGTCTGAAGATACATGGTAACTTAGTAAGACACGACTACTTTTTAAGAAGGCCAAGCTGTTCTACTCTAATTAGATTGTGCCCAGTCAAATGCTCACAGATCCTGTTTCTTACAAACTTTTCCAAGCACTTCAGCATGGTGATGGTTGAACTAACAGGTCTATAGTCAAAAAGCGCCGACTTAACTCCTCTTTTGGATGACATCAATCGTCGCCTCCTCCCAATCATATGGTAGCCTGCCTTCCTGAAGTGACAGGTTGAATAATTCCGCGACAGGATACTGAAGGATATCAACCAGTGGCTTAACTATAGCGGGATGTACATTCTCAGGACCATCTGATTTATATGGGTCCATGCTATCCAGCGCTGTGAAGACTTCTGACGCAGTGATACTAATTTCCTGAGTTGAGCAGTGCGGTTGCGATGGCAAAGTTGACCCACTATCCTTCCGATGCAGATTTTGGAAGACACGTCGTCCACAGCCTGGCTCCCATCCATAATTAGACAGCCGACCGCCTCTCTTAGAGAAGTCTTCGATTGAACATAACTGTAGTAACACTTGGGATTTGTTTTCGCAAGCTTGGCCAATCTAAGTTCATATGAGTACTTCACCTGCTGTTGCAACAATAGCCATATTTTGACATCTAGCATTGCAGCCAACGTCCGAAGCCCCCAGTTCCTTGGAGTTTTCTCCACTCAGTATTGCGCATCCTTATCGCGCTGTCAATCTTTCCCCTCCACCAACGGGATTAACTACGATGTCTCCTAGGGCGGAGAGGAGCAATTTCGTTCAGTAGTTGCACTAGCTTGCTGTTGAGTAAATGCCACCTATGTTCCAAAGAGGTATGGTCCTAATCAGAGATCCAAGTGATTTACGGAGCCCGATCGCGCAACTTCGTAAAACCAATGCAATTGAAATTCCTCCCCAATCTCGCGATTCTCTGTAAGCTTTGGTGCGTTCAGATGAATGGTCAACGCAATGATCGCTCTTATCTATGAGTGGCTCCACGCGCAGATCCATTAAGTGACCATGTCTGGTGATCACGATATCAAGGGTTGAAAGGGTACTGCCGAAACGAATTCTGGTCGGAACATTGACGTATTGCTCGAAAGCCTTCTGCATCCAATCTACCAATTCCTTCTCCAGGGTGTGCACCCTGTTTGCAGCATGCGGAAGGTTTAGATCACCGATTATCAAAAAATTAGGCGCAGCCATCGCCGCCTGTCTTAGTAACGTACCGAGATCCTTGTCCTTTTCTCACATGAAAGATGGGCTACGGTAGACATACTATTATCTCCAATCTACTCCACACTCTTATAAAGCAGGATACAACCTGGACATTTGCAGAACCCATGGTAAAATGAGCCTCCCAGTGTTTATATTGGCAATTTATAAGCGAGTGGAGTCCTCCAGCTCTGTAGCTCGCTAAGTGAACAAGCAAGTCGCTAATCAAGTCGTTTGGAGAAAGCCAGGTCTCCGGCACAGCGGCCACATCAGCACGCGCACAACTTGTCACTAATTCTCCCCATTTATTACACACATTACAACAGTTAGCATACCACACACTTAGTTTCTCCAGTCGCGGTTTTCCCCTCGGGCGTAAAGTTTACTGTAGGCAAGAACGTTGCGTTGTATACCCATCTTCAGCGCTTTGCAAGTAACATTCTAATGAAGACTGGAACTCATCAGCTTTAGAACGCAATTCGTCACTGAGCAAGCTCTGGTCATGAATCAACTTTTTTCGCAATGTTTAGTCTGTTTACACTGCCTGTCAGTAGTATCCTGTACAGCTGTGGCATTAGCAATTAGATCAAAAGTCCGATCGCGTATCATGCTAGAACAACTGTCTGCTAAGCGCACAGTGGAACCAGATCCACTTTAGTTGGGGATGTCGGGCGTAAAGATCAATAGAGTTCTTGCCTAGTCCAGAACAATTATTATGATACCATACCAAACACCCGTCGCGTTGAATTCCCTCTTTGACCACAATGCAACAAATATCCTCACCACATTTATAGCTAGCCACCGATGTCATAGCGAAGAGTACGTAGCAGCCACGTTTAAAATAATAACAAACTAGATAGTAAGATAGGATTCAATGATTAAAAAAACACGAGTAAACTACTAACGCAACAACAACAAATGCCGGAACGAACTCACGTGGATATGAGTAGGACAGAATACGATCAATCCCTGACAGATGAATGTCAATGGGAATCCTGACAGCAAATCCAAGTTGCAACGGGACCAGGGCACAGGACGAAGAATCCGTACGCCAAAGGTTCCGCTTTATCAGTGAATCGAAAGCCCTTGACAAGGTAACTCAGTCAAGAGTGCACCACGTGTTAGCTCTGTCTTGATGACAGCGATCCGTAAACTGTTAAAACTGAGCCAAAATAACAAGAAAGCTTTCTTCAAAGTTTCAACATTCAAGGACGACATGGCTCCGCCTAACGAGCGTCCAGCTTCCTGTACCGCTAAGCGAACCGGAGCCTCCGGCACTTCGACGTTTGATCGCCTCTCCTTGCTTCTGCAAAAAGCAACGAAGATGGAACAAGGGCACTCTTCGCATTTTTATGGATCAACATCAAATATCACTGCACGAGATCTTGCCATTACTCACAATAAAATTGCATTAGTTCTCGAAAAGTACGTGACCAACACTTGTCTAGACCCCTTTCGAACGCTCATACAGTCTCAAAATCCACTTACTCAGAAGATAGTTTACTCCAGCTACGCACCACACGGTTCGGGAAAAACTTTGTCCTGATGTCCAATCTAGCCCTCTGTTGCTTGTGCTTCAAACGATGTCCGCTCAAGTGATCGAAAGCAACTAACTCAAACAAATCAGTAGGCTGGATGGTACTGAGGCCCTTCATTATCTTAAACATTTCTATCAGGTCCCTTTCGTCTACGCCGCGCCAGGAAAAACAGCCCCAAGCGCTTTAGGCGATCTTCATGGCTTCCAATGTTAACCTTCAATCATACTGGTTGCCGGTTTTTGAATCCTTTCTATGCAACTAACATCACCACGGAGATAGGGCGACCAAGCCTGTACACAGTACTCCAGATGCCCAACCACTGCTTTGCACAATTGCAGGAAAACTTACGGCTTGATGTTACACAGTTCCCTCTTGAGGCGAAACAGTTCCTGTTGCGCTTTGTTGGCAGCATATCGACATTGCACCGAAGGTTTGAAGCTGCTCGCCACGATTATGCCTAAATCACGTGCCTGGTTAGTGTACTGCAAAGAGGAAGACCCCGAGAAAGTTTGTATAGCAATCCCGTCTCCACTAGTGGTCAATAATTGACATATCTTGGCCTTCTGAGACAAATCTTACTGCTTCGACCAGTTAACCACACTGGTGATATCTTTGGTCGGTGTTGCTCAGTTTCCCCTGTTGACCAGCTAAGTCATTTGCATAGATATATCAGGGGTCTTGAAGCAGAGGGGCTAAGTCGTTTATACGCATAAGGAACATTAGTGGACCTAGAACTGATCCTTGTTCTACGCCACTGTGGGCCTCGCCCATATGTGAACCCATCGACTGGTAGTGATCACCTGGCAGCGAAGTTTCGCATTTGTGGGCCGGCGTACCGCTGATGCCTTTCTTTCCTACGTAAAGTTCCTCACGAACTGATCGATAACTAAAACTTATGATGAATCCGTGGATAAAATTGTGGGACAGGTTCAAGGCCCATCAATTGGTTGGATGTTTGCCGTTAGATTGGCTGGCCCGTGCAAAGCTTTTCGGTCGCTACTGGATTAACGGTACCTGTTTATCGTTTCTGCATAAGCTCCACAGGAGTTACACCATTGACTCCGTGAAAGATGGACTTTTATCATCAGTCCACAAAGCGGCTTCGTCACAGAAAGATACATATACTACAGTGCTGACTGATCTGAATGCGTACATCGAAAATCTGTCCAACATTGAGCTTCATCTAGGCGACCGACGCGGTATAGGCTTCCGCAGTCATAACAGTGAGCAGTTACACCACACTTGTATAAAGTTGCTCGCCTACTTCTGGCGAAAAACAATTTCCGACCCGGCATCCGCCGAAGCATTGAATAGCGTTAACGGCCATGGCCGAAATCTGATCACATCTCAATCAGTTACCGTTGAAGGGATTGTTTTCAAAGCTGTCTCGGTTGTGTATCATTGTACGTTGGCACCCTGGTTGTGGTCGCCACCGAACACAACTGAAGGCCATCAATCGTATGTTGCCTTACTTTGTCATTAATAGAAGATGCGCCATTGTATAACAAATCCATTCGCCAACATGGACGACGGGTCTCTACGCAACATCTCGAACTCCCAGATGGTCACCGACACATTCCGGCTAGAAGCGAACACCATAGGATCCACAGCAATCTTGGGGCGCAATGACATGTTATACTGAAAATCTACTTCGAAGCCTGGTGATCTTACCGTTCATCGTAGCTATAAATGGCCGCTGCTTCTGATAACCATCAGGAGTTATTCCGTCTCACACGAGAACCGGGCAGCACAAGACCTTATGTTAGCGAAACTATATACCACGAGAGGGGACATTGCTGCCCGCAACTGGCCAGCACTGTTGTGGTGTTGGGCTAAACACTAAATGGGAATCTAACGTGCCGGTGTATTATTTCCGTACTTTTGCATCCATCCTCGTGCGCTGAATTTGAATTTAGGGTCAGTTTACAGGAATCGAACCCAGTCCTAGGGTTGTATAGAATTCATACAGCTCTCTTCAACTACCGGGAACCTCCTTCCACATTGACTGTACGACATATTACGCTATAGCAACATGAAGCTGTCCAAACTAGCTCGATCTATTCCCTTACAGTCTCGAGTTTCAGGGAAACCGCATTCAGAATGCGTCACTGATAAAGATATCAGGCACCTTGACGTTGAATGTTTGTTTAGGGCATTAAGGTTTTCCGATTAGTCCCACTTCTCTCCCTCTTATTGTTCTACCTTCCGTAGCTCATTATGGTTGTGTGGCAGCGGAGCATCAGTTCAAATGGGTGATGTACTACTGTTGATGACGATGATGAGTTCACATCAAGATCCTTGACGAGACAAATGGGGTTTTGGATATCATCCAAAGCCACCAAGTTAATACTTGCGTTGAATGAGTCGACAGTCCTTAGAGAAGCGCAGGCTTAACAATTATTTATTCATTTACGCGCCAGATTAGTCACGGTTGATGGTTTGCTACGACCAGTGTATTACGCCTCAAAAAGGTAGCTTCGGTACCATTACATGCCCTACCTTGCATATGGTTTACTGCTCATTGTGTACATCACTGACTCTGTTTACTCCCGACGATGGAATTGGACATTAACGTGGTGTGATGAGTTTGGGGCTTCAGCGGTCCATTGGGCAATGCTGGGTGATTCTTTCGCACCTTCAGATCCACTCATGCCACATTAGCCAATGGTTAGAGGACTGACAGACTCAGTCTTGGCGCTCGAGATTGGGGGTTGCAGTGACAGTGGATCCCTGCTTCATAAACAGACTCCCAGTAGCCCAGTGCCAAAATCCGATGCCTTACGGTCAGGTTATTAAACCAAAGGATTTGGTTGAACCCTAATCGTTCTCCTGTCTAGACCTGGGCAACTTGACAGTATTCTGCCCATGCAGTATAGTGGGTCCTCGAGCAATTCCATAATGCTCTGGCCGTCGCTGCGGATTAAAAAACGGCGCCCTATCTGCTACATCGAACAGGGTGGATAGGGGTTTGGATGCTACTGTTTAAGCCTTACCGTCTTCTTATTCCCCTCTTGCGCTTTTTCATCCTTAGCGTCCCGCTCCAATTTCACTTTTATCCCCCCTGTTTTCAAACCCCCAATTATTCCCCTTCCACCATCTTTATTCAGTAATCGTTTTTCTTGTAATTTCGACTCACACGTAGTCACAGAGCGTCGCTCCGGTCCAGTCGACAAGTGCATGTCCAGTCAAACGTCAGTTCATCTGCTTCTTTTTGGAACCCTGGATCCTCGTTGAGACTAGCATGCCTGAATGTGTGCACTTCGTTGCAGATTGGCCAACAGATAGCACTTACCCGAACATTGGAGACCCTGCCAATCGATATATGCTGCTTATCAGATGCTCGCCTGCAGCATTCGAGCCCCGTGCTTACCATGCGATCCCCAACGTGTGGCTTTGGTGATGTTTTCTCATTGTGCCCCCCCCCCCGGAGATGAGGTAACTTCAAATAACGGTCAAGGCGGTATGAGCATTACTTTTGGTCCCCGGGCTGGATCTGCCCTGATCGCATGGATCACAAAGAACAGTCAAATATGAACTGTCAGATTGGCTGACTCGTTCAGAGCCTCGAAGTCGCGTGGGGATAAACGGTGCTTGTTTGTAATTGTGGCCTACGCGTCTGCAACTTGTTGCGCTGACTCGGTGAAAGCTGAATTTTATCACCAACTGAACGCGCTTCTCCGTTACAGGGAAACTATGGATAATGTGGTGCTGGCTGGTGATTTGAATGCCCAAGTTGGAGAACTGTCCACAGATGAAATTCATCTGGGAGGCCAACATGGTGTAGGCTCCCGTAATGATAACGCTAGACGGTTTCTATACCTATGTGAAGATGCTCGTCTCTTTCTCGCGAGCACTAACTTCCTACACAGCACCCGCAACGGGTAACATAGCGCCCACCTGCCTCGTACCAATCGTGGAATCAACCAATCACACCGCGATCAGTTATCGCTGGAGAGGCTGTGCTCAAAACTCGCTCGATTTTGAGCACGAGCCTAGACTCTGACCACGCACTTGTTTGTGTCGACGATTGGGTACGTTTCGGCGGACGTCCGCAACGGCGCCATGAGCGCATAGATACCTGCTAACTGGCGAAGTCAAATGTTCTGAATGCATATCAAAGTACGCTGGCATCTGAGCTGAGTAAGCGCTCACTGAACACAGTTGAAGATCACTGGTCGCACATCCGCCAGATGTTATTAGCAGCAGGCATGTCCTCATGTGACAAATCAGATCGCTAACTGAGACATTGGGTCCTTACCCAGTCTCTGGAATTTGTGGATGCTCGCCGACGTGTTCCTACTGGAAGTGAATACAATGAGACTCGCAAAGATCTCAGGGCCTGAAGAGAGACCGCGAAGTTTGGTGGTCTCATCGTGCATCGGAGATGGAGATCGCTGCTGCCATTGGTAACTATCGTCTGATATGAGCAACCGGCAACAGGAGACCTGGTGTTAGCGAGAATATATGTGACTAGAGTGCACAGCCGATCCATATCTTATCAAAGCGCTTGGAGCGTTGAGCCAAACATTTGAGCGGCAGTTCAATCAGTCAGAGTTGCCAGCTTCTCCATCGGCCAATGATCGCCCTATTCCCTGGGCTGTCACTATGGATTCGCCCTCACGCGGGGAAATCGAACTTGATATCAGACGGCTGAAATAGAACAAAGCCGCCTTAGCAGATAGACTTCATCCAGCCCTCTAAATTTGGGGGACCTGTTCTTTTGGACAATTTACATAACTTACTAGTGAATCCGTGGGAGCAGGAGACTGTCCCAACAGCATGGAACCACCCCGTTATAGTCACAATTTTCAAGGGGTTCGCCCGTTTTGAATGCAGCAATCATAGAGGAATCAGTCTGATCACAATTGCCTGTAAGGTACTTGCCACTGTCGTCCTTCATCTTTACTAACTGGCACACGTGAAGGGCAGATTCGTGTGGAGTAGGTTGGGTTCCATCGAACTCGTCACTACATTGATCACATATGCACATTACGTCAATGGTTGGAGCATCGCCATGTTTATTGGGAACCCACCGTAGTCGTGTTCCTAGCCCTCAAAGAGGCTTTCGTTTCGGTTGCTCGATATGCCCTTTGGGACTGTCTGCTCCCCATTTCGTTTGCCATCCTGAATATATATATATATATATATATATATATATATATATATATATATATGGCAGAGCAACTTTGTCACTCCTTGGCACAGACCGTTTCACGGTGGTTGTCCGTGGAATACATAGTGAATCAGCACATTTCAATATATGTTGCACTTAACTCGTCTACTGTGTAATCGATGCAGTATCAACTGTGGGTTGCTTGTCGTTGTGTCTCTCCTTAGATGGCTGTCCAAATGGTCAAATATTATCTAGCGCACGACATAGTTATGTAGTATTTCCAATCCAGCATGATGTATAGTCTGAACCCCCTCGCATCTTTTCTTGACCGACCATCGGACTCTTACTGGGCGCTGCCATAACGACTAGGGCGGTGCACCGCATTGGACATTGACTAGGGTTTCGATCAGAGGTTGTGCACATCTTCCAACATCCAACACTGAACTTTCTGTTGACGAAGCGGATAGATAGATGTGAATTGGGTCTTGTCTGACCGATCACTTAGGATGCAAGCCGTACCAGGGAGTGTGTAGTGGATAGAGAAAGGAAAATTGGGAGGTGCCAGTTCTGACATATTTTCGTCTGTTCACCTTCTTTATAAAACCTTTGTGAGTGAGACTTCGCTTAGGAAAACCAGGTGATGTCTAACCCACGGAAAAATTTCGGCAAGACAAAACCGCATCTGTTCTGCGGTATTATTTGGGAGATTATCAAATTATTTCTCGGGGCAAGCCTCAACGACTTTTTGGTAATGAGAGTCAAATTGGGACCAAACAGGGCAAGTGCGACAATGGCAATTGGATATTGCCGTACACAATCAAGGCGAAGATGCCACTCGACTGCACCCATGACCCGGTGGGGAGCGCTCGAGTCAGAGCAAATGAAAGGGCATGAAGTCAATGTGTGATCGTTATTGTCAGGATGACTCATCGCGGAACAAGTAGGGCAGGGCTAAATACAGAAAAGGTTAACCGGGCGCTTGAAGTCGAGCCTAAACGCAAAAGCTTCACGTGAAAATTTGGCGCTTGTAGACTCTCGAACATGCGCGAAAAGAGCAGGTGCTTAAAGGGACAGATGTAGCGTGCTAGACACGCAAGGCAAAACGGTGAGCACTGGAGTCGACGACAGAAAACAGTCCAGCCGGGTTCTAACAAAACGATCCATAAGTGACCAGGTAACGCAGTGTCCGTTATAACATTTAAGACTATTATATTTGGACGGGACGACGGCCAATGCAGCATGTTATTTGTGGCTGCCTTAGTCCTCTTGAGTCTTTTGTCATCAGGGCGCCCGTACATGAACAAGTCAGTCTTGTGTCCCAGTCACCATTTACGTACGCGGTACGGGGTACTCTACTGTGGGTATGGGTTTTCCTGAGCCGGTTGACCCACGCGGATGTGTCCAGGCTTTTGGCTAGAAGATGGCCTCGATTCGCTTCCCACCCATTCGTCACCACAAGGAGGCGTCCAGGGATCGGTTGAGGGTTGACAGTGGAGCTGACCGCTTACTGACCTAGCAAAAGCTCACTGCCACTGGTCTGAAGGTATCATGTTCTTTTCCACCACTAAGTTTCTTATTGCCCCACATCGTTTCATCGGTCCAAACCGATCACTGCCTTATTGCTATCAAGTCTTCTATCCGTCTAGTTCAATATCGAGTTAACAGTAATGACGTTCGACGTCGCATCTTGGGGAATGCGAGTATTCCCTTCAACAAACTGGTTTTGTTACGCCATTTATGATGGCTCGGTCACATCCTACGCATAGCACCTGAGCGTCTACTGCGTCGCACTCTATTAGCTCGTCAAGGACCTGATTGGAGGCGACCGCGTGGTGGGCAGCCTTCTACATGGCGGCAGCACATGAAATCACTGAGGTCGTGTCTAGCCGCTGTTGGATCCATACGTCTTCCAGGATGGTGACTCAAAGATGAGGAGTGCCAATGGCTTAACACTCTTGAAGACATGGCCCGCAACCGGAATCATTGGAAGGCTTTTGTACAGTAGTGTATTGGTTCACATGTTTAATACTTCGAACATTGAGAATGACAGAAGAGAGAAAAATCGGCGTGTGAAAAACAAACTAAAAATGTTTTGTTCTACTTTTTGTCAAATGTTCCATTCTTCCTGCGGCATATTAGCTGAAGTGTGTTGCTCACCTTCAACTTCTATGCCACGATGATTATGACCCGATGATTGTCGCTTATCCGCTGATCTCCATGGTTTTCTGTTGGTTCTGTGTCTAGTTTCTAGACTGCTGAGATTACTACTACTGCTACTACTACCTCTTCGTTTTTCTCCTTCGAATTTACTCTATTCTTCCTTCCTCTCTTTCCCCTAATCTTAACAGCTCTTTAACAGCTGTTTCAATGCTCTTGTATCAACCACTTTAGGAGCACAAGTCATAGCTGACCAGCCTATGTTTATTTGCGTCGGTATTCTGATCCTCATGGTTGGCGGCATCCGGTTTCGGATTTGCCTGTCAATGTGGCCAGCCACAGGATGCCTGCGCCTACAGAGGGACCATGGATGGCTTGCGCTGCACCACCCATAGCTCCAACCACACACCCCATATTCAGTGTAAACCCGAAGGAATAAGACCTGGAGGCATGCGGATGGGAGCCACGTCTCATCAACAAAGCCGGCCCACACTTCTTCACAGACAAACACGCACACTATATTTGGGAATCAATGGCGCACAGAGCGGTAGCTTGACTGTAGTCCGCTCCACACACAAACTGTGTGCATAAAACCACACTTTGAGCTTAGCACGGTCACAAGGGCCGTGCACCCCGTCCTCTCCAGCAACAACTAACTGTCTCCTAGAGCCTGTATGCACGAGCTAATGGCTAATGAACAGGTAGGCACGTTGTCAACATGCACATCAAGCGCAGCCACATCGAGGATATCAACCAACAGCCAACCAGCTGAGATAACAGTATCAAGTAAAATAAATTGATTAATGACTCAAAGTTCGCACATTGCTTCAGATCGGTCGACAGGCGGGACTTGCCCGAACATTAGAGACCCATTCCATCGATATCTGCTGCTTATCGGAGACCCGCCTGCGAGACTCGAGCTCTGTGCTTACTCTGCTATCCCCTTCAGGTGACACTAGCAACACTTTCTTATTGTGCTTATCCGGGGACGATGCAGCTTCGAGCGCCGGCCAAGCCGGTGTTGGTATTGCCCTGTGTCCCCGGACTGAAGCTACTCTGCTTGATTGGATTCAAATCAGTAGCCGGGTGTGTGCGGTCCGATTGGCTGGCTCGTTTAAAGCTTCGAAGTCGCGTGTGACTGACAGGTGTCTATTCGTTATCACTGCTTATGCACCGACAAACTCTAGCGATGACTCGGTAACAGATGGCTTCTATCGTCAACGGACCCAGCTCCTTCGCCACAGAAGAAGCACGGACACTAGTGCTGGCTGGGGATCTGAACGCTCAAGTTGGAAAATTATCCACTGATGAGCTGCATCTAGGCGGTCAGCACGGTGTGGGCTCCCGTAATGATAACGGTGAGCGGTTACTTCATTTGTGTGAAGATGCTCGCTTATTTCTTGCGAGCACTAACTTCCGACACAGCACCCGCCGGAGGGTGACTTGGCGCCCACTAGCCTCGAACCAGCTATGGGCGCAAATCGATCACATTGCGATAAGTTACCGCTGGAGAGGCTGTATCTAGAACTGTCGCTCGATTTGGAGCACCTGTGTAAACACCGATCATTCACTTGTATGTGCTGACCTGTGGATGAGCTTTGGCGGACGTCCACGACGACACCGTGAGCGCATTGACACCAGCCAACTAACAAAGCCAGCTGTTCTGAATGCTTATCAAAGTACGCTGTCATGCGAGTTGGATAAACGCTCACTGGATGCAATTGAAGTTCACTGGTCTCATATTCACCAGACCTTACTAGTAGCAGGAAAATCCTCATATGGTGTGTCTAATCGCCAACATGGACATTGGGTCTCTTCACAGGCTCTGGAACTTATCCATGCTCGCCGACATATTCCGGCTGGAAACGAACACAATGAAACTCGCACAGAGCTTCGGGCAAAACTCCGTGCCAGCCTGAAGAGACCGCGAATCCTGGTGGTCTCATCGTGCATCAGAGATGGAAATGGTCGCTTCCCTTGGTAACCATCGTAAGTCATTCCGGCTGATACGGGAAACAGGCAGCAGTAGACTTGGTGTTAGTGAGACTATACGTGACGAGAGTGACCAGCCTATCTACAACGTGTCAAAACGCTTGGAGCGTTGGGCTGAGCACTTTGAATGGCAATTTAATCGGTCGGAATTGTTAGATTTCTCGCCGGTCAGTGATCGCCCTGTTCCGTGGGCTGTGCCTTTCGATCCACCCTCTCGCTCAGAAGTCAAACGTGAGATCGGACTGTTGAAGTTAAATAAAGCCGCGGAACCAGATGATCTTCCTCCAGCCCTCGGAGGACCTGCTCTTGTGGATGGTTTACACGAGTTACTAGTCAAACTGTGGGAGCAGGAAATTGTCCCAACCGACTGGAGCCGCTCCGTCATAGTTCCAATTTTCAAAGGAGGCTCACGATCGGAATGCGGCAGCCATAGAGGAATCAGTCTGATCTCCATCGCCTCCAAATTGCTTGCCTCTGTCATCCTTCACAGACTGACTGGCACTCGTGAAAGCCAGATTCCTGAGGAGCAAGCCGGATTTCGTCGAGGTCGTGGCTGCATTGACCACATCTTCACTTTGTGTCAGTTGTTGGAGCACCGTCACATATATTGCAGGCCCACCATTGTCGTGTTCCTCGATATCAAAGGTGCATTCGATTCGGTGGATAGACGTGTACTTTGGGACTATCTACTCAGGAAAGGTGTGCCCGAGAAATATGTAAATATTATCCGAGCATTATATGCGCGTAGCTCGGGCAGAGTGAGGGCTTACGGCAAGCTGTCGTCGTTCTTTAATATCTCCAGTGGTGTGAGACAAGGATGCCCGCTGTCACCTCTCCTCTTCAACTTCGCTATTGATGGAGTCATGGAAATCGCGTTCACAGGACAGGACTTATAATGTGTGGATCTGCTCCCAGGGAACGACTTCTTGACTTAGAGTGTGCTGATGGTATTGCCCTCATCTGTGACAGCTCCCAGACGTGCCAAGCGGCACTGGACAGATTAGCACTGGCTGTCAGCCGCTTCGGGCTTTGCTTCGCACCCTCGAATTGCAAAGCGTTCCTCCAACAGCGGTCTGGATCACCTCCTACTCTGACCCTCGGTGGGGATCAGCTAGATGTCGATCAAAAATTCAACTACCTGAGAAGTTGTATCAGCGCCCGTGGGATTGAGGATGAGATCACGAACCGTATAGCAAAAGTTCGGGGCGCTTTTGCTAACCTTCGCCACTTATGGCGCCGGCGCGACATCACTCTTGCCCTGAAGGGTAGAGTGTACAATGCAGCGGTACGTTCGACCCTACTGTACAGTTGTGAAACCTTGCCCCTTAAACCAGAGGACGTTCGACCTTCGGTGCCTTCGCAATTTAGCTCACATCTATTGGGAACACGGAGTAAAAAACGAGCGTGTTCGACGCCTTGTTTACGGCACAGGAAAAGGAACTGAACCGCTCAGCACCGTTATTTCACGCATCAGACTCCGATGGCTCGGCTACGTGTTACGCATACCAGCCCACCGACTCCTGCGACCTGCGTTGTTTGCAGGCCGGGAATGTGGATGGAAGAAGAGGAGGGGTGGCCAAGCGATGACTTGGTCGAGGGGAATGTAGGTCCTCACTTTGAAGCTGGCCTCTGTTGGAGCGTCACGGCTCCCTGGTTGCGGTCCGAAAGACGATGAACACGTTTGGCTGGATATGCTTGCTGGTATGGCTAGGAGCGGACCTCAATGACATTCGTGCTGTGAGTTTCTTTGTCTCACCCCACGATCTCACTATTTAGCCTTATATAATTTTGCATTATAATTTTTTTGATGCACAGTAGCCGGCTGGTAGCTTATCGGAACAATACCCATCTGTTACCGGTAGCTCAGCCGGCTTGCACCAGTTACATTTTTTCCTCTTTTTTCTGTGTATTACGGCACAGTAGCTGAGGTGTTTCCCACCTGTACCTAACGTGTATAATGATGATGATGATGCATACCGATATGGTGACAATACTTCACTAAATGAGCATGTAAAATTTATTGGTTGCCAACAAATCCGCGATAGGTTCAATAGATCAGAAATATAGTTTTAGAAAATGCCACAAATGCGAAAATGTTATCGAAGTTTACTAGAATTAGCTTAAGCGACGTGTGCAACTTAATAGAAGATAGTCCATGTAGACATTACTATGAGATCCAAAGCATAAATATGGCTACTTTGCCACGTGATTGATGTTCGTGCATTTTTCTTTTTGGTTCTCGCCCTATGCCTCAGCATATCCTAGACTAGGTTCACTTTGCATCACAGGCAATGACGCTTCAACTAGCAACGTGACGCACGGCTAATGCACTTCTATGCTACTAGAACTTTTGTGTTCGACATACCCGTCAACTGTTTGTTTTCCTTTTCTTGTCTTTTGTATTGCGGCACAATAGCTGAGGTGTTTTCCACCTTCAGCTAACTTGTATAATGATGATGATGACCCGTCAACTGAGACTACATTGGGCTGATTATACTGTATGGCACTTTACACAATGCGCAATAAGGTTCTTTGTGTCCCACCTAAGGCAAATTCGACTGTGTTGGCGCAGTTAATCGCAGTGTAGATCGCACTCCTCATGCTCTTCCTCAAACGTGCATTATTACGACGGAACGCTGTCTTCAGACTGCCAACGTGGAGAATACTCACACTGAAGCAAACGACTGATCTATTCACTGCAAGTGAACTATCAGGTGCGTGGAGGCACATCTTCCTTATAAAACAAAATCCCCTTTTTTGGCCATTCTTTAACGAATGAACACGCCACCTGCTAGCGTAAAGTCGCTTTTGATCCGTTCATGTTTCTTGTTTTCTCTATTGACCGTAGGGTAGCCTGGTCATTATGTTACTTTGTTTCGATATCGATAAGTCAGGCATAACATCATACCTGAGTAGTGAGTGCATGTCAAGTCCTAGGAAGCGTGCAACATACATAAGCCACCTGCTTCAGATACAGCCGCAGTGGCTGAATTGACTAAAGTTCATTACAAAATGAATCACTGTATGCATGGAGATTGCGTCGCAGTCCTTTGAAACGGCATGCGCTTAAAATGACCCCCTTCAGTCAGTCATTAACCATTGTGACAAGTGTCACGCACCTTAACTCGCTGGCTTAGGGGTATAAGTTTCTGCTGAGATCCCAGAGGTTCCTGCTATCTCCATCTTGTGATGGCGGCACCGGTCATGTTTAGAGTGAGCAACACCAAATATTCACCTAGCCATCTTCCTTGCTTTCATTTGCCATGTACAGTCTAACTAATTTCCTTGTTTTGTGAGTCTGGTTTGGTTTAACCAATTGGTGTGTTTTATTTGATACCACAGATCCAGTTGTTCTGCTGCTTTTCTTAACGTGTTCCGCACCATGTTGGCCATAATGTAGCCACCAGCCAACTTTTTGATTCACTTTCGCTATCCACTATTTTTTGATTTAGAAGTCGAAGCGGGACAATAAGAAACAATCAATCACCCCTTCTGGGCCAGTTGCTAGCACTGATGACAAAGGTACGAGCAAACAGAAATCGCCTTCTAACCTGGGTGACGAGCTACTCAAGAATGGTGTCAGTGAGAAATTGCTCAAACAACTCACCAACGCAATGCTTGTCTCCGGCGCCGACAGTCTTGGAGCCTCAGGCGGTGATACAAAAAAGAAGACATGCAAAGCAGACTATAAATTTTGGCGAACTCAACCTGTGCCCGACTTAGGTGGGTATACAACATGGTTTTCTTTTATCGTCGTATGCTTATAACGTCTTGCTGAATCAGCCTCTCTTGCACCATTTCCCGCCATTTTTCCTGCGCCATCACATTTTCGTTCTTACAATGTCGGCTCCCTACTCCCGAAATTTCTAGTTGTGCCTGTTGAAGAGGGTTCTTTACAATAAACCTGCTCATTTCTCGTATAATCTAGCTTGAAGCTAATTAGTCACTAGTTTTCGTGCACTCCAACCATCTACGCTAGTTAGGTATTTCGTATACCTTTCAGATCCCTAGATCATTTTTTCTTTTCCCCTACCGTGTCCGAGCAGAATCTTATCGGATAAAGCTACTGAGATACCAGCCTCTAGATTGGGGACAGTGTGTATGCAATTTGATCGAGGGTCTTTGTCAAACTCGTCTTGTTCACTTCAAATCAAAGTAGGCTTGATGCACGAATCTAGGAACATATTAAGCAATTTACACTATCACTGCGAATGCAATAAGCAATAACATTTGCGTGAACTTACAATCAAAATGTTAAACATAATTAACTATGTGCACATATTACTGAAACGTGTGGCGTTGGAGTTACTTAGAGTCTGAAAGAAAACGTGATAAATACGGTAGGATGAAGTTATAATAAAATGTGCACGAAAACAACACTAAATGTAGAGCGAGTAAACGAACACAAGAGAGCTTTTGATTGATCATCGTGAAGGGGTGAAAAAGATCATTCGGAACCTGTCATGAAAAATTGCCGGCCCCTAGTCTAGAGGTAACGAGCTTGTCTTGTTATCTTGCGGCACAGGTTCGAACCTGCTTAGGAGCACGGCGACCCTCGCAGTATCCTTAGCCCACGTGCGACCGGTGGTGGTTGCGCGGCAGCGAAACGTCGGTATTGCGTACCGGCGTACTGCTGGTGGCTTTCTTAGTGAAAATTCGCCACCTGCACCAAAATGCTTTGTAACGATTAAGTCAACCAGAAACTCTGGGCAATCCACTGCGCTTAAAAATGTGCTTAATGGAACACACAATGTGAATTCATTTTATATAAAATCAGGAAAGTTAATAGGTGAGCAATATAGCCAATGCGGAATTATACGGGCAGTCAAATTTGTAAAGAGCAGGGAACTGAAAGCAATTTGTGTATCAGGACATAAAATGATAATTTTTGCACCTTGTGGAACTTTTCGTCTATGTGTGCTGACCATGATAATGGATGAACTGGGGTATGTAGTCACTCACCACCATTGGACGATAAGTGTTTGCCAAACTCGGACGTTTGTCAGTGCGGAGGAAAGAAAATTACATCGTGACATTTAGAAGCGTTAAGAATAAGCGATTGGGATGATGATCACAGCCCTCATCTGTGACAGCTCCCAGACGTGCCAAGCCGCGCTGGACAGGTTAGCACTGGCTGTCAGCCGCTTCGGGCTTTGCTTTGCACCATCGAAATGCAAAGCCTTCCTCCAAGATTGGCAGGGATCGCCTCCGTCGCTGACCCTTGGTGGGGATCAGCTAGAAGTCGTTCGGAAATTCAACTACCTAAGAAGTTGTATCAGCGCCCTTGAGATCGAAGACGATATCACGAACCTTATAGCAAAAGCTCGAAGTGCTTTTGCTAACCTTCATCACCTATGGCAGCGGCGCGACATGACTCACGCTCTGAAGGGTAGAGTGTACAATGCAGCGGTACGCTCGACCTCACTGTACGGTTGCGAAACCTGGCTCCTAACATCGGCGGACATGAAGAGGCTAGTTACGCTCGACCATCGGTGCCTTCGCAGTTTGGCTGACATCTGGTGGGAACACCGTGTGAGTAACGAGCGTGTTCGACGCCTTGTTAATGGCACAGAAAAAGGAAGTGAACCGCTCAGCACCGTTATTTCCCGCACCAGGCTCCGATGGCTGGGCCACGTGTTGCGCATGCCAGCCCACCAACTTCCACGACGTGCGTTTGCTCACCGTGGATGTGGATGTAAGAAGAGGAGGGTTGGCCAAGCGATGACTTGGTCGAGAGGAATGAAGGCCCTCGCTTCTGATCTGGCCTCGGTTGGAGCGTCACGGCTCCCTGATTGGGGTCCGAAAGACGGTGAACACCTTTGGTTGGATACACTTGTTGACATGGCAAGGAGCCGACCTCAGTGGCTTTTCTGCTGTGATTTTCTTTTTCCCTCCCCATCCCTTTTAGCCTCTCCTCCACCTACGATCTCATTTCGTAGCGTAAAACATAATAATTTTTCTTTTTTTTCTAGTTGCGGGCTGGTAGCTTACCGGAACGATGCCTATCCGTTGGTGGTAGCTCAACTGGCATGCAGCTTTTGTATTTATTTTCGTTTTTCATTTATGTATTGCGGCACAGTAGCTGAGGTGTTTCCCACCTCTAGCTGACGTGTATAATGATTATGATGATGATGACCACAGCTGCAGCTCATCCAACCCGCTTTGGAGATCCGTTGATGATTCAGCAGTCGGAGCAGCGCTACCTAGAACCACGTCGTCAGTGTATCTACGCCTATTAAGCTTGGGAGGAATTAGAAACAGTTTAATGTATAAAGGGAATTGAAATATGAAGATTGCTCTTTGTAAAACGCTCCAGTCATCACGAAGGGTAAGGGATCTTTTATTTGGATGAAGTGAGAGCGATTTACATAATAATTGCTCATCCGGTTGCACGCTGATGGTTGAGCACCATTCGCAGAGAGCAGGTGAAGCACGATTGATCTATCGATTTTTCCAAAAACCTTGGAGAAACTAAGGAAGAGCAGCCGCGCGATCTTGCGTTTCGCATCCAACGCATATGCTATCGAGTGAACAAGGTATGCTGCGGCATCCAACGTGAAACTTCGGTGTCTGTACACAACCTGAGATACGTCCACAGCCTGAGTGCTTGTTGACATCCAAGGCACAATTCGTTCGATGACTTGCAGCATGATGGAGGTACAGACGATCGGATGAAATATCATGGATTCGTTCTCCATTCTCCTCTAAAGCACCCAGATGAGAATAATTCCACCTTGTAGGTACCGATTATAAAGGTCTGTTAAGGTCATAGTGCAGATATCGGCACACTATGTGGGTTTTGCACTGCTCTCCGAACTGAATGATTATTTTGCAGACGTTTCGCTGCCAGACTAAGCAACATCATCAGTGTGGATTTAAGGCCCTGTTTCGCAGAACCTCGTAAGCAACTTCCAGATCTAAGTGCTTATTGATCGAGTTCTGCTTTGAATACCAGGATTCAATAAACCCATGTGCTTGCCGGCTTGTGTCTCTTGAGCATTTTGACGTGCTCCAAATCGAATTGGTGGCCTCCGGCATCCTATGCACTGAAATCAGACTTCTTACCGTGACGACGAATGGCTAGGTTATGTCCATGTAGCCGTGTGCCAAGCTCTCTTCCTGTTTATCCTACGTACTGTTTGTCACAGTCTACTATTTCAGATCGGCACACTGTATCAAGGCACACTTGACATCCCCATTGGCTCTTGGAACAACTTCTCATGTACCAGTGTCATAAAACGACCGATCTCTAACTATTCATTCTCCGTGTCTCTCTTTTATATGATGACACCTACCGATCGTTTTTTCTAGTCTAACCTTAGCTGATAGTTCGCCGTCGTGTCGCTTATCCAGCCAGTGTAAACCATGGTAAACTTCGCCTATCCTAACAGGTGGCGCAGCTTTCTCGTGTATTATTTGCTCTTTAACTTGATTCAACTACCTAGAAGGTCGAATTGATCGATCGAATTGACAGGTTGTTCATCGATTCTGCGAATCAATAGCCCACCGGTTCGCTCTTACTCCAGTTCCTTGCTCCTTAATTTTACGAGATGCATGTTGTGCAACTTCCGGCAAATCATTGTTTGTTTCCGTCGTAGTTTACGACGTCAATTCGACAGTTTGTTTACCCCACGATGCAGCACCCCCTGGTAGCCCTCTGAATTATTTAGTCTCAGCTCTTCATCTTTTTTCTTTCATTTGATACCGCTTGCTTGTGACTTCTGCTGATGCCTCGCAATTGGCTTGTAGTTTTGCGAGCCGCATGATTCTTTAGCTTTCATTGCCGCTGGCGCCCAGCCAATTACGATTCAGTTCAGTTCAGTCCAACTAAGGCTCGTCTACCGAAGTACGGTGCGTCAAGTTACCTTGACTGACATCGCCGAATAGACAATAAGAATAAGAATAATAACGAAATGGGCATGTAGTCAGGGGCCGTGAGTAAGGGGATGAACAACACCGACCCCATTGTTTTACTGCATCCCTAATCGAATCTAGCCACTAACGTGGCTTGTCTGGAGGTCCAATCAAAGATGGCGACCAACACGAACTTGTCTCAGCTTGCGTGTGTTTCGTGTTGGAGGAGTTCGGTGTTGCTCTCCTTCATCACTACACTTGACGACGCGTTTCGTCCTTGTTTAAACTAATCAGGTAGATATAGCCTGATCTGGGAGTGGAACTCCGCACATAGGGTTTGATAGATATAGCCGTGATCGCTATACCATAGAGCTCCGCGAACAGTGCTTCACACAGCTGTTAGGAGTTGGTTGTCGTGTCTTGGAGCACCCACCGCGTGTCATGGATTTTCGACATGCAATCTTACTTGTGGCCTCGGTTAAGTTTGATGTCAGCGTCTGCCATGATGCGAGAGAGCAACACCGAAACCCTCCACACTTCGGATACGGTCCCAGTGATCGGAACGGCATCGACTGACTTCAAAGTCAACCGAGGTCACAACTTAGATGGCACATGGCAATCCCATCCGATGGGCACTGAATTTCAGTGTGTCCGTAACTCCATGAAGCGACGTCTGATGAGTAGTCTTCGAATCTACCGGGAACGTTGGTGTATAGTAAATGCCCGTGAAATGAAGAAGACCAGTGCTATTGGGAACAGCTGCGTGCTATTCCATCTCATCCGGAACTCGGGTCCGAGAAAGCCATCAGTTAGTAAGACAATACCTGAGCAAGACGGACAGTTGATTCATTCTCAGCGTCTCCGACTAGGTTGTTGGACGGAACATTCTGAACAGCAGGCCTGCTGCGACACTGCTGCTTCCTGGGTCGCCTGAGCCGACGTGAGAAGTGGATATCACACCCACTTTGGAAGAGATTCGACGTGATCTTTCCGTGTTGAAACGAAACAAATCTTCTGAAACCGACGACCTTCATCTTTACTAGAAGGTGGTGGTAGCGCTTTGATTGGACTCGGTTCCCTTTTTAGCACTATTTAGAAAACTGAACAGGTGCATTCAGACTGGCGACTGTCAACTGTCGTGCCTATCTCCAAGAAGAACCAGCGTATTTTGTGCGAAAACCACTGAGGCATTAACTGTGTTTCCGTTGCATCCATACTTCTTGTGAGTATCATTCTTCGACGACTTTCCGGTCCCCGTGAGAACCTAATCACTGAAAGTCAGGTTGGCTTCCACCGTGGTTGTGGTCATATCGACCACATGTTTACTGTTCGCCAATTTTTACAACTGAAACACATACAGATGACCGACTATGGTGGTTTTTCTTCACCTGAAAGTCGCCTTCGACTCTGTTGACACTGCCAGCTTATAACGTTGTCTATCCATTAAGGGCCTGTCGGCTAAATTTCTTTCCATTATGCTGTCTCTACCGTGACTCCCGAGGCCGTGTAAGGGTCTAGGGGAAACTGGCTCCTGAGTTCCCCACGACAAGTGGGGTTTGCCAGGGTTGTCCTACATGTCTCCTCCACTTCTGCTTTGTGCTAGAAATAACTCGGTTCTCTCAGACTATTCTGGAGTGTTTCTGCCAGATGACCGACTGACAAGCCTGAAGTATGCGGACGACATAGTTCTCCTTGGGTTTGACGCAGTGGCTATGCAAACACTACTGGACAGGCTGACGCGTAGCGCCGCATGCCTCGCATGTGCTTTGCACCTTCAAAGTGCAAGTCCTGTTGCAGGATGGAACCGACACACCTCCGATTCAAGCTATCACTAAACAACTACTGGAAGTGTTGGATCGGTTCACTTATCTTGGTATCTCTGTCACCTCTGGTGGTCACGTAACTGAATAGGTTACTTTGCGTATCAGCGAGACCCGTGTGGCTTTCCAGAGGCTCAAACATCTATCAAGGCGGCGGGATACCAATTTGTCATTGTAGAGTATGGTGTATAACGCTGCAGCAAAACCAATGTTACTGGATAGATCAAAGACCTAGCTACTTCACCGCGAAGACATTAAAGGCTTGGCCGTGTTTGACCACCAGTGCTTGCAAAGTATTGCTCACATCTGATGGGAACACCGGTCCGCCAGTTGGTTTGTGGCTAGAAACCTTCTGGTGCCTCACTCGAGATTTTTACTAAATCTTAGTCGCTTGCGTTGGCTAAGCTAAATCCTCCGTATGTCGATTGACCGGCTTCCTCGGCGTGCATTATACGCCGTAGCCGCACCATGTTGGACGAAACCGCGAGGTGGCCCGTCCATGACGTGGCATGACAAAAGTTGACCGATATACTTGGTCAGGTTAGTGCGTGTCATCTTCATAAGTAGGGTCCTCGGGGTAATGTAATGTAATGTTATCTCAACAGCCCAGCAGCTAGACATGGAGTCAACCCTCGGGGTGATCCACACCAATGGTTGGACATCGCGCAGTCAGTGACGTTCGTGCATTCGTTTGCATCTAATCAATACTTTTCGTTCCATTCTGACTAACGCACTTCCTTCTTGCTTCCGTTTTCTTTACATTCCACTTACCTTTAACCCCACTATCTTGCGGTTGTCATTAATTGCTGTTATTGCGATGTGAGTCGTGACAACAGGATCCACTGCACTTCGGTGCTCAGTTCCTAGTTGTTCAACTGAACTGAACTGATTGGTGAATATCACACATGGAGGCACGCAGAGCATTTTTCCGGGCCACCGGAGACGATTCGCACTCAAAAGTCACTTTAATGGCTCATTAGGAGGCATGATGCTTTAATCCGGATGACGAACTTCAGTGTCACTCATTCGGTTATCCTATCGAACATGAGTAACACTGCGCAGGTATGGGTGGTCGAACATGGGCAACCCTTTAATTTCTTCATTGTCCAGAAACAAGAAGAATGCCATATCTCTCTGATCCATACAGCCACACTGTCTACATTGCATTTTTTGACAAATTCTCATCTGTAAACCTCCGGTATTCTCGACGCACGTAGTCAGTCGTCTATGTGTATAGACGTAAACAATCTACTTGTGCGGAAGTGTTCTTCAGTCGCGTTTTCTATCCGATTTGCTTACTTCGCTACAGTTTCTCTGGTCTATCTGTTCTGTGCTGTCGGCTCGATGTGCTTCACACTGCGATTCTACCGGCAGGCGATGCGTATCCAGAACCTACTGTGACCGACTATCACCCTTCTGTTATCAATCTCATGTCTGTGGCAGCTAACACGTGCATTTTGCATACAAAGCATTCACTTGTTTCACGTTTATCTGGCTCTGTCCTTGGCATATCAATATGCCTACTGTCTGAATTGTTATATCCAATTCCTCGGCCTTCTTCCCATGTACAGACGAGAAAATAGAAGACAACTGTGAGATCGAACCGGATAAAGCACTGGATCAGATTCGTACGGAACCTTACAGTCTCCCAGATGGATTTGTATGGTCTGAAATCTCCCTTGTGGATGATGCTCAAGTAAGTTACACGATCTCCTACCTCGTATTTAACCACTAACGCAACTTCTACATGTTACTATCTCAGTCAACCAATCAATCACGTTGTTAACAACACGGGAGGTGGGAAGAAAGACAACAGCTAGCGGAAGACACGTTCGAGGTGGTTATTCGTGTGCACGGTATTTTGGATAACTGAGAGAGAGAGCGCTTCGGAGTTCAGAGTAGGATTATGGGTGTGTTAAACTAACGGGAATGAACATTTGTTGTGAGTGAGCACAAACTTCGGCAGCATGAAACAATTCATTTGCGTTCGATCCTCTTAACAATACACTTCTACTTTATATTGTCCATACCGTAGTTCTTTCTGTCACGGACCACAACATAGAATTTTACATGGCTTCTCACTTATTGTATACCTGTTCTACAGAACCCTATCTCGTTCGTAAATCGAGTGCTTACACGAACTACTTGTTAGCGATTGGATGTTTCGTCCCCTCCTCTTTTGTTCAGCACCTTCACATACTGGACCAGTATTACCTCCCATTCTTGTCATCCGGCATTTTAAGTTGTCCCGCATGTTCAGTACCTCAAGAGACTTCTACCTGAGTTGACCCACTATTTGTAGTTTGCTTGTCGGTATTCCAAACCTTCAGAAATTTCTCGTCAGCTCTTTCCCCTACCCCCCAAGTGTTAACTTCCTCTCCTCTTCTTGCTCATCTTTTCTACCGAGTCACAATCTGTTACAAAGTGGACTAGTCGAGCAATTGTCGCCCCTTTTCAGTTAAGTAGGTAAAGTGTATCAGCAGCATATCAGTACAACGCACTGCCGGGGGCAAAATCGGACTCATTGTTGACGTTATCAGTGCCCGGTAATAAGTGTCAGAACTTACTTGACTCAAACCACTACGCGAATGTTTCCAGTGCAATCTCTTACAACTACGACAAAACCAGTTTGCAGCAAACCAAGTTTTTCTCTAGATGCCCATGCGTATATCTACGCCTCAATCTTGTTGCCGAATAGAGTAAGTGTGTCTGATACGGTCTGTTCCTGAGGCTGAGAATAATCCAGAGTATCATTGTCACGCGACGGCTGTTATGAAAGTAAGGGACCAATCGTAATGTTATGTAATTGGTCCTCGTGGTCTGCGCACGTGTGCAGTTGTAGGTGGGGATCGGGCGTGGCATACTGTAAGACATTAAACATTTTCATTTACTGAACGAATACAAGGCCAGTTAATAGCACGGGTGCACGTCATTGGCTCCATTCAAGAAACACGTGTATCCTCCAATGTTTTGTCCAATTTCACCCCGCTTTATTCATCTCGTCTCAGCTACATCCACCATCTGCGTGCCGTGGTAATGGGGTATGACTTGCTTTTAATGCTACCATTACTACTGAAGCATTATTCCCTACTACTCACGCAGATCCGTTCTTTCCTCACCTCTTTTTCAGCCTTCACACCCTTGGCGAATATTTTTTTCATTCATCATTTCCACTCATTTGATGTTGGTACCTGCGCTTTAGGCTGTATAAACAACAGTAACGGCATTGTCTCAACCCTGTGTACTATTGCTTTGCCGTTCTACAGCAACAAACGCCGGATGTGTGCTTTCGGCTCATTCTTCACTTCAATTCATCTGATTTACTGTTGTCCGCGTACCGAGATACACTTGCTCCTGACACCCTCGCTTACATAGCCGTTATTATTATTATTATTTACACCCGTCACTAGCCCGTTTGCGTATCCGCCAGGCTTCGTGATTTTTTATACTGACCTGTACTCTTTACTATACCATTTTGCGACAATAACACTAATTATCCTCTAGACTTTTCGTTACTGTCCCGCTTTCATTGGAACCCCCAATCTCACCAACAACCATCTCACACCCGCTTGTCCCTACCGAATTTCTGAACTTTCTTAGTCATGTGGGACTACGCCTGGTAATGTCCAGTTTTGGTACTTCATCTTACGACTGTTCCGGTCCGAAACCACTATCAAAAGGTGGTGGTTTATTAGTATATGAATGTGTTTTACCTGAGATTCAATCGGCCCTCCGTTTACGTCATTCGCTTACCTACAACTTCGCAACTGTTTACAGTATATAGCTTTATCTTTCTGTGTCTCATTTTTCTTCTGAATTGCCGCACTTTAACGATGAATCTCACCTGACATTTCATTTCAGCTACAAGAACTTTACGAATTGTTGTATGAGAATTATGTGGAAGATGATGAACACTTATTCCGATTTGATTACTCTAAACCTTTTCTAAAATGGTAAGTTTTTCCAAATTCTATTCATCATGACAATATCTTGCCATCTTTTACTATTTCTCTCATGTGTGCAGTTCATTAACCTCGTCTCTGTTCTCCTTGCTGATCAGCGTCTGTGACCGTTGCACGTGACACTTTCTCCCATCACCGCTTGAACAACATGCATTAGTATTAAACTCAGTTTTAAAAATTGCCTATTTTGTCCGTGTCTTATGCAATCACAGCATCTCCATCTAGCTTCATACCCTTACATTGTGTTCCCTGCTCACCGTGTCTCCGTTTTGAATACCTGTCGCATACGCACACATAGTCTTTTCCACTTTGAAGGTCTTAGGTGTGTTTACCGTACGGATGCCTCGAGTGGGTTAAGTAAGCGTTTCTGACAGTTCCTAGGAACTGTTTTGCCTGATCTTGTGGTACGGATTCATAGTGCTTTTGATAAATCAGCGTCTTATGTGCTCACTGGTAGTTCCCTTAATTCCAACCGTGGTAACAAATATTTTCATTATCCTCCATGACGAGACTTAACTATGCGCTACAGTTCGTCTGCCCCTTCAACCCATTAATCTATACTAAGTGGTTCTCTCGGGCTGCTTGAAAGTTATCCCTGTCAGATTGGTCAGTGGTTAAAGATCAGTATGGTGACTCCTGGGTTTGCATGTTGGAATCGGGGTGACACTCCTCTTTGCCAAGACAGGTTCACTACCATGATGTAGCCTTGTGATCATGCTTTTGAGTCAAGGGCAGTATCCCAGTCCACCCACCACAGGACATGGCTCGCAACCGACACCAGTGTCGTACCTCCTGCCGTCTCCTAGTCGGCTTGCCTGTTTAAAGTATGTTTGATACTGAGTTATCTGCGGGGTACTGGCTGATAATGACGCGTGGCGGTGAAAACCGCAAGGAAGCTGACTCGCCGATGCCTCCTTATCTTTGCACGATAGCCAGCTGTTTGTGACAGTATGTTGTCTACACAAGGTGTAAGCGCCTTGCTCCTGAATGTTTGCTAAGGGCATTAAGGTTTTTAGATTAGTCCCCTTTCTCTCCCTCTTATTATTCTTTATTCCATCATCATGGTTGTATGGCAGCGAAGCATCAGTTCAAATGGCTGATGTACTGCTGTTGTTGGTGATGATTTGACCACAATGGATCTATTGTGGTTCTTCATCCGCCTCCAGCATCGACCATCTCGCGGTTTCCACAGGGTCGCCTTACTTGTTGCATACAACAAGGTGAATAAATGAACACCTACTACCGTTGGCGCCTCTTTTTTCTTAATCGCCTACTTCTACACTTCTTCCGACTTCCATTACTTAACTCCTATATTCCTCAGAGTAAGTGACGGCAGTTGCAGTACTTCTTGCGTACCGCCACCTGCAGCTATCTTCCCGCAGCATTCACTAAACTCCTGTTACTAACATTCCATGTTTCCTTGATGACGTTCCACCATCGTACCCGAAGATAAATAGATAAACAAGCTATAGTTAAACGCACCCTAAATGTCTACGTGTACTGCGTGTCCGAAACTAGGCTCATCGACACTCATACATTTGTTGTACCAACTGCACCCAACCTTCCTCCTCGCTATTGCTTGTCTGTGGACGCGGATGCATCAGTCGCAGGTCATGCCGGATTGAGCATCTTTCTCTACTCTAGAACTGGGTCATCGTCAGTCGATGGCCGAGTGGTCTGCACACCTGGCTTGCAATCATAAGGTCGCCGGTTCGAATCCGCGTAGGAGCGGGCATCTTAGCGGTATACTCAGCCCACGCGCGACTGGTGGTGGTCGCGCGGCAGCGAAGCACCGTTACAGCATACACCTGACGATTTAACTCTTGCGTGCAGACTGCTTGACGACATCAACTGAGATAACACAAGGAGCAACGCTAAGCATTGTTTGTTCGTAATTGCAGCCAGCTGTAGTCCTGAGCTGTCAAATACGCCCTCTTCTACGACGGTAACGTGCCGCTGCACAATTTCATCGGTTCAGCTATCACCCTGGTTACAGCGATATGAGTACATAAATGAGTCATCCAAACTCCCCGGGAGCTCAGCTAGGTTGGAAGTTTGTGCTAAATTCTGAACCCATTACTATTGGCGAGCGCTTTGTACAGTCCTTTACCGACTATCTCTTAAGTTCCCTACCCGCGGATGAGTTGAGCGCCAAAGTCCTACTTGGCGCTCTCTGGTAACTGGCCAAAAGGGTCCAAAAGAGCTTTGTCGCCATTAGTTTCAGACAGCATGGTTTGCTCCTGGACTGCCGCCCTTTCTGGGACACATGCGTCGATTCTGATCATGCTTCACTGCGCTACCGGCTTTTCACAAACCGCGCACTTTACTTGGCAACTGAGAAGTGTCGTGAATCCTTCCCTGAGTCAACACCAAATCTGGGTTGCGATCAAGATGGTGTAAAGCGTTGCCTTATTTATTATGTACAAACGGTGGTTTTATACAGTATTACCTCCCTCTTCTACCACACAAACCCATTGAACTTTGACGTCTAAAGAAGATAAAGGCGGAAATTTTAGAATACCATGAAAGCGTGCCCAACACTCCCAGACAGTTTTAGTATTGCCTTTCTCCACATCCACGCCGATTCAGTTAGCCCATTACAGTCAGCTGAAGCAAAATCCCCTCGCCAGCACAAGTGGGCAATATCGTTTTCACTGCTTATTTCTCATTATCGCACTTTGTGCTCTCTGTCTATATTTAGTAGTCCTCACGCGCTGTTCACCTGCCGCGCTCGGTTCCGCCCACCTCGTTTCTGTTTAGTGTCACTTTGAATGACTCGTACCAACCCGCGCTAATTCTCGACCCTACGTCTGGCTCGTGTGCTTATGAATAGCTTGCGTGGGTGACATTTGCTCAACTTTCCGTTCACTATTTACGATCTGACTTTGTTCGCTCGGTTGACCCCTTGTCACCAGTCCAGGTCTCTTGGCGCGCCTGTGCTGTTCGGGTACTTTGCATCCCATTGCCTGTAACCAAACTATGCTTCTTCCGAGCTAGGTCGAACCAATTTTGTATTGTCCCTCTTGCCTGTACGATCGTGGTCAGCTTGTGTGGGGTACACTTATTTGACGAAATCTGCTTCACGTTTATCCAAGCGACCAACTACGATCACAAGCTTTCTTTTGATCAGTCTTCTAGGTTACCAGGTGTAATAAGATTTTACTCAACTGCTCTGAGCAAGCTTCATTTGAATGGCATTTTCGCTGTGACACACGACACGGGTACTTCTGCTCTATGATTTACCGCCTTCATTCATATCGGATTTACTGTGTAAAGTTTCCTCCCACATCGCTGGATCCACACCTATTCGTCCTGGTTCGGTGGAATCTATTGCAATCAATCTCGACGGCATTACTCAGACAGCTTGTTTTTACTAGGATTTATCACTTTGGGAGTTTGTTCACCATTGCACACGCACACAATTTTGCGCTAATTTAAACGCCCACCTCGCAGTTTGGCCTCATTCGATAAACTCGTCGCTCAGCTTTCCGACAAGCTCTCACCCATCCCATTCCAGCGCCGCGTGTACCAGCTGTAGGGCAGATTAACTTTCCATTGTGAACCAATCCCATTCAGTCCAACATCAGCTCTCGCTTCTCTGCATTTCAGTTCGTGCTATCAGTCAACCTGTCATGCACAAACCGCATATACTAACTGCCCTGTCCGCTATCATATGATGTATAACCACAAGGCGCTGTGCGTAAGGCCCAGTCCTCTTACCTTGGCCTGAATGGCCACTGACGGTCAGTATCAAACGGCGAGTCACTCTCAGCTCACAAACCAGCCAGCAGTTATTCGAACACAATACCCACAGCAACTGTGCAACCGAAACTTGCAAAAAGACAGGGACAATGGGACTGGCACGTTCTCACCGTTTCAGTCCTTACCATCCAAACTGCATCAGATCGTCTTTAAACCAAAAGAAGCAGTATAGCTGTTTGCTGGGCTTGCTTTGGCTCTGTTCTAAGTGTAGGTTTGTTCCCGTAGCATAGTGTGCACTGGAATTAACACAAAAGTACTACAGTAAATCGCTGAAACCGAAGTTCATTTGAATGCTAAATTACTTCGCTGGAGTCGCCATCGGCTGGGCTTGCACTTCATCCATCTCCCCCAATCACTACCACGAAACCAAGGAAAAGAGCCAAGCGTTCCCACGCCATCACAGTGACAGAAACCGTATAAACTTCAAATTGACCAGCCATCGCGAACGATCGAAGTATGCCGGGTTCCACCGCCACTATCCTCTTGTCCATTGTATCGGCTGATGCAACCTCGGTAGCGCCTACACTTCCAATTGGCCAACAGAAACCAAATCTTTTCACTTATGCAACAGTTATCGCTCGATGTATTCAAACTTTGACTCCAATAGCTTCAGCAGCTCTAGCCAAAATATGTATCAAAGACCAGATTCAACTGCAGGGACCTCGCCAAAGCTACCCACAACCGCGTCCCCCATATAACCGAAAACAAGGCGGAACCATGGTGCTTTAACAGTCATCTGCACCAACGTCCCTTAGTCCATGGCAAGTTCCTTAATAGGCAAACAATGGGGAGATCTGAACGGGTAGAATAGTGTTTGTGATCGGGTCGCTGTTCGGGTTATGCCCACTAACTGAATGCGCATCACCAAACATCCAAACTCGATGCATTACTGCTAGTTCCGTTTAATGCGAGTAACATTGGGATCCACAGATGTTGTCGAGACGTTTCCCTTGTCGGCACACCGCATGCGGACTGAAGACAGTGGGATACGCATATCCCCCGATGTCCCATGGATCAAACGCCAGCGAAACAGAAATACTTCCAACGACTACTACACCGAGAAAATCAAAAGCGTCATTTTCGTTCATGGCTTGCCGATGTTCCTAAGTCCCAGACACGGAAACAGTGGAATTTCATTTGTGAACTGAGCGAAGTACTGGCCAGGCCGACTAATGTAATACCTATCACTAGATATCCAAACTCGATACGCTACACCGAATCCCGGCTAATATGAGTAACCTTGGGATCCACAGATGCTGTTGAGACGGTACTTTTTTCGGCATACCGCCTGCGGAGAGAAGAGAATGGTGTGCGCATATTTCCGTATGTTCGATGAAGCGAACGCCAGCAAAACAAAAACAATTAAGCGACGACCACCTGGAGAGTAACAGAATCGTCTTCGTTCACAGCGTGCCCGAGTTACCGACAGCCGACGACGAGGGAACCCACGCTCGTGATCTTGAAGTATGGCGGTACATCCGTGAAGGTTTCTGTGCTGGTAACGTCATATTTCATTCACTTTCAATGGTATCCTTGTCGCCTCACCATAAATGCGGTGGCCCGACAATCCCAAAACTGGTGGTTCAGTCCCAACCAGTGGCGGTGAACCTAATACATAGCTGGCATAAGCTGCGCAACACACTACCTTCGGAACTATGTCTAAAAATTGCCTTTAGAGAACAGCGGTCACCCTACCTCGTCGAGGAAGCAGCATCAGCCAGGACTCATTGGTACCACAACAGTGAGTCGGAAAACCAACTTTTCAGACCACTAGCCATTAAGAACGGATTGCAACCATATCGAGACCTGGCCTTTTTGTGTTCACCGGCAAACCACCCAACAAACGACTAGGTGACGGCCTTTCATTGGTCGGCATACATTCACCTCATTCATACACTCCTTTTCAGGCGCTTATGATGTCCAAGAAGCTATTCTGAATGTACACTAATGTTCATCGCTTATTTATCAAACTTTCCGAACTGCGTTGCTGTCAGTGATCAAATACCTGTAACCTCGCCGCTATAACGTAGACATGGTTTCGCCCCGACATAAGTGAAATCAAAGTCGTCTCACTAAGCAGTATCTGTTGTTCTGCACGACCGACCCAGTAAAGGGGGTGTGGTGGATCTGTGCTTCCACGGTGATCCCCAATGTGAGCCCTTGGAAGATCCGATAAACACTGTGCAAGATCCCCTTTGGTTACGTCTTCACTTGAGAGACAGTGACGCTTGCTTGGTAGCTGTCGTTTACCACGCTCCATCTTCCACATCTGAGTTGAACTCCAATCTGGCATCTGCACTGAGGCGCGCAATAAACAAGACGTACAGCCATCTTCTTACGACTAGCCATTCCAACATCTACGCGCTGGAATCCCAAGCCATCCATGCAGAACAATTCAACGCATACATGCATGGGCTTGTCGCAAGTTTTCCACTTTACGGCCACATTAAGACTCCCATTAGATTTAGAGAGGCAGACAGGCCATCCACGCAACCTTGGTCTTCATGTACACTTATACATCATACCCCAGGAATAATACGCAAGCGATGCGAACCATAACACGTTACCGCACGTTAGATAGGCCAGTTGAAACGGCCAACTGGGATTTTTTTAGCCTGGGAGACATCGGGAATGTTACCTCAGCAAGTTTAACACCTTTCTTGCTTATGCATCTGTGATCAAGACTATCCGTACTCCTTTGTACGGAGTAGGACACACAATTGAATGGCGACTCGAAACGCAGCATGGCGTGCTCACGAAACCGATCCAAGCTCAAACAGCCAGAGTACTTACGTTGTCCACCGTAACCATTGAGTTCCACTAGTGCACAAGGGCAAAGTTGCATATCAACAGTTCAACACAGCACGATTTCTTTCGAATAATAAACTACGGTACAAGTGTGTGAATAGCTTTCGCAGTGACAAAAGGATTTCCTTCTCTTATGTCAGCGGATGGACCAACACGGACCGCCAAAGAAGCAACAAATACTCTGCAGCAGCGGTAAGCACCAACCTTCCGATGGGTTCCCTGGTATCCTAACCCTTTGGAATGTACTGTGCCACCACCAAGACTTATATCTACTTTGCGGTAGACATTATGATTAAAAAAACTGTTCCCTATGCGCCCACACAGCTTTCCCCGGATTCATGATATTCACTCGAACCCGTTTACTGTAACAGCTAAGCACTTGGCTGATCCTCTGACGCGATTCTTCCAGCACTGTCTTGATGAGATGCATCTTGTCACCGCATGAAAACTTGTGAAAATAACTCCGATTTACAAAGTGACAGTCGTTCTGACCCAGCTAACTACCGTCCAGTAAATCATCTTCCAGTCCTTTCAAAAGTCATGAAGGCTATCATTGCTGATGCACTCATGTCTTAGCTTGAAAAACATCGCTTAGATGCAACATGGCTTCTGCCGAAACCGATCGTGCACTGCTAGTCTGCTGTTAGCACGGGACAGTTGGACCGAAAGAGTAGACTTTGGTGTAGGCGTTGATGTTGTCTAACTCGACATCTAAGACATTCGACTGTTTGAGTCATCGTATCTTTCTAGCCACACATCAATGATACGGCATCAGTGATCCCCTCTTAGGGTGGATAAGTAACTTTCTCGTACATTTGCGTTTGAAAGTTAAAGTTTGCGAAGTATTATCAAATCTTATACGAGCGAAATGCGGTGTGCCACAAGGTTCGGTATTGGGGCCACCTCTATTCCTACTTTTCATTAACGATCTAGTGCGCTTAATCACTTTACACTGTTTGTTTAACATCGACATCACCAAAGTTTGACGGCAGATCAAGGCTTCAAATCACTGCATACAGCTTCAAAACGAGCTCAACAAGATTAATCAATGGTCATTCCACAAGCGTCTTCAGTTCATGGTGACTAAATGTCGAGTACTCCACCTACGACACTGAATAATTCACATTTATCAGCTGGGACTCAAAGAGTTTTTGGCTACTTTGACCCATTTATTTTTCCCTAGCTGCTTTCTCCATACATACGCCTGCATGTGAAATATGCGATTTAAATATGACATCTATGGCTGATTCGGGATCTCACTGTCTTGGGCTCTGCTGGCCGGGCCTTCAAATTCGGTCGTTACTGTTCTCGTTGGATTATTTTGCACTACCGACTGCGGATTGTATATTTTATGTTTAATTTAGAAGCAATTTGTTTTTCCTGATCAGGTCTCAAGGTCGATGTTGCCCTGGTCCGTCGACTCTTTGAAAATGTTACGTGTTTCTGCCTTAAATCGGTGTCTCATCGAATACCGCCAAACACATTAGGAATAAATGTCTTAGAAAATAGCGCAAGCATTGTGCTGGCTGGCAGTCTGGCCTCAGTCGTTGTTCTGTCAACAAAGCGCAAGTGCCATTGATACTTCCCAGTAATGTTCCCCCGCTGCTTGGCAAAATCAGTAATCTCAATGCCATTATGCATCGAAACGAGTACGTTAATGCAGGAATCATCCTGTTACAAGAAAGCTAGTTGCATGCCGATGTGGAAAATGGGATAATTCAACTCGATGGTTATTTTCAAATCAGGTCTGGCCTCCCTGGGAAGCCCCAGTTTCGGGGTGCTGACGTTATAAATTACGGTGATCAAGGTTGGGGCAATGCAGCAATCATACTATTTACGTGCTCAACAATTTCTGTAAGCTGCCATTTAGTTGAATGCAAACCGAAGTTCCTAAGTAGCTTTTGATCAGTCATCGTTGGAAACGTATACATTGCTTCTGGCACATCTGCATCGGAGTTAAAGTCTTTTAAGGATCAACTTTCTTCAACGCTACAACTTAAATTATATTGTTCTATCCGTATTGTTACTGGCGACTTCAACAGAAAGGATACAATATTCTTGAAGACACTTGGCTTGGTAGACCAAGGGACTGTTTCAACCAGACAGGATGCTCAGTTGGGCGCTGTGTTCACAAATCAACGACCGTTGTTTGCTATACGAAAGCGGGCTCCTTTGAGCAGCTCTGACCATTGTATTTTAAAACGGTGTCCAGTCATATACAGCAAGTCTGATTTTTTAACGCTGACCAGACGTCCTTACGAGATTATCAAACGTCGAAATTTCTCCTTGGAAAATATCACGAGGCTCCAGATGATGTTTTCTTTAACTCATTTTTTCGTCTTCAACGACGAGGACCTGTCGCTCGAATGTGACCATCTTACGGACTACATCAAATATTGTTTTGAATGTGTTGCCCTATTGAAACGATCTATCTATGAGCAGATAGATTTTCATCACCATTACTAAAGCGACTTCGAAGGATGAAAGAATGGGTCTACAAGTGCAAGTATGCTACCCGTGTCAAAAGCCTAACCACAACAATTAAATCCTAGATAAAAGACTAAACCAATTATACGTTGAAGCAGTTATAGGCAACCATAACTGTCACGATGTATGGAGGCTTCTGTTGCTGCTCTGTGATAATAACGTTTGTAGCCAGAGCGGTGAAGTGGATGTGGATAAACTGAATTCGGAGTTTAGTTCCGCCTCACTAAACTCATCTTCTTTGTCTTCCTTCATTCGCTCAAGTTCAGCCGCGCCTTTCGACCAAAGCAACGTTCACGAGGAACTCAAAAAATTAAAGACAAACAAAGTTTGTGGTCCGGATGCTCTCTCACCCATAATTTTGATGGAGTGTGCTGATTCACACTGTCTTTAATTGAGCTCTTTAACAAATGCTTCACTGCGGGTCTGGTCCCGGACATTTGGAGAATGACTAGTATCCCTCCAATACCAAAAATAATTCCCAAAAGTATCGCCTAATTGCATGTACGTCTGTGCTCCTAAACGTTTTCGAAAGACTGTTAATTCTGCGGATTTTTTCACCCGCTCCTAAAGGCGATATCTCCCAGTTTGCGTATAGACCCAAGCGCTCCACATTGGATGCAGTGCCATATCTTTTTCATTCTATAGCCTCTACATTAGATCAGACATGTAAATCCGTGCGGCTTCTCTTGCGGGATTATTCAAATGCCTTTGGAAGCCTGGATAGGTCAAGGATGCTAAACCTGCTATCCGAAAATGGCTTTCACCCTGGTGTATGTAATCTCTCACGTGACTATTTTACAGGTCGTACTCACCTCACCAAGTTAAACGGTAGGAAACCCTCTGTCCTCCGGGCCGACTGTGGTGTTCTACAGGGAGCGATTCGATCACCTATACTATTTTTCTAGTATGTTGAACATCTCCCCATACAAACCACGTTTATAGGTGAAAATATGCTGATGATATGCTGGGATGTATGAGCCCCACTAACCAGGATTCCTCATCACTTCAACGTGGGTGGAAGATCTGGTGGAATGATATTCATCCAGATCTCTTACATTTAATGCTTCTAAATGCATGGATGTAATATTTTCTTTTCTACGTGGCGATAAGTTGCAGTCACTCATAGCTTTCTTCCCAACACTTACTGTGAATTAAAATCCCATACCCAGCTCTTCCACCGTCAAGTATCTCAGCCTTATATTGTTCCAGAACCTTTCTTGGTCCACGCATGTCTGTAAAACTTTTCAGTCAGAAAAGATTCTTTTTATGCCCTCAGACTTAAGGTGTTTTCAGTATCTCGTACTTTAATATTCAGGTTTATGACCTCTTGCATTATTCCCCATTGGTTATACGACTCTCCTAACATTTTCCCCCGACTGCTTCAGAAAGACTACATCTTATTGGTGCGATCTGTAAATCACATTTCTAGATGCAACAACTTATCTAGAGACTCTTGACTTGATTTGATCATTTCTAGACATCTTGGTGCCTGCAATAATTTTTCTTCTAAGATACTAACTGATCGATTTCATCCACTTCACAATTATCTTTCCAAAACGCTCTCTTTTTTATTTTCCCGCACATCATCATATCGTTATACTGTTTTGCCTTATCTCTCACGTTTGCTTGTTGATACAGCAAAAGTCACTGACATTCTGCACGAGCGCTTGTTGGAGTAACAGTTCTGCTTTTTTCACAATTTTCTACCCAAGCATGTATATTGATATTATCATCCAGGTGTCCGTAGTGGTAGTGTAAATGCTGAAAATGAACCCATTGAGGTTCACAAAGCTTACTTTGACTTGACTTGACATGAATTACACCACGTCGGGCCAGAAAAATGTCAAAGGGCTATACCACAGACCTTAGGGACAGCACCTGTGTATTTTGGGAGTTTCTATTGGACGCTGTCGGCGTTTGTGTGGTGGACTACCAAATTTTAAAGAACCCTAATCACGCGTGTAATCAGTTGCTACAGCTCAGGCATAACAATAGGCTGAGGCCATCGTCTCAACTAGCAGATCAAAACAGCCAGTTGGTGTGTAAGGCGGGATTCCATATCGATACCTTTTAGTTGTTCATTCGACCGTCGAGCTTGACAGTTTGGTTGCAAACATTTCGCCATCGTGCGAGGTGGCATGGTCATTGCAGTGATATGCAGGGTAAATCTTGTTGATTTAATTGTTGAGCCGTACTCGACGTGCATGTGACTCTTGAAAGTGACAGCTTCGATTTGTGGCACGTGATCTTTACCAATTTTCCCAGTGGCTGCAGTCGGCATTCGAGTGTTCCTAGTATAAGCGGTCCTAGAATCCTTCCAATTTGTTTTCATCGGGGCGGTTGGTGTACCGAGTCGATGTCGATGCGCATGTTGACTGAGTTCTTTGTGGAGAACTAGGCTTCCAGGAACTCACTCTTCTTGTTTCGCTTCATGCCAAGATTTCCGATTTGGCCCAATCAAAGCTGGGTCCTTCTTCATTTACTTGCAATAAAACTACGGACGATGCATAATGTTTTCGCATTCTCTTTTATGTTCTTGTATCTTTGCTGCCAATTTCTCTCCTGTTTGACCAGCATAATCATTTCCACAATTTCTGCTACGTAGTTTGTGTACTACATTCCGTCGTCCATGCGCATCCAGTTTTTCTTTCGGTTTTGAGAGGGTTTTTCTCAACGTGGCAGTTGGTTTGGGTACTGCGATGAGGTAATGCTCTTTGAATTTTCTCGCCGCCGTTTCCGATACATTGGTGTAGATCGTCTGTTTGCGTTGTGATTCAGACACCCTGGGATGAAAAAGGACACAGTCTTGACTGGACCAAAACATAACTCTTGGCACGAAGTGAAACAAGAAGAGAAAGTGAGTTCCTGGGAGACTGGTTCTCCACAAGGAATTCAATACACATGCGCATCGACATCGTGTCGGATGCCATCCGCTCCGACGAAAAAAATTGGAAGGATTCTAGGACCGCTTATACTAGGAACACTCGAATGCCGACTGCAGCCACTGGGAAAATTGGTAAAGATCACGTGCTGCAACTCGAAGCTGTCACTTTCAAAAGTCACCTGCACGTCGATCACGGCTCAACGATTCAATCAACAAGATTTCGTCCTGCATATCGCTACGCTGACCATGCCACCTCGCATGGTGACGAAACGTTTGCGACCAAACTGCCAAGCTTGGCGAGCAAATGAACAACTGAATCGCCAACCCGATCTGCCGGTATTCCGAAACCTTTTTCTCACTACGGATTTGCCACATATGGAATTCACCTCCAGATCCTGTTATTCAAGCCCCTACATTATTTGTATTCAAATATCTTGTCCACGATGCGCTAGTCGCTTTACACCACATCATAACACATGAGCCATACCCACATTCAACGAACAAAACTGCATCAATCCACACCAATTTTTCTGGAAAAACCAGAGGAGGTGACATTTCAAGTTGCATTAAGCCATTTGTGAATGATTCAGATGGACAAAAATTTGCTAGGGAATCTCACTGCCTTCAGTTGTTTTCTGTTTATAGTTTTTTTCCTTTAAAACCCTGACTCAAAATCACGTGAGGCATATTAATCCTAGGCTTCTTCATCCTCAATGGCGGGGCCTTTAAATCAACCTTTGCATTTAACTGATCATTTTTACTGTAGCCACTGCGAATATATACCTTTTGCAAGAGTATTTTGACAACCTTTTTGTCTAAACTACGTTCAAGCTCAGTAAGATCTTCGTACTCTCCATATTTTGAACATTAGTTCGAGTTACCGCACTCGACGCAATTTGTTGCTTATGGCTACAAGGTTTGAGGTCAGTTAAAACAAATTATGAAAAATGTCTTCTTAAAACTCTAGTCTGTCGACTGGAAACAAATCCTTAGGATTCTGCGTTCGGTGAACAAAATGCGGGTCCTTTTATTCGAGTGACACCAATGCACCCTTCTCCCTTTTTCTTTGGTAATGTCATTTTAATAATGCCGTAAGAAGACGAACACTGGCAGATGTCAACATTTCGTATTGTCTCTTCAGTGCCAACACAATAACATGAAAATATATAAGACGACAGGTAGGGTGAGACCAGAACAAGGTAGAGGGGCAGGCGTGACACCCCTACGCCCAGGGAAGCCGTAGGCTTTCGAACAGCGGTTTCTGCACACAGAGTGCGGGTTTGATACGGCTGATCGCGACTGCCTCTGCAAAACGTAGGAAACGGGTGTTAGTATGTCTTAACATGATTGTAAACAATGTGGCCGGATCAAACTGGTGACAAGTGGCCAGTAAATGCCTATCTATGGATGAAGCAGGTGGTTTACGTGAACAGATGGTATGAGCAACCGAGGACTGGGTGATTTGACGCTGCAACCATTTAGGTACATGTTCCCTTATTCTGGAATTCAACGATCGATTGGTACGGCCGATGTAGTGTATACCACAACTAGAAGTAAATTGGTAAATGCAATGTGAGTTGGCGCCAATAGGTTGTCTTTCCGTCATTGGGGTAACAGATATTCGATTAGTCCGGTTGATAAGGCCAGTTTCGGCAGCATAATAAGTCCTGTGGACTGCGGAAATTATGCGCTTCGTTGTCCTCATATTGGCGAAATCCCCCTTAAATGGTAGTTCGATGTAGATCTTCTTTTTAGACAATGTCGATACCTTCTGTCCCGGCACCCTCGCCTGACTATGTTTGTCGATGAACCTACTTGGATAGCCATTCTTCACCAGCGTATCCTTGAGTGAGTTTATCTCATCATCTAAACTGTCGGTAGTGCATATTTTCCTTGCACGGTTGAATAGCGTCTTGACTAAGGTCCACTTGTACCGCATTGGGGAGAAGCTGGTAAAGTGTAGGTACTGCCCTGACCAAGTCGGTTTTCGGTAAACCTCTCTTTTGATGGACCCATCTGCTCTTCGGCAAATCAACACGTCCAGATATGGAAGGCAGTTGCTCTTCTCTGTCTCGTTGGTTACTTTCAGATTCGTATGCACGTTATTCAGGCGATCGACTAGACGCGCAATGAAGATCTACATCAAGCTACCATTTAAGGGGGATTTCGCCAATATGAGGACAACGAAGCGCATAATTTCCGCAGTCCACAGGACTTATTATGCTGCCGAAACTAGCCTTATCAACCGGACTAATCGAATATCTGTTACCCCAATGACGGAAAGACAACCTATTGGCGCCAACTCACATTGCATTTACCAATTTACTTCTAGTTGTGGTATACACTACATCGGCCGTACCAATCGATCGTTGAATTCCAGAATAAGGGAACATGTACCTAAATGGTTGCAGCGTCAAATCACCCAGTCCTCGGTTGCTCATACCATCTGTTCACGTAAACCACCTGCTTCATCCATAGATAGGCATTTACTGGCCACTTGTCACCAGTTTGATCCGGCCACATTGTTTACAATCATGTTAAGACATACTAACACCCGTTTCCTACGTTTTGCAGAGGCAGTCGCGATCAGCCGTATCAAACCCGCACTCTGTGTGCAGAAACCGCTGTTCGAAAGCCTACGGCTTCCCTGGGCGTAGGGGTGTCACGCCTGCCCCTCTACCTTGTTCTGGTCTCACCCTACCTGTCGTCTTATATATTTTCATGTTATTGTGTTGGCACTGAAGAGACAATACGAAATGTTGACATCTGCCAGTGTTCGTCTTCTTACGGCATTATTCAAATTACTAAAGGGATCTAATTGTTTCAGATGTCATTTTACTTCATCTGCAGTTGGTAGTGTCAGGTGCTGAAAATGCGCTCATTCGAGTACTTTAAGCTTACTCTGACTTAACCATTAACGATTCGCTATCATTCATGACACGGGTGCTTTCGCTTGCCGTACTAATGGTCATCATAATACCCCAGACCCTAGGTATCCATGAAGCCGCTGAGTCTGCTATCAGACGGGCTATTAAGCATAAGCACAACGGAATCCGCGAGCTTCTTAAAACGGCTGGTGGTCCCGGCAGATGCAGGAAGTGGGAAAGACATGATCGACGGACGACTACTGCATACTTACAGCTGGTCTACGCTTCTGATCCTAGGAACTTATGTGTCAGTGAAACACTCAGAGGCAGCACGAGTGTTCGCAGCTACAGTGAGCAACGCCGTCTGGCTCATGGATGTCTTGTGCTTAGCTGGTACAAGTTTAACCATAATCTGTTTGCTGTGAAGTTCCATCGGTGGTTGAGGTTCAGTAGCGCAACCACAGCCCGCAGTTGTTTTTTGCACTGGAATTCCGAATTATTGTACGCGCGCACTATTTAAGGATAGTGATTACGTCAATGAAAAGCATTGCTCTATCTATTTAGACAAGTATGGATGGAAGAGACCATCCTAACCAACGGAGGTGAATCGATCATAGGGCGATACACAAGGCGGACACTCACAGTGTTTGTGCTTTAACCCTAGAGGGTATCAATCTGACGCTCATAATGCCAACGTTACTAGCCTTATCCGTTACCACTTGATTTCGTTGTACAAATCCTGTCCCTAGTTAAAATTTCACGGTTTTGAGTGGCTCAACGTCTATTTTATAAATAAATACACGTATATATATATATATATATATATATATATATATATATATTATAGACGTTGAGCCATTCAAAACCATGAAATTTTAACTAGTAACAAGATTTGTACAACGATATCATAAGATAATGACGAATCGATAAGAACTTTTTGTTTTATCACACGCCGTTTTTTCAGGTTTTTGTCTTTAGAAGGAGTTATTACTTTTGTAATCAAGTGTTCACACGGATGTGATCCACCAGTAACTAAAGTCGCTGCCTCTTGCTTCACCCCAGTGAAGCATTGTATTTCACCAGTTTTGTACCGAAATTAGAGGGAGGATCTGCCCTTATTTGGTGACTTACCACACAAAAGCGCATGAAGCGAGAACTCGGACATCTGCTTCCAATGAATGTGATTCCCTGAATTCGCCCTGCTGCCTTGAGGGTAGGCTATCGGGCTACAGGCTCGAGGTGGAGCTCCCTAAGACAAGTTATTACTTCGGCTTGGGTAACGGGGCAGTATCGTGCCCGCTGCGGAAACCATGGATCACAATACTACTTCGTCGCACGCTCTTGTTCCTCTCACAGTCGTCTCGCATCAGTCTCCATCACACACCAACCATTTATCGTTTAGTAATCAGTCTTACCCTCACTTTAATTCATACACCGGTTTCGATGCCACCCACAAAGTCCGGCCTGAGGCTATCCTTCGATCCCGATTCTCGTTTCGGCTGGCAACGTTCAATGTTCGAACTCTCATGCAGATTGGACAACAGGCCAGTCTAGCACGCAATCTGGACTAGTTCGCTATTAATATATGCTGCATTTCCAAAGCTAGATTGAAAGACCCGAGCACTGTGGTTTAGTTCACTTCGCCGACGAACCAGGGAGCCACATACCATCTACGTTTTGTGGCGACACAGAAGTGGTTGCAGCTGGTTTCACAGGTGTTGGTGTGACATTAAGCAGCAAAGCTGGGGCCGCACTGCTGGACTGAATCCCAGTCAACAGCCGATTATGTGCAGTACAACTTACAGGTTCATGCAGAGTCCACAGACACCGCGCGGAATGGCGCAACCCGTTCGTTGTCTCCGTCTATGCGGCAATTGACTGTAGCTGTGAATTGATCAAGGACGACTTTTAGCCCGAATTTCATCAGCTTTTATTCAAAGCCACCAAATTGGATGTCGTCGTCCCCGCCGGGGACTTAAACGCATGCGTCGGTCGCCTGCTGTCAGATGAATATCACCTAGGTGAACATCATGCACTGCACGAGAACCGCTCCGATAACCGGACCAGGCTACTTTGTGTGAAGACAATGGGTTATTTCCCGCAAGCAGGAACTTCAGACACTTGAGAAGGCGTTCTGCCATCTGGTGTCCTTCACCATTGCATGCCTGGTCTCAAATAGACTAAGTTGCAATCAGTTTCAGGTTGCGAGGCAGCATACAGGACTGCGGATCATTTTGGTCTACTTGCCTTGATTCTTACCATGCACTGGTTTGTACGAACATTTGTATGCGCTTTTGGATCCGCCCAAACGGAAGCATTGTAAGCTTGACACGAACAAGTTAGCAGCCAATCAGTTGACTCAGCTGAACTGCCGATTGTCATTGGCAAACGTCTTAGCTTGTGCTTTTCCCACTGACGTCGAATTGCATTGGAACCTCTTGCAGAATACGAGGTTATCTTCTGGTCAATCAGTCTGTGGATACACTTATCGCACCTCAAAGAGTTGGATCTTCACGCGCTCCCTGACATTGTTCGATCGCCGTCAAACTCTCCCTTACAACTGCGATCATAATGATTTTCGCCGCGCTATCAACCACCAAGTTAGACGGAGCCTTCGCTGTGATCGTGAAGTTTGGTAGTCTCAACGCGCTTTGGTGATGGAAACCGCCGCCCTCTCTGGCAATGATCGCAGGTTGTTTCAGCTCATTGGGTATAGCGGTCACAAAACGTTTGGTGTTGGCACAGTTATCTGTGAGGCGGATGGGTCATAAAGCACCAACTTTTAGAGACGCATGTACAGATGGGCTAAGCAATTCCAATCTCAGTTCAATACTTCCCCGTCGTCCACTTTTGTACTTAGCTCGCCCCGTAGTATGCCATGGGCCGTGTCACTCGAACCACCCACTGAAGCCGAAGTTCGCCTTCAGATTAGACACTTGAAGCGCTTTAAGGCTGCTGGTTCAGAGGCGCTTTCTCCGGAACTGTTCAAATATGGTGGCACGAAAATTGTAACCCGGCTAACATCCCTATTTATGAAGATCAGGAGTGAAGAAAAAGTCCCCACTTCATGGGGAGAGTTAGTTATTGTCCCAGTCTGCAAGAAAGGCTCCCGGGATTCATGTGCCAATCATAGATGGATCCGCCTGGTATCAGTTGCCTTCAAGCTGATGGTATTCATTATGTTTCGCAGGCTGTCGCCAACACGCGAAGCGCACTATCGGGAGGAGCAGGTTGGTTTGCGCCCTGGTAGAGGTTGCGTGGATCATATTTTCACGCTTCATCAGCTCCTTAAACATCGCCACATATATTGCAGACCCACCATCGTCGTCTTCCTAGACATTCGGGCTGCATTCGACGCTGTAGACCGACCTGTCTTATGGCATTGTCTATTAAAAAACGCAGTCCCTGAAAAGAACGTCGCTATTCTTCGGGTGTTATATCTTCATACCTCAGGAAGAGTAAGAGCCTGCGGCAAGCTCTCAGCATTCTTCCCTGCCACCAGTGGTGTGCGACAAGGATGCCCTATGTCTCCATTTCTTTGCAACATCGATCGAAGATGTGCTGTTAGGAGCGCTGGAGGGTTTTCAGAATACTGGAATTGAGCTGCTTCCAGGTAATTGTGCATCCGACTTAGATTACGCGAATGATATCGCCCTGCTCGGTGACGACCCTCATAGGATGCAATCGATTCTTGGCCGACTGGTGATTGAAGCGTCCAAGTATGATATGTGCTTTGCACCTTCAAAGTGCAAAGTGCTGACACAGAATTGGAAAACTGCTCTTTCTCAGCTCGCCATCAAAAATATTTGGCTTGAGCAGGTGGATAGTTGTGTTTACCTTGGGAGCAGTATCTCTACCGACGGAACCGTTGGAGAAGAGGTGTCTCTCCGGATCGCGAAATCCCGCTCAACGTTCGCTAATTTGGAACATCAGTGGCGTAGTCGCGACATCTCCCTTTTGCTAAAAGGTAGGGTTTACAATGTGTTCATCCGATACTTGTGTGTGGATGCGAAGCCTGGCCGATTCCAGTGGACGACATGCGTAGGCTTTAAGCCTTTGACAACGGCTGTCTGCGGAGAATCGCCCGTTTATGGTGGCAACATCGGGTCCGCAATAATGATATCAGACCACGTTTTTAGTAAAAACGAATCTCTCGCTCCATGAGCTTATTCTATGGCGCCAGTTGAGATGGCTTGACCATGTCTTGCGCATGCCTGACGAGCGATTGCCACGCCGCGCCCTATTTGTGCGTACAGAGATACATTGTAAGAGGCCGCGTGGTGGCCAGCCGACCACCTGGCGTTAACGCATCAAATCGCTCACATCCTGTATACCAATTGCTGATCCGGTAAGCCTTCTGGGTTGGGGACCGAAAGATGAAGAATGCTGATAGCTTATAACACTCAGAAGAATAGCACAAAACCGATTGAAATGGACGAACATAGGCGACTTTTTATAGAGAGAACGCTTACCAAGCGAAAACCCAACACCTCCTTGAACACTGGTTCTTCAGGACCGTCAGAGCTAACCTTCGGCTAGTTCGGCCTCTCATGTGGTTTATCAATTCACCTGCAGTTGAGTTGATGTTTACTTAGGCTTGACTAACCCTCGGTTATCTCAGAGGGTGGCTGAGCAATTACCAAAGTGAGTCGAACAAATGATGGCGCAACAGAACGGAACGCCCCACAGAACGAATCGGAGTCCGTCATCATCTATCGCCAAACACCTCTTGACAACTGGTCACCACGTGAACCCTAATAATGCGTTCAGTGTTGTTACGTAACAGAAACCCGATAAGGTTGGCAATCAGTGAGGCGTTGCTAATTAGCGCTTATCAGCCTGTTATTTGCGCAGAAACTCTTGAGGCAATCAGTCATATTGCCTTGGTCTTGGTTTTGACAGTTTCATTGGTGTGCCAATATTTCCCAATGTATATAAATGTGTCTGTGTTTCTGCTTGTATTGTGTTTGTGACTGATGAGAGTAATCGAAATGTTGACATATCGCAACCTATGTCTTCTTTGTGCTTTGACGAAATGGATGAAGGGGAACAAATGTTTTACGTAAACTATAGATAGCTGTTCCTATCTTGAAACTTGTCTTTGCAGCATTAGATGCACGCTTGCTGTAGGTTGCCTAGTACGAAGGCCAAATACATTTCAGAACCTGTGGCGTCTGTGGTTCCGGAGAGGGATTTCCATCGTTCTAAAAGACGGCGTACCAAGGGCCATAGTCAGGCTCGTTTTCGTCTATGGGAGTAAGACTTGGCCCTTTCGGTTTACGTCTTCGCTCACCTTTACCTACGGGGTATATCTGGTTTCTGACGGTACCAGCATGTCAGCAATAGTAATGTGCACAGGAGAGTGATGAGCAATAACTATCGGACCATCTCCTTAGTTCAATAACAAAACATACTAGTTGCCTTGGCTTGCGTTCATGTTCCGTATGCGCGGTTGTCGGCGATTACCAAGGAGGGAATTGTTTTGTTCCACTGATATAGGCTAACACTAGATTCGAAGAGAGCAGAAGTTGTGTTTGACATTTGGAATTGAAGTCGCTAACCTGACGTATACTGATAGCAAGCCCACCCCCGAACCACTACATCGCTGTTTGTTTTCCCCGTTATATTCAACCATGCAGCTATTCAATCTCAATCGCATGCGGCTTCTGTATTATGTCCGACTGGCGTTGTTCCTTTCACTGTGCAGTCACAGAGTTTGTTCTCTAGCTTAGATACTGTCAAAAATACTGGCGCTATACGTCTTAGAATAACGCAAACCGTTTGTCGTGCTTCTTTATCATTTTATTTGTACTTAGCATTTCAGCCCATTCCACTGACAGAAATGACCCCACATCTTTCTTCCAGTCTCCGAGTTTATTGAATCAATCTCACAACCGTTTTCGGATCGCAACCTCACTGGACGATTCACTAATGAAAACGTGCTTGCTTAGCTTAACTGGTTATTATACCATTGTTTGAGCCCTGTTTTTGCCGGTCGATCACTGTGACGATAATAGTCGAGTTTCTTAACACCCGAAGATCTGAAGCTTACTGCCTTCGGGATCCAGCGCACATCCAGGCGGCAAATTTATCTCGACACCGAACTAACCGAGTAACTCACCACCTCCCTTCCCTTATATCGTCTCTGTCATTTTCTTAGGGTACTGCGTCCACCCGGTTGGTACCCAGATTGGCTTGTGGGCTTGAGAGCCCAGAAAAGTAGAAAGCTCATCGGTTTCATCGCTGCCATCCCCACTGAATTGCAGGTTTACGAAAAGTAAGTTCATCATTTGCTCCCTATCAGTCGAAAATGCCATCTGGCTTATGCCCTCTCTAGACTGCCGATATGGTACCTTGCCTCTCACTCTTGGTAGGTGCTTGGAACTTAACCGGGCAGTATTCGACACTGAGGAATTGTCATTGGAATCACCACGCTTATGTTTACTCTTTTTGATCCACATACACTCATGTAACGTTTGTTAGTTTGATTTGCTGAACCGACGCGGGATGTTGAATTCACAGCCCATACCATTGACATGTTTCGCCGATAACTGATGCTGAAAGTTATCAGTTACTCACCGGTGTCTGGTCTAGTAGCTCTTTTCGATACCATTCGATGCACGAAGGTAGGGCTCTCTGACCAGCGGCTGTCAGCGTTTGCTCCTATCCACATCGACCAATGGATTTCTTGTGTAATTCATCTTGGCGCTAGCCTTATCTTGTTGCTTCCAAGCCACTCACTTACACCCTACTTTCGTAGCTCGCTGTTTCTCATGCGGACCGAGTCAGTGACAACTCAGGCGAACTTCCATTCGAATTGAGGTTAACTAATGCTTTAATAAGTTGTATGTTTCTCCACTGTACAATCCAACTAGGTGGTCTGATTAATAGGTACAACAGGATCACCAACCATAAATATAAGTACAAGTTTTCCAAACCAATTCCCAGATAGGTTTTCGGGTTCTTCGATCAGTAAAAAACGGTAGAAAGACGGTGGAGTTGACAGTAGTACGAGAGTGGTTATTGAGAAATTTCAGGCGAAGTCATACAGCCATCCGTGAAACCGTTTCCTGGCGATCTACTTCCATACGGAGTACTCTCTCGAAAGGTTTCATCCACACTTCCACGCTGCACCTGGGCTGGTGCCTGTGTGACATAAAAGCAAGCAATCCATCACTGTTTTAGCTCATCTGTGCCGTCGTTTTATGTATACATAGAGGTAGGATCTCAGTGGAATATGCTCTTTTTTTCTTTTTCGTTCTTCTAGGCCATTTAACTCGTTTCAACATCCGACTCTTTTATGCCTGATATTTTTGCTACTCGCCAAGTCTGCGTCCATTCGTCTCGCGTGAGTGTATTGATTATCTTATAAGCTGCACTCCGCCACCTCTGGCGATCACCCTAACCGTGGCCAACAATGAAAAAAGAAGTACACTGAAATTCTGATATCCATCTACGAGTGACATGTGTCTGACGGATTGTGTTTCGGATAGTACATAGGTGTTACCTAAAAAAACAAAAAAGGCAGCTCTCTAAACTATTCTGACGTAAATTTAACGACTCCAGGCAATCAAATTGTAAAGTAATTGATATGGAAAAATGACTTCGCAGAGCATCAACAACTGTCACTCATATTCGAGTTGTTTTCTCCTATAAATAGTGATGAAAGTTGGCAGTACGGAACAAACGTACAGGGAGAAGGGAACTGTCAGGTTTCCATGGCAGAACGAGTGATCACGTAATGTTGGCATGGGCGAATGAAACATTGCTTAGCGGAACGAAAAGGATATTATTCAGACAGTTTGTACACATTATCTTGCAAAGTTTTCCTCGTGCACTTATACTTCAACCCCTTCTTCATACATTGTTTCCATTCTGCAATTTAGTTTCATCAGAGCTTTGATTTGCAACATTCTGAGGTACTTATGCAACCTTTATCTTTAACCATTGCTTTGACTCACAGAGCCGCAATTCACTAGGTAGCCTGCTCCAGGTATCCGAGTACTTTGTCAGATAAAATTTCCCGCATATGCTTGTTTTAGCTATGCATGTAGAAATCGAATTCTTTTTGTTTTTGACGCAATATCTTCCTTTATGACTGAAGTGTATGCTACTGTGCGGATCAAATACGCGTTTGTGCACTATGTCGAACAGAAACTTCAGACCCAGTTTCAATCTCCGTAGCCTCAAATGCTCTAATTTAAGCAATATACAGCACTCTGAACAGTTTGGTTTTAGTGGTTCACTAAATAAGGCTTTGGTGAACCAAGGCTGCACGTTCTCCAGGTATAAACGATCGCGTTTCTTACAACTGGTAAATATCATCGGACAGTATTCCAGTAAAGGGCGCACGCAGATCTTTAACATATGAACCTTGGAGTCACGCAGTATGGGGGGTGTGGCGGACTTTGATTGCTATGGGTTCGCTCTGCTCTACGAAATTGTGGGTGCTTGCATACTGAATACCCAAGTCTCATCTTGGGTTGCGGAATGGAATTGGCTTTTTCGCAAAAGTATAAGGTGTCCATATCAATTTTACATTGATACGCTAATATTCCGCATTTATCCGCAGTGAACGACATATACCAGTTCTCACACCATGTTTCTAGAGCCAGTGAGTATCTCCATATCTTTTCCTAGGTGTCTCAGATTTCAAGGGTTAAAAGTGTATCATCTTAATCTCATCAACAGAAGGTGGGATATACTATTTTTAATGGTGTCTGTTATGTCATTGCTATACATCAAAGAGAGCAGATGACCAGAGACACTCTTGGATTACACTACTAGTGACAAGCAGCGATTATGACCTGTGAATTTCTATTTGAACTTGTTGGTTGCGATCAGTAAGGTATGATCTAAACCAGACATTCAAGGGATCCATGATACCAAACGGTGCCATTTTTCCTTACAGGTGTCACGTGGCACTCTATCGAATGCTTTTCGCGTGTCGATGAAAATGCTGCTAGCTTCATGTTCATTATCCACAGAGGTCGTTAAACAATCCAAAAATTCCAGCTGTTATGTTTGACATGATCGCTTTTGTAAAAAGCCATGCTGAGCCTGGCTAATCGGGTTTTGTGAAAGTAGATGGTTTACTGCTTTCTCTCTCACTGTTCCCTCCGTTAATCTCGCAACAATAGACATGTGACTATTCGGGCCGTAGTTTCCAATGTGCACTTTTGGCCCGTTTTTGTGCCTAAGCCTGACTATCGCAAGTTTCCATCGGATTGGACATGGACATGATGAACATGCTTAGGACTGAAATTGGTATACATGGGCCATGGTATTTTAACAAGCAAGTAGGTAAACCTTCCGGGCCTTAATCCAGGGTCGTAGTTGGTCTCCAGCTCTGTGCTCACTCTGCGATCCCCTTCAGTTGACGCAAGCAGTATTTTCTCATTGCTCCTATCCGGTGATGATTTAGCTTCGAGCACCGGTAAAGCTGGTGTTGGCATTGCCCTGAGTCCCCGGGCTGAAGCTGCTCTGGTTGATTGGATTCCAATCAGTAGCCGGATGTGTGCGGTCCGATTGGCTGGCTCGTCCAAAGCTTCGAAGTCGCGGGGACTAATAGGTGTCTATTCATCATCGCTGCCTACGCGCCCACAAACTGTAGCGATGATTCGGTAAAGAACGACTTCTACCGCCAACTGACTCAGCTACTTCACCACAGAAGAAGCACGGACACTGTTGTGCTGGCGGGGGATATGAACTCACAAGTTGGAAAGTTGTCCACTGATGAAATGCATCTGGGCGGTCAGCACGGTGTAGGCTCCCGTAATGATAACGGTGAGCGGTTACTTCATTTGTGTGAAGATGCTCGCTTATTTCTTGCGAGCACCAATTTCCGACACAGCACCCGCCGGAGGGTGACTTGGCGCCCACCAGCCTCGAGCCATCCTTGGACGCAAATCGATCACATTGCGTTAAGTTACCGATGGAGAGGATGCATCCAGAACTGTCGCTCGATTTGGAGCACAGGTGTGGACACTGACCATGCACTTGTATGTGCTGACATGCGGATGCGTTTTGGCGGACGTCCACGACGACGCTGTGAGCGCATTGACACCAGCCAACTGGCGAAGCCAGCTGTTCTAAATGCCTATCAAAGTACGCTGTCATGCGAGTTGGATAAACGCTCACTGGATGCAATTGAAGCTCACTGGTCTCATACTAACCAGACCTTACTAGCAGCAGGAAAATCCTCATGTGGCATGTCTAATCACCAACATGGACATTGGGTCTCTTCACAGTCTCTGGAACTTATCGACGCTCGCCCGCATATTCCGGCTGGAAGCGAACGCAACAAAACTCGCAAAGAACTCCGGACAAAACTCCTAGCTAGCCTGAAGAGAGACCGCGAATCTTGGTGGTCTCATCGTGCGTCATAGATGGAAGTGGCCGCTGCCCTTGGCAACCATCGTAAGTTATTACGTCTGATACGGGAAACGGGCAGCAGGAGACCTGGTGTTAGTGATACTATACGTGACGAGAGTGAACAACCTATCCACAATTTGTCAAAGCGTTTGGACTGTTGGGCTGAGCATTTTGAAAAGCAATTTAATCGGCTAGAATTGTTCGATTCTACGCCGGCCAGTGATCGCCCTGCTCCGGGGGCTGTCCCTTTGGATCCATCCTCTCGCTCAGAAGTCGAACGTGAGATCGGACTGTTGAAATTGAACAGAGCGGTGGGACGAGATGATCTTCCTCCAGCCCTCTTCAAATTCGGAGGCTCTGCTTTTGTTGATGCTTTGCATGAATTACTAGTGAAAATGTGGGAGCAGGAGATTGTCCCAACCGACTGGAGCCGCTGCGTTATTGTTCCCATCTTCAAAGAAGGCTTGCGTTAGGAATGCGGCAACCATAGAGGAATCAGACTGATCTCCATCGCCTCCAAATTACTCGGCTCTGTCATCCTTCACATACTGACTGGCGCTCGTGAACGCCAGACTCGTGAGCGCAAGCCGTGTTTCGTCGGGATCGTGGCTGAATTGACCACATCTTCACTTTGTGTCAGTTGTTGGAGCACCGTCACACATATTAGCGGCCCACCGTAGTCGTGTTCCTCGACATCAAAGGTGCCTTCGATTCGGTTCATCGATATGCCCTTTGGGACTATCTACTCAGGAAAGGTGTGCCCGAGAAATATCTAACTATTATCCAAGCATTATACGTGCGTAGCACGGGCAGAGTGAGGGCTTACGGCAAGCTGTCGTCATTCTTTAATAGCTCTAGCGGTGTGAGACAAGGATGTCCGTTGTTACCTTTCCTTTTTAACTTCGTTATTGACAAAGTCATGGAGATTGCATTTACAGGACATGACTTGGAAGGTGTGGAGCTACTCCTAGGAGAACGACTTCTTGACTTAGCGTATGCAGACGACATTGCCCTCATCTGTGACAGCTCCCAGACGTGCCAAGTCGCGCTAGACAGATTAGCGCTGGTTGTCAGCCGCTTCGGGCTTTGCTTTGCACCCTCGAAGTGCAAAGCGTTCCTCCAAGATTTACAGGGATCGCCTCCTGCGCTGACGCTTGGTGGGGATCAGCTAGATATCGTTCCAAAATTTAGCGCCCTTGGGATCGAAGACGAGATCACGAACCATATAGCGAAAGCTCAAAGTGCTTTTTCTAACCTTCGCCACCTATGGCGGCGGCACGACATTACTCTCGCCCTGAAGGGTAGAGTGTACAATGCAGCGGTACGTTCGACCTTACTGTACGGTCGCGAAACCTGGCCCCTAAGATCGGCGGACATAAAGAGGCTAGCTACGTTCGATCATCGGTGCCTTCGCAGTTTGGCTCACATCTGGTGGGAACACCGCGTGAGTAACGAGCGTGTTCGACGCATTGTTTATGGCACAGGAAAAGGAACTGAACCGCTCAGCACCGTTATTTCCCGCACCAAGCTTCGATGGCTGGACCGCGTGTTGCGCATGCCAACCCATCGACTTTCACGACGTGCGTTGTTTGCTCCCCGGGGATGTGGATGGAAGAAGAGGAGGGGTGGCCAGGCGATGACTTGCTCCAGAGGAATGAAGGTCCTCACTTCGGAGCTGGCCTCCGTTTGAGCGTCACGGCTCCCTGGTTGGGGTCCAAAAGACGGTGAACACGTTTGTCTGGATACACTTGCTGACAAGGCAAGGAGCCGACCTCAGTGGCTTTTCTGCTGTGATTTTCTTTTTCCCTCCCCATCCCTTTTAGCCTCCCCCTCCACCCACGATCTCATTTCGTAGCGTGAAACGCAATAATTTTTCTTTTTGCCTAGTAGCCGGCTGGTAGCTTACCGGAACGATGCCTATCCGTTGCTGGTAGCTCAGCTGGCATGTAACTGCTGTATTTCTTTTCCTCTTCCATTATGTATTGCGGCACAGTAGCTAAGGTGCTTCCCACCTCTAACTGACATGTATAATGATTGTGTAATGATGATGACATAGTTGGTTGCTAAATATCTCTACAGCTGAACATCATTGTGCTCAATTTCACAATGTTACTGGGCGTATTCAACAATGGTACGTCCTGTGAAACAGTGAACGTTTAACTGAAGTGATTATGTAGAGCTGCCATTCACAATGGTAGTCATATGGCGCCCTGGGGGCCATGGAGCATTTTCAGGGGCACTTGAAAATGTTTTAGGGGGAGGGGCATTGGGGTCCATGCGGTGAAAAGTGGGTTGTACTAACACAAATAATACGATTCCTTAAAATATTTATGATAGCTTTTATCCGTGCACTAATCTCTCCTGGTCACCCTACGACAGTGAAATGAATTAGGTGTGCGCGAATGGCTGTTTATTAAGGTGTGAAAGCCAGATCGCGCAGACGTTCTGTTACGGATCTGGCATATCTCCACATGGTTAGTTATCAACACTCCATGCCTGCGTTCAATGTTTGACAGTTGAAAATGTTTACAGACTTTGGCGCGTCTGTTTTATCCCGCCCAGGTTTCCGTGCCACTTTTTTCTGTTTTCGCGATTTTCGCAACTCATGTAGTGTTGAGTAAGTTCCACTTCCATTTACCTCTCTGTTTGTGAGATCATTCTAACACGCCGTTCCCGAGAAGTGCGTTTTCCCCACTGGCTTTTCTGTAGCCTCCACTCCATCCACCTTCACAGTTTACCTTTGGTCGTCATATGCACAGTCCATCCATATACACCAATGTGAGTGTTGCAGCGTCAGCCATCTCTCCTTCCTCTGTAAGCACCATAACGGAGGTATAACAGCTTTCTTCTTGGCTTGTCGATTTTGAGTCCCTCCTTTTAAACGTTGGGCCAAGTACGAACGACCGATTTGCCGCGTTGTGTCGAACAAACAACCTGACATGATTGTGCTGTGGAATGTTTGCGTTGAAGCTTTGCCTGTCATCTTTGACGTAATGTTACTGGGTATCGAAGTTTCCGGTCTGTTTACCTTGCCCTTCTGAGATGAGAACATAACTGTATCTTGACCTCAAAGCGATCATCATGCGGATGCCAGGTAGGAATCCACCTCGGAAACAGACTTTGTGGGGATATTTCCTAAACGTTCACCACTGGTGTATGTCGTTGTCTTAGTTGCAAGCGTCTCAGAGCGAGTGACATGTGCCTCTGGTCATCCGGTGCTCCGTGTTGCAGATCTTTGCAATATATCGGAATTATCCTAGTTTCTTTATTGATACCATCTTATTGCGCGGTTGGCTCCCTGCACCGCTACTTCAGCACCATTAAACTTTGAGTTCAGCCGAATTCCATTCATACAAATGATGTCCCAGCTGCTCAATGCAGATTGTGATCGAATTTCGGCTTGTTTGTTGTGGTCATTGGCACGGTGCGTGGGCAGCAAACTTTCCTGATCTCAGTATATTGATGAGCTTGTTGTTCTTCTAAACTCAGATTGTCCTGATCTAGCGGTTCCAGATTTACTGATTCTATTCCAACCAACCGACCCCTAGGCACCCGCTACAAGTGACGTACAATTGAGCCAATATTTTTAACATATTGGCTTCACGTGCTTTGTCGCAGAGGGGGGGGGGATCTCGTCTTTTTACCACCATTGAACCGATGCTCACACTCTCTTCCGGGTTTCTAGATATCAGCAAGTCAACCTGGCCTAACGCTGCCAACAATTGTTGGTTATTTTAAAGTTGGATTTGGAGTACCAGCCGTGTGGTTAGATTGCGACACATAATCTCTATTGAGACCTCGATCATTCTGATCACCTGGACCGTATTCGAAATGACGGTGTTTCTGGGTTTCTACTCCCGGTCATTAGGTGTCAGTGTTGGTCATTTCCTTCTTATTTGTTTCTTTCTATTATTTATAGGTGTTGCCACAACACATGAAGACATCTGGGGGATTATTTGCTAGACAGCTATGCTCATTCTACTTTTATATGATGATAAGTTTCTGTCTTATCGGTGTATCCTGTCCGCAGATCCCGTGTTTGCCTTTATCCGGACGTACATCCTCTTCTTCTCCCATCTTTTTTGCGCTCCAGGAGAAAACGCATGGTAGAGATCAATTTTCTGTGTGTGCACAGAAAACTACGCTCCAAACGCATGGCTCCAGTTTTGATTCGGGAAATTACTCGTCGCGTCAACTTACGCGGCCTCTTTCAAGCCCTATATACCAGTGGCACTCTGCTTCCTCGACCAGTGGTCACTTGTCGGTAAGCCGTGGGCCATTGGTGTGGCACATACTTTACAGTATCTTTAATCTCAACATTTCCCATGTGACTTTGGGCATCAGTGGTTTTTGCCTCCGCTGGTTACTATCTCACAACCTTGTTCCGCTTTGCTCATACTACCTGCACGCTCTTGCTGTAGTGTAGAGGTGATATTTCGGTATTTTTGCTTTACCTCTATGTTCTCGCCTTTTGTACGGTAAGCAAAACGTCATCATTTCACTTTTTGTGCTGCTTTATCGCTCATTGTACGCAACTTGTTCCTCCGGAGTTATCCTACATACTGCGGTTTTCTCGATTGAGTCCACCCCACTGCCCCTAATGCATGAAGTCTTCCTGTTACCTCTGCAGCCAGCATTTTTTACTCAGCTTATATGTTTTTTCATGAATAGCAGTTCACAGAATACCCGATACTTTCGCATTGCCTTATAACTCGGAAGTGTAATGCACACACCAACACATTGTTTCTATACGTTTTGGGTGCTTATTATGTGCCTATTTTACACTACACAGTCTCGATTTAGACCACAGTTTACTTTGAAGTAATCCTCTATCGTTTTCACGATTTTGATTTTTAGTAAACGGCAGGTACTAAGGATTGATTCCTCTTGACACACCTGGTTTTTTCCTTGTTTAGCCTCTTGAAGTGCAGATATCCAGTTGAGCTGAAGACAGAACCCAGTAGGTACTGATCGGCGGTAGACCGGCTTCGATTCCACACTCTGACTTTGCTTGCGGATTGTAAGCCTTCAGGATGCGCCACATAATGTTAACTCATGACTTCTGACCGACCATGATCAAAACTAAGGTCAGTATACAATTGGACTCACAAAATGGTATTCAACTTTTCCTGAAAGCAGTGTTCAGCTATCTCATCTAATTAGTCTTCAGTGGAATTTCATATCACTCGGTAAGCATGCGTTGGCCATCCCTGTAATTGTTTGGCTTCGGAGTTTGCCATTGAAAATCTGTTTCGCGCCACCATAGTACTGTATAGCCATTAGTCTGCTTATGCGGCAATGTTTTTCAACTGATTTTTATCTCTATAAGCCGGAACTTTAGTAATGTTACTTTCAAGGAGTTTAGGCTCTTGTGTAGAAGATTTGCTCCAGCTTGATAATATTTTTCGTTGTGCTTTGGTAGGAACTCAGCTTTTCTAACACCTTATGCCACAGTCAGACCCTATCGCTTGTGACTGTTGGTCTTATCGTCTAATTCATACTGTCGCCATTCCAGATACACCTTTTCTACAAATCGAAACGACGCGTTTACATAATAATCATCATCATCATCTCGACTCCACTCTCCTGTACTTTCCCCATAGTATGTGGTAAGCACTGTCAACTCGCAACGTTACTCTCCGGCATTATCTAGTTACATCTAGGTCTCATGTGCCACTGGTCTCCAAAGTCACTCACCTACACTGACGGGTCTTCAGTGATGCTTTGCCACTTTAAAAATTCTTTGGTTTTTTATGCCATCTCAGATACTGGCATCGTCCACTGAATCCGCGGAAGCTGATCGAATGCGGCTTTTCCCACCTTACTCACAACATGACGCTCCAGCGGACCATCAAATTGTACCGTCTGCCTGAAGCCACAACTGTCAAGGGGTTTCGACAGATGACCAAAGCGGATGTCCCGCAAGCGTGGGCGCTGTTGGTCAAGGTGAGTCATTAGTCCTCCAGTGGATTACGTTTTGCTAGTGCCACGTCAATTTTTCAACTTTATCACTCTTACCCGTTTAGAATTTCATTCTAGTATGTTGTACTCGGTACACCACAAGTTCCTTCTGCTTGTTAGTATACTTTGGAATTCTCCGGTGTCATGCACGCTGTCCCTCATCGTTGCGCTTTTTATATTTAAAACCAAACACAGCGCCACAATCGAGGTACAACTTGATTCCCAGTGAGCGGGTTCAATTATACTGGTAGGTTCGACTACTTGTGCTCCTGGGCACATGTTAAGTGTGTTCCTGGTTTTGCGCAGAACCAATCAACGGCCCAGGCGGGAGACACTGGATGCAGACGTTTCAGCGATATCTTAAACCCCATTGCAAGTCACTTACGCTGTCTTGGAAATACTGTGCGGTGAATAGGCATGTTCACACTGAGTTGGGTAGCTCATCTTCAAAAGCGTTTAAATGGATAAACTAAACCTAGACAGCACCAGTAACTTTTCATTGTCACCGGAAGTAACAGCGTAATCGGCACATCTTATACGGTATATATATATATATATATATATATATATATATATATATATATATATATATATATACCACACTTTATCTACTGCTTCCACGAAACCTATTGGCGAGGTGTTTTTAAGCTGTTTCAAACTCGTGTTCAGGCAACGAATTAATCTTCCATCCTGACAAACTTTTCAACATATTTAGGGTCATGCTAGGAACAAAATGCAGATAGCGCTTCACGAATTGATGCAAGTATATGTTCCAAATGATCTTGGTCACACCGAGGCATTTCGTCAGGCCTCCTTTTTTGGGAACTTATCGTGTAAATATGAGTTGTAACGCTGTCACCTGTTGTCTATAACATCATGTTCCTACACACCATTAGTAAGTGTGAAGAATGTGAATTGATCACTTTTTGGCGGCTAGTGTAACCGATGCTCACATGCTCTTATGCGACTTAGAAGTGCTGGAGAAACCACAACTCAGGACCACAAAGCACGTCAAGGGTCTACAAATCTGTCCTACCATCAAAGGCTGAACTTACTGGGAGTTTTCAGTGGCCGCTGCGGAAGGCTGCGCGGCGATCTCGTATTAGTCTACCAAATATTGGGTGACCCTAATCATGTATGCTGAGACTCAGCCAAAACACCAATCTCAGAGGCAACCCTCTGAAATTGTGTGCTCAGTATAGCCGCCTGGAATGCCGGCAGAATTATTTTTCTCTTTCGGTTTGCCAACGCTGGAACTCTCTCCCAAACTTCGTTGTTTCCTCCGCCACCTTGGAAATTTTCGAAAAACAATTGGATCTTGCCTTGGGCTCCCAACACCCGTTCTTAAACTGTACTACTTTGCAATATATAAATTATCCCTCGAAGATTGATTAATATGTCATAAACCCGAGGAGGCCGTACAGAAGTGTCTTTTACAGGTGATCGAGAAAGCTGATTGCCAATGCGCGCGTGTTCGCAACAAAGCGTGCTTGGGACAGACTCCGCGAGCGTGTTGCCACTGCCCAGCCGGAAGCTGATGAAATCGCACGTCAGACATCATGTATGTTGCCATGCTTCAGGTAGGCGAATGAAGACTGGCGTGCCCGAGCAAGCCGGTGAAGTGGCCAGACGGAGCGGAGAGTCAAGTGTGGAGTGTGGGCGTTCGAAGAAGACAGGTAGCCACATCCGCCAGGTGCTGTTTAGAGAATTAGTGAGACCGACCTATAAATGTGTGTGTTCTCGGTTCTAATACAACTATGGTCAGCTGAGTCTTCTACTGTTTTCCTTCCTGTCGGGTTGGCCAAAGCGTCAAGCAGAGCAGGCGTAAGGGCACAGATTTACCAGCAGGCGTGAACCAACCGGTCGACTGCGGGTACACCGTTATGACAATCTTTGTTTTTACTTTTCTCACCCCCGTGTTGCCTCGTCGTTCGCTTTCTATTTCCACTTACAGTTCTATTATTCAGCGGCGTATCTGCTCGACAAATGGTCAAACGGACAACTTAAATATCTTTTGATATTGTAGTTTTATCCGTACCATCCTGCGAGACTTGTCAAGCAACTGCTGTCTTACCCGGTATAGATTATTGTTCATTGTACATGAAAAATCCTAATTTCGCTTGCAGTCTAATGGATGACTTGGCTACCGGCGACAGTCATCATTTGCTCTTGTCCATTTGCGACAACATGGCCTCGGCCGTTTAAACTTGGCTTCATCTTCACTCGACTCAATATGCGCGCTTCCTCCATACAAAGCTGTTAGGTCAGACCAAAGTCAAATGCGCACAGAAACGAAACAAATTGACTTGTTCGGGAAGGTAAGTGCGCAATTTCCCCAAGTAACCGTGCGCCTTGTATCAAAACAGTCTCAGTTACAAGCAGACTAGAGTTTTTCTCTGTTGCATAGCATGTTTTACTGTCGCTTGTTTCACACCACTCACACGTCCCGTGATTCTTTGAGATCGATAAATTCAAATTAGAACTCAGCCGTGATTTGAACTGTAATCAGAGTGTCTCATACCAACGTCGGCCCGTGCAGCGTTTCGCACATATACTTCTCGTCCGGTGCGTTGTCTTTTGACTCGCGTGGCGCAATCTAAGAAGCTGCTAAGTTGAACCCCCGAGGACACAACAGATTCTGGCGACGAAGGTGTTGGACAATAATGGCCATTTCGTTTGAGCAGGTGCAGCAGCTTCTCCATCAACAGCAGTTCCAGTTCGAGAAATCCAAGAGGCAATTGTTTGAATTATTTGCGCAGAAGTTGAAGTTCAATCTGCGCTCCAACCTGCTGGCACACGATCTTCAGTAGACGCGGTCACGACAGCAATCACAGAGTTCCTTTTTAATGATTCAAACGGAGTAACTTGTGATTCCTGGTTCAAGAAATATAAAGATATTTTCCGCGTTTAGTTAGCGGCGCAAGATGATGCATGGAAAGTTCGGTTGTTGCTGCCTAAACTTGGTGCAGTTGAGCATGAACGCTATAGCAATTTTGTGTTGTTAAAGAATCCAAGGGAGTTCCGCTTCGATGAGACTGTGCAAATTCTGACGTCCATTTTCGATGAGCAAGCATCTTTGTTCAATATCCGTTATAATTGTTTAAAGTTGCTCAAACGTGATAGCCATGATTTTATAACACATGCTGGAGTTTTGAACCGAGAGTGTGAACGTTTTAGTTCACACTCTCGGTTCATAACTCCGGCATGTGTTATAAAATCATAGCTATCACGTTTGAACAACTCGGTACGATGACACCTGATCAGTTCAAAAGTCTCATATTTGTTTGCAGTCTTCAGTCTCATGCCGATGCTGATGTGTGCACATGCATCCTACACAAGTTAGAGCAGGAACCCCATTTGACATTACAGGACATTGTTACTGAATGCCAGAGACTGATTAACTTAAAGCATGATACCAAAATGATTGAAAATGCTGACCCCAGGAGTGAACCAAAGATTTACGCACGGATGTTCGAGGTAAAAATGTGAGCCATAGAGTACCTAACCAGAAACCCCCGACCGCATGCTGGAACTGTGGTGGATGGCATTTTGTGCGATTCTGTACTTACAAGAAGCATCTCTTTCAGAAATGCAAACGTCTGGGTCACAAAGAATCCCACTATCGCAAAACGTACGTTTCCAGGCCTGTGTCTACCCCACACTTGTACACGAACTCTAAATCCCGAAAGACGTCGTTTCAGGGAGCAAAGACAAAAGTAGTTCTCGCGACCTGTCGCACAGAATTTGCGGGCAAACGGAAGTACATCACCGTCAAAATTAACGATGTTCCCATATGCTTGCAAATAGATACGGCATCGAACATTACCATCATTTGCCGATCATCACGGACGAGACTTGGCAAATCTCCACTGAGGTGCATCAGTCTGACTGCCTAAAATGCATCCGGCGAACCACTGAGGTTAGATGGTGAGTTCACATGTGACATTAAATTCAAAGATCTGAGCCTCCGTGGAACCATCTACTTAGCTTCTTGTGTCAACATTAATCTTCTTGGCATTGATTGGATTGATAGATTGAATTTGCTCAATGTACCACTGAATAATGTGTGTTCTGAAACCAACATCATGGTGCATCATACAGCCATGCCACCTATTCCAAGTGAAACCATTGCTGAACAGTTTCAGGTGAACAAGATGTTACCTTGTGCTACACCAGTGTTTCGACCCAGGCTCCCAGTCCTGTATGCACCACCTCGTACGAATTCGGATATGGAAGCCTAGTACAACAGACGGTACGGAGCACGGCGCAGAAATTTCAGAGTTGGAAACGCAGTGTTTGCTGCCTCCCATCGAGGGTATCGAATAAACTGGATACCAGGTCAAGTCGTGGGACGATGTGGCAAAGTAATGTACGATGTTCGCGTTGGTAGGCAAGTATGGGTTCGTCACGCCAACCAACTGCGATCTCGATTTGCAAGGATCCCAGAGACATGCGACGCCAAACGACTTGATTTCAATAAATTGTTATGCACTTTGCACCCAAGCACTTCGACCGAACAGGATACGCAACTGAAAATGAACACCGGCTAAGGGCACAACGGGTAAGAAGATGAGGGCAACCATTTCAGGGCGATCCCCGAAGGAAAAGCTATACAACTACCGGCCTGACTATTTCAACAAGGGGGAGATGGTAGGTCAGACCAAAGTCAAATGCGCACAGAAACGAAACAAATTGACTTGTTCGGGAAGGTAAGTGCGCAATTTCCCCAAGTAACCGTGCGCCTTGTATCAAAACAGTCTCAGTTACAAGCAGACTAGAGTTTTTCTCTGTTGCATAGCATGTTTTACTGTCGCTTGTTTCACACCACTCACACGTCCCGTGATTCTTTGAGATCGATAAATTCAAATTAGAACTCAGCCGTGATTTGAACTGTTATCAGAGTGTTTCATACCCATGTCGGCCCGTGCAGCGTTTCGCACATATACTTCTCGTCCGGTGCGTTGTCTTTTGACTCGCGTGGCGCAATCTAAGAAGCTGCTAAGTCGAACCTCTGGGGCCACAACAACAGCTGCACGTGATCTCGATTGTTCGACGACCATCTTTATCATTATGATATACCCAACCATACTTGTTTATCAAGTGTTGCATGAGTATCGCAAGTGCCCATTATCGAGATAGCTCTCCGAGAATCAGAACGAAAAGCGGGTAGGGGTCCAAAATCTGTCATGAATGAACAAAGAGTCGTTTCCTGCTGTAGGTAAATTTGAACCACTGTTTCACTGAAACGCACTTTCGATGCCTGATTGTTGCTAGCCATCTGCCTGAGTTCATTGGCTCGCGTTCACCACTGTATAGACCACTCCTATTTTGAGTGGAACAAAGTTACGCCTTGTTCACATTACCCCAACCGAATTCGGGCCTGTTTATCCGATCAGTGCGAATGTGCTCAGTTTGCGCCTTTGGCGCTGATTGGCTTCCTACTTGCGAGCTCCGTCTGTTCGGTCTGCACAGTCAATCAGCCACCATCGTCTCGTGCGCCGTCCGCTTAGCGTCAGTGTCACGTGTGGGCCACTCGCTTGCATTTTTCCGAGACCAAAAGCGTGTTTGACTCACAACACTACAGGTCACTTCCTCACCATCCATCCGGCCCGTGTAGTCGTCGTCAGCTTGCGTTGGCGTCACTGATTGGCTCCCCAATCCACTGCCGGCTCTAGATCTTAAGGATCACTAACTCATTTCTAAAATAGATGGCTTTTGGAATCACAGAGCACTCATCGAGTGAGTGCGAACCAAGACGGAGTAGAGACACCGGAGTATCTCAGGGAGACCCACTGACGCACATACTCGCTCGTTACTTGTGACATGGCCAATAGGAAGTAGTTCTTTGTTGTACGGCAGACAGACGATGCAATGAGAATATTTGGACCGAAAGTTGCTGATACGAGAAAATGTACGGCTTACGGCCGCTAGAGTGGCAGTCTTCAGAATCGAAGCGGACTCCTGATACTGCAGTTCGGAGAAGTGATTCAAACGAATTTAAATCACAAACCATCATCATTATACCCGTTAGCTAGAGGTGGGAAGCACCTCAGCTACTTTGCCGCAATACATAAAAAAACGGAAAAGAGTGAAAGAAAGGCAAGCCAGTTGAGCTACCGTCAATGCATGGACATCGTTCCGTTAAGGTATCACCCGGCTAATATGCAGCAAAAAAAATTTACTAAGCAAAATTATATAAGGCTAAGTAGTAAGATCGTGGTTGGAGAGGTAGACTAAGAGAGATAAGACGGATAAAGAAACTCACAGCACGAATGCCATTGAGATCCGCTCCTAGCGATTTCGGCAAGTGTATCCAGCCAAACGTGTTCTTCGTCTTTCGGGCCCCAACCAGGGAGTGGAGACGCTCCAACCGAATCCAGCTTCGAAGTGAGGACCTTCATTCCTCTTGACCAAGTCATCGTTTGGCCACCCCTCCCCTTCTTCCATCCACATCCCCGGTGAGCAAACAACACATGTCGTGGAAGTCGATGGGCTGACATGCATAACACGTTGTTCAGCCATCGGAGCCTGGTGCGTGAAATAACGGCGCTGACCGATTCATTTCCTTTTCCTGTGCCATAAACAAGGCATCGTACACGCTCGTTGCTTACTCCGTGTCCCCACTAGATATGAGCTGAATTGCAAAGGCACCGGTGGTCGAATGTAACTAGCCTCTTCATGTCCGCCGATCCTAGGGGCCAGGTTTCGCAACCGTACAGTAGGGTCAAATGTACCGCTGCATTGTATACTCTACCCTTCAGGGCAAGTGTGATATCGCGCCGGTGCCATAGGTAGCAAATATAAACAAAAGCACTTCGAGCTTTTGCTATCCGGTTCGTGATCTCATCTTCAATCCCACGGGTGCTGATACAACTTTCCAGGTAGTTGAATTTTTGAACGACTTCTAGCTGATCCCCACCAAGGGTCTGCGTAGAACGCGGTCCAGACCATTCCTGGAGGAACGCTTTGCATTTAGATGGTGCGAAGTAAAGCGCGAACTGACGGACAGCCAGTGTTCATCTATCCAGTGGATCTTGGCACGTTGGTCAGCTGTCAAATCCTAAAGCACCGACTACAATAGTCGCATTTCTGATCGCAAACACGATGGTGTGATTTAGTTAACTTCATCGATCGGAGCATCAAATCATTGGGAATACAGTGACGATAGTTTCTGTAGCGAAGTTTGTTAGGAGAAAGAGGGAACAAGAAAATGCAGATACGATTGCTGGTCGAAAGAGCCTGCGTTGTCAAACAACGGCCGGAATGCAAAAGCAAAGTGACTTTGCAAATAAGCCATGGGCGTTCGGTAACAACCGCTGATATGGCCGACTGTGGGACGCAGTTCCAAGAGCACTCACTCAACAGCCTAACCAAGTGGTTCCCCGGCTAAACTACAGTTTGCACTAACTTCACTCTGTGGGAGATATTACTGATGCCAGTGAATCGTTCCACAGAAAACCAATGGATTCCCCAGAGTGATAGGCCGGTGAGATAGTAATCATCTCCCAAGACAACATACACACCCACGTTTAGATTGTTGGCACTAGCGCTAGTAACCTGTGGGCGGCTGATAATGGGAAGAGCTAGTAGATGGGTGTTAAGATCAAAACAAAAACTACCTAGATGAAAACGCAGTTTAGTCAAGTTTAGTAGAATTACTATACTCCAGGTACCCAAGTGCGTTTGATCCAGTCACCAGCACTCACTTCTCCGTATTAACAGCGGGTTGAACGTAAATAGAACACAGATGCAATGGATTCAGGATAGAAGTGAGCTAAAATGAATGAACATTAGCAGCTAGATGCAGGAAAAACATTGCAGGTACGCCACTGACTACGTGACTGCGCCGTGTCTGATAGGATCGTCAACCACTGGTGTGTATCATTCCGGGGTCTACATTCGCGAAGACGGCACACGACATCCTGACAACTCTCTGGGCCACTCTTCACGCCTTTATGCTAAGTTATCAACTAAGCACCTTGCAGTTTCGCCCAACTGGGTGCAGTGACAGCGTATGATGCACGCATAGGAAACCGGTCGACGATCACACGGCGGATATGGCCTAACTAACGTAAACGGTTGAGCATAAGCAAACTCTCGAGTAAGACATCAGGTTTCCAATTAAAAACCGACTGACGGAGGTCAGCATTGAGAACTCAAAAAAGTGAAGAGGCTCATTGGCTTACTAGTTCGCAGGATGTCTCGTGCTGACGAAAAGGGACTTGGAGCACCACCGCAGAGTCACCTTGTGCCACAAGATGTTGGTTCTGACACTACTCATCTGAGGCACGAAACGTCAAGTCGAGTATATTCATAACTAAAACGGAGGCTAACTGTTTAGTCATTCATGAACGATGAGCAACAACGTAAACTAAATTCAGTAAAGCACAATTCAGATTCAAGACAGAAAACCACTCACCTTTTCCGGCACTGACACCGGGCAACGCCAATTGTACAGATAATAATGCAAGTTTCCATCACCTATACCAAACTTGAGCTCCTCTAAAAACTTTCGATGTTCCATTAGATCGAGGGCATTGAACACATCAAATTTCAGCTGCGTTGAAAAAGGTTGGGATAAAGCAAAAAGGGTAAGGCAAAGGAATAAGGCGGTAAAATAAGGATGAAATAGCATGATCCATAAAACAGACTCTGTAGTCCCCTGCCAAACCCACTGCCTTGCGGTCAGGTTTTTGAACCAAAGGCTTTGGTCGAGAACCCTAATGGTTCTGTCTAGGCCTTGGCAACTTGACAGTATTATGCCCGCACAGTGCAACTTTATGACTCTTCCTTCAAACAATTTCTTGATGCTCCGGCCGTCGCAGAGGATAATAAACGGCGTCCTATCTGCTGCATCAAGCAGGGTGGATAGGATTTGGATGCTACTGCTCAAGCCTCCCCGCCTTCTGATTCCCGTTTGCGCTTTTTCATCCGTATCATTTTTCTTTAACTTCACTTTTATCTCCCCGTTTTCAGTGCCCTAATTCTCGGCCCTCCCTGGCTTGCTTCAATAGTCGCTTGTCTTCTAGTTTCAACTCATACACAATCGCAGGGCGTCGCTCCAGCCCAGTCGACTTATCCATGTTCAACCAAGTGGACAACGTCAGTTCATCCGTTTCTCTTTGTAGTCTTTGATTCTCGCTAAGACGCATACCACAATGTGCGCACTTGGCTACAGCTTGGTCAACAGGCATCACTTGCACGAACACTAGAAACCCTATAAATCAATATTTGCTTTTTGTCGGAAACCCGCCCGAAAGATTCAAGCTATGTGCTTACTCTGCAATCCTTCACATGTAACGCTGGTTGCACATTTGCATTTCACCTGTCTTCGAATGACGCAGCTTCAAATGCCAGTCAAGCTGGCGTAGACATTGTTTTGGGTCTCCAGGCTGAATCTGTCTTGATCGATTGGATCCCAGTCAACAGCCAGATGTGCGCCGTTAGATTGGCTGGCTCGTTCAGAGCTTCGAAGTCCCGCAGAGACATATGTGCCTGTTTGTTACTGCGGCCTACGCCTCCACAAACTGTAGCACGGATTCAGTGAAAGATGATTTTTACCATCAGCTTAACGATCTCCACCGTCTCAGAAAGAGTACGGTTACTGTGATGCTTGCTGCTGATCCGAACGCTCAAGTCGGGAAATTGCCCTCTGGTGCGCATCATCTTGGCGGCCAACATGATGTAAGCTCCCGTAATGATAACTTTGAACGGTTTCTACACTGAAGATGCTTGTCTCTTTCTCGCGAGCATTAACTTTCGACACAGCATCCGCAGAAGAGTGACGACGCCCACCATCCATGGACACTAATCAATCACATCGTAATCAGTTACCGCTGGAGAGGCTGCGTCCAATACTGTCGCTCGATTTGGAGCACGAGGGCAGACTTTGACCACGCTCTTGTGTGTGCCGACCTTCGTGTACGTTTCGGCGGACGTTCGCAACCTCGCTGTAAGCACAGACACCATCCACTTTGCGAAGCCAGGTGTTCTAGATGGGTATCAAAGTGCGCTAGCATCCCGGCTGAGTAAGCGCTTACTGAACACCGTCGAATATCACTGGTCGCACATTCGCCAGACATTACTGTCAGCGGATATGTTTTCATGGGGTAAATCAAATTGCCAACCTGGACATTTGTCTCTACGCAGTCTGTGGAACTTTTTATGTTCGCCATTGTATTTCGGCTGAAATCGATTACAATAAGTTTCATAACAATCTCACGGTAAAACTGTGTGCTGGCCTGAAGGGAGACCGTGAAGCCTGGTGGTCTCATTGTGCTTCGGAAATGGAAACAGCTGTTGCCGTTTGTAATCATCGTAAATTATTCCGTTTTATACCGGAAACGGGCCGCGGGAGACCTGGTGTTAGCGAGACCATATGCGACGAGAGTGGACAACCGATCCACAGCTTGTCAAAACTCTTGTAACGATGGGCCGAACGCTTTGCAAAGCACTTTAACCAGTCTGAGATATCACTCTTCATTTCGGGCATTGGTTGCCTTTCTCCCTGAGCCGTCTCTTTGGACCTGTCCTCATGCGCAGAAGTCGAACGTGAGATCAGGCCGCTGGAGCACATAGAATCCCCCCAGCCCTCTTTAAATTCAGAGGACCTGTTCTTGTAGATGATTTACACGAGTTATTAATGAAACTTGGGAGCAGGAAACTGTCCCAACAGACTAGCTGCTCCGTCCTGGTCCCAGTTTTCAAACAACGCTCCCGTTCGTAGTGCGGCAATCATAGGGGGATCGTTCTGGTCTCAGTTACCTCTAAATTGCTTGCGTCTTTCGTTCTCCACAGACTGGCACTCGTGAATGTCTGGTGCGCGAGAAACAACCCGGATTTCATCGAAATCGAAACTGCATTGACCACATCTTTACGTCACTTGTTGGGGCATCTCCATGTTTATTGGCGACCCACCGTTGTTGTATTTCTCGACATAAAAGGTGCTTTCGATTCGGTTGCTCGATTTGCCCTTTGGGATTGTCTTTTGTGGAAAGGTGTGCCCGATAATTACGTAAACATTGTCAGAGCGCTGTACACGCGTAATTCAAGCTGAGTGTGAGTTTATGGCAAACGGCCACAGCCTTTCAATATCTGCAGCAGGGTGAGACAAGGTTACCCGCTGTCAGCTTTTCTTTTTAGCTTCGCCATTGACAAAGTCATGGAAACAGCATTCGCTAAACAAGACCTAGAAGGTGTGGAGCTGCTTCCTGGTGAGCGACTTCTTGACTTGGAGTATGCGGACGACATTGCTATCATCTGTGACATCTCCCAAGCGTGCCAAGCAGCACTGGGCCGATTAGAACTGGCTGTCAATCGTTTTGGATTATGCTTTGCTTCATCGAAATGCAAAATCCTCCAAGATTGGCAGGGTTCTATGCCTGCGCTGACCCTTGATGCTGATCTGCTAGAAGTCATTCAGGAATTCAAGTACCTGTGCAGCTATATTAGCACCCGTGGGATTGAAGATGTGGTTACGAACCGCATAGCAAAAGCTCGAGATGCTTTTGTCAATCCCCCCCACCTGTGGCGCAGACGCGACATCACACTCGCCCTGAAGGGCAGAGTTTATAATGCAGCTGTCCGTTCAATTCTCTTATATGCTTGTGAAACCTGGCCCACTAGATCGACAGGCATAAAGAGACTTGTCCCGTTCGTTCATCTCTGCCTTCGCAGCTTAGCCCACGTCTGGTGGGAGCACCGCATGAGCAATGAGCTTGTTCGGCGTCGCGTATTTGGTTCAGGAAGAGTTAGTGATCTGTTCAGCACCATTATATCACCCACCAGACTCTGATAGCTGGGCCGCATGTTGCGCATGCTAGCCCACAGTCTCCCGCGACGTGCGTTGTTTGCGCACCCGTCGTCTGGATGGAAGCGAAGGAGGGGCGGCCCAGCAATGATTTAGTCAAGAGGAACGAAGGCCCTCATTTCGAAGTTGGCGTCGGTTGGTGCATCCTCTCTGCCTGGCTGGGGTCCCGAGGACGATGAACACGTTTGCTTGAACACACTTGTTGATATGGCTAGCAGCCGGCCCCAGTGGCTTTCGTATTGTGAGTTTCTTTGTCCATCCCCCTCCTTTAGATTCCCCCCTAGTCACGCTCTCATACCTAGTATATGCTATAATATTGAACACTATATTTTTGCATGGTGTTCTATTTGTATTACGGCACAGCTGAGGTGTGTTTCTCACCCTCAACTATCGTGTATTGATGATGATGAGTGTAACATACTCTACCTTTCACTGACAAGCTGATATCTCCATGGATGGTTGAGCCTCTGAAAGCCACACGGGTCTTACTGATAGGCTAAGTAACTTTCTTAGTGATGTGAGCACTAAAAGTGACACATACCAAGATAAGTGAACCGACCCACTACTTCCATTGACTATTCTCTAATAGCTAAAACCGGTTACGTATCGGTCCAGTCCTACAACAATACTTTGCTCTTTGAATATGCAAAGCATATACAGAAGCATGCAGGAATACGCAACAACATGTTCAGTAGTGCTTGCACAGCCGCTGATCCAGACTCAATGTGAGCTGTATCATCCGCGTCCTCAGGGTTCGTCAGACGGTCATCTGGCAGGACTTACACCCCCGGGGAGACTGGAAGAATGGATGCATTTGTGATACTTTCTACCACAAAGCGGAAGAGGAGAGGAAACGTAGGACAACCCTGGCGAACTCCATTTGTCGTGGGGAACTCAAGATACCGCCTCACTTAAGCCTTTACTCACCTTCGGGAATCATTATGTACTTCAGAATGGAATGGAATTTACTAGGTACTACATTCATGGATATGCAGTGCCACATGCTGGCTGGCTCAATGAATTCGAAGGCGATTTCAACTCAAGGTAAACTACTATAGTCAGTCGTCTTTATATGGCTGCTCAAACACTTGGCAAGGAGTTTGTTATCGGTGCAACTGTGACCAGGGTGGAAACCAGCTTAGCTTTCAGTGATTTGGCTCTCACGAGGACTAGTAACTCATCGAAGAATGATACCCGTGAGAAGTACAGTGACAGTGCAATGGAGGCGTCTGGATGATTTTCCTACAAACTCCGTTGACGCCCTTTGAAAATGGGCACTATAATTGACAATCAGCATTCTGAGGGCACCTCCTCAGTGTCACAACCCATGTTGAGTAGAGTAGCAAGTGCAGTCAGCAAAGCGTCACCTCCATCTTTCAGCAAAGTTGGAGGAATGTCATCAGGTCCAGCAGCCTTGTTTGTTTAGCACTGCGAGTCTATGTCGAATCTCTTCAAACGGGGAGAGGTGGCATTAAATTTCCACACGTATATATATATATATATATATATATATATATATATATATATATATATATATATATATATATATATTCATAAGTCTGTAAACAGACAAATGTGCCATCCGAACCATGTTGGTAGGTAAAAGAGAATATAATGTTCAACGAAGAGAAAGAGTAAAACGTTATCAAAATGTTTTTTTCAGTTTCACACATGCCGTTTTGAGTTTTTTGGTTTTCATGTTTTGTTCAACATTAAAAAGTACAGGATGAAGTGATGGTAGAACAGCTTTGACGCCATTGATTCCTATTGCTGACCATATCTTCCAAAACATCCAACCCTTTGCACTCCGCTTCACGTGGTCCCTAGCCTGGGAGGCGCACGGATCCAACTGACGCTAGACACGAAGTTAGAATCTTCATACTCCTTTTCCAGATCATCGGTTGTCTGCCGCGTCTCTTTTTCCATTCGCGTCCAGGAAGTGCAAATAATGCGCGACGTGGAAAGCGGTGGGCCAACATGCGCAGTACGTGAATGAGCCAACGCAATTAGCGCTGGATGATTATGCTCTGGAGACCAGAACTGTTCACTCCCATGATACTGCTTCTAATTTCCAGGTTGCTCACATGGTGCTGTTACCATACGCGAGCAATTGAACGCAAGCAGCGGTTGTCGAAACTAGACAGTCGTCCCGAACTTTCCGATCGAACAGGTCAGGTCTCGCAGCCGTACAATAGGACAGCACGGACTGTGGTATTGTACACTCGGCCTTGGAGCTTGAGACTGACCTCGCGATGACGCCATAATTGTCTCAGGTTAGTAAATGCAAAACCAGCTTTGGCAATTCGTTGTGAAATTTCATCGCTAATACCGCTACCAGCCGTAATGCAACTCCTGAGCTAAGTAAAACCGTTAACGAGCTCCAGGCTGACCCCCCAACTGGTGTGCGTAGGCACAGGAGCCTGCCAATCCTGGAGCAAGGCTTTACACTTGGATGGAGCAAAATACAGACCCTAGTTAGATGCCTCTGTGGCTAAGCGGTTCAGAATGTTTTGAACAACCTGCGGGTCGTCCCCCAGCAAAACGATGTCATCAGTATAGTCCAGGTCCACGACTCTGCTCTCGGGTAGAAGTTCAACGGCGCAGCTCTGGGCTCCTTCCATTGCGCGCTATATGACATCTTCGATGGCAAAGTTGAACAGGAACGGCGAGATAGGACAACCTTGGTGCACTCCACTGGTAACGGGAAACGGGGAAGAAAGTCTTCCATAAGCTCTAATTTTGCCAGAGATGTGACTATACAGCTCTTTCAGGAGTATGACAAACTTGTCGGGAACGCCGTTCCGTTACAGACAGTTCCCAGTTGACAACCTATCTACTGCATCAAAAGTGGCTAGGATATACAAAAACACCACCATTGTTGAGCTTCGGTGGACATGACGATGTTCGAGAATTTGACGCAACGTGAAAATTTGGTCAAAACGGAAGCCAGCCTGTTTCTCACAACACAAACTCTCGCCTCAGGTGATTCAGCAAGCTGAGGTGTGTTTCTCGCCCTCAGCTAATGTGTATTGATGCTGATGATGATGATGATGATGATGATGATGATGACGACGACGACGACAACGACGACGACGATTCGACAAGCAGCGTTGTCACAACGGATCTACTAAAGTACTTTTTAAATTGTTCCGTCCATTTTTCTCATTTGTTGTCTGACTAACATGGCTTTGTTGTACCCGTGTTCCGGATGAGCGGAAATAGCACTCGGCTATTTCCAGTAGCATTGGTTTTCTCCATCTCACGGATTTTTGCCACTCATTAATGTTCACGGTCAACCCGAAGACCCTTTGTCACCCGTCGTTTCAGTGCGTTGCGTTACGGGCGCGGTGGAGCTCGATACCCACTAGAATTTGTTTATATGCTTCGATCAAATTGTTCGTTCCTCGGAGTTGCATTCACAGTTAAAGCGTATCGAGTTGAGCATTTGACAGGTGTCTTCATGGCACACTTGAGACGATTCCATTCAGCATTCGGTTCACTATGCTCATTCACCACTGACAATGGATGGGCCATTTCGCCATGATATTGCTGAACTACGGGCTGCGAGTTTAAATTACAAGAAGATTAGAAGTTAAGTGTTCCTTTGAAGCAGGTATGGTGAGTGCCTGGCGTGCGCACACTAGCGTATGGTCGGAATCCAGGTGTGTGCTCCAAATTGACGGACAGTCGTGGACTGAGATGCGCCATCTGTAACTGATGTCAATATGGTCAAATTGGGTTCAGATCATGGAGGAGTTCGGTGGGCGCCAGGCGACGCGGTACAAGCGCCTGTGTAGGTTGCTGATTCCTGTGCCGTCTAACTTGCTGCTTGACTGATAGCATCTGGATTTCAACCGGTGGCCACAATGAGGTAAAACAATCTGCGGAAGTTCCTAGTCGTTGCAGCGGCTCCCATATCAGAAGGTTGTCCTGACTGCTAGCATTCACGGCAGAATGAAGACTCGTTTCCAGCTATAGGGTATTTGACCGACGGAGTTCGTTGTTTTTCTCACTGGCCGGCACAGCCCGTCAAGGATTACTCAACTCCGAGGATGTTGCCGAGATCCAGCTATTAGCTGCGCAGCAGAAGAGGTGGCAGCTGAACAAACTGGCGGACAACATGGCTTGACCATCGTTAGTCAACATCCGAAGGATCGGCGAGAGAGGTTTTCGCGAAATCCGTCGATACCCCATTTGTACCGTTGGGTCTTCTAATTCACAAGTGCTCAGTCGAGTCTATTTTCCTCTTGGTGAGCCACCGGAACGCATGCAAACTTTCATGCACACACACATCCGTGCACGAACGGTTTCGACACACCTTGACCATTATGATCAACAATCCCGTATTTTTCCACTCCACCTGCTACTCTTATGGTTAGATAGTCCATTTGCAACTGACGGTTGATGCTGGAGGATGTCAAGTGGCAAAGTGATGCCCAGAGTGACAGAAACTCGTGCTGGAAAGGAAAAGCTGGTGGTCGACGCATAGACTGACCAGACGTTGTCAGCGTGAACATCATCACAATCGTGTAGTCTCTCGATGTGTCGTTTATAAGTCAACAGCTGACGGACACGTGAGTCGTGATCTCCTGCCATCTTGATAATTCCCGTTTTAGGTGCAGATCAAGGGGGCTTTGATACAACCGGTCCTTGACTGTCCGCTCTACAGTCAGGGGATGGAGATCACCAAAAAGAGCACGTTTGTCGGCTTGACGTCTGCTAACTTTGCATGAGCCACGGAACCTTCTATCACATACAGGACTGTTGATTGGAACCTATTCAATGAGAAAGGCTTGACCTCTGGGACTGAGTGCGATCCCAAAACAAGTACCCTGATGGGGCTAACTCAGCCTCGCCAGAAAGACACAGACGGAAAGGAGTGTGTGAGTATGTTAGTGACGGAAATCGATAAACTGTGTTAGCTGCCCGAAGTCGTGTTTCACTCGGGCAGCTGATATCAATTGTAGAAGTCTCCAATGTGCGTGTTGGTCCTTGTAGTTGCCCGATCTGCAGTAAAGTGTACACATTGTAGTTTGCTAGCTTGAACTGAGTCACGGCTTGCAGAAGTGACGATGGGAGACTTTGTGACTGATGGTTCTCTGTGAAGCACTATGTGGTTGCGTCGGATGATATTATGTGGGCAACTTCATCAGTGGTGGGGTGGTTTTTCGCCTTCGAATCAGGTAGCAGAAGAGGTGAATGATACAATGGGATAGTAGATAGGTGGGGGCGCTGCATTGTAAAAGTGACTTAGTAGCAAGAATGTAAACCATCATAAGTGCAATGGAGTGCGATTCTATGGTTCATCTTAGGTGAGACTACCCGACTGTCTAAGCAGAGGTAGGTAGGTTTTCTTAGGGGTCCACCGCCCCTAATCTTATGCCAAACGGCCTTTCCCGTAAGGTAGCACTGCGACATAAGGATTTCACACCCATTGGGAGCCGGTTACGCATCACTCAGGATGGCATTAAACCATACAAGCGTCCCAATACTCTCTACATCAGAGGCTAAATCCTTGGTGCGGATTGCTTGTCGGTGTATAATGTCTTCAAGGAAAACAAAAGGCAGTGACTTCATTTAGCAGCTTGCACATTCGCCACTTGGTAGTGCTGTTAATCAGATATGTTTTTGGAGAGAGAGAAGGCCCGGTAAACGAAAGCCCACCTTTTTCTATGGCCCTGTCGCCGAACCATTCTCTGGGACAAGAAATTCCCGAGCCATCCAGCTGGCATCACGTGGAGGTTGTTCGACAAGCCAACCTACTACATACGTTTTCTAACGAATTCGATAGAGGGTTTAATACGTGAGATGAATATTTTGCTACACACTTCTGGTGTGACTCCCTTCTAACTCAGAAACGCCTCTCTCGCATTCGATTCTTCATAACTTACTATCTTATGTGGGGTGCTTATGCACTGCTGCTCATTGTCGCTTTATTGACCCTTTTTTTATCCGTGTTGATATTACGGAATCCGTTGACAGTTTGTGCTTTTTACCTATCTTCATGCAATCAGTTGCAGTGAAGTTAGGTATCACATCAGTTGTCTTCGCGATCAAGCACTATTTGCTTTCTTTCTCGTGTGCCTCAGTGACAAACCCCGCACTTAATGTAGAATTCGAACAATGCAACAAATCTCACTTTCACGGATCGTGTTAAGCTCCGCCCCCCTCCCACCCTAGAGACGGAATCCGACAGCCGAAACTTCCCATTCACTCTTGGCCACACTTTTAAGTACAGTTTCTCCACTCCCATTGCGGCCTGCAGTGATCGCAGTCTGATCCAGACTAAACTGTCATCTCATTTAATCTTTTGCGTCCCATTCCCATCGCACAATGAACTCCCCAAACTCAAATCACAGTAGCGTTCCATCAAGCCCCATCAACTTCCGCTTTCCAGGTCTCTCTGTGGAGTATTGTCTCAACACCGAACTTGCTCATCCCTCACCAAACCTTTAGTGTGTGTGTGTGTGTGTGTGGCTATGGCACTATCAACGAGGTTTGGTGTGTTGTTGCACCACGGTTTTGCAGCTGACAAAAGCCATGCTGCCATTTCTGTTGCTATCTATCATTTCCTCATGACGTTGGAGCAGTAGGATCTTCCCCATTTTGTGATGATTACCACTTTTGGACTTATTTGATAACTTATGGAAACAAGTTAAGACGTATTTAGTTCTAAGCCCTTTCTCACTTTTTGTCTTTACTATTCTCTTTACGTATTTATCTTTTCTCTACAGTACCTGGAACCATACAGTCTACATCCAGTTTTCAGTCTCGAAGATTTTCAGCACTTTTTCCTCCCTCGTGACGATGTCGTCAACTCATTCGTAGTCGAAGTGAGTTCTCCACTGCTAATCACATTTCTCTAGTCCTGGCACACTTGTTTCCACTTTGAATTAACCTACCCCCACCAATCGCATCTCCAGTCAACGACTAACAGGCTCGGTTGTTCTTCTGTGAAGGATCGTTATTGGTCGCCTTGTTTTGTTTTACTTTTCACCACCTCATAATCTCGGTACGCATACTGCGATGAACTATCGCGTGAACTTCGCCTACTACTCCAATCAGGTGCCACTGTGCTAATCCACTCCATTCTATGCCTGGTTCTCACATTCACCAGCATAGCAGCATATCCATCAACGACTCAGTTTGACAACTGATGCTATTTCATCAAAACACTTACTTCATGGCTAAATGTGACTCTTCCGTGTATGGCCACCACCTATTGCGTCCTTTAGATGCCTGCGCTTGAGTTTGTTGCTAACTAGTTCTACTTCCAATTGTTTGCGCTCGCACTATCTTGTGGTCATCATTGACTGCGCAGCCGTACATCATCGATGCCCACTTCTAAACTTTTTCTACCATTACCATCTCTTTGTTGCACCGTAATCACTTTTTTAGTCACTGCATTGCCATCTTTTCGTATGTATTTGGATATCATTTCACAATCTCAGTTTGATGCTCAACCACATGGTATATACCTCGTGTCGATGTATCATGTTCGCAGACTCCTTTATTTTGCGTGTTGTTCTTTGTTGATTTCATTTGTTTCGCAGATTTCAATTTAGGCTGGCTTACTCAACCAAACTTTATTGTCATTATTAATCTCTCTGGGTTCTAATTCCTGTGCAACCTACAAACTTATGATAGTATTCACTGCTCTTGCCTTCTATGTCCCTTTTCGTCACCTGGAGTCGAAACGTGCAACCCACTTTGACTCTGTTCTCTTGTATGACGCACAATTTTAATCCTTTCTCCCTCCCCCTCTGTTTAGGATGATGATCATACTATTACGGACTTTTGTTCGTATTACGTGTTACCTAGTTCGGTGATGCGAAGCGACCTGCACTCGACTTTGCGAGCTGCATACTCATTCTACAATGCAGCAACTGTGACCCCATGGACCGCACTCATCCAAGATATGCTCATTACGGCAAAACAAGTGCGTCCTTCCTCTTCGAGGATTTCCTTTATTATGAGATTTGTTTTCTGCTATGTCGAAATGATTTTTACCAACAGTATTTGGATTATTTTCTGGGTTTAAGTGGGTAAGGTCCCTTGCAATTTCGCTCATTTCTTTTGCTTTTTTCTTCTGGTATGTTAACAACCGCTACATCCTTCAACAACTATCAACTCGCCAGACAACACACACCGAAGGTGCCGAACTCCGGTCCCAAACCGCCCCAAAAAGCAGTCGAATACCCTGGAACAGGAAGAATTTCTTCCTATCAGACAAAGGGTGCACATTGTCTTTGGCTAATATAGTTTCTCAACGTATGAGTTAGAAACTGCCGACATGGTAAAATGTTTTTCGCTGGGCTGCAGTGCTCAATAACAATATTAGGCAATTAGATCCTGCGAAGAATTTTGGTATTTCCTTTCGGTATTTGTCCATGAAATGTACCCCAATCAAATCGTTATAGCTTGTTCATCGTAACGCTTTTCTCCTTCTACTTCTCTTTTGGCGGATGAAATGCAATCGGTCAACTTTCAACTAGTATTGTGTTATCGCCCTTCAGTTGTGTCTCCCTTGCGGTCGTTTAGCATTCACTTTTGCTTTCGGTTCAGAAACAGGAACTTTATCATCTTTTGAGGTGCTCTGTGTTATCCAGTATTCCTGTGTCATCCTCTTGTCCCTGTTAATTTCCACTCTGCTGTTCTAATGTCACCGTACTCTTGCGTTACTCTCTACGGCTCGCATGACTTCTGTGAGCTTTCAGCTTCAGGGACTAGTGCATGTTCCTCAGCATCAACTTGACATTTTATGGGGAAATTGCACAAGTATTGTGAATTCCGATTGACCTGTCTGCTCCTATCCACTGAACTCCTTCATGACTGTTTTTTTCAGCTAGGGAAATGTGACTAAACGATTATTTCTTTTTCCACCATGTAGTATCTCTTCTATGGCGCAGCCCATTACCCCTTTGCTTGATTTTATCAGCGAACTTAGGCTATCTGCTTTTATGGCATAGCATTTGTCTACCATTCGATCCGTTACTTCTTTCGTGGACGTTTAACTGTCATGACCCTCACTTGCTAACACAATCTAAGTGGGCCCCACTCCCTGTTTGTCACTCTCTTTATGGCTTTCTTTTACACACCGAATCCTGAACCACACAAGCTTCTACAGCGTATACTGTTTGCACCTGTAACCTCAGAACCCCGACAGCTATTTTTTGTGCTGGGTGACGAGTCCGGCGCTGAATTTTGGTGAGATGCGCTCATAACTATCGTTGGTTGTCTGTGGCCTTTTTTATCTGCCCTTCCTCTATTGATTTGGTTTTTCCTTACATTCACTTTGATTCTGTTTACTCGTCATCAAATGCTACTGATTTTCTGCTAACTCGTCACGTGACCTGTTTTATCTACTTATTATTCGTATAAAGCTGACACTCCGTGAATCAATACAGCCTCGTTTCACATCGTGTGCTTCTTGGTAGTCTCGGTTTTACTATCTTTATGTCGTATAGTGGGTGGAATGATTCCACTCGTATCACAGCCGCTATCATTTTCCGATAATAGACTTTGAGATTCGTTTGACTAAGCATACGTATCCAATTTGGCAGCTAACCTAGACCCTTCGTCCTTGAATGTTCTTACTTTCAACCATTGAAACTAATCGTGGCTCCGCAGCTCCGATGTTGACTATCCAACGTCCAATTTTGCCACCTCTATTGCCCAGTCTGCAATTACGTAAGAAATAGTGTACTGTGTTCACATGAACTAAAGTAGCTTCACCTGAAAGTTTTGCAATTTCGTCATTCCCACCTGCGATTTTTTTTCTCTGGTTCACCACACACGTTGTTCTCCACACAGTGGAATGTGAGTCAACTGTTCTCTGTCACCTACCGGGTGTGTCGTTTGTGCTGCATATGCCGTCCACCTCAGCAACCTTGTTTGTTTCAACTGAGAAAATAATCCCAGAGATGATATCAGAAGCAGAAGGCAGTTAGGCGGACAAGCTTGTTTTCGGTGGTTAGCATCAGGCTAATACGCCACAGATAATAGGAATAAAACAAACACAGTGTATTTAAATACGATGAATCAATGAAGTAAATCGACCGGTCAGTGCGATCCATTGACGACACTTGCTTGGGCATCATTAGTGGAAGGGTCAAGCGCGGTGTCATAACATGGGGAAGCTTGAGGCCATGGTAGCTGTAGAGCATGTACAAACTTCTTTCGATCACATAAGTCAGGGTTATGGAGTCGAATAGCGATTGCCTCCGCTGTCGCTAATAGGCGACATCGGAGGGCTCGCGTGTGGCGTCCAGATATCTTGTAGGTAGGCCGGAAGGCCTCTCGCACATTCACTTGGTGATTTGTGCCGGCCAAATGCCACAGCACCGCGCTGACTACTGCCTTTCTGACACCAGTGTAGAGCCACGCCGGGCAATGTTCTCGGACTCTCTTAGACAGTCTCCTGGTCGTCTTTCCAATATAACTTGATCGACACGAGCAAGAAAAATGGTACATACAGAAGGAAATATTTGACCTCGGTAATCTGTCCTTGAGATGCTGACGCAAGACTGGCATAGAAGTGAGGCTGACACGGAGGTCATCCGCAAAGTAAGTTCTCGCGGTTGCATTGCAGAGCCTTCGGGCAGTTTGTTCCGCTATCACATCACCCTTGAAAGGCAGTGATAAGTAGATTAAGCGCTTTTCTGTGGTGATTGGTTGGACTTTTGGTGGTCGTGGTTCCAGGCTTGTTCGCCCAACTGTCTTTTGCTTCTGATGTCATCGGGATTATTTTCTCAGTTGAAACAATAAAGGATCCCACTTAATCAGTACGTTAGGTTCAACACAAGACTTACTGTAGCGAAGGCGAAGGTGCAGTTTTTGGAGGAATGCGTTTTGGGTAGTGAATAGCCCAAACACTTGGAAGATTCTCAGACGTAAAGGAGTTAAGCCAGCAAGCACTGCTTTGAAGCGTCACACTCTGAACAAGCGAGACACGGTTTTTTCTCTGACTGATGAGCTTGACCGCAAGCGGTGTAGCTATTCCGACGCACTGAGTGAATTGGACGATGAGGAATACAAACAGTTCGAATCATTCGTTCAGCGAATTATGACTCGGCAAGTGGAAGTACGAATAGCCTCAGTACGGCGACGGATCACTTCAATAAGGCAGAATAACAAGTTTCCACCTGACCCTGAGAAGTAGATGCACAATTTCTCCTCTTTGCAATTAGATAGAACACAAATGGAGGTCCTCTCACTAGGCCCGAAATTCTGTTACCCCCGAGGTAATGTACAACAGTTACACTTTGAAGTCTAATTTGAAAATCTCTTAACACCATCGTCAGCATTATCAGCCGAACAGTATAAATCCACATTGGTAAACACATGCTACCAGTACCTGAGATACAAACCGACCATCAAATATCTTCTAAAGAACAGGCACTTGGACGCTCTGAAGGAACTCAAGAAAAACGAGGATGTTTTGTTATCTAGACCGGACAAAGGAGCCGGGATTGTATTGATGAACAAGTCAGATTATATTGATACGATGAACACCATCCTAAGAGATGCATCGAAATTCCGAAAAGTACAAAACGAGAAAGACAGGACGCCGGCAATTGAGAAGACCATGACAAAATCTTTGCGGCGTTTGAAACAAAATAACATCATAGACTCTGTCATTTTTGAATACGCCAGACCTAGTGGAACCGTGATTCCGCTGCTTTATGGCTTACGTAAGATGCGCAATCAAGTTGTACCGTTGAGACCGATACTGGACGTGTACAACTCTCCCTATCATCTGACTGCTAAGTGGCTTGTCAAACGCATCGAGCCGGTCAGGAAAGCCGTATCTAGGTACAACCTCTGGGACACTTTCGAATTTCTTGACTCAGTGCTACAACTCAATCTAGCTGGACGGAACATGTTCTCACTAGATGTGGCGTCACTTTTCACCAACGTCCCGTTAGAAGAGACCACTGACTATCTGAGAGTTTATCCAATTGCACAGCATCAACATCGGTATTCGAAATGGCTGTTTAAAACAACTTATATTGGCGTGCACTAAGAACATTCAGTTTTAGTTCAATGAGACGTTTTACAGACAAATAGACGGGGTAGCTATGGGTTCACCATTAGGACCACTACTCGCCGATGTCTTCATGATTAAGTTGGAGAACACGCAGCTAAAGAAATGTATCAACAACTTGGCTTACTACGGTCGATACGTTGATGACATTTTGTGTTGCGGATGGTCGAGTATGCATCGAAGATCTGCTAGCCCACTTCAATGCTTCACATAACAACATAGTGTTCACCATAGAACTTGAAAGTAACAACTCCTTGTCATTCTTAGATGTCCACATCAGCAAGACATCAGACGGGACAGTACAAAGCAGAGTAAGTACATAGAGACAACTTGGACCGGCCAGTTCCAATGAGTCAAAAACGCAACCTTGACCATTGTCTAACAGAAAGAGCGAGGAAAATATGCACTGAAGCTAAGCTGTCGGATGAATTGAGTTTCATTCGAAGCGTCCTTGAACAAAATGGTTATCCGGACAAATTCATCCGGAGACACATGAAGCCACGAGCACCAAAAGTCCAACCAATCACCACAGAAAAGCGCTTAATCTACTTATCACTGCCTTTCAAGGGTGATGTGATAGCGGAACAAACTGCCCGAAGGCTCTGCAATGCAACCGCGAGAACTTACTTTGCGGATGACCTCCGTGTCAGCCTCACTTCTATGCCAGTCTTGCGTCAGCATCTCAAGGACAGATTACCGAGGTCAAATATTTCCTTCTGTATGTACCATTTTTCTTGCTCGTGTCGATCAAGTTATATTGGAAAGACGACCAGGAGACTGTCTAAGAGAGTCCGAGAACATTGCCCGGCGTGGCTCTACACTGGTGTCAGAAAGGCAGTAGTCAGCGCGGTGCTGTGGCATTTGGCCGGCACAAATCACCAAGTGAATGTGCGAGAGGCCTTCCGGCCTACCTACAAGATATCTGGACGCCACACGCGAGCCCTCCGATGTCGCCTATTAGCGACAGCGGAGGCAATCGCTATTCGACTCCATAACCCTGACTTATGTGATCGAAAGAAGTTTGTACATGCTCTACAGCTACCATGGCCTCAAGCTTCCCCATGTTATGACACCGCGCTTGACCTTTCCACTAATGATGCCCAAGCAAGTGTCGTCAATTGATCGCACTGACCGGTCGATTCACTTCATTGATTCATCGTATTTAAATACACTGTGTTTGTTTTATTCCTATTATCTGTGGCGTATTAGCCTGATGCTAACCACCGAAAACAAGCTTGTCCGCCTAACTCTTTTGCTTTTGAAGCCCTGTTTATACTGAATCTTCAACTCACTCTCTTATATCTAGGATGCTTCGCTTCTTGCGAGTAGGCTCCGGCCATAGCCTAGGGTAGTGTCCCCTAAGTCAAACCCCTAATTCGGTGTTGGCAAGCAGATAGTATCATGCCCTTTCACGAAACTGCGGATTGATCTGCGTCTTGTTCGGTTTCTTTAAACGATAACCTTACCTTTCCATGATGTCGCTTGCTGTCTATTCATATATATATATATATATATATATATATATTCATTTATTTATTTACCATTAAGACTGTGAATAGCAATTGGACGTCTACGCTTACAGAGCAACTGTGGAAGCGTTGCTGTGTACTACCCCCAGCTCCGTCCACACACCCCATATCCAGTGTAAACCTGAAGGAATAAGACCGGGAGGCGTGTGAATGGGAGTTACGTTACATAAACAGAACTGGACCACACTCCTGCAACATGCTGCAGCATTCCTGTCTATCTATGTTGGTGGTCATGCATAACAGACTTACACAACGTGATGGCTGGGCTGTAACCCGTTCCACACTGGTTGGAACCACTCTATGAGCCTAGCATGGCCACGAGGACTGTGCACCCCGTCCACCCCAACAACGATTCACAGTCTCCTGGGGCCAGTAATCGAGGTAGCGGTATTTCGACAGGTAGGCACTTCGTCAATCTTAACATCAATTGCGACGCTGAGGATGTCACAACCGACACAGAATTTGAAGGAAAATAAATGCGCAAAATTGACACGGAATACACAGCCGAATAACATGACAGAGTAAATCAAATGAAATGTTGGTCGGTGTAGCCCAATTGAGTTAAAAAAGCATGGTGTATGCAATATCAACCTCAGCATGAGCCGGCCTATGGCCTTAGGGATCACAGGCCTGCCTTGTAATCGTAGGTCGCGGGTTCGAGCTTGCGTATGAGAGTAAGCGATCCTCGCAGTACCTTTACCACACGCACGATTGGTGGTGGTTGCCCGGCAACGAAGCTTCGGTCTTGAGTTCTGGCGTACTGCTGATGCTTTAAGCTCAGCCGATATATATATATATATATATATATATATATATATATATATATATATATATATATATATATATATGGTTGGCGGCATCCGGTTTCGGATTTGCCTGTGACTGTGGCAAGCCACAGGACGCCTGCGCCTACAGAGGGACCATGGGTGGCTTGCGCTGCACCACCCACAGCTCCAACCACACACCCCATATCCAGTGTAGACCCGAAGGAATAAGACCAGGAGGCATGCGGATGGGAGCCACGTTTCATCAATGCAGCCGGCCCACACTCCTTCACAGCAAACACAAGCACGCTGTATTTGGGGAATCAAGCGCACACAAGGCGGTGGTTGGACCGTGGTACGCTCCACACGGAGTGCATGGAACCACTCTTTGATCCTAACACGGTCACAAGGACCGTGCACCCCGTCCTCTCCAGCAACGACAAACTGTCTCTTGGAGCCAGTATGGACTAGGTAGTGGGTAATAGACAGGTAGGCACCATATCAACATGCACATCAAGCGCAGCCACACCGGGGATATCAAACAACAACCAATCACTTGAGAGAGAGAGAGATACAAAAAAATAAATCGTGTAATGCATAAGGAAACGGTGACATAAACCTTAAGTTAATGAGCATATGAAATAAGTTGTTTACAAACGAATCCTAGATAAGTTCACGAGGTCAGAAAGTATACTTTACGGAAATGCCATGGACACAAAAATGTTATGGAAATCGAATACAATTGGCTTAAGCGCGGTGTGCAAGTTAATGGAAGAGAGTACAGGTAGACATTTATATGAGAAAGAAAAGCATTAAGGCAAAATTGCAAACCCACCACCTGAAATAAAGAGACTTAGCATGCAAGCACGCGGTTAGTAAATCGAATGCAGCGTACCTACAAACGCTGCGCCGGTTCTGCCTAAGTTCGCTGCAGAACCCGTCGTCGCTTCGGTAGTAGTCCCGAGTGGCCGCGCTCATGGTTCACTAAGCCTGCCTGACTAAGGCACTCGCGACCGCATGTTCTACAGCACCGTGCGCTTGATGTCGATGGAGAACAACATATATATATATATATATTGCTTTTATATTCATGTCTACCATTTTCACCTGCCATTTGTTCTATCCCTAAGTGTCAATTAAATATTTTTGCGCTTTTTGATCATGCTATTTCATCCTTTTTTACAGCGTTATTCCTTTGCCTTACCCTTTTGCTTTATCCCAACCTTTTTATCGCAGCTGAAATTTGATGTGTTCAACGCTCTCGATCTAATGGAACATCGAAAGTTTTTAGAGGAGCTCAAGTTTGGTATAGGTGATGGAAACTTGCATTATTATCTGTACAATTGGCGTTGCCCGGTGTCAGTGCCGGAAAAGGTGAGTGGTTTTCTGTCTTGAATCTGAATTGTGCTTTGCTGAATTTTGTTTACGTTATTGCTCATCGTTCATGAATGACTAAGCATGTGGCCCCCGTTTTAGTTATGAATGTACTCGATTTTACGTTTTCGTGCCTCAGATGAGTAGTGTCAGAACCAACATCTTGTGGCACAAGGTGACTCTGCGGTGGTGCTCCAAGTTCCATTTTCGTGGGCACGAGACATCATGTGAACTACTAAGCCAATGAACCTCTTCACTTTCATGAGTTCTCAATGCTTACCTCCATCAGCCGGTTTTTAGTTGGAAACCTGATGTCTTACTCGAATGTTTGCTTAAGCTCAACCGTTTACGTTAGTTAGGCCATATCCGCCGTGTGACCGTCGACCGGCTCCCTCTGAGTGCATCATACGCTGTCACTGCACCCAGTTGGGCGAAACTGCACGGTGCTTAGTTGATAACTTAGCATAAAGGCATAAAGAAAGTGGCCCAGAGATTTAGTCAGGCTGTTGTGTGCCGTCTTCGCGAATGTAGACCCCGGAATGGTCCACACCAGTGGTTGACGACCCTATCAGACACGGCGCAGTCACATACTCAATGGCGTAGCTGCATTCTTTTCTTGCATCTAGCTTCTAATGTTCATTCATTTCAGCTCAATCCTATCCTAAATCCATTGTATCTGTATTCTGTTTACGTTCAACCCGCTGATATGTATTGTTAATACGGAGACGTGAGTGCACTTGGGTACCCGGAGTATAGTAATTCTACTGAACTTAACTAAGCTGCGTCCGCATCTAGATAGTTTTTGTTTTGATGTTAGCTCCCACCTACTAGCTCTTTTCATTTTCAGCCCCCCACAGGTTACTAGCGCTAGTGCAAACGATCTGAACGTGGGTGTGTATGTTGTCTTGGGAGATGATTACTATCTCATCGGTCTATCACTCTGGGGAATCCATTGGTTCTCTGTGGAACGATTCACTGCCATCAGTAATATCTCTCACAGAGTCAAGTTAGTGCAAACTTTTGTTTAGCCGGGGAGCTACTTGGTTAGGCTGTTGTGTCAGTGCTCTTGGAACTGCGTCCCACAGTCGGCCATATCAGCGGTTGTTACTGAACGCCCATGGCTCATTTGCGAAGTCACTTTGCTTTTGCATTCGGGTTCTTGTTTGACAACACAGACTCTTTCGCCCAGCAATCTTATCTACATTTTCTTATTCCCTCTTCCTCCTTACAAACTTCGCTACAGAAATGATCGTCACTGTATTCCCTCTGATTTGATGCTCCGATCGATGAACGTAGTTAAATCACTCCATCGTGTTTGCGATCAGAAATGCGATTATTGTAGTCGGTACTTTTTGATTTAAATTCGTTTGAATCACTTCTCCTAACCGCAGCATTATGTGGCTGTTTCGATTTTAATGACTGCCGCTCTAGTGGCTGTGAGCTGTATCTTCAGTATTTCCAAACTCACAGTTCCTTTTTTCATATCTGCCACTTTCGGTCCAAATATTCTCATTGCATCGTGTTTCTGCCGTACAACGAAGAACTGCTTCCTATTGGCCATGTCACAATTAACTAGCGAGTACGTATGTTTGTCAGTTCAATTCTATGGATCTCCCTGAGCCACTCCGGTAGCTCTACTCCGTCTTGGTTTGCACTCACTCGATGAGTGCTCTGTGTGTCTAGAGATCGACGATTTCATAAGTCACTTACTAGTTCCTCAACCATACGATCGACGACGCAGATGTAGCAAACTGAGCTCGATATTTAACAGCGTTAGTGGCGCACAAGTGATGAATCGAACGTCGTTTGTACTAGCCACCCTTTTTCTATTATTTTTCGGCTCATCTAGTCGTCCGCTTTCTTTCCTATCGTCGTTAGCTCTTTGTTATGGTTCGGTTTGATTCATGACAACCGGATTTGCTGCTGTACAACACTGCATTAGATCTTCATTTCTTCGTCTCCGTTGCATGTGTCCTTTCTGCTTGAATCAAGCCAGAAAAATTGTCATCATCAGTACACCGGCACATTACCGACGCTTCGCTGTCACGCTACCACCACCGGTCGCGTGTGGGTTGAGTATGCCGTGTGGACGCCCACCCCTACTCGGATTCGAACCGGTGACCTAAAGGTTACAAGCCAGGCGTGCAGTGCTTTCGGCCACCGGCCGACTCTGTTTGAATCAATTCAGTCACTACGTCTGTCTCCTAGATTGCTTTCTGCCACTGGTTTTCCCATTGCATTACTATCACACACGGCACTATCAGCATCGATTATGAAACCCATTTTTACTTGCATCGCTGAATCTCGTTGATATTTTTTCCGTTTCTAATAATACTAGTGTGTCCTTGCATCTTGATCTTTGATCACTGATTCTTGGCATGATGCACTTTTATGGGTAACATCTGCCTGCTCCAGTGCGATCCCATTATTCTGATCGCATATCATTCGCGCCCTTTAGGCAACATACGCCGTTTTCCAGTGTATCAAGTTGTTTGATTTCTAAACTGTGAATCTTGCTGTTGGTCTACGTCATTTTGTAAGTCGCTCCTCTTATGAACGAAGTAGTATTAACCACTATTCTCTTTTAAGTAACCTCTGGTTTCACTCTCAGGAACTCCACCCATTGTATATTTTTCGTCTCTTTATTGCAGGTCGCTATGATTTTGCAGTGAACGTCACCGGTGTGAAGCTATTCGTTCTTTCCCACGGCAGTCTGTAATACTCATTATTGCACTTATCGTGTCATTGCGCCCACAATGACTACTTCACGCTCCCGGTCACCGGTCATACATCACCCTGAGTTTGTCCATCCAACTTGCTGAGCCTTACTACCGTGTCAAATATCAACTCGTTATTTTTCACTTGCTTCAACTGGACATTGCATCACATGCACTCCGAGCTTTTTCTTACTTTTTAGCCACCTGTCTCTCTAGTAGGTTGTTGGTTCTGAAAAGAGATTTACAAGTTCTCTGTTTCCCGACGCTTGGTTCTTCACTTCTGATAGTTACAAATCCCCTCCCATCGTCATCACTAACGATCAAAACTTATCAGTTGTTTGATGAACTGATACTTCGCTGCCACAAACCATATAATGACTTTGGGAGTGATGAATAATAAAGGGGAGAGTATAGAATCTAGCGTACAACTAGAGATTGCTTAGCACACACGTATATACCTTGTAAACAGCACGGCTGGCTATCGTAAAAAGATTAAGCTACACAAGGGGAACAGTTTCATCGCGACATTCACTGCCGTGCATCATAATCGGCATTGGTCAACGTCAGACGCACTTGGTTAAGAGATAACAGCAAACGCGCTGCTAGTGCTGGTTCCCACCATGTCCGTAAAGTTTCGAACAACTCAAAATGATGATGTTGTGGGCCAACAACATGAGAGATTGTCTTCAGTGGTTCCATTTCCCGCTACCAAGTCAACCTTTGCCCACCTGACAAACGAAACAAGGCTTTCTTCGTTTAGCAGTTACCGGGCATATGTGGCGCGTGCTCAACCCAACGCAACTTATTCAACATTATTTGTTGTTCTGACGGCATTACTTCACTATGCCCGTCTATTATACGCTTGTGCATATTTTCCTTGGAGACACACGTGTCATCCGATACCCGTAGTGCTCCACAGGTGCCCAAAGACTTGAGGTGCCTCAGACTGAAGAGAGCAGCTATCATTTATCCGATTGGTGGTCACTGTCTTTTGCGCACACGACCTTTCAGACCGTTGGAATTTTTTCTGACTCCAGACATCTCGTCGATTCAAAATAGTGGTTCAAATAATATTTAATTCTGACAATTTGTGTGCATAAACTATGGTTGGGACTTGCAGCAAATTACCAAGGGAGGACAATATTCCGGCAGAATACGGTGAGGATAGTCCGGAATAAAGGAATTTCTGAACCTGGCGGAACTGCACATCAAGTTGGCTAATATGTTTGTGTGCGGGCTCCACGCACCTATAAGTTTCCTACACGCTGAGTGTCGCAAACAATAGAATCAAGATGATTTGAGAACAAGGGCAGAGCGCCAAACGACGAAATCAAACAAGACAGCTAAACTTTAATATCCAAAGAAGTATGGAGTTTTTGGTGAATACCTACACAGCATTCAAATTAGCGCAAGAAACGCTATCAAACTTGGCTTACCTTGCAGATAGCTTAACAGAGTTAGAAGAGCAAGTCTCATAACGCTTTACATTCAGAATGCAAACCGGAAAATAGCTATAACTTTGATAGGAAGAACAGTTGGCAAGATGTGCCTTAAAAGGAAACTTATAACCAACTTAACAAATATATAACAAAAATGTGGTCAGAGCCCATCACCAAAGCTTACTATTTGCATTTATACATTCTGCAAAAGATGCTCTGTAAGTTACGTCTATGCTTCTTTACACTTGGGACGCATGTGTATTAAAGTATATCCAATCAAAAGTACTCGTCGATAGCTATCCGATGATGTAAGGGAATCTGTCCACCGATGTGATTCAACAGAGAAAATTTGAAAATACTGGAAAATCGACAGTCACGCGCCGATCGCTGCGGCTGCGTCGTCAATTGGTTGGTTCTTCTGCAGTAGCACTTTGGAGGTACGAAGCATATACCAACTGCTGGGATGACTCCAGAGTTGACTTAGCTGCCGCAACATTGTCAAACAGTACGGCGATATCGTCCACCTACTGCCTACTTCCTGGCAGTTAGCACCCCATGCTCGAGTTTACGACAAATTTACAGATATTAGGTTATTCAGGCGAACATCACTTGTCGGAAAGGTATTCAACAATTCGTCCTAGACCATGACATCACCTTTGGTGTTCGGGTACGGGGCAAGTGAAATCCTCACATACTTCAAAGGAAAATTCCTACGAGCAAATATATCGAACGGAAGTAGAAAGTAGCGAACAAGCTGGTTTTCAATGGATCATCATCAGGCTAGTACAACAGCAACTATGTTGATAAAAACAAACATATAAGTTATAGACGGCAATAAATCAAATGTTCTCATCAATACGGCTAGTTGAATAGCCCAACTTGTATATAGTCAGGGGGAATGGCGCGAAAGGTATGATTACTTGTGTTAGTCTATGGCCAGAGTAGACAGAGGGTCCGCACGAAATTCTGTACACGCAAGTCCGGGTTATGGAGCCGAATTGCGATTGTCTCTGCTGTCGACAGCAGACGGCATCTGACAGCTCGTATGTGGCGTCCTGGTACACAGTAGATGTTAGGTCTCGAACGACCTGCTCCGAAGGAAATTGCGCTGTCTGACAATCAAGTCGAGTTGTCGCCACTGATTCAGACCAACTCCTGTAACTTGCATGGAAAACTAGAATTTCACACAGACCAAAGTCAAAGGCGCACAGCAACATATCAAATTGACTTGTTCGGGAAGGTAAGCGCCCAATTCCCCACAAGTAACCGTCTCAGTTCCAAGCAGACTAATGTTTTTCTGTGTTGAAGAACTTTACTATCGCTTGTTTCACACTCACACGTCCCGTGACTCTTTGTGATCTATAAATTCAAAGTAGCACCTAGCCGTGATTTGAACTGTATCAGTGTGTATTCATACCCATGTCGGCGTGTTCTGTGTTGCGCAAATATACTTCTCGTCCGGTAGGTTGTGTTTTGACTCGTGTGGTGCAATCTAAGGAGCGGCTAAGTCGAACCCCTGAGGATACAACGGTAGATTGGTTAGAATGCATCATTTGAGTTTATCTTGTGGTTAGAATCCACTAAGTGTGACAATACAGCGCTCGTCACATTCTTCCACACATCAACTTATAGCCAAACTGGACAGTGCTCTCGAGATCTTACGGACAGTCGCCTTTTCGTATTTCCAATATACATCGCTCGACGGTAGCAAGATAACTTGTACACCCAAAAGGAATTTTGCGACCGGCGTATCCCTGTCTTTGAGCTGCTGGCACACAATTGGTGTTGAGTTGAGTCTTACGCGTAAGTCGACCGCAAGGTAAGTTTTATTATTGGCCAGGGTAAGCCTTCGGACATTTCGCTCAGTCATCGTGTCACCCTTAAACGGTAAGGATTAGTATATTAAGCGCTTTTCTGCGGAAACAGATTTCATCTTTGGACACATTTTGTTGGATGTCCATTACGTTCGGACATGCTACGGATGAAACTTGGCTTATCAGAAGGCGTATCTTCTATGCATATTCGTCTCGCTTACTCCGACAGACAAAGGATAAGATTACGTTTCTGGCTGATCGGAATGAAAGTTGGTGTATTGCCCATTCCAAGTTTCCTTTCTGTGCGCTTTCATCCACATTGTCCTGTCTGATGCCCTATTGATCTGGACGTCTTAAAAGGTCAACGACTGGTCACTTTCCAGTTCGAGAGCAAACGTTATGTTGTTATGCACGGGAATGAAGTGGGTCAACAGATCTTCAATACTCACCCCATCGTCCGCGACATAAAAGATGTCAACCGCATCTCGACCATAAGAAACCAAACTGTTGATGGACTCCTTCAACTGGCTGCTTCGATTGGTTCATGAACACGTCCGCGATTAACGGGTCTGATGGCTAGCCCATCTTTTTGTCCGTACAGTGATCCATAAAACTGAAACGGGATGTTTCTGGTGCATCTCAGCAGTAGTTGTCCCAATCGATCTTGTGGGGTGCTGATGTCGATGTTGTGCAACTGGATGAACTGGTCTAGATGGCTTGTGGTCTCTCCTACTGGAGCATTGGTGAAGTGGGACACCATGTCTAATGAAAATATTTTCCGCCCGATTAGTTCAAGGTATTTCACTGAGTCAAGAAACTCAAAAATGTTCTTTAGTTTATACCTCGTTATGGCTTTTCGGACTGATTACAGATCGAACAGACCGGATCGATCGATCGAGTCGAGCTCTTGAAGTCCGGAACACAGGTAGTCAATCTGCATTACGCGTCACACTGTTCAAATCCCTTGTCGTAGAGTGAGTGTATGATCTATGCAACCTCGTCTCGAACGGAAACCTGCTTGCTCTTCCCTCATCTGAAATTTTGGTTTCGCAACAATAGTGCTAAGGCCAATAACTTTCACCGACGGCGTTAAGCCGATACTCCTGTTTTTAACACCAATGATGCGACTCCCTTTCCTACATATTCCTATTGTGATCAGTTCACTTTAATTGAATAGGATGGTCTCTTTCTACCAGCTTTGTGATCGAACTGATCCTGAATGACTCGGTTATTTCAGACTATTCTGGAATGGAAGTTTTGCCAGGCGACCGACTGACAAACCTGAACTATGCAGGTCCAGATGCAATAGACCTACGGAACTGTACTCAAAGATGCTCCTCCCAACAGGCCAGATGGTGTTCACTATCTTGGAATGGGGCACCAGTGCTGTCCCTGGTTGTCTCACTGACGCATAAGTACCTAGGGCCAGCGCTACGGAACAGTTGGATGAGTATGCGATAATAGCCCACTAATCCAGCCTCCTCTATTCACCAAGTCCTCTACGTCCACCATTGATACTTGTTTGCACGCAGACCTCGTTTTAGCTCGCGCCTAATGGTCCGACTGGTTGCATTGTGCTCAATTTTCTTTTGGATTCCAACAAATTCATCGACCTCTCGGATATCCAGTGTCTGGTGCGATGGCAACTGATAGTGTCGTATGCGAAGGATCTCGTCCTGTATGACAGTCGAGATACTATTCCACTGATCCCCGATGTCTTTAGGATAGTAGTGAAAGTTGGGCATACTGATTAGGTTGCCTGATTGATGGATGGCATAATCTGTCAGTTGTCAATCAAGATAGAGGTTTGGCGCGCTTACCGGCAGTTTTTGTGAGATCGATAAGGTATCCAGAAATAATCAGTGTGTGGACATGTACTCCAGAATGAGTGACAATCCGTTATTAAACCACGCTACCTGAAACTTATGACAATGTGATCCATTTGGTTCCACCACGGGTTACCTATTGGAGAACGACAAATGGCATATCACCGCAGTTGCGATAAACAGTCGCCAGTGTCCGCGCGCTCTGAATTACCCTAACCGATAGGAGTCCGGTGAGTGATGTGGGAAGAGGGCTGCAAACGACAGAACTGTAGTAGTATCATAGCTACCGTCGGCTAACCTGTGATGTATAGTAGATTAGTATTGGATCGAGAGATGTGCCTGGGTCATGTGTTACGCTTGCTAGCACTTATTTCCGCGAGCTGCGTTGTTTGCACGCCCGATTTGTGGATGGAAGAAGAGGAGGGGGTGCAACTGATTAATTTGTCAAGAAGAATGAAGGCTCCCACTTCGAACTTGCATCGGTTGATGCCTCCTGACTTGAAGTCCCAAATGTGGTACTCCTGTTTTCTGTCCCCTGTCTGGCTCCAATTCTCCGAGCAAAAGTATAAAACCAAAACCCGAATAGTTGCTTGTGTTCTCCTGCGAGGGTCTCGTTAGTTAAAAACCAGTTATGGGCATTAACAGCAGATTTTTCAGCGCAGGGTCTCAATTTTTTTTGTTAATATCATGGTTCTGGAGCCTGTAAATCTCCACGGACTTCATCAGATCCCCATATTTCAGTATTCGAGAGCAAGACGTAAACCGCTCACATCATCCGCGAAGAGAAATGGTGAAGCCACGCAACAAGCTGTTGCAGAGATCATTCACATATTAAAAACAGGGTGAAACCTAGATCACTACCCTGTACCCCATTCAAGACAGTGGTTGGTGATGATTTGAATTGTGCTAGTTTCACCGACTATATACATTCGGTTAGACGGGATTCCGGACAGTCTAATAGGAGACTTTCCTTCCAATAAACCCTAACCCTATGCATTAGGTGCTTGTGAGGTATCCTGTTGACCGTTCGAAATAATTTGAAACAATGGTAACCTGGATTGGTTTTTCACCTGTTGTTTACTTTGCTGAGGTTAGCATAAAGGTTGCATACGCTTCGCCACCACACGAGGTGGTATCGTCAGTGCGGTGATGTGCAATCTTGCTGATTAATTTGTCCATCCGTGATCGATGCACAGGTGACTTTTGAACATGATCTTTGACCATTTTCTCCCACGGCTGAAATAGTCGCTCGAGTTGTTTGCCGCTTATCTTGTTTCGAGCTTTGCTTTTCGATTCGCCCCAGATATGTCTTCCTGAGTTGTTGATACATAGGGTCGAATTCATCGCGCATGTTGATCGGATTAGTAGAGGCGAACGTTTTCTGTATGTCACGGAGCTTGGCAATCACTGCTATAGCGTATAACGCGGGAAGATATCCAAGTGCGAAGCAAGAAATTGTATTACCAACACGAAGCCACTATAAAGGTAAACAAACCTAAGTGTAAAAAGAACGGGATGAACTCCTCTATTGTGGATTACGCCAACCATACTTTTATACAGGATTTATGTATCAAATGGAACCAAGTGAGCGACCATATTCTCCTTTTCTCATGCCTTATATCAACGAGCACTGCACCCCAGTATGTTTCTGAATGTTTATGATTGCTTTTTTAATTTTACACTGATGTAATTTATCCAAGTATTCATCTCGGCAGACGTTCGGTAGATGACCCAGATATATTTTAATTTCATCATATTCACCCCAACCATCCTACGGGACGTGTCAAGCACTTACTTTTATCCCGTGATAAACCATTGTTCTGTTGCAGAACAGTCGCGCTGCTCTGAATGCGTAATAGATTTGCACAGACCTGATCGCGTTATCTTAGCCGAACGTTACAGGTGACCTGATCACGCTCCCTATTCATGCACTTATTCGGGTAACGCACCTTCAAAACGGACAACGATGCTAACACGACCGGGTGACTAGACGCGAGAGAGACGCATACGCAGTAATGGGCTAAACGACGCACACGATCACGTGACTACGCGATTCTCAACCAGCTCACAAGAGGAAGAAGAGAAGACGAAGCGGAGCTCTGAGAGTACTTTTACGACTCACAAAGACCTAATCACAGTTGGCACAATGGTTCCTTTTGTGGGCGAAATGAATCACCACGTAGGGCGCACGGTTTACTAAAGAACATTGTTCACTTGCGGCCCAACTCGGTCTTTCTGGATCCTGCCACCTTGCGGGCAGGGATTGAACTCTGCGTGGCACAGCCCACGCCCTGGAGTTTGTGGCACATTTTTGCAGGGTTACTTGACGTTCCCGCAACAGAAGGGCAGACAGGAAGCGCCGTTATAGCAACGGTTCGAAGTTAATTCGATCGTTGCCTGCGCCACATCCTCCCTAATCCGGCAACATCCCAGTTGCCTTGCCGTAACCCCCTACGCAGACAATTCTAGTTCGATGACCGTTCGCCATCAATTTGGCCGGCTTGGGACGATTGAAGTGTACCGCCATGGGGTGGCTTTTGGGGTTGCCGAAACGCCTTACTATACATACAATATGGGACTACACCCGTTCCACTACGTAGTTTCACTCCTACTCGCGGTAAAACTTTGTAGATATTCTTCGGGTTTGAAACTAGTTTAGCCAAACAACTCTTAGAGAAACGCCGAAGAAGACCTTATCGTAATACTCCTTTTGGTACCGATGAGTATTTTCCAAGTGCACCGGCGCAACCTGATGCGCTTATCGAAGTGGGTCCAGTAACCTACTAACGTACTCCATTACTGATGGCTGTAAATGTTGAGTTATGGGGAAACGTAAATCCGAAGGCAACGGCCCTTTCTTCTTGACCTCATAATATATGGTGTTTGTCCAGTCTGGAAATGAACCGTGCTCTGGTCGTGAAGCAAACACTTGGGCAACATGGTGACCCACTCATTGTTATCTATAAATGCTTTCAGTAATACATTGGAGAACGCTTAGTTCGTTTAACTTCCCCGTTGCCTTGGAAGTGATGTGCTGTCCTCCTCGTCTTGTCTATTCCAAGGACCTGGCAAATTTCTTGTATCAATGCACTGTCAAAACATGAGCCTCTGTCTTGGTGCCCCACCTAAGTGACAAGTCCAGTGATTCCCAGGTGCTGTCACCACAGTAACCGCATAAGCCTGTACGACCGGCACAGCCTCGCATCCCTTGGTAAAGTAATCCACCATGACCAAGATGAGGCGATTTGCTCTTGGTGTCTCGGGCAAAGGCCCCATGATTTCCACAACCACCATCTCATTAGGATACCCTATCTTCATAGGTTGCAATGGAGCGCAGTTGGCAACTCGACTGGGCTTAAAGGAACCACAGTCCTCGCACGACTGACAAAAGTTGATTGCGTCTCTCCATTGGTGTGGTCACCAGAAACGCCTTCATACTGCTACGTCCATTTTTCAATCCCCGCGTGGCACAGTTCTTTGTCAAGGTCACTTGAAATCCCTCTGCTTATTGACTTTGGGACTACGATTCTTCTGAGATAGGTCGGACCGAAATCGAACACCAACACATCTTCAATAGCTAAGTTGTCCCACAGGCATCATGCCTCATAACGTTTTCCTTCCATCTTACGCGTTGGTCTTTTGCCTCCATGAAGACACCTTTCGTAAATCAGTGCAATATCTGGATCATTCGCTTGCGCCATCTTACAATGTCAATACTCCACGCTTTAAGGCTTAACCATATCTACGTGTTGTGGGTTACCTGAAGGGGAATGCCCGTGGTCACGAGGAGGATTCGAGACAAGCCATCTGCATTGGTGTGTTGTTTACCAAACCGATGTTTGCATACGAATTTCATTTCCTGAAACTACTCTTGCCAGCGCGCGATTTGTCCTTCAGGATCCCTAAAGTTTTGCAACCATCTAAGGGATTGATGATCGGTTAGTGCCTATTCTGCTTTATGAAGAACACAAGAGTTAGCATTTCCTTTTTGGTAGTACAATAGCTCCTTTCTCTCGATCTTAGGCCCTTGCTACTGTAAGCTACGACTCTTCATCTCGTCGGGTCCTTCCTGTGACAAAACGGCTGTAATTGCCTGGTCACTCGCATCTGTGTTCAAAATGAATTCGACAGCTGAGTGTGATAAGTCAGGGTACCTTAACAGAGGCCGCGCAGAGAGACTCACGAAGCCGGTCATATGCTTCCTGGCACTCTGTTGACGATTCAAAATTCGGCCTTTTTGGAACAATGCATTCAAGGGAGTGGCAAGGATAGAGAAGCCCAACCCAAGAAAACTACGTAGCTGCTCAATGCATGTTGGGGTTGGCCACGACTTCACTTGTTCCGTCTTGTGAGGTCTGTACTATACCCAACCCCGGGTTGATGTGTCCAAGTTACACGGCTTCGCGAAATAAGTGGCACTTCTTTCGCTTGAATTTAAAACCTACCTGGATCAGAGGTTTCAGGGCTTCGGTCAGGTTGTTCAAGTCCTCTTGCTTTGTTTTCCCATGCACGATAACATCGTCAGGTAAACGGGACTTCTGTGGGATCAATCCATCCAATATCTCCTGCATCAGTCGCTGAAAAATCGCAAGAGCGTTTGATAACCTAAGCAACATAGTTTGCAATTCCCGAGTCACGATGAAGGCAGTCTTCGTTCGATCGCCCTCTGCAACCTACACCTGTCAGTAATCAGAGACAAGACCAAGTGCGCTGAAACAGGTTGAACCACCAAGTGCGTCAAACAAATCGTCGATTCTGGGGAAGGGAAAACCTCCCGCTTAGTTGATGAAGAAGTCTGTTGTTCACACGCAACTGGAGACTACCATCCTTCTTCTTTAACAAAACAATTGGTGATGCCAATGGAGAGGTGAGGGGTTAGATTATATTGTTGGCATGCATGTCATCGATCATCTTCTTAACCCCACTCTGCCAATGAGCTGGAATCCATCTCGGTGAACACCTCACAGGCTTAGCATTACCGGTATCTATGATGTGCTTCACAACATTGGTACGGCCAGTTCCCCGTCCCCCATACGATAACGTCCCAGTGATTTTATAACATTTCCCTCAAACACTTCATTGTAAGCCCATCATTCATCATCAGTTTACGTTAGCTGTGGGTGAGAAACACATTTCAGCTGATGCGCCGCAGTATAAGAAAATACTAAAAATTACACTACAAAGAATTCAAAAAACAAAAATAACTTTTTATGTATTCTATTCTGCATTTCGTATGAGACCTTAATTGGAAAGGGAATCTAAAGCGGAGGGGGATGAATGAAAAAAACTTACACAAACACTATTTGGGCCGGCTCTTTACCATATCAACAGGTGTGTCCAACCAAACGTGCCCCACACTGAGGCTGATGTTGCATTCATGGTGCTTCTTCACCGCAGTTGGGCTAAACCAACTTACACTTAAACTAGGTCTTTTCAATGTGAATAAAATTCATTACATTGTATTTTTTGTTCTGCGTACTTGATAATCTTCTCCCAACTTACACACGTCGCTCATGCAAATTGTGGTAAACTTGCGTAATTTTATCGCGTGGTATTTTTTGACTAACTTTCGGACATTTTGTACTTGTCGCGTATTCGCATTTAAGCAATTTCCTTCATATGCTTATTTAGCGAGTATTTGTGTCGTCATGTGCGTTTAGTTTATTCGCTATCGGCATTTCGAATGATTGGCTGTTGTTTGACATCCCCGGTGCGACTGCGCTTGGTGTGCATGTTGACATGGTGTCTACCGGTATATTACCCACTACCTCGTTCATACTGGCTCCAGGAGACAGTTGGTCGTTGCTGGAGGGGACTGATACGTATTACTCGAGTATAGCTGGATCGCACCTGGACCCTTAGTCCGCGCAAGCAGTGAATAAGAACACACCGGATGGGACATGTCAAAAACTGTAATAGATAGCTTGTAGGTTACACTAGATGAATATGTCGAAAAGGCACCAATCAGCACTAGGAAAAAAAGAGTGGACGAATCAGCTATCGGTCAATCGATCTGTATGTGTCTGTGTTTGCTCATCGGCTCATCGGTTTAACGGACGACACACATGTAACCTCCCCTCACGTGACAGATGGAATCACAGTTGTGAAATGTATCGTTCTATCGGCTTAGGTGAGCGGTGTGGTTTCCGAATAGCAATCGGCTGATGGATTTCTTCCGTTTGGTTTTTGTTTGTCTCCTCCAGATCTTCTGGAACCACTTTCTCTTCCCCAGGGTACGGTGTTACTGGGGTGCGGGGCCGGATGAAATCATTGTACCTACGTACTGTCTCTCCACTCTCTAGTTGTATTTCGGCCTCCGTTTCTGAGCTCGTAAGCACGGTGCCAGGCTGCCATAACTGCTCATGTGGTAGTTTCGTGTAAACATCACGTTCCAATATCGACTTCTGGGGCTTAACTGGTGCGCGTCCACTTTCATGCATACGTTGTTGCTGGCAACGCCTGGCCTGACGAGGGTCTTGAAAAAGTAGGTCTAGCCTCGTACGTAGTCGACGCCCAAATATTGCCTCCCCAGGGCTCTTTCCGATAGACTCTAGCTGTGTGATCCGATATGCGAACAAGAATCGGTCAAGTTTGGTTCGGAACGAGCCATTACGCTGTTTTAGAAGACCAGCTTTCATGGTTTGGACCGCTCTTTCAGCTAAACCGTTTGACGCTGGATAGTACGGTGCGGAAGTCATGTGATGAACGCCGTTGCTCTGCAGGTATTCTTTGAACGCTGCACTCGTAAATTGCGGACCGTTGTCATTGACTAATGTTTTCGGTATGCCATGTATAGATAGACTAGAGCGTACGCCATTGATTGTAGCTTCTGCAGTAGCGTTTGCAACAACATGCACATCAATCCAATTGGAGTACGCATCTACTAAAAGTAGCAACATTTTTCCTTTGATCGGGCCAAAGTAATCGGCGTGGACACGTTCCCATGGGCTGTCGGGCAACTGCCAAGGGTGAATTGGGCCTGCTGGATTATTTCTTCGATATTTTTGGCAGGTGTTACAAGTACTCAAAAGTGCTTCGATGTCTCGATCAATCGCTGGCCACCAGCAGTAGGATCTGGCGAGGGCTTTCATGCGGACAATACCTGGGTGTGCATCATGTAATTCTTTCAGTACAGCTGACCTGAGAGTCAATGGAATAACGATGCGAGATCCACGTAGGATACATCCTTCATGCAGGCTCAGCTCAAATCTACAATTAAAAAACGGACGCAGATCACCAGGGGCTTGCGAACCCCAGCCACGCAGCAGCATACGTTTCACAGTCGATAGAACGGGATCTCTGTCTGTAGCTATCCTAACCATGTCGCCAGATATGGGTGTAGTATTCAGGTGTTGCAAAAGTTGAACAAACTCGTAGGGCGCGTCACTTCTTTCCTCCTGTTGGTCAATCTGTGGCAATCTACTGAGCGCATCAGCGACATTATTGTGAGGACCGGCAATGTATCGGATTTGATAATTGTAAGCAGAAAGTAGGAGGGCCCAGCGTACCATTCGGGGTGCGTTAAGTTGTTCTATGCCTCGTTCCTTACCGAGAAGTGATAACAGTGGTTTATGGTCAGTCTGTATCTCAAATTGGTTGCCCCACAAGTACTGATGGTACCACTTTACTCCGAATACTACGGCCAGTGCTTCCTTGTCTAATTGTGCGTAATTTTTCTCAGCAGGTTGTAATGTGCGGGACGCGAAAGCAATAGCGCGAACTGTTCCGTCGTGGACTTTATGTCCCAGCACTGCCCCGACTCCAAAAGGTGAAGCATCACACTGTAGGATGAAGGGTTTGTTGGGGTCGTAATGTACCAAGGCTGGTGAAGAAGCAAGGAGACCTTTTGCCCTGGCAAATTCTTGTTGCTCTTCCTCGCCCCATGCCCACTTAGAATCTTTTTTCAGCAAGTTGTGAAGTGGTGCTAGAACAGAAGCAAGATTAGGTAGGAACCGACGATAATGTGAAAGCATTCCGACGAACGAGCGTAACTAGGCTCCGTTACGAGGTGAGGGTGCAGAAATAATTAGTTGTAATTTATCTTTCCGCGCGTGTAAACCATGCTTGTCCAGTCTATAACCGTGGTAGTCAACTGAATCAACTAGGAAAGCACATTTGGAACGTTTCAAACGCAAACCGTGTTCAGAGAGTTTATGCAACACCCGGTCCAACGTGTACAAGTGCTCCTTTTCTGTGCGACCCGTGATAAGGATATCATCAAGATATGCGCAAGTGTTCGGTATGTCACGCACGATATTGTCAATTATCCTTTGGAAGATCGCCGGCGCTGAGTTAATCCCGAAAGGCAGTCTAGGGTATTCGAATAGTCCCAAATGTGTACTGATCGTCGTAAGACGTCGGGAGGTCTCATCCAACTCTACCTGCGAATAGGCGTGACTCAAATCCAATTTAGTGACCTTGACTCCTCCAAACAAGTTGGCATACAAATCCTCAATTCTCTTTAATGGATAACGGTCTATGATGGCACCTCCTTTTACTATAAGCTTATAATCACCACAGATTCGTACGTTACCGTCGGGCTTAAGTACAGGCACTATCGGGGCCGCTCATTCAGCTTGTTGAACTGGTACAATTATACCTTCTCTTTGAAGCCTTTTCAGCTCGTCTTCCACTCTAGGTCGTAAGGAATAGGGCAGTGTTCTGGTCTTAAAGAACTTTGGTGTACTTGAGTCTGACATATGGATTTTCGCTTTAAAGTTATTGAGTCTGCCCAATTGCTGCTCGTCAAACACTTCTGGATATCGTTTATGGACCGATTCAAAGGTATCCTCCCCCACGGAGTGGATAGTATTTAATACTTGTAGTAACATTTTCATCCAATCGCGACCAAGCAAATTGACTGGAGCCTGTGGCACGACATGAAGTACCACACTGTGATCTACCCTGATGCTGCACTCGTACCTGACACTTCCCAAGTAAATCAATCACTTCTCCTGTATAGGTTCTAAAAATGGTATCAGTCGGTTCCCGGTCGGGTAACAATGAGAGCGCGTTTTTACTAATCAATGTCACCGCGGAACCAGTATCCAATTCAAGTAAAACAGGTTCGTTATTAACATGAAGCGTGATCCTATATGGAGACACTTTCGTCATAACTGAGCAGTTTGAAATTATATGGTACCTAAAATTTAGCTGGGAATCTGGGCACTCACCGTCGTCGGAGTTCAATGATTTGCTCGAGACTTGTGACCGTGGGGAACGGCAAACACGTGCCAGGTGGCCAAGTTTTCCGCGATTTCTGCACTTTGTGCGAGTATGGGGACAATGGGTGGGAGAAGTGTGCTGATCCCCGCATCGGTAGCAGACGGACTTCCGTACCCTGTTTTCAGAGTATAACCGTGGTGACAGTTTGTTTGCACATTCCACAGGCTGTGGAGGGTTGAAGGTGGCTGGCTAGCCGAACAACCTCCTCGTGGTGCCAGCAAATGGTTCGGCGGCAGTGTTCCAGAATGTGGTTGGATTTCGCCTGGCAAGCGTTCTCTCTATAAAAAGCCACAAGTATCCGTTTAACGACACTGTGACGTGGCGGATGTGACTCGCCACTAAATAAAGTCACTGCCTCTTCCCTTTTCCGGAGGATCATTCACACATCACGGACGTCATCCGCTTCAAAGCGTTCCCTTGATTCCCCCTTTGATGGCGAACACAACGAACAAAAGCACACACAGTCACATTTACCTACTCACACAACTTGTCCCCTTCCAAATACACAATTAAACATAGTTTTACACCTCAACTCACACATAAATTCCCATGCTATTGGTCAAAAGGTACTAATTTGTGCAATTGCTGATCATGCATGTCTGTAATACCATGACCACGCCCTTGATGGTATGCCTCGCAGTGACGAGAATAAACTATTTATTTATTTATTTACAAGATTACACGCCATTTCCCAGGAAAGGGTTTCTTCTTCCTGTGACAATAATTTTCCCTCGCACCATCGTCTGTAACTCCACCAATTAGGCACTGGATTTTCATGACTTCTTCAAACCGACTTGAGGGAATGGTATTGTACCGGCATTCCGGTGTAGCTTGATGAATGCGGGCGATGAAATCATTTGCACTTTCTCCGCATCGTTGCTGTAGCTTGAAAAACTGATAACGAGCGGAAAACACACTTTGTTGGATTCCCCACAATTCCTCAAACAACTGGACCACGTGCACAATACTGGTCTTAGCCATCAAGTTCATAGCGTCAAAATGACGTTGTCCTTCTGATCCCAGGGCTTGGTGGAATGACATAATCCAATGGGTATCGGATAACACGATAGAGGGGTTTAACACAGGAAAGAGAGTCATTTGATGTTGGAAAGATGTTTTCCACTGTATCCACGACCTTAGAGAGGGTTTTTCTGCACCATCAGGCCACAGACACGACAGTCCCACAAGAGGGCTCGTAGCAACCGTCGCCATTCTGATACGTATTACTCGAGTATTGCTGGATCGCACCTGGACCCTTAGTCCGCGCAGGCAGTGAATAAGAACACACACCGGATGGGACGTGTCAAAAACTGTAATAGATAGCTTGTAGGTTACACTAGATGAATAAGTCGAAAAGGCACCAATCAGCACTAGGAAAAAAGAGTGGACGAATCAGCTATCGGTCAATCGATCTGTATGTGTCTGTGTTTGCTCATCGGCTCAGCGGTTTAGCGGACAACACACATATAACAGGAACAAGGTGCACGGTCCTTGTGGCCTTGTTAGGATCAAAGAGTGGTTCCATGCACTCAGTGTGGAGCGGACTACGGTCCAGCCACCGCCTTGGGTGCGGTTGATTCCCCAAATACAGCGTGCTTGTGTTTGCCTGTGAAGGAGTGGGGGCCGGCTCCGTTGATGAAACGTGGCTCCCATCCGCTTGTCTCCCGATCTTATTCCTTGGGGTTTACCCTGGATATGGGGTGTGTGGTTGGAGCTGTGGGTGGTGCAGCGCAAGCCATCCATGGTCCCTCTGTAGGCGCAGGTGTCCTGTGGCTGGCCACAGTGACAGGCAAATCCGAAACCGGATGCCGCCAACCGTCCAACCCAACGTGTTCATCGTCCTTGGGACCCCAACCAGGTAGCCGGGATGCACCATCCGACGCCAACTTCGAAGTGAGGGTTTTCGTTCCTCTCGGCCAAGGCATCGCTTGGCCTCCTCTCCTTCTCTTCTAACCGCACCTCCGGCGCACAAACGACGCACGACATGTGAGTCGGTGCCTCGGCATGCGCAACATTTGGCCCAGATATCGGAAACTGGTGCGTGAAACAATGGTGCTGCGTGTTTCACTCGCTCTTCCTACACCAAAAACGCGTCTCCGCGCACATTCATTGCTCGCGCGGGGCTCCCACCAGACATCACCTAACGTAGCTAGCCTCTTTATGTCTGTCGACCTGATGAGCCAGGTTTCACAACCGTATGAAAGGGTTGGACGGACGGGTGCATCAGGATCTGCCCTTCACCGCTAGACCGATGTCGCGTCGGCGCCATAGGTGACACAGACCATCATTAGACGACTTCAGTTAGTGTATCAATTTGTCCACCCACGAGTTCGCTTCCATAGCCTCACGGACCGAGTACTCCTCGAGTTCAGCGCATCTGTGGGAGTTCAGCACAACACCGCAGGAATCCTTGAGTAGCTGTGAGTTCGCTATCCAGTAACTCCATCCCGATAGTGACAGAAAAACAATGTGGCCAGCTACAACAAACTGATGCAATAATTTACGATTGGCGATGATTACTGGCGCTAGGATGGGCTGTCGTGTGACTAACTTCTCTCAGTTAACTTCCGTAAACACTAGAACGCCCGGAGCGGTTTTGTTGACTGCTCAGCGTTGTGATATATGCATTACTTGTACATTCGTAAAAAAAATTTTAATTTCATGATTTTTACTATTTTTATTCTTACTTCATAACTGTGGAGTTCCATTTTGTTATCTGTTGTGGTTTTCGAGAAAAAAGTGATTAGTGTTCTTGTACTTAGAAAGACCGTAAGCGGTCACAATGCTCACATTCCTATTATTCGATTTCTTTATTCCCATTCATAATAGCTCTTAGAAAGAGAACAGCTTTTGAAATCATATGGAAATTGGGTGTTGCCCACCCGAAAACACTGCACAAACACGACACGTCTCGATGTAATTTCATCTTATCAGGTGGAGACAGCAGGCCTCGATTCCGCGACCATTGGAATAGTAGCTTTTGAAATCTTAAAATAACTTACAGCTGTCGTTTATAACGAGCCTGGAGACGCGAAGGCATATGATGTTGATGATAATTTCACTATCCAGGCGATCACAGTATCTCTGATAGTCCAAGTTCTGACAGTGACTTTCTTCATGAATACAGTGGTGACGGGGAAAACCATGAACGTGTTTCAGCTGTTTCTGCATCGTCCAGTAAAGTCCGCATATCACACTCTGATACATCATAGACCCCAACAGTGTTCCAGACAATAACTGTTGGTGGCAGCGCAGAATGTTTACAAGGCAAAACCAAGATCATCTTCTTACGCTAAGAAGTGTGTGGAATATGATAAGCTCTCGAGTGCTTTTAATATCATTAATAAATAAATTGTTTATTCTCGACTACGCGAAGCATGCCTGCACACCAATGATTATGTTAAGAGTACAACGAGTGATCGAACAAAGTACAAAAGTGAAATAGGAGTGTCATATCTGCGGACCCATGAATGTACGTAGGCTTGCAGGTTCTTGTGTGTGTTGCTTGTGCCCCATGCTGGAACTGATGTTGCATTCATGGTGTTTCTTCACCGCAGTTGGACTAAACCAATTTACACTTAAACTAGGTCTTTTTGAGCTGGATAAATATCCTTCCACTTTATTTGGTTTGTTCTGCCTACCTGAATAATCTTCTACTAACTGACCACGTTGCTTACGCTGCTTGTGGTTATCCTATTTAACTTTATTGTGTTTGTAGCATTTTGAGTATATTCTGGAGATTTTGTACTTATCGCGGATTCGTTGCTAACCAACTTACTTCATATGCTAACTTAGCGAAGAGTTATATCCTCATAGCCGTATGCTTTAACATATGTATTTTATTTGATAATATCATTCACGTGATTGGCTGTTGTTTGACATCCCTGGTCTGGCTGCGTTTGGTGTACATGTTGACTAGGTGCTTACCTGTCTAGTACCCACTACCTCGTCCATACTGGCTCCAGGAGAAATTTGGTCGTTGCTAGAGGGGACGGGATGCCCGGTCCTTGTGGCCGTGCTAAGCTCAAAGAGTGTTTCCATGCACTCAGTGTGGAGCGGACTACGGTCCAGCCACCGCCTTGGGTGCGGTTGATTCCCCAAATACAGCGTGCTTGTGTTTGCCTGTGAAGGAGTGGGGGCCGGCTCCGTTGATGAAACGTGGCTCCCATCCGCTTGTCTCCCGATCTTATTCCTTGGGGTTTACCCTGGATATGGGGTGTGTGGTTGGAGCTGTGGGTGGTGCAGCGCAAGCCACCCATGGTCCCTCTGTAGGCGCAGGCGTCCTGTGGTTGGCCACAATGGCAGACAAATCCGAAACCAGAGGCCGCCATCCATGTGTGTTGTTTGGGTTCATAAATGTGTTGCTGCAATTTTGACTGTGCTCGCGTCACCAGTGTCAGGATGGAAATTTGCAGTATGTGGATTGGATACGATTGTCCGGTAAGCAAGAGGCAGTGACTTCAGTTGGTAGCGAGTCACAAGCGCCACGTTGCCGTGCTGTTAAACAGACATTTTGGTATCGTATATGGAGATCGCTTGCTAGGCAAAAACCCACCACTTCCTGGAACAGTGCCCCTGAACTATATGCTGGAACAGGGTAAACCTGAGCCACTCAGCTGGTACTATGTGAAGGTTGTTCGGTTAGCTAGCCAGATGCTGAAACATTCAAGTATGTACTGGGGCTGAGGCCAGATTTTCAGTAGTCAGTGGGACATAAGTGTTCTTGTGTTGCGTTCTTTTATCGAGCTACTTTAAATTAGAGGCTTTATGAGCTTGAAAAACAGACCATGCATATGCTGTGGTGCGATTACTATGAATTGCCTGTTTTCAGGGAGACAATTGACAAGAGCAGATTCAATGTAATAATGAGGTTCCTTCGTTTTGATAAGCGAACTGTGGGTGGTGAACGACTACAGACTGATATATCTGCCTTCATTCTCGAATTATTGAATATATTTATTCGCAACTCTCAGCAGTGTTAAGGGTCAGCACAGAGCCTCACGGTCGACGAGCAATTGTTTCGCACCAAACACATTGTCCTTTTCCTACATATACGGTCAACAAACCTGATAAGTTCGTTACCAGGTTTTTGCTTTTTGCGGGAGCGCACAGCAAAATCTCTCCTAGTGGATTTCTACGTGGAGAAAATTTTCCATAGAGCGTGGTATTGCGCCTTATGTCACCCTTCTTTGGGAAAGGTTACATTATCAAAAGTTGTTTGCGGAAACACTGGGAGTAGCGTTCAGCCAATGAGTAGCTCACTTTGAAGTCATTGTCCGATGCTGCATGGCAGTGTTCAAGGTATGACAAAATCTAGTTGTTTTAAGACTTGCTTTCACCTCTGCTGAACAACATTGGTAGATGCTCACGGATCCTCTGGGATAAACACCTCGAAGTTCGACCGACGTACCGTGAACCACAAGAGCACGAGTATTGATACACAAGCATAGATCGAGCCAACGGGGGTAGTTTATTTTTCACTGGCCGGGCAAGCAATAGTTTATTGTAATAACCTGTTACCCAACGGGCTGCAGGATATATCTTCTCAACAGCGTCTTTTAGGCGTCGGGATAACGCATCAGCGGGTACATCGCTATTGAATGGTAAGTACACAATATGTTCTCCCTTCGGAGCAATGCTCCTGGGCGTCTTGCCTTCACGAACTCTTACATGCTTCCGTTTAAATTTACCCGGGTATGCATTTTCTCTGAAGGCGCTGCTGATTTTCTACAATTCCTCATTGACGGTATCTGGTGTGTACATACTGTGCGCCATGAAGGCGAAAGATTGTACCGAACCGTTTGTACTGTAAAGGTATCGCGCAGTGAAAGTTGGTATACTGTCCAGTCTACGTGCTCTTTCTGTGTATTCTCCTACTGAAAGATCCATCATAGTTTCAGATAATCTTTGTATCGAGAAACGCATGCTGCTCTCTTATTCGAGGAAAAGCGAAGCTTCGTATGTACGCCTTTAAAGACTTCCAGCAACTGCACGGCTTGCTTTTCCGACTTACATAGTACGCATGTGTCATCGACATATCGTACATAAATTGTAATTCCGTTAATATATATTCTTAACGCTCCGTGTTCTAGCTTTGTCATAAAGCGAGCAACCAGATAAGGCCTCAAAGAGGATCCCTTGGCCACTTCATCAATCTGGCGGAACATTTCTCCATTGAATGTGAACTGTACTTCTAAGCTGCAGCGCAGTAACACTGCTCGGAGTAAGCTTTCCGGAAAAGCCGCTTGCATGTGCCCTTGAGCCAATTTACACGTATAGTCCACCGTTTCAGGCAATGGAATGTTGGTAAACCGTGGCTGGATATCAAACGATGCCATCCTTTTATCTGTAAGGTTGAGCTTATTTATCTTCTCAACCAATTCGAAGGAACCTCTCACACAGTAAATGCAAACCATTTTCCGCAATAGCTGCAATTTTCCCACCATCCATTATCACTACTCGTGCTTCCTTGATGCACGGCACGTCGTTCGTTTATCCCAGATGATCTGCGAGCATATACCCATGTGGTTCTACAGAGGTGAAATAAAGTCTTCTAACAGCTCGATTTTGCCACACCTGGAATACGGCCATGCAGCATCAGAGAACGACTTTAAAGTGATCTACTCTTTGCTTGAATGCTACTCACGATGCTTCCGCAAACAACTGCTCACGATCGCAGGGGCATATACCTTTGCCACTTGAAACCTGAGTTATATGTTCAAGAGAAATATGTGCGGTCCATTCTGTTACTTTTGCCAAAGAACACTGTTACGTAACTATTTGATTATAGTTCTAGTAGTCTATCTTCTTTCCTTTCGAGTGCTTATAACCTTGGGAATAATACTCTCCACGAAAAGATACCATTATGGTGTGGACCATTCGGGCTACTACAATGGAACTACCAACGATTTTGAAGCAAAGAAACAGAGTTCTTCAGTTCATTTATAATGAAGAATACAACTAAGCCCACACCGACATTCTGCCAGTGCAAAAGAAATAAAAACGTTTTAGTTTTCAGTTCCCTGGATAATAATTCTTGTATTCAAGAGTCTCGAATGAAGAAGCCTGAGCCTGTTGTTTTTCAACTCCGTGAAGTATGAGATACATTTACTCTACCAAATGGCAAGAGCATTCGCTGTTAAGTCATCATCTCGACGGTGGGCAGTCCAAGTATTCGTCAAGATGCCGCATTTGGAAGTCGTTAATTCCTGTATACTTTTTAAGTGTCTGTGTTAATAAATTATCCCGTCGGCCTTAGCTGATGGGTCTAGCGTAAGAACTGTTTGGACCTATGCATGAGACAAGGAACGTGCTTCAACTGGGCATAGTCGAACACAGTCCAGTCGGATTGTCGTGAGACAAGTAAACATTGGCAGTATCAGCTTGGTTACTGTGGAGGCAATAAGTCAAATAACACGTGCTTTGTATGTGAAAAAGCAGTTTAGGGCTTTTGTGAACAAACTGGGAGAGTAACGTTGGATAGTGCTGTAACTATCTTCAACTTTCTTAAAGTTCAACGAGTAATACACTTATTTCACGGTTATAACTATTTATTCACTTTGTTATTAATATATGCAATACAAAAATAAAACTTCGAATACAGTAGTGCGGTCATTTTGACTGGTCCCGTGCATTCTGAGTGGGACGGCGTAGCATTTCTCCTGGCGTTAATAGACACACGTGGTTCAGACATGTGTCTTGACATCAACTTAGGCGGGACTGTGTGATCGGGGGTCGGAAAAACTGGTGTGGTTTCGGTAGGTTCCGTGGTACAAATTGTACATAGCAACGGTTGCGTAGCGACATTGCCAAGGTGGATGAATGTGTGAAACTTGTAAACTAGGTTTAAGATGGCTTTGGAAATAGCATTGTATGTGAGTTACGATGCCGAAGAAATGATAACCTGTATTGGTGAATGTGCGAGTGTTTGTTTTGTTTTTTCGGTGGCCATACTGCTTTTTCCTGCTATCGCTATGGTTGTCGATGATAGTGCGCTGTTCGGGTCTTTGGTTATTGGGAAGTATGAACGTGTTGAGGACCTTGAGAAGCGTTTGGAACGTTTTCAGATTGAAACGGCGACTGGTTTTTCCCGTGCATCCTCCAAGTCTGCTGCCGCATACCATCGTGGAAGGAGGAAGCCAGTGCCCGAGGTGGAATGCTACCGTGACATCATGTACCGTTAACGGTACATTAACGGTACGTTAAAGGTAACGCAGTAGCTGATAACCTACGCTCGTTCACATTTGCATTAAGATATCAGCCAACTTTTGCAATGGTGTGGGATTGACTGCCTCACAAATGCGGTGTTTACTCCCTGGTCATTTCGTTACCTAGTCGGACGTGGAGAAGGGAAATCAGGCTGCAAATACCCTATGGGTAAGTGGACAATGTACTCTTCGCAGCAGTGTGCTTACGTATTGCTTTCATGTATTGTGCGTCCACATTTTTGAAAACGTTCACTGGGCAGTGCACGGCAAAAGTACGACCGTTTCCGGTAGCTTATGAAAGGAAACCGTGATATACTAATAGCTTCATAGCGATTACTTAGGAGCATTTGGCTTACGCCATAAGGAGAAACCTCTTCCTGTAGGCTTCCCGAAAGCCTGAATCGCGTCGCTCATGTGAACGTTATCCTTTGGTAAGGTAGCCCATTAACTAAGTGATCTCTTACTTTCGCTTCGTTATTACCAAGAGCATCCTTCCAAGTTACTTAGAAGAATCGTAGGATGGCGTCGAAAATCTTAGTATGGCTTCCTAAGTACGAAGAGCAACCTTCGTATATATTGAGAGAAACCTTAGTATAGCTTCGTCAGTAAGGTGACCGACGTTCGTACGTACTAAGAGAATTCACCGTATTGCTTCGTAATTACGGAGCGCAGCCTTCGTATTTACTGAGAAAAACCTTCGTATATACTAAGGAAAACCTCCGTATTGCTTCGTATTTACGAAGAGCAGCCTTCGTATTTACTGGGATAAACCTTCGTATTGCTCCGTCAATACGGGGAAACGCCTTCGTATTTACTAAGAGAAACCTTCGTATTGACTAAGGAAACGCTTCGTATTCCCTCCGTCATTACGAAGGCTGCGCTTCGTATTGACGGAGAAAAATCTTCGTTTACCTCCGTAAGTGCGGTCCGTCTGTCCTGTGATTGGTTGCGTATGCCAGACGCATACACGTGCGCACCAAAAACTATACAACCGATTGGCGGACAACCACCTTCGTATTCCTCGTGTCACTCAGCGGCAAACACTAAGCTTTTACGAAAGTAAATCTCAGTTTACCTTCGTAAAACCTTCGTATACCTTCGTACTGTGTCCGGACACGTATAACGAAGAAAAATCTTCGTATACCTCCGTATTTGTTAGCAGGGTTGCATTCATGGTAAACGTTCAGGATCACGTTGCAAGCGGTAAGTTGGTCCTATTTTGTCGCAAGGCCACTAACGCATGTAGATACAAATGCTACGATTGCAAGGCTCACTTCTCCGTAATTTTCAAGGAACATAAGTATGCCGTGCAAAGTTACCTAATGACGCATAGTCATGATTTTCACTTGGGTAACGCATGGTTGTATGCACGGAACCGTCGTATTTCTCCGGTGCAAATGGAGGAGGTTTTGCGTTTGATGTACAGTTTCCGTAGCACAACAGGTTTGCGTCGTTGTATGTACCAGGAGTACGGCAAACGAATAACCATGGTTTTGACCTGTACAATTTGGGCCTTCGTCATCGGGATGCAACCGCTTGTTAGGTGTCGGACGTGGCAACAATGTTGGAAGGGCACGGTGTGTGCCCATTGGTGTCGGAGGGCGTTGACATACGTTATGTGTTTTTCGCCCCATCGTTAGTCCGCGGCATTGTGAATCGTTAGGGTGAGGTGCTGTTATGCGATGTGACGCAGCAGCTCAATTATGGTGGCTACATTTTGTGGCATTGCATGCTGGTAAATGTCACAGGTCTGGGGGGTTCCTTTTTCTACGCCCTGTTACCCGATGAGACTTCCTACCGGTATGGGCAAGCGGTTGATGCGATGCGGGAGATGGTGCCTAGCACCGTACGTTGCCACACAGTGGTGGTGGATAAGTGCGCTGCTCACATCCTGGCTTTCAGTCGTTTTTATCACAACGCGAAGCTGGTTTTTAGTGGTTACCATGTTAAAGTGGACATGGCTCGACATTGCGGCCGCTTACGCGGGATGTCTGATGCTCGTAGAATGCAATTACGAGGTTGGCTGCATTATCTTATATATACTCGTGACGCGTCCCTATTTGAAGGGATATTGAACGCGGTGGGGAGTGCGAATACTGATTTGCACCGTTGTTTGTGCGCAACGTGTATTACACACCCGGACTCTTGGGCGGCGCACAGACTGAGGGATACTGTTCTTTTTGGCTGCTACACGACGAACAGAATGGGGAATGAGAAGAAGCATCTGAAGGAGTACTTGTCGGAGAGGTCATCGCTACTCACTCTGTTCACTTGCTTGGTTGATAGAGTCAACACTATGGTGCACCTATAACGTTAACCCGGATGGTTGTTTCCCTAGCTGTCACAGTCCTGTAAGTGACGCCTGAGCATCAAGCAAGGAGTGAGTAATGAATGAATGAACTTCTACGATAGAGAGGCTTCGGCTGAGTTACGCTTGATCTGCAGAAGTGAGCTAACAAGGGTTTCATGCATTGGAGGTCAGTAAACGGGAGGAGTGCAGGCATACAACACAGCTTTAACATAGTTCAGTGCATAAGGACATAAGACGGAGCGACGGACATACATTGAAAGCATGATGGAATGTTATATGAAGCAGCCGTTTAGCCACATATGCAGTGTCGTGTTCAGGCCTCGTCAACATACCTCCGCAGTGGCATCATATGTATAGAAATGATTCGGAAACCAGCCACCACGATGATGGAACGCAAACAGTGGAAGTCGAACGAATATCGTCTAAGGATGAGGACATCACGAACGGTGCATGGGAAACAACAATCGGTTTCCATAACCTTCTCAGCTATGGCAGCGGCGCCTACGCACTGTCACATGTAGGATTACGAATCACAGGTAGCGCTCACTGCGGCGGTTTAATTGCACATGTCATCCGTAAACAGTAGGTTGCAGGAAGCTCACCCCGTCAATTACGTCATGCAATCCACGTCAGTAAATGCTACGGGAACGAATATGGTGGGTGTGATACCCATTATATGACTCACACGTGTCTCCTCGTATCCGTGATGTCACGTTCCTCTTAGAAACCATGTCGCGGTATTCTTATGCCTGTATTCCCCATCGAGCAAACCGTCTCAGCAAAGTCATTACCAGTGTACTGTGGCTAGTCATCCACACCAACCAGCCATTACACTTAATGCCTCTTTCCATTGCAGGTAACTGTTGACGCAGTTCCACAGTCATGGTCCCCCACTTGTTCCGAGGATCAACAAACCATTTCTCAGTGTTCTGGAATCGTGGATAACCAGCCATGAAGCAGATCACCCACGAGGTCGGGATTATTTGTGAATGCTTTAAACATCATATGCCTGCAATGTGGCCAATACCCTTCGTGACACAGGTCATACACGGAAGTCAACAAAACTATTCGCAATACAAAAGGTTAGTGAGCATCTGTGAGCATCGCATTACTACCTGTGGCGTGCTGACAATCTATCATCCACCGTCACCGTTTATCACCTCAACACTATGTCACGCTTAAGTTTATTTCCAACAACTAATTTCCCCGTACTCATCTCTCCGCATTGTACGTGCCCCGCCGTTCAGGAATGATGCCCCCGGTCTGCTCGGGCAATTATAATAACAAGGACGGAGTAATGCAGTCCAATGCACTGCATAGTTTTCAAACGCTTCGTAGATGGCTTGTTTCTTGTAATCAACCATGATGCATGGTAATACAGAACGCAGTGCACCTGTTTGTTAGGTACTACATGAAGAGGCGCCCGGTGCTCTCCAAGTTGCCGTGACACATACCGAAGTTCCATAATACACAGCCAGCGGGATAGCCCACGGTAGACGGTGACTGATGCACTGCATGCACCTATTACCTGTCGTAGGAAATCATAGGATTAACGTCTCGCCAAAAACCACCGTGGTGATTCTCGCCCACTTGCACAATTAACCATGCCGGAGCCTCTCCCCATACGTGCAGCAGCGGCCATTTGATTATTCGGTGACACATCGTCACAGGTACCATTGGTTTGATATCATTACTTATCCAGCTGAGTCGCAGTGGTATGCACAGTGACACGCAATAGCAGAGGTTTATCAACTGTTGTGCACACTATGACGATTAGATTTCACTATTTCTTTTAACATGCCATTCACGGAGCATTGCATTTGTTACTAAACGGGAATTATTCACTTATGTAAACGCAGTGCTGCTAGGTCGATTTCGATGCGAAGTGCTAAGCAAACAGCATTACTTTGGAAGCCCTTCATATGACCAGGTAAATATTTCAACTGCATATCATAAGGCATCAGATGTCGCAGTAGGCTGCATTATATATATATATATATATATATATATATATATATATACATATATATATATATATATAGTATACATATATGTATATAGATACCTATATATATATATATATATATTTACATGTATGCATATATTCCTTTTCCTATGCAATTTCATGCGTACCAATTCGTTGCATGCATACATCCTTTTATGGGTGTACAAATTGCGTATCCATCTGTGCAGGTATGCATGTATATTCAACCAATGATTATACATGTACATAATATATATATATATACAAATATATATATATTTGTGTATATATATATATACAAAGATATGACGACAACATAGAAACAGGCATTTATATATATAGATGTATTTATAGATGCATAGATATACATACATATATATATATATATGTATATATATTTACAACGCGATATTAAAATACGTAACTTATTGAGACTTCTGGAAATGCATATGTGTACATATGTACATATATACGTATATTTATGCAATTACATATATATAAACATACATAAATATGTAAACATATATATCCACATGTACGCATACATATTGTAGCACCCAAAAAGATAACTCTTATCTTTCGTGTACAATTTACTTGTTTACCGATTGTACATTACTCTA
>OX104063.1:158606874-158702359 GCA_944474145.2 Dicrocoelium dendriticum | reverse complement strand
ATGTACCGATAGCCACCAATAAAATTCAAACTTTTCCGCCGACCTCCTTTCAGACTTTCCCCAACTTAGGCACACCAGTCTTTAAATGGCTCTCACACGCCGCTGTGTCGATTAACCTGACAAAACAAACTCCACAATTTTTGACTTCACGTAAGCTGCTGATGATACTACAATGAAAGTTGCTTCATGCGGTTATTCACCTGATAGTCAGAAAACAGTTTACTTTGGGTTGCCAGTTGCGGGTATTGTCGCCTCATCTCGACTCTTTTCCCTCTCGTCACACAACCTGAGCCGCGTTGCTATCATCGACTTGCTTCAGGGCAAGGTGCACGTTGACTTGATTCGTCGTGCTTATTAAGAGTGGAACAGCTTAACACAGTGTCCGTGACGCATGTCTTATTCAGCATCTGGTCAACACACTCCCGATCTTCACCCTGCTGCACCGCCGTATCCAGTCGATCGGAAAGGCGTAACATAAACTGCTTTTCACTGAGCGTGTTTGAACTCTCTTCAAAAGTTGCCCCAAAGCGCGTTGTTCACTTTGGTCTGCCGCTTTTTCTTCAAATGCACGATATGCTAGGCGTCTCAGCTCACGAATGAAAGTCCTGATTTTTCTCCCGGACGTTGGTATCGTGCATGGAACTACCAGTAGAGGGCGGTTGTGAGTGCTCCAGTAAATGGCGCAAAGTACTCAAGATGCAACTGCAACTTCCTGTTCCATAACGTCACAATATGCAGCGATGTCAAAAGCGTCCCCGCGAGTAAATTCAAGAGAACACTGCCGCCTTGCGACTGTGGAATATGCTGTGCAAAAAGCTGGACTTACTTTTCGCACCTGCACTACGGCATGCCGGTGGAGAACCTTTCAAATGTCAGAAACGTAGGTGGACATTGAAAAATCTGTGTTCGCAATGGCAATTTTTCCAGAGCACCAGAAATTGCATTCTCAACCGATGTTGACTTCCTATCATCACATTCGTCATCGTGCGCAAATGTTGCTTCTGACTGTTTTCTTGTTTTCGGCAGCTCTTCTGGCACACTCGCCACTTTGTTGTATACAACGCAAAGATTTTTATTAGCAACACGTAGCCACTATAAAGGGAACTGAATTTAAGTGTAGACAACGGAAAGCACATTACGGTTGACAGCCTTTCCCGTCTTTTTGACCTACTTCTCTTAAAAAGCAGGCATGGGCATCTGAAAGGCAGACGGGATGCGCCGTTATGGCAACGGCTCAAACTTACTTCTCATGTTGCTGTTTCCATCGTTGCCTACACCGCAAGTTTTGAGTCATTTGCTCATGTAACAGGAGTGGAACAATCAAATTGACACGTTGAACAGGATCGAACGCTCAGGTTTCCCTTTCTTTATTCGTTTATCTATTACTCTTCGAGACGATAGGGATGTGGTTGTCGGGTGAACGTTATTAGCTTGCTGCAGGGAGCCACTTTTACAGTGCGACTTTATAGTAGCGTTTTTCTACTTGGGATGACATTACTTTCTGAATGGACATCGTGAGCATTTTCAGGATTAAAAGGGGAATGTCGTAACCCCCATTTTAATTTCTGCCTGGATAGAGATTCAAAGTAGGCTTGTTGATTGAACTCGCTACTTTTCCAGTCAAATTGCACCATACACCGTGTCTAATGGGTTGTCAGCAGCAAAGCTTCCTGAGTTGAACCTGCTTCTATGCGTTGTAATTTTTAAAGCACGAGTTAGCTTTTTACATGTAATAAGTAGATCTGTATTTGTATAGTAAAGGCCCATTCGTACAGTGATCATTGTACTATGGTGCGGTGTGTGGGGGCGCAGCAGCCGGCTGGGATTCAATTTTAGTACCAAAGGGAAAAAGTATGGTTGGGGAGTCCGACTTCGGTTTTTATGGTTGTGTAGTGCACTGGAGAACATGCACTCTCAGTATCTTGTAACATTAGATGTTATGTTGTTTTAACATTCGGAACGTCCATTTGTTTTACTGGCTGCACGTCCGTTGTCACAAACCGTTTTGGTGAGCACTTTGCTGAACGTTTTCTCGCTCTGTCTGATTTGCTGCCTATTCTTGTAGCCTGTACAATATACGTTGGGTTCAGTCGTCTCCGACTTCTATACTGTCATATTTGGCACGTATTATGTGTCACTGCTTACCGACTAGTATCCCAGGCTCTGCCCAACAATTGGTGTCCCCCTGTCAGGAACACGCCGTCCGCCATTGTGAATTTTCATTTTGGTGAGCTCGTTCCAGTGCTTTTCTGATTCATTACTCGCTATCGTTTTGTTTTCTTATTTGCCGCTTATACTTATTCATTTCTGACGATGAATAGTGCTGAGGATAAACCATCTACGTACGTGGTTAGTGCCGTTGAGCTAGCCTCCCCACCTTTTTGGGAAAGTGATCCGTTTTTATAGTTTGCACATTTAGAATCCACTTTTTACAATTGTAAAATTTCATCTGATAATTCTAAATATCATCAGCTTATGCCCCGGATTCCGCAAAGCGTATCCTCCAAGGTGAGGGACATCATAGCTTGCCCGCCCCCGATGCCAAATATGATACTTTAAAGCAGGCGATTATTCAGCGAATCACGCCCTCTGATAACGTCCGACCTCAGCAACTGTTTAGGGATGTGCAGCTAGGGCGCAGGATGTCTTCAGCCTTGTTTCGACAGATGCAACAGCTCCTAGACACAGCCAGCATGGATAAAGGTATTCTCCGCGAGCTGTGGGTGCAGCGTCTCCCAGAAAGCACACAAGCCATCCTTGCGGTGGCAAGCGCCCTGCCTCTCACAGCAGTTGCAGAACTAGCAGATCGTGTCATGGAACGACATCAGCCAGCGAACGAATCTAGGACGTTCACTCGACTTAGCCTCGTCACAGCCCCGGCGACATACGCGACTAGTGAGCCGTCGGCATTCGATGTTTTATCATCGCAAATAGCGTCATTACAACGTGAAGTCGAGAAACTCTCCCTAGCTCGTAAGCAGGGCAGCCGCTCTAACTCATCAACTCGCCGCACGAAGCCTAACAATTCAGGCTTTTGCTTTTACCACACGCGTTTCGGTAACAAAGCGCGCAAGTGCCAGCAACCATGCAGTTTCTCCGCCGCCAAGCAGGGAAACTTCAGGCCGGCCCGTAATGGCGATTGACGGTGTCGGCAAAGCTCAAAGTCGTCTCATCTACATTAGGGATTATGACTCCGATACCCACTTCTTAGTTGATACCGGGGCGGAAGTCAGCGTCATTCCCCGTATGTCAGGTGAGCCTACCACTTCTATGTCGACAAGTCTCAGTGCCTCCAATGGCACACCAATAGCCACCTATGGTCATCGGTCACTCACCCTGGACCTAGGTCTTCGGCGCACTTTCCCCTGGGTATTCACTGTTGCTGCAGTCCCATTTTGCCATCATCGGCATTGACTTTCTAAGGCATTTCGACCACTTGGTAGATACGAAACGCCAGATAATAGTCGACACTGCAACAAAACTCAGCGTACGTGGCATCACCACCGATGTAACACCTATATCCCCGGTCTATGCATTTCCCCAGACAAGTGTGAAACACGACAGCACGTTAATGTGTCCGATCGAGAGTCCCTAATGCTTCCATCTCTAGGGTGTGTTTAGGTCGTACTATCCGTGGGGCTGCACGGCAAAGCAGTTACTCGGTAGGGGGTTGGACAGCATCGTCACAACCACCTAGTAATGTACCAAACTGGAGGGAATACGCGCTTTATGAACTAAATGCCATTGTCACAGCCACCAAGAGAGGATCTGGTATCAGCTGAATAAGTGCGAACAAGTGTTGATAATTGATAGACTAACATTAATGTAAACGTCATGTGTAAGTAAAATGATGAGGTGCCAGCAATGGCCGTCTAAGGGGTTCACGATCACCTTACTGCCTGGTACAAGGACACGCTTGGACTTGCTACACTCTAATTGTATTTATTTATATACGTGTGGGCCGGCTCCACAGATGAAAAGTGGTCCTCATCCACATGCCACCCGGTCTTATTCCTTCGGGTTTTCACTGGATGTGGGTGTGTGGGTGGCGCAGCACAAGCCCCTCAGGTACTTTCTGTATGCGCAGGCGTTCTGTGGCTGTCCTATGGAGGCCTCAGTGACCAGCAAATCTGGAACTAGATTCAGCCAACCATTATTCTCGAATGGTGAGAAAATGCTCTTAAATAAAGAACAGATCAGGATGTAAAGTAATGCTCTTGCGCGTGGGCACGTGGACGTCTTTTTCGCTTTTAAGATAATTCTAGTCCACTGCTGGGTAGCGCTGGGTTACTATTCGGTAAACATTGACACGTAAGGGAAGTGTCAACTACGAGACAGTATAAAAGTTAGACGCAACTGAACACAACGTGTGTTGCGCAGGCTACACAAGTGAGAAGCGAATCAACCAGCGCAAGAACAGGTGCAACAAAGTACTCATCAAAGCAGTTTGTGCAAATGTAAGTGCCGTCAGTAAAGCAATTGGAGGTTTTGAATGTTACCGTAACGGTAAAATCCAATGTGGCAAAATACCGAATGTTTCCAGGTAACCTACAAGGGCTTCCCTCTAGAAAACTGAAGAATGGAAGCCTTCAATGGAGATGTTAGTGGAGGAAAACGGGGGGTGAGAATGGGTGCGAACAGTAACAGGTGCTTTAACACAGGCGTCCAAGCTGAAGTGTGTAGCGAAGTTCGCTGTGTCCATGCTTTTTAATTGTCTATGTTGATCGTGTGGACCAGAGTGCATCATCGGTGAGCCGTCGGGGGCTGGTCGGACTGCGGAAAGCGGGCCAGTCCAGAAAGAGGCCGACAGGACATTCCCTTTTGCTGCAGAACAGATTGTGTGTTTGGGAAGTGTCACTCCCCTACCGCGCTCAAGTCCACAAGCCTCGTCTCAGAAAGAACTCCGGGCGTCTTCGTCGGTAAAGCGTTTGGGGATCAATCCGGTCGAAGTCGTCCGCGGCCGAGGGCGACCGACTGTTCCTTAGGCAAGGAAGAGGTTCTCAGCCCGCTGGCGACTCAAAAGTTGCCGTTAGCCGGTTGGCGCACCACTCGAGAGTGGCCTTGGCAGTTCCGGTGGTTGAGTTCCTGGTAGGTAGAACTCAATGTGGTGGGCAAGGGTCCTGGGATCGACTTGACGCCGACGAGGTAACATAGTACGCTTGATAAAGTAAATACGCTTTTTAAGTTTTTATACTGTTTTGGGATATCTTTCGTTTACTTCGAAAATGGTTTGTGGATGTGACACACGATTACCACTGAAGGCGAAAGAGGCATGTTAATCTAAATAGCAAAAGTCTATAAAATGTGGAAAAAGAACCGGACCATTGAGCTGTCTTCCCACTTTGGTCAGTTGTCTGGGGTTTAAGCAGGGTAGGTTGAAGGTCAAAGGAAACGGAGGGTATCAGGATATCCAGTGCTCCGAAAGTCACCGCAGGTGCGGGTGTTTGAGTGATAGCATCAGGATGGGTTGCAATTGGCTCGTCAAAATATCCACCTTGTGTCAAGAATGGTCACCACTGTTCGATGACCATGCTTTTATATAGAGGCCTGCTTCAGAGTCCATTGCCGGGCTCGGAAAAGGCCAGTGTATGGAAGTTGGTGAACGTGCTGCACTGCGTCGGTGCGGAGGAGGACGTGAGTACAGGTAGAGTCCGCCGTGCATTTGCAGATCTCTAGCCTGCTCAAGGGCGGAGGCAGTCGTAGGGAACGCATGCGTTAAGCGACGGTGGACGCAAAGATAGGCGGTGGTATACTTTACAATGCGGGAAGCAAAACGAACTCACCTGGAAAATTTAGCGCTGTACCGTAAACCAGCCCTGCTGGTGCGCAACGCAAATCAGCTTTGATGCTGCTATCAAATCCTGTAAGTACGTGCAGAAAGTATTCGCCAATTCTAGGGTCCTAGTTGACCTGAGCGTGGCATAAGGCTGCCTATGAAAGCGTTCAGATAAACCGCTATCCCTAGGGTGATACGATCTGGATTGATAGCGAAGACAGCCAAAAATGCAGCATAACGTATCGAGTTGTGAAGATTTATAACCATTCCAAGGGCGGTTGTAATCGCAGATGGGCGAGTGTAGTGCGTAACCCAAAGATCTAAGAAGGCTCGGATAACAGTCGCAGCTGTGCACTGTTACGGGAATGGCTTATGGCAGTACGACAATGTGTAAATGTATACGACTCCCCGTCAAAGAGGCAAGAGATCTACAAGGTATACGTGTACATGCAAGAATTGAGAGCCCAGTGCGAGCAATGAGCGAAGAGGACCGCAGGTGTGACGATGCATTTTGGAGTGCTGGCATTGAAGGTAGGCCTGAGCTCAGGTGCGAACATCTTTGTTTACGCTTGTTCCAAACGAAACGTTCGGTGACCAGTTTCCAACCTGCACGGATACCGGGATTTGCTAGTGAGCATAGGGCGGCAAAACTGTGCGTCGGGACGAGACGGGCCTGCATGGTCTAGGACAACCTGTGGATGTGTCACATAGAATAGTTCCTTCCGTGCTATAGAGAGGAACAGGTTCCACATGCAGCGAAGTAGACTGCAGCGTCTGTTATATGGCTTCAGCTTGAGCCGGAGCCGATGCAATGGTGGCAAGTTTGACGTTAGGCAAATATTGGAGAGTGAGATGGACGCGTGAGAGAGCGTTGGCGACGGAATATAGGACACCTGAGACACGACTTATGTCATAATTGAACTGCGTGCCAAAGGCTAGATGTCTTGTTTTCCGGAGTGAGTACTTGTCGGGGGCAGAGTTGAGGACGAAGATGAGTGGTTTGTGGTCAATGTAAACCGCGAAAGCGCGGCCGTTTAGTGCATGACGGAAGTGACGAATAGCTAAGTAGATGGCAAGCAGTTCTCTGTCAAATGTGCCGTTGCGAGATTCTGCTGGCTGCAAGCCTTTGGAGAACAACCCAATGGGTTGCCATTATCAGCCAACGTGTTATTGAAGGACGGCCCTTACCGCGACGTTTGAGGCATCAGTCGTAATAAAAATGGATGCAGTCCATTCGGCATGAGCGAGAACTATGTTGGAGCTATCATCCTTAAGCTCGGTGAAGGCTCTCTGTGCTGTGTCCGGGAAAGCGAACTTACGTTCATCCCTATGAGTAAGTCAGTCAGAGGTTGCATGCTCTGATCGCATCGCGGAATGAATCGTCTATAGTAGTTGCCGAAACCACGAAATCGGCGGACGAGCTTGGACGAAGTCTGAGCTGGATACTCCTTAATGACCTGAATCTTATCAGAAAGGACTTCGATACCAGTCGATGAAACGTGGTGGCCTAGGAATTCTACTGTTGCTTTTCCGAGTTCACACTAGTCGGTTTGACGGTGACACCGTGTTGGAGCAAGTACTGAAAGAGAGTTCGAAGGTGGTCAACGCGTTCTTGTTCCGATGGACTGGGTACTAAAATAGAATCGAGGTAGGACCAAGCGAAGTCTAGGCCACGAGTGCTATCGTGGAGGAAGCGCCGGGAGGTTTGTGCGGCGTTGCGCAGTCTACATGGCAATCGTAACAACACAAAAAACCGAAAGGCATGATATCGGCAGTTCTAGGAATGTCCTTTATTCTGCAGGTATCTGGTGATAGGCGCGAACCAGATCGATCTTGCTGAAGGTTGTCTTACCTGTGAGACATACCGTAAGGTCCTGCATATGTGAGGTGGGATAGCTATCTAGGACAGTTAGCAGGTTGAGTGTGCGGTAGTCATCGCAAGAGCCCCGGTCACTATTTTTCTTGGGGACCATCTGTAGGGAAGAATACCAAGGGCTGTCTCATGGGCAGGTTATTTCAAGCGCGAGAAAGCGCGGAAACCTCACCCTCGCTACCTTAGGTGTTTCGCGTGATAAGAGTCGCGGCCGACATGAGACGTGTAGGCCATTCGTTCGTACCTGGCGCGTGACTTGGGAGGCCAGGAGCAAAGCTGCGTTCATTTGCCGAACAAACTTGAAGTCCTTGGAGCAGAAGGTGGCGTAGACTGGCGAGGTCTGGGGAAAGGCGTAGACGGGGTTGTTGAATGTGATATCGGCGTTGATGCCACGTGCACTGAGTTTCTTTGCAGTTTCAACTATCACCTGGCGTTTTGCATCGACCAAGAGGTCGAAATGCCTGAAAGCCAATGCCGATGATAGCAAAGGGGCTACAGCGACGGTGAATACCTAGCGAAACGTGCGCTGAAGACCTAGTTATAGCGTAATCGACCGATGACCGTAGGTGGCTATCGGTGTCCCCTTGGCGGCACTTAGGCTTGCCGACAAAGCAACGGTAGGCTTACCTGGAGTAGGGGAATGACGCTGACTTCCGGCTCGGTAGCAACTAAGCACTTGGTCTGAGAATCCTAATCCATAAGGTGGATGAGACGGCTTTGAGTTTTGCCGACGTCGTTCGTGGCCATTACGGGGCGGCGTGGCGGCTCACATGTAGCGGAGTGGCTACATGGCTGTACGCACTTACGAACTTTACTACCGCAACGCAAATGGTAAATCAGTAACCTATGGCATCAGGGTCTGTGCGACAGGGTGATGATCCAGTGCGGCTGCGGTGCTTACGGTTTAAACTGAGCTTCACGACCTGGCGTTGAAGCGACGCTGTATGCGATGATAATGCGTTTATTGCCGACGATTGGCTAGTTGTGGGTGTCGGTTTGGTTTCGCCAGTGCAATGTAGCTTAGGTGCCCTGGTTTTATTTTCCTGGCTGGTTGGGTTCGATGACTCGGTCTGCTAGATCTGCATGTGCAGGGATTTGCTGGGCTCTTGTTACTGCAAGTATAGCCTGAATGTTTTCTAGAAGGCATTACATTCAAAATTTTTGTGAGTCCCTACTGCCATATAGGACGTGCCGGTGAGCTGTTGCATTTCCTTCAACTAGGCTAACTTCATCCCAACTCATGGTTGCAGCTCACTTGCTAGTTTCTGCAAACGGCCTTTTCCAGAATGCATGAGTTACTGAATAATAGCCTGTCTACCATTCTGGTATTTCCTTACAAGAGGGGGACAAATTATGATGTCTCTCAGCTAAGAAGATATTCTCTGAGGAATGCGCGAAATTAGCTGAGTGTTTAAGGCGAACTCAAAATAAATCTTACGAATGTACCAATGAGTTCTAGATGCAAAAACATAGAGCAGATACATTCCCCCAAAAAGGTGGCGGGGTTATCGCACTTGTGTTGACCAGGATATGCTCTATGGCGCTAACCGCGTATGAAGATGGATTATCCTCCATACCGTCTATGCAAAAGGCGAATAAGTACGTGGTAGATGAGAAAACATGTGGATTAAAAGTGATGAGGCAAAATTCACTGGAACGAGTCCATTAGAATGAACGTTCAAAGCGGCGGACGGCCTGTTCTGGACCGAGGTGGAGCCTCGGATACTTGTCAGTAAGCAGTGATACGTAAGCGACGTGGCAACTAAGGGACAGCATAGAATTTGGAGGCGACTGAACCCAATGTATACTGTGCGGACTACAAAAGTAGGAAGCGATTCAAACATCGCGAGGAACGGTGCAGCAAAATACTCACCAAAAAGATTTATGAAAAAAGAAGCGCCGTTAGTAAAGCAAGTGGAGGTTTTGAAGCTTACCGCAGCGGTAAAATCCAATGTTTCAAAATACTGAAACAGCGTGTTTTACGGTACACTCTACCATTAACCCTTAACAACCAAACTTTTGAGCATTGGCGAAATGTTTCTCAACACTATTATGCAGCTAATGAAAACTATCCAACATTATCTTAGGTTGGACTCCGACGGCATCTTTCAACTGCTCTTAAAGTATGAAGGCCAGATTTAACAACCTTTTTGTCAAATATGCTCACTTTATCGCTACAGACTAACTCTTTTACCGATTAATGGAAACCTCTTTCATCATCCCAAGAACTATGTTGCTAAACAACAACATATTCATCCTACTCCCACCATCATTATTATGTTTGAAAACTTAGACAAGAAAACGTTAAAGGAATCCCTTACTTCCATGAGCCTGTTGAGCACACCTCAACATGGCTTCCTTGATTGACTTTCCTGCAAGACTTGATAGCTATACTAACTTCACTTCACTTCAGCATTCATAGACTCCAATTATTCAATAAACATTTGAGCATGTATCCCACAAACAGTTGTTGAGAAAGTTGTACCCTCTGGAACTCGTTTTTAAGTTGGCTTTCCTACTACCATAGCAGTCACTTTAACTAGTCACTTTGGGTGACCACCACTCTTCTCTTCGCCCAGTTAACAACGACACCGTCCAAGCAACAGTATTTGGCCCTTTGCTTTTTCTCCTCTACTTCAGTGATATTGGCATATCTATCAAAAAATAGCCAACTTTTGCTGCTTACTGATGACATGAAGCTTGTTTATAAACACCGTCGTGATGCGATTCAGAGCACACTGATTTCAATTAAAACTCTTCAATCTCCTGAAAAATGATCTGAGAAGTATCTGACAAATCAAACATGTCATATGTTTGCTCGAAACTTGATAGGTCCATTACATAACAAAAGTATGTACATATGGCTGTGAACCCCGAACTTGGGATCCGATATTCTTACGAGATCCGCTTTCCTGAACAAGCTCAATACCAAATAGCTTCAACCAGCAAATCCGTTGATAACATATGCCGCAAAATCCATACAGTCCCTGCCACCTTGGAATTATTTAAGACCCCCACTTGTGCTTCAACTGCATCTTTCGCAGCATGAGGAACTTGGACAAGAAACCGGTTGAAGGGCCCCAAAACGTTTGTTCATTAGCTCGTCCAATCTTACCTCTCTCTTGCTTCTCTGGCTGCGATGTTTGAACCGAAACTTGATACACCTACAACATCTATTACACTAGTAATTATAATGCTACCTACCTAACTTAGAGATAAAGCACATTAACCGTCATACATCGCAACAAAAATTTACACTGCTGATACCAGGGGCTCAAACAATTTCCACATCAGATACGCCGTTTTGCGGAACGGTTTACCAAACACAAACTGGACATTGAAAACTCTACGCTATTCTACGCCAAACTCGACAGCTTCGGAAAGCTGAAAGCTGCATTGTCTGTGTGCTCTACCGAGAACAGCTGATTAAACTTACCAGGATGACGTAGCGTACTTGAAAACACACTTTCAGTATTTTGCAACCCTGGATTTTACCGTTGAGGTAACCTACAAAACGTCCACTTGTTTTATTGACAGCACCTCCAATGGCATAAACAGCTTCCATGGGTACCTTGCTGCACCGTTTCTCGCGCTGGTTGATTCGCTTCTTACTTTTGTGGCCTGCACAATATACGTTGGATTCAGCTGTCTCCAACCTCTATGCTGTCCCTATTTGACGCGTCTCATATGTTCTATTGATTGCTGACTAGTATCCTAGGCATCACCCAACAATTGGTGATCCCGGTCCAGAACACGGCGTCCGCCATCTAGAAATTTCATGCTGGTGAGCTTGTAATGGTAAGGTATATCACCTGGAGCGACAGGAATTTGTTAATAATCCCGGACATGCTGAAGGTTGGAAGAAATGGTTTGTCATATTAACCGAGGGAGAAATCGTGAAGATGCGTGGTCGGTTACCTGTCTGGTACAGCAACATTTTCAGTGCGCGGTAGCCACCTCAAGGTCGCCAGTCCCTGCACGACTTTCTAGGCACCATGGGTAGAAGAGATGACTTTAGGCTGTCGAAAGATCGGGCGATTCCCAAGCGCAGCATTGTGCGAAACCGGCCTTGGCGGTGGCGAACTTGTCGGGTGGCAGCCGACGAGGTCAGGAAATGACCGGCGGTCCTCTCGTAATAACAGGGTGCATACTCACTTTCTTAGGGTCTGGAAATTTGCTGGACGACTGGTGTAGCACAGGAAACTGGCGGAGCAGCGCGATGGTCACGTTTTCAGTAGGTAGTGCCAGTCGAAGACCGATCGAGCTGTCGCGAAGCTTCCCGCAGCTAAAGTCGACTATCAGGCCAAACTTCGGGAGAAAATAAGCACAATGATAGGACACTGGATGTCTGCGATTAGGAAGGCGAAGGGAATGGTTTGTCAAATTCCTAGCTCAAGTGTGAGGAATTTTGGGCCACGTGTTGGGATCTTAGTGTTGTTGCTTCGCTGCAGCGTAATGCCAGTAGGAAGCAGGTAGCAATTTTCTAATCAGCGAAGTAGGATGCTGACCTCAGCACCGATGTCAACTAAAGAGGATTGGATGCTGGGTCGCGGGCGTAGAAGAGGCGGCTAGGCGTTTGGCCAGATGCAGCTGATACCGTTACTAGACAAATCGGGCGTTTCCCTGTGGAGGGTAGCGGCGGGCTGTTGGATGGGTACCTCCAAGTCGACACTTCCTGGCATTATTAAAAAGTAAAGATGGCAATGGCAAAGGTCGTGTTAGTTATTGGACAAAAGACGTCTGCTACTTGAGGACCGCCCTGGTAATAGCAAGTGCTTTGTAAAGCACAGCAATTGTAGGTATATCAAACGGTGTCATCGAACCGCACTAGCCAGACATCGAAACCCAAACACCTAAGCAATTTTCTCCTGGCAAAACCAGACCGACACCCATAACTAGCCAATCGTCGGCAATAAACGCATTATCATCGCATACAGCGTCGCTTCAACGCCAGGTCGTGAAGCTCAGTTTAAACCGTAAGCACCGCAGCCGCACTGGATCATCACCCTGTCGCACAGACCCTGATGCCATAGGTTACTTATTTACCATTTGCGTTGCGGTAGTAAAGTTCGTAAGTGCGTACAGCCATGTAGCCACTCCGCTACATGTGAGCCGCCACGCCGCCCCGAAATGGCCACGAACGACGTCGGCAAAACTCAAAGCCGTCTCATCCACCTTATGGATTAGGATTCTCAGACCAAGTGCTTAGTTGCTACCGAGCCGGAAGTCAGCGTCATTCCCCTACTCCAGGTAAGCCTACCGTTGCTTTGTCGGCAAGCCTAAGTGCCGCCAAGGGGACACTGATAGCCACCTACGGTCATCGGTCGATTACGCTATAACTAGGTCTTCAGCGCACGTTTCGCTAGGTATTCACCGTCGCTGTAGCCCCTTTGCTATCATCGGCATTGGCTTTCAGGCATTTCGACCTCTTGGTCGATGCAAAACGCCAGGTGATAGTTGAAACTGCAAAGAAACTCAGTGCACGTGGCATCAACGCCGATATCACATTCATCAACCCAAACCACTCATCTTCGTCCTCAACTCTGCCCCCGACAAGTACTCACTCCGGAAAACAAGACATCTAGCCTTTGGCACGCAGTTCAATGATGACATAAGTCGTGTCTCAGGTGTCCTATATTCCGTCGCCAACGCTCTCTCACGCGTCCATCTCACTCTCCAATATTTGCCTAACGTCAAACTTGCCACCATTGCATCGGCTCCGGCTCAAGCTGAAGCCATATAACAGACGCTGCAGTCTACTTCGCTGCATGTGGAACCTGTTCCTCTCTATAGCACGGAAGGAACTATTCTATGTGACACATCCACAGGTTGTCCTAGACCATGCAGGCCCGTCTCGTCCCGACGCACAGTTTTGCCGCCCTATGCTCACTAGCAAATCCCGGTATCCGTGCAGGTTGGAAACTGGTCACCGAACGTTTCGTTTGGAACAAGCGTAAACAAAGATGTTCGCACCTGAGCTCAGGCCTACCTTCAATGCCAGCACTCCAAAATGCATCGTCACACCTGCGGTCCTCTTCGCTCATTGCTCGCGCTGGGCTCTCAATTCTTGCATGTACACGTATACCTTGTAGGTCTCTTGCCTCTTTGACGGGGAATCGTATACATTTACGCATTGTCGTACTGCCATAAGCCATTCCCGTAACAGTGCACAGCTGCGACTATTATCCGGTCTTACTTATATCAGTGGGCTTTGCACTTCGGATGATCCTCCACTACTGTATCTGCCATGAGTAAGTGTTTTTACTTACACTTTTAGATAACTAAATGTATGTATACCGACTAATCCAGGCAAGAATTTTGGACGGTACCTGCATTCCGCTGTATTTTTTAGGGCAGCATGTTTTGCAGGACCAGGAGCGGGCGAAGTACACAATTAGTCGGTAGTTTAGACTTAAACTATTTATTTATTTATTTATTTACATGGCCCATCGATTTCATGATATCTATCCTCACAGATTCATAGTATAACATTACCTGCAAAGATCACTGAGGACAGACCTTCGACGCTCACCTGGACACGGAAGCAACACAGAACAAGGAAAGCACCCGCACTTCGCAATCCTCACACTCTTATAGGGCCAGAAAAGTAAACAAATCAATACAAGTCCCCTGAGTCGTCTGATTTCAACAGCTCCAACCACTTGCGGTCGACTCCGATGGAGACTACACAACCGTGGGAAACAAATTGGCGAAACTTGACTGCAGATATCCGCGAGGGTTACCGGTCAGATGCAATCTTGTCAATCATACCACGTCGACAGTGTTCCAGGACTTTGTGGGTTTTCGTCTGGCAAGCGTTTTCTCTACAAAGTCCACAAATGTCTGTTTAACAAGAATGCGACATGGCGGATGTGATTCGCCACTCAGTACAGTCACCGCCCCTCCTAACACATATTGGCAAGTTGACTGATACCTCTTACAAATGCTGTGCATATATCCGCTCTCGTACGAACACGCCTACATATTTGATCAGTTACATGCCACTATTCTTAACTATTTCTGCAGCTTTTTCCTCACGCTTCACTCACCTGACCAGCATTGTGTGCACAAGCTTATCGGACTAGTTCCTCATCAACATAACTCACCTTAGTAGTCTGCTTATTATCTCCACATCTCGCATCCTGTTGATTTAGACCGTACAATCTTTGAGCCGTACGGCCTCAAACTACTGACTCCATGTGTACTACTCCCGCTCTTGGTGTTGCTATTCATGCTACCATGTACCATATGGCAACATGCTGATCATGCCCAAAGGCGTGCTACGCTTTGTCGAGAATAACCTATTTAGTTATTTATTTAATAAGGTCATTGAACTTTAATATGTTGGGGAGGGCATGACCCGGTGATGCTGTGTAAACAGTGCATGGCAGATGAGTGAAACGTGAAAAAAGCAGCAAAATTATTTTAAGTATAGTAGCTTGTCACTGATCAAATACGTAGGCGTAGTCGTATGAGAGCCCCTATAGGCACAGAGGTTGTGCTATGCTGTATCTGTCAAACTGGTCAATGCTTGGTTAGGGCCGTGAATTTATTGAGTAGCGAGTCACCTCCGACACGTGGCGGGGTTGTCAAACATACATTTGTGGCTTTTTGTACAGCAAACGCTTTCCAGGCGAAAGCCCACCAGTCCTGGAACTCTACCGTCCGGTGACATGCCCTGGACAAGCTTGAACCTGCCCGGTTGTCCTCGCGGTTATTCGCAGTCATATTTCGCAATTTGTTTTTATAGGGCTGTATGGTTGTCTTCTTCGAAGTCGACCGCGCGTGGTTGGAGCTCTTGAAGTCGGACGACTCAGGTGATTTGTATTGACTCGATTAGTTTTCCAGATTCATTTAGTGTGTCAGGACTTCGAAGTGCTGGTGATCTCATTGTCTCGGGTATATTCCCTGGCCACGCGTGCGTCGCGCGTATCTCTTCATAGAGGTTTCGTGCAGATAATTATATTCCTGCACTACTATCCACGCTTTCGCCGCATTCATACCACAGCGTAACACCCCGCAGCCAACGGTTTAGTCGAGCGTTTCCATAGACGGCTGTAGGCCCATCTCAGAGCCTTCTCCGACCCTAACTGAAGCAAAAACGTTCCGCCTGTACTCTTAGGCATTCGCAGCAGCATCAAAGCCGCTTTGCCTTGCGCACCAGCAGAGCCGGTTTACGACACAACGCTAGTTGCCAGGTAAATTCCTTTTGCCTCCCGTATTGCCGAGTATGCCTCCGCATAACGTTACATCCACAGTGTCTCAACGCATGCGTTCAAGCCAACCGACTCCGCCCTTGAGCAGACTAGAAATGCACAAATGCAAAGCGGACTCTACCTGCCCTCACGTCTTTCTCCGCGCCGACGCAGTGCGGCGCCCTCACCAGCTTCCATACACGGGCCCTTTCCGAGTCCTGCAATGGACTCTGAAATATATCTCTATAGACAAGCATGGTCATCGAACAACGGTGGCCATCGACCGCCTCAAGGTGGCTTTGTTGACGAACCACTTGCAACCCATCCTGATGCTACCACACAAGCACCCGTACCTGCGGTGACTTTCGAACGCTGGAAATCCCAAAACCCTCCGTTCCACTTGTCTCGCAACCTACCCCGACTCAACCCCAACAACTGGCCGAGGCGGTAGACAGATGAAACATCCGATCCGCTTTCTAGGTTTTATAAACTTTTGGTAATTCTACTAAAATGCCATTTTCGTCTTTGGTGGCAATCATGCGTCTCCTTCATAAAACTTTTGCAAAATTGACTATAAGCTCGAAACATGTTGAAAACCTAAATAGCGGATTCGCTTTATGACACCTGCCCTGTTCTTATTTTGGCGTTGAGCCACTCCCAGGACCCCTGCCCATTACTCTGAGTTCTACCGTGCAAATGCAACCGCAAGAATTACCAAGGCAACCCTAGAGCGACTCATCAACCAGCTCAAAGCCACCTCCCTGTGACGCGCCAGCCGACCCAAAGCCCCCTTCCTGACCCAAGGAAAGGTCAAGCGCCCTCGGCTGCAGGCAGTCACGAACGGGCTGGTCCCCATAATCCTGGCTACACTTGGCCGACGATGACCCCGGTTTGCTTTGCGGGAGCAGGACCATGGACTAGCATGCGGTGGAGGGTGTGACACCGCCCAAGCGCATCGTCGGGCCTGCAGTGGAGGGAATGTCCAATGGGCCTTTTACTGGACTAGCCAGCTTCTTGCATTCCTACCATCCCACCCCGACGGCCGATTGATGGGGCACTCTGGTACACAAGATCATCATAAATAATAAATAACAAAAGTTTGGACTTAGCGGACCCTGCTACACACCCCAGCTTGAAAGCTTTTGTTTAAGCACATGCAACTATTCGCATTCATCTTCACCTTCCTTATTTCCCATACTAGCAGCTCCAACAAAGGCTACCATCCTTCAGCCTCCTAGTGGGTCCCTGTAATTTACCGGAAAACACACTCTTTCAGTAGTTTGCAACATTGGATGTTACCTGTGTTTAAACCACCAAACGTCCATTTGTTTTATTGACAGCACCTCCAATTTCAAGAAAATGCAACATGTATATCAGCATATTGCCAACAACTAGGTGCACAATAAGGCAATAGTATTTCGCATTTTATGCAGCATATTCAGGGACTCCGGGGGAGGCTCCAGCATTTACACAGCGCTCTCCCCGAAGGGACAGTGTAAACAGCTTTTCGATCTACGTGTGGACTATCAGTCACAGATCAGTCTTCTATGAGGTCATCTGGTAAAACGTGAGCAGCCGCTGAGGGAGAATCTGGCGACCGGATCCTAGCAGGCTCCCGCCTTTGTCCTTCCTAGGGTTGTTGAATGTAAGGGTATTTGTAAAAACGGTTCACAGGGGTATCAGTTCGACGGAAACTGTTCATTTCACTAGTCCAGACGTTTGGAGCATTTTTACACCTGCGACCGCTTTGTGAGGCAGACTTGGAAAACGATAGAGACAATATTGTGTGACATTAACAAGGGCCAACCTAAAACCTTAAGATTTTTGAGGTTTCGGAACGCTTTACTCTTTTCAGGTGTTGCAAAACATTCTGCTGTTTTGTTATTTTCAGAAATGGTATTCTATGAACTATGGGCTGGCGGGGCTTAATGTTCCTACCCTTACGTTTAATTACATGCCAATTATAGCTTTCACGATAGTGTTTTGATTTTGTGCTCATTGGAATGCTCATTTATTCCTCTAGTTAAAAGCGGGTTAAAAACAAACCAACAGCAGACGCACGCTAATATTTAAGGAAACGGGACAAAAATTACGATGTGGACTTTTGCCCCACTGCATGCTAAAAACTCACAGCCCTTGGGGCAAAATGTCCTAAATCATTGTACAACTACATTGAAATAACACGCGTTTTGTACGGAATACCACTTATTTTAATAAAATAGCCTGATAATATAGTCCTCCCCCTTTCCTAAACGTTTACCTTCTCCCTGCCGCGTGGCGAAACCCTAAGGCTGAGACACGTTATTATTCCGCCACGTCACCAAGGTGGATAGACGCAAAATGTTTGCACTTTCTGTCCAATAAACAACACTCCATTATATCCTGTTTAATAGAAAGGCTAGTGAAAACGCAGATCTTAGGTTATCTGTAAGGGGAAAGGGCCATCCATGAGCCTCAGCATGGGTTCCTCACAACACGATCCTGTGTCAAGGATGAAGTATATTGGTTGTCCTTATCACCGAATCCATGGCTGCTGATAAGGTGGTAATAAGGTTGCATCTTGGTACGAGTAACTTATTCGATCGAGAACCACATCACCGCCTAATGAATAAGGGTGGAGGTTATGGCGTACGACAACCACCAATAAATTGGTGTCGCTCTTATCTTAATCAGCCTACGTAAGCTGTTAAAATAGAATGGGTTGAATCAACTATCAAAGAGTTTCCAACTGGTGTTGTTCAAGGCATCATACTAGGTCCGTCTTCTTCCTAGGTGACGTGTTAATGCACCGTCACCCCTTCTTTTCGTAGCTATGTAAAAAGCATCTATACCTTTAAACCAAGCCACCTATTACCTGAACCAGACAAAATCCTCCAGGACATAGGAGGTTTAGAGTATTGGTGTCATAAGTGGCAGATGCATTTCTCAGCCGAAAAGTCTGTAGCGCTCCAAAAGATAAATATTATCTTTTGGCTGCAGTTTTGTTGATGACCAATTATACACCCTTCTTTCTTGTTTTAATCTTCCTTACATTACGTCCATTTTGACCCACGTCTGGCTCGATACGACTGTTTTGTAAGCTCCCGCGCTAAAGTGCTTGCTCTTGCTTTGCTTCATCCGTCCGCCTCTGATGGCCAATCAAATACAATCCGCTGTGTCCGACTGCCATTGCCATCTGATATCCGCGCTTAATTTCGCGCACGGTCTCTGTCTACTATTTACTAGACCTACGAATTAATGACGCCGATTCGGGAGCGCGAATTTAAAATTTTCCCATCGTTTGTAGTTTCAGGCGAGTCCGCTCCTTTTTCTGAACCATATACGTATATTCATTTGTTTCTTACGTAATTTTGGTAGTGTCGTCACTTTCAATTCACACTGCAAATGCGGCACCGGGGTCGTTTCAATGTGTAAACATGCTTATTTTGGCTATTCCAAGTTTCATGGAACACAGCCCAGAAGTTGAGTTTGCGCTATTCGAGACTGAACTGGAAAATAATGTCAGTAAGACTGCTCGTGCGAAGTACAACTAGCTCGTCCCACGCCTTCCTTCGTCGGTTTTGACGCTGGTTAAGGGGCATTCAGCTCTGCCCATCAAAGGAAGCTAGTGATTCTAAGAAAACTACAGCTCAGCGATGGGCTCGACTTGAACAGCTAAATGGTCTCAAGCTGGTAGCTCGCAAGCCATCGATATTGCTCCGAGAAACTCAGCGTAGCGCTGCCCCATTACACTTGAGCGAAGAAGGGATGAAGGAACTGTGGTTTGCTCGTCTCCCTGAGTCATTGACAGTAATCCTGTACATGTTTCTGGATACGTCCCTGAAAGAACTAGCTACCAAGGCGGACGCTGCGTTTGAGCGTCTTGCGCAACCGAAGGCTAATAACCCCTCTGACGTATGCTCACCGTTTAAACCGCCTCTCCTAGTCGTTGCAGGTCTTCAGGCCTCTGTGACCCTAAAGGAGAGGAAATTGCGCAACTTAGCAGCAGGCTAACAGCAATGAAGACTTCGAAGCAGCGTACGCCGCGGTCGGATGCAGACCACGTTTTGGCTATCTTTCATTGTGGCTCCTCTAGGCCTGCACTCGTACGTTTTGTTCGACGAAAAAGCGCATTATTTTCTACAGGTTTTCAGTCAGACAATATCCGATCCGCCGCGTGCTTCTATTGAGAAGCAACGTGGCTGGGTTTCATAGAGAGGTTAAATAGGTTCAGTAGAAGAAGGTGGATGGCAGAGCCCCTTTGTTTAAAAATTATGGAGGGAAAACTATCATGGCCTTTCGGTAGGCGGACTCGGCAGGGGTGATGGATTTTACTGATGTCATGTACGCTAAAAACAGTCAAATTCACTGGGTCAGTAGTAAGCGCTTTAAGTGGTGTTAATGGTGTGTCGCTGTCCTTATCGTTGAAGGATAAGCGGGAGTGGTGTATAAGGTCTTAAATAATTGATGGGTCTTCGGTCAATGCTGGTGGCTATAGAAAGCTAGTGGGGACATTATTACCGGCCCCCTACTGCGGTTGAATATTCTGACAAGTCCTTAATTTTGCTTGGGCTAGAAAGCGCATCACGTTATTCGTAACAGCATTGCTCAGAACCATTGGATTCAACTTTGGTGGAGGTTTTGAGGTTTAAGTATTAGGGTGATAGCCTGAGTATTTCTATAGACACTTGCTGTTTGCCGTTTTCGTTTCAAAACTGAATGTGCCGCTATGTCAATTATTAGCCTAAAACCCACATAGCGCGTATTAAAAGCATGCGTATCTAGGTAGATGCTGGAAGTTGCGTAAAAGATTTTGGTTGCTTCTTCTAATTATTGAGTAAGTAAGAATCTATCCCACAGGGCTGCTCTTAGTGGAATTGTAAGTGTCGCGTAAGCTGCCTTGCGGTATGGCCGGGGGTAATCGTCACGGTCTTTATGCACAACGGTAGCGGGTGGGAAGAGGTTTAGAGCCACCATGTTGTGGTCGCTGCATTGCAGGCGGTGGCTTATGCTTGCAGCCCTTGTTGAAAACCGTGTAAAATCGGGTCTAAACCGCCATCTCATTTTGTAGCAGATAGACGATTCTGAGGCCAGCGAAGCATCGTGATGCTTGAGACGAATTTCATTAGTTTATGTGGGGAGATGTGGTAGAGCTAGACAATAAAGCACAGGCAAGAGCCACCTACTAATTAGTATTTAGTGGATTGCGTCAACCTAAAGGGAACTTTATTAGTTAATTGGCTGACGTCGGAACCGTTTTAATGAGGGTGGAAGTAGATGTCTTCCGGCAGGAGGCTAAATTTGTTCACCATGGCGGTGATCCAGCATGTCAGGGTTGTTATCGAGTAGCGGATCAACCACGAGGTGCGCAGTAATTGTACCGTTGGCGTATATAATAGCCTGCTCTGCATATGAGGCGCCCGGTTGCATGGCTGTTATAGCCCATGATCTGGAAGCCAAGGACACGCATCACGCACGAGTTAAGTGTCCACGAGCTGCCGCGCTTCTGTCTCATTTGATGTGACCTTCTAAATAACCTTAATGTATGCTTGCATTCTTCCTGGTTGTTGTCCTTTCTTTAATCGGCCTTTTGTAGCGCCGTTCTAGCGACCTTCCTTAGCTCTTCAGCTCAGCGCACAGCCGATCCTTAGCCTCCTCTTTCTTGATGTTCAGCCTTCCATTACTCTCTGCAACGTCTTCGACAATTGCTCATGTAGGAGTCCAGCTATCTCACTGGATTTTCCTGGCTCAGTTTCCCTCAGCAACCTAACATGATTGGAGTGTTTGGAACCCACTTGGAATAGCTCATCGTGGCATTTTTCTTATGGGTATATAGAGCTTAGGGTAGTTATACCTTGGTCACGTTACTTGAGTGTTATTGCTAATTTCTTCCACTGCGAATAACCGAGCGTGCAATCAGGCGGTAAGCTGCGTTGCCAGCTGTATATTAGTGTTCAACGTGCTTTACGGTAGTGTTCCGGGACGTCATGGATTTTTGCCTGGCAAGCCGTTGAACTAGACTACCCGACAACAATAATAAAGACCCTCGCCCTCAACCAGCTTTCACTCGAATCTGGCACCAATTTAGATATCGCACCTACGCCCTTTATGACACTGCTAAAAGGGAAATATCCACGGAGTCGCTTCAGTACGAGTCCGATATGTGTGAGTTAACTGCTGAAGCCGCGACCTTGCCTGTCGTTTCGCCCACTACGCCCGTCAAGAAGAACGAAGCAATACTGCGCGCCTCTGCGGAAATTCACAAATATCCTGTAACGCACGAAAAAGTGTCTGTTACCCGCACCTCCAGCGAAACCAGCGAAACGCTGCAGGACGAACGAACCACGGATTAGTAAAGCTTTGACCTAAGACTACCATAATACTGGGAGGTACACGCCAGCGCCTAGACTCAGCCGAGGCCGCCGGTTCATGGTAAACCAGCTCCTAGGCACCAGCCATAGATGACGCCGGTGGTTACAGCTCAACGAATTCAGACACAAGATAATCGTTATCTACTCAAAACGCCCAAGTTGGCAATCTATGCCCCAACTTATCAACAACAGCTCAACTTACGAGGCTTGATAGCGCCTGGCTTCGGGTGTAGTTTTTATTGTAATGTTCAACGAACAGGCAGTGCCAAAGCTGTGTATCCCTAATCTCCAAAACATAACTCAACCTTTGGACCGCCTTGTTACGTGAATTTGCATACCATCGCTGCAGGTAATACTGCTCCTTTTATCACTGTCTCATTTTTATGGGACACAGCAAGATAAGGCCCATCACGCTCAATTCATCAAGAGCAAGCACCTGGTCGGCTTCTCCTCCGATATATCGTGCTCGCTACATCCATCCCCAAACGGCTGTTTTTAGCACTTCCTGTAGTAGCAGCAGACCACTTCTACTTCCGGCACGTCGACATCAAGTGTACATCAGTGGCAAACCCACCATACCACCAACAAACATCGGCGAATAATTCTTTTGTGCAACACAACTGTATCCTCACAACTCCACGTTGAATCTCTCCTCCCCCAAGAACGTGCACTATGCCCACGTCGACTCGCCTTTGACATTCTGCCTTCGCAGCTAAAGTGCGTCGACAAACCAGACTTGGCGGTTGCACTGCTCGCTGAGCTTGGCAACCTTGTTGCAACACGCTTGCCATGCTCAGTGTACAGTTCAACCTCCATCCAAAAAATCCTTAGCTACCGGTCTTCAATTCTATAGTTAAACCAGACGTTCTCCATTGAGTTGTTCTATGTATATATCCTCGGTCTACCCTATTGACCTCATTGGACCCTTTACTACGCCATTTCGACATCAATCCAACCCTGCACAGGAGATGCTACTACTCCAGTGCCAGGACTAGATGCCTGCCATATTTATACCGCTCTTTATTGCCGCAAATCCAACCCCCCATTGGCAGTTTAAAGGTTTCTGCGCACAGCAGTGAGCTACGTAGTTAAGTCGGCTCTTATCCCACGGTTCCTTGCGTCCATCTGGCTTTCTTTGACACCGTAGGATCCTACCTTCTGGTGGTTCAACTAATCTACTGAAGCGCCGGTGGGCCACCCTACTGTACAATTGCTGTTTCCCAGTATTAATTGTTTTACCACCGAATCTCTCCTTCTGCTACAGCTTGTCCTTTCACTTTAACCCTCCTCCATATAAGTAACTGCTAGCAGTCCATGTTACCTTAATCTCTTAATAACAAGCGGCTCCTGCTACGTAGTTAATTTAGCTTTTACCCCACTATTTTCTGCATCCATATGGCTTCCTTTGACACCTTAGCATCTTACCTTCAGTTGGTTCATTTAGTCTAATGATGAGCCGAATCGCCACCCTATTCCTCAGCTGTGTTTAATAGTATTGCTAGTTCTTCAATCAATTCCTCACCCCAACTAAGGCCTTTTTCTTTATTATAGGCTTCACAATTTAACTGGCCGTTAGCAGTTCATGTTCCCCTCATCTCTTAATAAACAGCTGCTCCCGCTACTTAGCTGTTTCGGCTCCCACGCCCAAAGTTCTCTACGTCCATATGGCTTCCTTTGACATCGCAGCCTTCCACCCCCGGTATTTTGCTTAATCGATTAACTTGCCGACACGCCATCCTATTGCAAAATTGCTTGTTTGATAGCCTTGCTAGTTCTTCAATCCAATCTTTACTCCAACTGCGGCCTTTCTTTCTCCACTAGAATCCTCATCAACTTATCTGACGTTTAAGTAGACCGTATTCCCTTATCCTCTTAGTAAAGCGCGGCTTCTGCCACGTAGTTAGTCCGGCTCATATCTTCACCTTTTCCTGCGTCCATCTGGCTTAGTGTTGCCACTGTAACATTTCACTTTCGAGCGGTTCACCTACTCAACTGATGCGCCGCTGCGCTTCCTATATCACAATTGATGGTTGATAATATTCCTTGTTCTACAACCCAAGCCTCACTTCAGCTACGGCTTGTCTTCCTTCATTATTACTCTCCTCTATTTAACTGGCTGCTCCACAGTTCATGTTTCCTTAATCTCTGAATAAATAGAGGCTTCTGCTGTGTGGTGAATTTGGCTCTTATACCCACTGTTCGACGTGTCTATCCGGTTTGCTTTTGATACCGTTGCATTCCATCCTCGAGTAGTTCACCCAAGCTATTGAAGCACCGCTGCGCCATTTTGATCTAAAAGCGCTGGTTCATAGGTTGACTTGCTGCTGCTTATTCACCATTCGATCGCCAGACCACTTGAACCGCATTCTTTCTTCCCACACGTTAGTCCCATCCTATTTAACTAATACCACGTTGACTGATTACCGTAAGCATGCTATAGATCTTCAAGTACACCACAGTAAGTTACCCGTTTGGTCACGCTTTCTGTTGTATAATCAAGCATCATTTGCAGCTTAATATCTTGCACATAGTACATCATTGTGGCTCGTCTAAATGTTTTAATTTCAGTTTTTCATACTGCTTGGTCCCAAGATTGTCCTTTTTGATCTTCTTTCAGCCTGTTCTTCTTTTTCCCATTTCTCTAAGGTGGAAAACGTTATTGAGATCCGGGATTGGGCTGAGGAACTACCACCGTCTGCGCTGGGATGAACTAACGAACAGCAACGCAGCCGGACCATGGTCTTATAACAAAACCAATCAGTGGCATCCAACACAACGATTGTCATCAAATGCGGATAGCTAGACACGAATTACTCACCCTCCAGGAAGTATACAACATCGGAAAAAGTGGGACCACTTACACTGGAAATTTAGCATAACTGCAAATTAGTCACCCTGCTCGACTGGCCTCATCCTCTATGGCGGGCCCTGACTGAGCTATCTGATCAGACAGCAAAGCGATCAGTCGATTGCGAATAACAGTAAAATTGGTTGATAAGATGCTTTGCTAAAAGTATATGAGCGTACAAAACAATCGACGACAGCGTTTTAGGACGTGGTGGGTTTTTTGCCTGGCAAGTTTTCTCCCCATAAAAAGCCACAAAAGTCCGTTTACCAACACTACGGCGTGGCGGATGTGATCCGCCGCTGAGCAAAGTCACTGCCCACAATTACTTTCTGGCATATTGACCAGAGCAACTTTTTCACTATTTTATTGACGCGTACAAAAGGGATGCTCTCAGGCTTCGCATGCTGTTATCTCTTTACCTACTGTGCTTTTCCTGTATACTCTATACACACATTAACCTAATTCCTCGTCACCACAATGACGTTTTTGCTCAGCATGGGTATTTCTTCCGTTCCTGCAACTCGTACCACTTTTGGCTACAGCCAATTAAGTGCCTTGTAGCTTATGTTGCGCAACATAATTTCTGTTAAACTTGGACCATGCCTTAGTTGGCGTGACTCGATGAATTCAAGGATAAAATATTTAAGTTGTATATTTATTAGGCACATTATACTACCCTATCCCTAACTGCATTCGTCTAATAACCCACCAACAATTGCCGTATTGGCTCACAAGTACCTATGCGGACAGACACTTCGATCAGCCTCCCCAAGTCGCTGTGTCGCACCAACCACAACGTGTGCATTATCTGTCCATGAACCCCCATTGGGCCCATTACTGACTCCCACGCAGTTTTACTCAGTGATACTACCCACGACCCTGCCTTCACCATCGATAAAGACATGCTGTGGAACCTACAGGATGCTCTTTATCAACGCAGGTTCCATTAAGCAAATAGTCAACGAGCTTGGTCCATTCGTTCTTCTTGTCTGTCCACAGGTTTTTCTGAGAACAGGGACTACGCACTTCTCAAGCACCCTGAGAATTTTCTACACATCCCCGGCTACACCACGTCCTACCATACATGCACCACCTAATGCGGTGACGAATGCCTTATGCACGTACGGGATGCGTCCGGTGTGTCCGATTTTGAGCTGTTACCAATTGAAGAATCGCTGGATTCAAGCCGGATCCAGATGAATGAAGGTAAACTTGACCTCTCAAGTAGTTGCATATGCGACCACTCGCATACATCTAGTGCAAAGTTTACCGAACTAATAAAGCTCGTCACTGATGTTGTCACAACGTCCCCACGCCATGAGATATTGTGTGGTAAATTTATTGCTCCATATATCACTTGGATTAACCGGACTGCCCCACTTAAATACAGGGGCTTTGCTAAAATCATCTATTCGAACAATTGGGTCAAGCGCGTCTATGTTCCGGCTAGACTGTGTAACCTACTCAACTTAATGTTTATTCTTGACATTGCGGATGCTGTCGCTAGCGTCCACGACGTCACCGGCATTGATCACAAGGCAGTTCTTCTCTCATTTACGCTTTTCACCTCACCCCAGGTTTCTGCAAGTCCCGTTGATGATTGGCAGGTGTTATGACGCGCTGACCAGGAGAGCTTTCCAATGCTCGTACGATCAACCAATCGGGATAACTGGTTCTTGTCCAATGATGTGAGCACAACCCCACGCTGTGTTTGTTGCTCCTCATCACTTTTTCCCTAAAGCCATTTCAATGCTATGCTACGCTTATTTGGTCGAGCCACGCTTTAATCTAGTCTCCTCTGACCAGTCTTCTGCTTGCTGGTTGCACTCATATTACCGAGAAGTAAAAGCTCTTGGTACTACATACCCAGCGTCGATTCCTGCACCCCGAGAACTTTTTTAGATTTGCTCTTGCTTTAGTAACATGGCTCCTTTCAACCCATTACCTGTTCATCTCCGCTGACACTCACTTCGTCTTCAAACCTTAAGTAAAAGACAGTTTCGATCCGCCGACTAATCTAGTCCCATCTGATCGGTCTTTAGCTTGCCGACTTCTCTCAGACTACTGTGACGTTACCGGCCCATGTTAAGAATACCACACTCACTCTCCCCATTACCTCGAAAGCATCGTTGGTTATACTACTCCTAATCAGTAAAGCATTTTCCCCACTAACCTTGTCCTTTCCTTACCGCGCGCTTTGTCCTCATTCCTCCTACCATCGAACTGCTAGTTGTCAGTACCCGCTCTGTCCCAGTCTCATCAGACTAGTCCACTCCCTCTGACTGCATTCAAAACTATGGAGACGCAAACGGGTTAGGCTCTGCTGACTCAATGTTGTTATGTTTCCCCCACCTCGAGAGCCTGATAGAGTTGATCACACTTTCTTAATTCAGCTCCTTCCATCTCTAACCTGTCCATTTCTGCTAACCCTCTTTATTTGTCTTCCTACGTTAGCTGTACGATTCCGTCTCAATACGCCGAGTAAACAAGTCTCGCCCGAAAGGTCTCTTACGCCCCGACTTCTTTCAGATCACTTCTGCGTTATCGGTCAATGTTTGGACGACGGATTACTTTGTGTGCCTTGATGGCTTCTTCACGATTCATCTTGACCCAGTAGTTTCATTATTGCGCCCTCCGTATTTATTCCTTCTTCAAGAGGACGACCACTTATCAGGGCCCCGCCAAGCCTCAAGCTTCTACTCTCTCATTGCTTCTATGCAAACGGCTTAGTCTATACAGACTCGACGCTATGTTTCGCTGCTTGCGAGAACCTACTAGACTTGTTCACTCTTTATTGCTATAGCCTATTTGCCCACTATTTACCTACTATTAAATAGTACGAGTTAATCTAGTCTCAACTGATGCGCCTCCTGCGCTCCGAACTCACTCACACTTCTGAGATGTAATCGTTCTTGCTCGGCTGACCGAATAGATCAGTTGACATTATCTGGAGAGCCTCAGGGCTTTCCACTCTTTAGCAATAAACTTTTCTCAGCCCGACCCTAACATTTTCTTAACGTGCTCCCTGTTTTCATTCCTTATTCAAATGGAGGAACAGCTCTCACCGCCATGCCGTACTCTTGTCTCACCGGGTTAGTCTATTTCCCTCTGACTGTTCCTTTGATACCAAGACTTAAACGGTATACGCTCTGCTGACTCATCGATATGATGCCCCAAGCTTGCGAAACGGTTGAACTTGTTCGACTTTTATTGTTATAGCCACTTTTCCCACATTTACCGTACGTAATAAATGCAAAACACCAACTAATTCAGTCTAGCCAGATCGGCCTGCTATCTGATTCCACTCAGACTTCTACGGCGGCCCCACGACCTGTTTACATTATCTGGAAAGCTTCGTGTTCTTTTCCACTCTTTATCCATAAACCTCACCCGACCGTAACCTTTGCTTAGCACGCTCTGTTTTCATTTCCTCCTCAACTGGAGGAATAGCTCGCACTGCACTGCCGTAACCTTGTCTCACTTGACCAGCCTATTTCCCTCTGAGTGCTCCTATGCTACGGTGACTTAGGCGGTATAGGCTCTGCAGGCTCAACACCATGTTTCCCCTACCCCGACAGGCTGCAAGGCTTGTGCATCGTTTATTGTTATAACCTTTGTTCACCTTTATTGTGCTTGCTGTTCTAAGGCGCCGACTAATCGGGTTCCGACAGATCGGCCTCCTGCTACCCGATTTTACTCAAAGTTCTTCGACATTACAAACCTTGCTTCGACTGACCCAAAGTACTGGTTACATCACCCGGAAAGCCTTGTGGGCTTTTCCATTCTTTGGCATAAAACTACTCTCACCCCGACCCTAACCTTTGCTTAGCGCGCACTCTGTTTTCTTTGCTTCTTCAACTGGAGGACCAGCTTTCATTACACTGCCGTAGTCTAGTCTCACCTGCCCAGTTTCTTGCCCTCTGACTGCTCCTATGCTAACAAGAATTAAGCGGTATACGCCCTGCAGACTCAACACCATGTTTCCACTACTTCTATAGCCTGCCAGACTCGTTCATCCCCTATCGTTACAGCCCTTTACCTGCCTTCATTTTACGTCCCAATCCAAAGGGGCGATTAATCGGATCTTGATCGATTGTCCTCCTGTTATCCGAACACATTCAGAATTTTGAGGCATTACCTCTCGTGCTTCGGCTGACACAATGATCTGTATACATTACCTGGAAAGCCTTGTGGGCTTCTCCACTCTTTATCAATGACCCCTTTACACTCAACCCTAACCTTTTCGCATCGCGCCCTCTGTTTTCATTCCTTTACTTGGAGGGCCAGTTCTCACCGCCCTGCCGTGATCTAGTAAAACTGACCAGTCTATTTCTCTCTGACTGTTCCTAGGTTACCAAGAATTAAGCTGTATATGCTCTGGAGACACAACACTATATTATTCTTACATCAAGAGACCGCTTGGCTTCATCCCCTCTTTATTATGCTAGCGCTTTTTCACCTTTACTGCACGTCCTATTCCTAACGCGCCTACTAATCCAGGGTTAGCCGATCGACCACCTACTCTCTGAATGCTATTAAACTTTTGAGACATTAACTCTCGAGTTTGCTGACCCAACTACCTGTTTGCGTTACTTGGAGAACTTCTTGGGCTTGTTCACGCTTTAGCACCGATTCTCTGAATTTGCGCTCCTTTTTGGCACGTCGCCAAGTGAACTGACCGCTCTTACCATGCATTGTAGTCTAATTGGCCTCAGCTTCACCTGTGCTGACACTAGTTTCCTGAGGGCTTTAACCAAGGATAATTTAGGACTTCGTTCACCACTCTCCCACTTTATATCTGCAAGTTTCCAATACCCGTACTTTTCCTTGAACGTTGTAAACACGCTTATCTCTCTTTCGACCATACGCTATACAGCTTCTTATTTTTGCGCTATAGTTGTAGTGGGAGTCACCCCCGTAATGTGATGTAAGAAGGCACCTGTAAAACATATCTACTGAACAAAATCACAGCGTACAAGGAGCTAGGTACCACCGTAAGCGAACTCCCATTTACTATTATTTCTCGATGTATTCCAGTCTGTGCATCTTCGCCGGGACCTCAACAGCAAATGATCATTCCGATGATTTCAAGTACCATCCGTATGGATCATCCTTTTGGTAAGTTGGAGAGATGTCGCACGCATGGTGTCTAAACAAACGGTTTTACCCCGCCCGGCAATCACACTATCACAACTTAATCACTGGAGCTGTCTATACCTGGACCGCTTGTTTAAATATGGATACCGATTCTACTGTCACAATAACTTTACTCGACATGGACAGCTTTGCTGCCTTTCACTGGTATTCAAACAATTATGTTCTTCGCCTTCATTACTGCCAGCACGTTGTAATACTTCTCTTACCTGTAGCTTCTCTGCTGGCATATCATGGAGCCATTACTGGTGAGGAAAACAATCGCTCTTAACAATAACATCTATGAAGGAACTTTGCTGTCTTCTGTGGATGAAGTGTGCTTTTACGTGGTTTGAACTCATGGGCTCGGCCCTAGTACTCCGGTACTCCAACCGTGGTCCGCAGACCATTAGTGCGAACTTGCTGTGGCTTCTGCAATTGTATGAGGAATCACATTTTCACTTGATGGGACTAATTTGATCACAAGGATTAACTGCAACCTCCACCTGAAATGCCAAGTGTGAAGACCTGGACACTAAATCTTCATGCCAGGACCAGTAGACCACAAAGCGAAAGCTAAATTCCAATTATTCGAAAGGCGTACACGCCTGCGCAATTCTTCACCCGACTTTCCTTGGCCTCTCAGCACTTGACCGTTTTCAACGGGGAACCGCCAACCTGGACCAGACAGTTCGGTTAGCCAGCGCAGAGAATTGGATCTCACATGACTGCGAACAGCCGAGTGTATATTCGGTCTGTTAGTTACCTTGTCAGTTATGTATTGCCATTCAAACGGATGGACTATAGTGTTCTTGGACGTGGTGGGTTTTCACTTGCCAAACGTTCTCCTAATAAAAAGCCACAAATGTCCGTTTATCAACACTGTGAGGTAACGAATGTGACTCGCCGCCGAATAAAGGCATTTCCCAAAATCTTACACTGGCAAGTTAACGAGAGCGACCTTTCATATCAGTTCAGTATATTTTGGATATGTACACTAAACAGACACTTCCCTGGTTCTACCATCCGGTTCCAGTCGACATATTACGCTGTTACCCATCCTTGAATCTAGACGGTCTCTACCTCGTTAGCTTCCGTTCCTGACCATTGCATCCACCATTTCGGTAGTTTCTGTATATTGTGCCAACAACGCATTTCATACAAAGCAACGTGCCTGTTGCGGAACAATCTCATGTAATGTCTTCAGCATGCTAGTTGTGGTGTGCCTCTAGGTATTTGAGAATAAATTATTTAATTCGTTATTTGGTTGTTTACCTATCTAACTGTCACCTCACCTGGCTTGCTTGTTGTCTGCCTGATGCGTTCGTCTCGCATTGCATCACCAGCCTCTGCTGTTATTTTAATTCGCTTAGTCCTTTGAGGGTTAAAAGCCTATCGTTACATTATTCTCACCCTTGGTAATTTTTGCTAACTTTAACTAGGCTGTCTCTTGCACAATACTTTTCCATGCTCTGTCATCCTGAGCCCATGCGAACCTGTCTGATTGCTTCTGTGCTTGCTACCGCCGCCCCCCGACCTTATGAATCTATGCACGCCGCCTTGGAGTAACTTAATAACGGCTGATTAATCACACCTCTCGTCTCCTTAACCTCCGTTCGTGGCTTTTTCTGCGACTCGTCTCAGGTTTTGTGTCCTGAATCTCTACTTGCGTCCTCAAATAGCACCCCCACTTCTGCTGGGTTGCATAGTCTCTGCTTTCTTCCTACACCAGTATCGTCTGCGCTGCCTCGCCTGTTTCCTGACAGCTGGTAGTCGACTGAGGTATACTGACTCCTGGTTGGCCCTTGCAATGATCTTTCATCTTCTCCTGCTTTGCTAGTAACTTCTCGTCACCTTTTTCCCTATAGCCATCACAATCCGTTGACTCGCTTATTTGTTTGAGCCAGTCATCAGATTCGCAGTTCCCCGACTCTCTTTGGTGCCGGTTGCAATTAAAAGGCAGGGACGCTTGCCGTATTATCTTGGTGTACCGCGCCCCTAACTCAACACCCGAAACCGACTACCACCTAATGGCTGCTTTAAGGTGCAGTTTACAACCAAAGTACACTCACATTCTTATCATGGGTGATTTCAACGTACATTGTTTAGAAGCCCCTGCCACGACCGGAGAACAATTCAAAACCGATTTACAAGATCTAGTAACTACTGTTCCTCTTTACAACCACATCACTTTGCCCACTCGGTTCAGAACTGGTAACACGCCATCTGTGCTAGATCTTGTGCTTACCAACGAGGAGCATATGATTGATGCATTGGTTTTAGACTGCCCGTTGGGTCGCAGTGATCACACAGTCATCAGTTTCAACTTCGTCTGCTTTGCAGAATATCGGAATGATAACGATGATACTGTGCGAGCCATCACAAGGTACGACCGACTCGCCCAGCTAGTCAGCGCCACAACATGGTCTTTCCTCGAAGAAGAACCCCCAGAACTCGCCTGGCTCGAGTTCATCAGCACATTCAGTCAGCTGATTGCACAGGCTTCAGAGATAAAAGCTTGCAATAAGTGCAAGTCCGTTTCTTTCGTTAGGAGCAGAACCCGAAAATGGATGACAGTGCGCAACGCAGCATGGCGAGTGTACAGAGAAGCTCCAGCACCAGAAACTTGGGACAACTACGTAGCCCAACGTAACCACCGCACTCAACTGATAAGAAAAGACAAAGCCGCCTACCAGCAGAACATCGCAAAAACCTTCAGTGCTAACCACAAACTGCTGTATAAGCACGTTAATAGCCTACGAAAGGTAAGGCAAGGATTTCCTCCACTCAAGACGGCTGATGGCCCAACAAGAACGTCTATGGAAGCTGCAAACGCGCTGCAGATGCAATACGCCCCCACGTTTCAAAGGGTCTTGCCACCAAGCGATCTACCAAGCTTTATATTCTGCTCACCAGGACTAACCCACATCAATTTTACCGCAGAAGCTGTATTGCAAAAGCTGACTTCTCTACGCAAACACAACTCGCCGGGTGTCGACGCCATTCGTCCTGAGGCATTAAGAGCAGCAGCAAACCAACTGGCAGAACATTTGGTTCGGTTTTTTTAGCACTGCTTAGACCAGAACCAAGTTCCCGCCATGTGGAAGCTTGGAATAATAAGCCCGATTCACAAAGGTGGAAGCAGAACTGATCCTTCCAACTACCGCCCAGTAACCCTTCTTCCTATACTCTCCAAGGTCATGGAATCCATGGTTGCCGATGCACTGGTGCGCTATCTGGAAAACTGCAACCTCAACACTCCTGAACAGCACGGTTTCCATCGACAGCGGTCATGTACAACTAATCTACTAATTGCACGCAGTAGTTGGACCGAGGCAGCCGACGCTGGAGAAGGTGTTGATGTGATCTACTTGGATTTTTCCAAGGCTTTCGATCGCCTAGACCATCGGATACTACTATCCAAACGGCAGCATTACGGGATCGGCGACCCTCTTTTAAGCTGGATCGCCAGCTTTCTATTTCAAAGGCAATTAGTGGTCAGAGTTCGGAGTTCTTTATCGGACCCCATACAAGTCGAGTGTGGTGTGCCGCATGGCTCGGTTCTAGGTCCACGTTTGTTTTTGGTGTTTATTAATGACCTTGCACAGCGAATCGCTTCAAACTTCCTAATGTTTGCCAACGATATCAAGATCTGGCGCAGGATCCAGGCGAACGCCGACCAACATGTGATCCAAAGTGACTTAGATACAGTGTATCAATGGTCGATCCAAAACTTATTGCATTTCAACGTCAGTAAATGCAAGATGCTTTCCATCCGACATCAAAGCAGCTACTCATACCGACTCGGAACGGATGTACTGCCACAATCAACTCTCGAACGTGACTTGGGTGTCCTGGTTCAAGCTGACTTGGGTTGCTCCAGGCAATCCGAAAAGGCCTCGAAGACCGAGAATTAACACGTTGGGCTGTTGAGGCGGGCATTTGGACAAATAAACAGCTCCATATTTCGACAAATGCTCAGTACGTATGTTCGCCCCCATGTCGAATATGCAATTCAAGCCGGGCATCCATGGCTGATACACGACCTTAATGCACTGGAACAGCCACAACGCCAGGCATCTAAGAACGGAATTGGAATGCACAATCGGTCCTACCAGGAGAGGCTGCGACGACTAGGATTGTTCAGTGGAAGCTATCGCAGGCTACGAGGCGACCTGATTATGACATACTTGATTCTGCGAGACCCACATCATGTGTGCCGCCCTTTACTGCAACTCAGCAGCAATACAAACCTGAGAGGCCACTCATTAAAACTCGCAGAACAATACAGTCGTCTGGAGTGCCGCAGAAATTGCTTTTCCATCCGTGTCTGTCACCCGTGGAATGCTCTCCCAGAATCGGTCGTTTCTGCACCGACACTAACAATATTTAAAAGACGGTTGGACGATGCACTCATCCACTTACACTTTGTTACTTAACACTATGTCTCCATCCTACACCTGGAGTTTACCCTGGAATTATTTGTTGTTAACTGTGGGTGTTGTGAATCTAAGTGGATCGCAGGACTGCAGCGAAGCAAACGATAAGTCCTTATTTTCGTATTTAAAGTATTAACTATTTTACTATCCTCTTCATCATAATTGTTATGTGGCTATCCCCACCAACTATCCAACGGGGCTTGTAAAGCAACGCTTCTTAACCCGTACAAATTCATTGTTCATTCGTTGTTCATTGTTCATTGTTCATCAATCTCTCTCCTCACCTAGATAGCTTGTGGTCCGCCTGCTGTTTTCAGCTGGCTTTGCTGCGCCTGTATTTGCTTTTTCTTTACCGCAATTAGACCACTGAGGCCGACAATTCTTGTTTACAATAGACTAACCTTTGGGTTTTATACCCTTTATCTAGATAAGTCTCTTTCACACTACGTTTCCAATTCCGTTCATCCTGAGTCCACGCAAACCTGTCTGATTACTCTGTTCCTGCTCCTTCCTTATCCTGACCTATGAAACTGTGCGCGCCGCCATGACTTAGCTTCCTAGGGACTGCTTCTTCTACCTTCTGGCTGCTCTGAAACTATTGTGCTCCAAGCGCTGTTCTGTCCCTTGCTACCTGACACCTCACCTCTACCTTTCTACTGTCTAGTGCTCCTCCTCGGAAGGTTGTCACTGGCTTTGGGCATCAAAGCTCTACTTGCAACCAGTTTTCTTTCTTCTACTCCGATGTGGTAAATTGCCGGGTTTTTATAACTCTTTACCATAGACACCAACCACCTTGAAAACATGATTTCAGGGCAATTATTACGTATAAATTTATCACTTTTCCTGGCTTCGCTATTTAGTTTTATATTTTACTACTGCTTGCTTCCGTCTTCTCTTTGACCTCACGCATCCGCTTATTCCTGCTTCTAGTTGTTAAACCACGTTTGCCCGCATAGATACTTTAGATGGTTGCGGAACACAAAATACAGAATAACTGAGCCTCATATATCATTATCACCCCGTGGAAAAATATATGACGTTTACGTTCACACTGAGCGATGGCACAGGTTTTCTTGGTGGTCACCGCTGGTCTCCTTTACTTTTCTCTGCTCTTCAACGAGGTCTGAAGATATCAGTAGAAACTTACCAAGGATCCCACCTGGCCTTTGCGTCTGCAACCTGAGGAACCTACAAAGCCCAAATTTGATCAAATCAAACCTTCAACACACTCACTCCTACCTTGTCTACTAACACTGGTTAAGTGGATCTTGATGCCCATATCCAGGGGCTGGGATTAGCCGTAGCCTGCCTACAATAAAGCCTTCAAGACAAATGCGTACCACAACATACCTGAATCAATCCATAACTGCGTACTCAGTGGTTCCATCTGCCAAACCTCCAATTACTAGCTTATGGCTTGTCGGCAATCTCAGGCTGCTCAATCGACAACGCAAATATGACTTCCCCGTGGTACCAAATGGGTGATTCGAAACTACCTTGTTCCAGCAAAGGTTTAACGACAATGCTCCAGGACTTAGTAACTTAACAGCTGGCAAGCGTTGTCCATATAAAAAGCCACTAGTGTCTGTTTAAAAATACTGCGACGAGACGAATGTGACTGGCCTCCAACTAAAGTCACGGCTCCTAGATAACCCAACAAACCACAACCCACCACGGATGTCCCTAAAACCTTCTCACACTATCAGCACGATCATTCGCAATTGCAGTGGCACGCATTCAAGCTCGAATGGCAGACAGACGACTGCACACCCACATACATGCATGAACTCACAGCTCCAATATTCATGGCTAATTTGCACCACCTTTTATCTTTTCCTGGAGGTTTAGTTGTACCTTTAACAGGCTCGTGTCTACATAGGTGTGCCTCGTATTTCTCTAGCATAAACAAGTTATTTATTTCTCAGTACATGTTTAGAACTGCTCGATTCTCTAGTGAGCTGGCGCAGGCCGAAACCGACAAAGCGATTATTCAATCTAAACAGGCTGGCTAGCCGAACAACCTCCTCGGTGTGCCAACTGGGTGGTTCGGGTTTGACCCGTTCCAGCAAATAGTTCGGCGGCAGTGTTCCAGGACGTGGTAGGTTTTCGCCTGGCAAGCGTACTCCCTATAAAAAGCCACAAATGTCTGCTTAACAACACTGTGACGTGGCGGTCGTGACTCGCCACAAAATAAATTCACTGCCCCGTGGGTATCCGAATAATCCTTTCCAACGCACGGACATCCATCTCCTACTCGTGCATTGCCGACGATATGAGAGTGAAAATTAGAGCAGCACAGTTACAAACAGGAACCTCACAGTTACACACCCACACACAGCTACATAATTACATACCCCCTACATAAACATACACTGGTACGGCAAACATAACGTATTCTTGCACATTCTTGACCGCGCATTGTTGTCATAAGTATCATGCCTGTAAAGGCGTGCCTCGCCTTGTCGAGAATAAAAACTTTATTTATTTATTTATAGAATGTTGATGCAGCTTAAACATGCGTCAACAGTACTCAAAGACCTGTGATTTCCATATCCATGTTTGCGGGAACTACACTATTAACCATTGGCAAAACACCCAGGTGTTGGTTAAGCTAGTCGAGGAACGCGTTGTCCATGACCCCAAAAGTAAATGCAAGTTTTTCACCCAGTTACTGAAGGATACTAAGATACGAAATCAGCGTTTGTCGCTTCTATGAGGACCTCTGATGAGTACCGTGCTAGTGATTCGATAGAAATATTTGCCGTTCTCAATATATACTTTGTGATTCCTTCACTGGCATCTACATGCTCTCGCCAACCGCCATGCCTAAGCACACCCATGGTTCGCTAAAGGTTGGTACCTACGACGTATATAAATCAATGAATAAGTGTTTTACCCTCTTTGGGGAGACACACCAGTGAAGCCAATCCACGAGGTCTACGATTGGATTAAAGTAAGCGATAGAGAAAACTGCAATTTATCGTTGGATGGGACAATCCGTAATCGGAAAAAATATTGAATTCTGATAAAAGTTTCATATAAAAGAAGAAATGGGACCTTGGTATCCCCAACAACCTCGTTGTTAATGCCTTTAGAGTACATGTAATAATTTACTTGAACTCACGTCACTCAATGTTTACGTGATCTTGACGACCAGCCAACCATAACTTTATACATAGCTTGTGTAACGTGTAGAATATTGCTCCCGTCTTAAAGCCTTGTCCGCTTTACTTTTATTTTTGTTTTATAAACGTTTATACGTGTACTTCTGCCTATTTGTGAGCAAAGTCCTTTAACTTCGTGTCTCGGCCTTTCGAGCAACATACCATATACTTATTTATTTAAATACCTTGGGAATAAGCTACAGGTATGGTACAAATGAATTATTGATAAAAGTGCTAATGAATAGTTTCTCCAAGTCTACGTATGAACAACTGTCGAATAGTCATGGCATCGAAAACAAAGATGACGCTAGTACACGTAATGACCCGCAAGGAATATGCTAGCAAACGCAGGCATTAAGCAGGGTTTCGCTAAGCTGTCACTCGCACATGTTGCGTGTAATATTTTGATACGGTTGGTGTTGGATTATGCAGCGGAGTGTGATAGTTGATGCAAAGCAACGGCATTCTCCTGAGCATGGCGGAAGGGTATCGAATTGGGAGTGGAGTGCAGGTAGGGCAGCTGCTTTTACTATGCTGCAGTTATCGATCTTTTATAGAAAACCAGTGAGCTTTCCAGCTATCAAATTAAACGGAATGTGAACCTGTCTTCGTTATGCGATGGGTTCCTGGAGCGCGACAACTGTCCCGGTTGGCGAATAGATACGCAATCGAAATGGTAAGTTATGGTAGCCTTACCGTCAAGCCATTTCCAGCTGAGCGGACCGCGTGCCAATTAAAGTAAGGCCCACGTCGTTGAGCAGGAACTAGCCGGAGGCAATCCACGGATCAACTTTACCAACCGAAGTGTCGGAAATTTTCTGAAAAACTGGCTACAAACCGGAGGCTAAACAAACAGAAAGGTAGTGCCGTATTGGAAAAGCAACGCTATATCTACGTCAACAGGACAGAGGGTGGGTTGTTGAAAACGTTACACCATGTTTTATTGTTGCCATAAAATCTCGGTACATGAATTCTTCTAAAACGTTTCAATGCAGAAGTATGCAAGCAGCTGCTGTTGTAATTATAGGAAATGTGTGCATGTGTATTTAACGTGGAGCATCGGAACATGGATGGGAAATAACCAAAAGCAACAGAATACAATACTTAATGCGGAGAGGTTGACACAAGGCACGGTGGTGTTTGGCTTCGGGATTCAAATAGTTTGCGGCGGGTAAGGGGCGCTTTGGCATATGGAGGGGACCCATGATTGATAGGTTGACGGAGAGGTAAGACCGAGGAAAAAAGAAGAAAGCATACAACAGCTTCCAACACCCGGAACTAGCTAATGTTCAGCATGTAAGGCCAAGCGGTCATTCAGCAACTGGTTAGCAGTAGAGGATTTGGTAGGTTTGAGGTCCTTGAGCTTTACGGGTTCAGAGTCAAATAGAAGCCTGTCGGAATAAAACGACGAAGAAACAGAGGTTAGGTAGCTCCTCAAGCGTACCGTCGCGCTAGCTTCAAACAAAGGAAGGCAGGAAACAAGCAGGCAGCTAAATACTGGGTCCGGGAGTAGTTAGTGCTAAGAAGGTATCGCCGAGAAATCATCCAGCATGCCGTAAGGTGATAGGAACGATGATAAGTGAAGTGGCCGTGTGCGTCAAATAACTAAGTAAATATTTATTCTCGACAAAGCAAGTCACGCTGTTTGTCACGTTAAGAATAGTGCATTGTTGTACATAATAGCAAAATGAGCAAGTCCAAGAGCAGTCGTAGTGCAGATGTAGTCAGTAGTGTAAGCCCATACAGCCCGAAGATTGAACGAAGCTAATCCTCGAGCGTATGGAGGCAGGCCCCGGCAGGCATACTCAGAAATACATGAGCAAAAGGGTTTGCAGCGTACAAGATGTAACGATAAGCATTACAGAGCTCATTGGAATGGAGCATGTTGGTGAAGACCTCGTCCGATGAGGTGGCGTAAACAGTGCAGTTCGGGTGCGTGAAGCATGACGACCCATATGCTAAAGCTTTTTAAACATAGTGGCATCTAACTGCTCAACCAGGTGCGTGTAGTTGGATGAGAGCGGATATATGCTTAGAACTTATGATATGTGGTATCGATCAACCTTCCAATGCGTGGTAGGTGCAGTGCTTTTATTGCTTGGCGAGTCACATCCGTCACGCCGTGGTGTTGTTAAACAGATCTTTCTGGCTGTTGGTATGGCCAGCCCTTACCAAGGGAAATCCCACTACCTCCCGGAACTCGGCGGACCGTTGTTATGACGTTGGCAGTGCTTCCTCGTGCCTAATCGTCCTCACGGTTCGCCGCCTTCCCGTTTCGCCAAGTTGCGTCCGCTGGCTAGGGTTGGCTTTTTGGAGTAGACCGCGACTGCTTATGGCTGGTGAATTCCAACGACCCAGGTGCCTTGTATTTAGTTGATGCATTTTCCAAATTCCGTTGCTGCATCAGGACTTCGAAGTGTGAACGCTTTTCTTTACATCTGTTGAGTCCGGGGCCAGATGGGCCTTGCAGTTAGAGCCTCGCAGATGTTTCATGTAGCTAATAATATTCAGTAGAAATGGGTTAAAGAAACCAACAGCAAAAGTTAGAGTTTGGCGGGTGAGAAGGAAACGGGGTTAAGGGAGACATGGTGGTGCCCCCACGCTTTGCAGTTCCATCAGTGTCAGCTAGATGAACGAAGAAGCAATCATACAAAAAGCTAAACCCGAAAATATATAGTTAGGAGAATATAAGACCGAAGATGCATCCAAAACTTAGGTAAATGTAAAGAGTCGTCGTTTGGATGGACGTGAGCACTATGGCACCAAACGCCCAGTTAGGAATCCTTTGGGATGAAACATAGATGAGACAGAGGCTAGGAGGTGCCTCGAACCCTAGCAGCTCTATTAGAATCAGGAATACCGTGGGAAGGATCACGAGGACAGAAAAGCTATATAGCGGGCAGATAAATGTGGCGGCTTAGGGCCGAAACAACGCCCATCATACGGTGCGATGAGAATGAGGACCGTTTAGGTGGTCGTGAGCACCACGGCATTACAAGTCTGATGGAATCCCGTTAAAATGAAATGAAATGAAATAAGATATTTTATTCACGAATTCATCGAGCTATACCGCCTCAGATATGCTCAAAATTTACAAGCAATTATGTGGCGCGATAGATACGTTACAACGCATGTAATTGGCTGTGACCAGAAGTTGTACCGCTTGCGGCAACAGTCGAAGCACTCATGAGAAGCGAAGTCATCAGTGTAGTGCCAACAAAACAGTTTCAAGTGCGCGTAGATTAAATGAATAGCACGGTATGTGGAGTGGGGACAGTAGATGAAGACTGAACGTACCTTTGTGGTACGTAACAGTAAAATATTGAAAAATGCCTAGTCCCTATTCCAGTGTTTAACAGTGGGCAGTGACGTTATTCAGTGGCGAGTCACGTCCGCCACGTCACAGTGTTGATAAACGGACTTTTGTGGCTTTTTATAGGGAGGACACTTGCCAGGCGAAAACCCACCACGTCTTGGAACACTGTCGTCGATTGCTATGAACGGTCATAGACAACCAGCAAAGCTTCTTATGAGGCATGTGTTCATGCAGATATTCGCATTAGAGTGACTCCACCGTTGGCTAGACAAATGGCACAATCAGAGTCCAACATGGACGTGGAGACCACGCGAGGAGGAATTATGATTTTGAAGGTACGTAGAATTTCCAGTGTATGAGGTCTCACCCTCTCTGAGTATGTACATTTTCTGTGGTGTGGATAATTCGTGTCCAGCTACCCTCCTTGGACAGCGGCGGTTGAGGTGTTGGGTGCAGATGGTTGGTTTTGAAGTAAAGCCTTGGTCTAGGTAAGTCCTCGGTGGTTATTTCATCTCATCACAAACGGAGGCAGTTTCTCAGTTTAATCACGAATCTCGAAGATGTTCACGACCTAAGAAAAAGGGAAAGCGAGCCAGAGACTAGGAAAGTCTCTGCGTCGTAGTCATGCCAGAGTGCAACGCTGGGGCTTGGTGGCAACAGACAACAGCAAGCCAACACCGGAGAGTGAGAAGAACCTCAACTATGTGGTAAAGAGCTGAAAATCTTAGAAAGCCGAATGGTTATAGGCACCAGAACATCGCCATTCCGATGGGAGCCTGTTAGGATGCATCGGCGATTAGCCAGGGTCTAGGGGTGACAAGGGGCTTAGCAGTAGTGGTAGATTCAAGTAGATGAAAGAAAAAGGCAACACACAACTACCTTTAATCCGATGGCTAATACCCGCAGGTATAAAGCGATAGTTAAAGTTCAAGTGGGACTGGAACTAAGGGTTACCTCGTGGGAGTTCCTCCTTTAGCGGGTCGGTGAATCAGACGTTGGCAGATTTTTAAATACAAATGGACCTAAAACAAAACTTGCGTCCCCTCCTCTCCAATCAGTTAATGTCCACGTATCCTGTTGTAGCAGGCTCTGTGGGGCCGGTTACGGGAAGTAAGGAAAAGAGAAAAGTAAACTCAGATTGCAAGCAGAGAAAGAGGAAAGAGCTATGTAAGTATACTACCGAGATAGTTGAGTCACTAAAATCACTGAAAACGGATGGCGAGTCGGTTAGGAAAATGTAAGGTTTAGCGTTGTCAACCAAGAGCATCGAGCTGGTGCGCAAAATGCTTAACCGTATGTTCCCCAACCACATTGTCTGAAAGCGCATACAGCGCTCTATAACGCAGTGAGGTATAGTGCTTATCACCGCACCGGTGTCAAACAAACACGGGAGTTTGGTCGTTGGTACGATTATATACAGAAGGTGACTGACACTGGCTAGTGGCAGCCGTCCCCATTACTGCTCGGCTGTGTCTTTTTCAGAGTTAGAGTTAGCGAAATTGTTTGGGTGTGTACACTCTGGGTGGCAGTTTCGTGCATCGTCACCAAAGAGATACTGGAAGCAGCAGTACAGGCGCAATGATCGTCTACGGGAGTGGCTGTGATGTCTGGTTCCGTCCGATGATCCGCAGCTGAGGTGAAAAAGACTGCTCCAAATTTGAGAGTTTATCGCTAGCGGATTCAGGAGTGGCACGCTGAATTGCTCGTAGTAGATGCCTTAGGTACTTGGTTCACAGCATTTTTAAATAGACTCCCACCTCCTTGTCAGTCGATTCAGCCAGCTCATTTATTAGATGGTCATTAGTCACAATGTCACCGTGGTGTTTGTTAGAAGTCACTTACTTCAAAGTTAGCGAAGAATGGAATCACCTGTTGCTGAACCGACAACTGGTCGCATGCTTTGGTGGAGCTGAGACGGTATAAGGTCACCAAGGCCGACGTTAGCGAGTTGCGTTTGGAGGCTTGCCTCGTAGGATACAGCTGTGCGCCTTAAGGTGGCTGCTTTTAGCTTAAGGTGCAACAGTCAGCATAGGACCGAAGGTGGCCATGACTTCTTAGGTCAAGTGTGAAAGCAACTGGGCAGCAACGTATGAAAATATCGTAGTCCGCGAAGCGATCCCACCTACACGGAAGATGGATTCAACTTGGATCAACCAAGCGCATGGAATTGACACGTCGAAGGAGGGTAAATAAAACGCAACGGAACGTTCTTATAATGATTCACAAGAAGGCTGGTTGAACGTGAGGAAGAAACGAATTAACGTGTTCCAAAATTATACTGGATCACCAAATAATGTGTGAACCTTTACGTAAAGCGTTCGGGTCCTGAGGCAAAGGGTAATGTTAGAAAAAGCTAACAGTAGAGAAATGAACTAGCAGCTTTGCGTTATACTCCTCCTAGCACTCCCCGTCTCTTGTATGCCGACCAGCGATTTAAAGATAAACCCGACTACGGGTAAGACGTGGTGTCAGCACAAGCGCTGGCAGCAGAAAACGAAACCAGCACGACGCGAGGGCGTTGAAGAGGTTGTATACTAAATTTATCAATTCAAACAATTGATACAAATGACCGGTAACGGAATTTAGCAAAGGAAGGATAAAATGCAATGTGGTCAAAACTGCTAAAGGTTCTGTATTCTCTCCACAACGCGAAAACTTACGATGTGTACACTGGTTTCGTCGTTAGCTCTTCGGGTTCTAAGTTCATCAACGGTCATTTTCTTTAGGCCACGGTGTTCCGGAAAAAGGTTTCCTCTGCTCCATTCTTATATTGACGCATCAGCCGGACAAGCTCACAATTTAACAATACTAGCAACAAATGCACGCCACCTAATAACTTACCCATGTACCCACGTACATGCTACACATACATGCACACAAATATCCAGTATCTACTGGTTAACTTGTAACATTTCTGTACCATCACTGAAGTTATGCATTGTATTATCATGCCCATGACTTATAAGGCGTGTCTCGCGCCGCCGATAATAAATCCTATATTTATTCCATTCATTTATCTCAAGACAAAGGTAGTTTCCTTTTTAAGGCAAGGGGTCCGCTTAAGGATGCGGCAAGTTTCAGCCTAATCGTGGCAGAATATTTTAAGTGGGCGACTTTTGGAGGAGTTATCCTGCATTCTGGCTTGTCGAAAGAATGAGATAAAGGGGATCCCATGTTCTCTGTCACCGAAAAGTAGAGACCAGACGGTTTAAGCATGCTTCGTCTTTTAATCCTTTTTCTTTTGTCAACCTGTCTGAATCCGGACGGTTTGCTTTAATCAGATACCACGCGCCAGTTGGGCGACTGCTTCTCTTGGAACAGTTGGCTTTGTGAGTTGTGGGGCTGTCTTGAGCAGGCTCTACAGCTCATGCATTCTGTCCAGGACATGTTTCACTTGAACGCGTGACGCGTCCTGCTGCGCCTTAAGCATTGTGCTACGTTTAGTTTAAGCTTGCTGATGAATGTCCATTAGGTTGCAGTCCTGGTAGTACAGAAAGAAATGAAATCCTTTTAAAAGCTCGTGCAAACCTGATTTTGAATGGTCACCTGCGAAAAAACCAGGAAACGCCCTCGTACTGCCTCTTCACCAACGACACAGAACAATGAGTACCCCTCGTAATGCCACGCATATGGATTTTATTTTGCGCGGTGTACTGGTTAGTTATTGGGCTTAGAACGAGTCGGTATGTTACTACTAACCACCACAGCCTTTCTATAGGTTATACAGGCTATGAAACCAAGAGACTTTGTTTGTGTGCCATGAAGATTGAACATTTGGATTGCGCGGTGGTTTGTTTTTTGCTCTTATGGGATCTGGGTACGTGGAATGGCGGGAGGGGTTATACGGCCAGCGTTCTTCAGAACAGCGTAATAGCATAAAAATAATGAATGAATTTTGTCTATAAAATGCATAGTAGATACAGTAATTAAAAAGAAAAGATAAATAAAGAAAACATTTTTAGGAGTTGAACAGAGTTTAAACAATGTGACAACCTGAATACTTTGAAGTTGAGGTAATATACTAAGGAAACTCTATGCCTATTTACATATGTAGGCTATGAGGCAGGCATTCATTGCATGCCGTTAACTGTTCTTCCCAAAAGGTTCCAAAACAGGCAGCAAAATATTCCTATTGCAAAAGAACAATGTATGGTTGTGTAGCTTTAGGGCAGCTGTCAGAGGCGTTCAGTTGTTATAATGGCCAACGGCATCTCCGGTACAGCATAATGCTTGTGTGCCGGCATGCCAGCCGTGTGGCTGAAGTTCACATCCTGGGAGCGTGGCTCTTGGTACTCGTTCCCTGGTCCCTGCGCAAAGAGGAATTTCAAGATTTAAAACTTCCGAATGTTTCTAATCTTGAATGTATACAAGAAGGATTCTCCGCCATCCAACGCCATTCTTGCACCTTGTTCTAGGTTAGCAATGAAAATCAGGTTTGCATATCTCACACCCAAAATCCATATGCTGTCGCTTATTCATTATCCAATTCGTTCTCAAGACAATTATACTATTGCTTACCTTTCTAAGTTACCCTGATTGCCTAAAAACTACTCCTAATAGAACACTTGGACTGCGTCCACACAGATACACGGAGTACAAAGTACGTTTGCTCTCAAATCTTTCCTGATAAGGACAACTAGTAATTGACTTCCTATGGATAGGTATGCATTCAGCTTTATATTTAGCCACTTGTTAATCGTTATATGGTACATTTTATGTTTCATCGATTCACGAATTACTCATTTAACCCTGCATTATTTTGCCTTTTGAAGTTCCATTAAGCACATCAATTACGTTTCACAATAAAACATAAAGTTATCCGAGGACGTCGTATTGTCGCTCACGGTGACAGAGATTAAACATCCGCATGAGGCCCTCACATTGAAGCAGCGAAGCTTTCCTGCTTCTTTGCGCTCTGCCCGCAAACTACCGAGCTGCCAGCTTGGTAAGCGTACTAGTTAAGTAGTATGAAATACTGGGAAGGGATTCGGTGAGAAGGCACTAGAATCTTTTTAAACTCAGTGCTGCAAAGCACGGGTTCCGAAAGGGATTTTCGTGGCTGACCTATTTACTTATGGCTCGTGATAACTGAGCTGAGGCAGCAGGCAACGTTCACGCTAACGATCTGCTTTTCGTTAACTTCTCCAACGTCGTTGTAACTGTCCCAACTCAAGGTCTGTCATTAAAGTCGGGATCACACGGGATACCTGCAGCCGCCCTTGAATGAGTGCTTTGCCACAGGATAGAACAGATTGTACACGCGGGACATTGCCTTTCGCTCAGATAAGCTGTGCTTAGTGGCGTTCCGCTGGGCTCGATTTTAGGGCCGTTGCTTTTCACAGTGTATGTCAAGGACCTACCGCATGAGCTTGAAGTACTGTTGTTATTGTTTGCTGATGACCTCAAGCTCTGAAACATTGTGGATATCTTGTGGGCTCGGAGACAATTCAGAGTGTCTGAGATAAGCTCTGAGATGGGTCAGCCTTAAAGATAAGGCTTATAAATCAGGCAAAATATTCTGTCCTTTGCATTGGAGGTGCTGATTTCCACACGTTAGGTAGTTGGCAGAAGTAAAACCATGGTTGTCGCTCAGCAGGTTGAACTAGGTGTCCTCTACACCCCAGTGCTTCACTCTGGGGAAAATTGGAGGAAGTCTACTTGTATAGTGTTTCGTGTGACGTGGGATTTTCGCAGCTTTCATGGGGTCCTGACGGGCGATAGTTTGTGAAGCGGTTCTCGGCTTTTCGTGCTACCCCAATTAGAATACTGTGTCCAAGCTTGTTCACCATGCCTTGTAAGGGACATAATAAATAAATAAATAAATAAACTTTTATCCTCGAAAGTCGAGGCACACCTTTACAGGCATGATCATGCTTATCTAACATAATGTGATCAAAAATGTACAAAAAGTACGTGTTTGGCTTAACAGTGTGTGTAAGTGTATGAGTGTAGATAGGTATGTAAATTTGTGTGACTGTAGCTTGTGTCTTTGAATATGCCGCAGCATTTTTGACTGTTTGTTATCCTCAGGAATGTGAGCAAAAGCGATTGACGTCTGTGGGTTGGATAGCACTTTCCGGATATCCACGGACCAGTGACTTTATTTAGTAGCGAGTCACATCCGCCACGTCGCAGTGTTGTTAACCAGACATTTGTGGCATTTTATAGAGAGAACGCTTGTCAGGCGAAATCTCACCACATCCTTGAACACTGCCGCCGAACTATTTGCTGGAACGGGTTAAACCCGAACCACCCAGCTGGCACACCGAGGAGGTTGTTTGGCTAGCCAGCCAATGGAACTGGAGATGGTGTTGCGATTCGTTACAAGGTTAGTGTAGGGTATCCGGGGAGAAAGGCATCCGGAACGTTTGCTTAACTTGCGTACGTACTCAATGCACTACCGCCGAATTAGAGGAGACTTGATCCCCACTTACCGTACCCTAACAGGTAAGAGCGGTCCTAACTTGTCCTGGCTAGTTCGTCTCGCCCAGCTGCTTAATCTTTGCTGTCACCCGTTGAAGCTTCACAAAACGGGTTCTGATGGTTAAGGACGGAAACTCGCTTGTCAAGCCGAGGTATTGAACCTTGGAACTCGGTTCGTCGTTTGAGAGTCTACGATAGAAGGTTTTGCGTGTCAGTTAGCTGCCCTTGGGTGGCAGTACCAAACTTTCCTTCTTCCAAACCGACTTACATTTTTCTTTTTTTCTTTCTTTTTCTGATACCTTGTTATTTTTAATATTTGGCTTCCATTCCTCCACTCGTTCTCTTGACCTACCCTTCACTCTTTCTTACATCCCATAAAGCTGCTCTGCAGAGACTGCTGGGCAGAAAATTGTGGACAGTAGTTGGTTGGACAGGGCGCAATGCGCCCATGGAGTTGAGCTTTTCAACAGGTTAAGCAGGTTAAACAATTCCCGATTCAACGATTCGCAAAAGATGGAACATTCACGGGATTATTCTATCATTCCGGTCCCAACCGCTCTTGAACTGCAATTCAAAAGCTTCTTTCTATTTCTCTTTAGTTCCTTTCCTCCTTAATTAATCGTACTAACTTTCTCCTACAATTTTGTATCCCCAATTTCTGCCTAAACTACAAGTTTACTCCTCTCTTCTTATTACACGTCGCTGGCGCAGTTGAGTCTGTTAGCGCTATGCGCGTGGGTCTTGGTTGGTCAGGCACGACGTGTTCTGCACGGGCAACGAGTAGTTCTCCTAACCGGCGAATGTTGGAATGCGAGCGGGAGCTCAGCGAACGGTGGACAATCAAACAAAATGGTTCAACCCCATATTTCCGCTTAACAGAAAAGTAAATAAGCAGCTTTACGCCGAAAGTGACCACTGAAGATCTTGCTAGACCAACCAAGTGATTATTCCGTGTGAGCCACCATACTTATTGAAGGTGCCGTAAGCAATGTGTTAGCGCGTTATTGTCATACAAGCAAGAAATGAAGGAAATTTTGCAAGCAAATAGTTCTTCTAAGCACTCTTGCACAAACGTACGCCTGGGTGTTCGATCCTAACTTAGAATAAAGGGCAAGAATGACTTTGGAATACGTAGAAGCCTACCTGTAGTGGTTCAACCCTATAACCATTTTATAGTATTAAGATTTGAATGACATCCTTGCGCAATGGCCATCACCGTATCGTTCCAAATGTAGTATGTGTACCGCCCGAGCGAACACAAACGCGGAGCATCCAGGATTTGAAACCAGACCGCACGGCTAACAATCCTGCAGTCTGCCACCAGGCTATACTTGGGCTTTGCCTATCACTTATACGTTAGCCGAAAAACCGTCTGCCAAAACAACAGCAAGGCAAAGATTGAAAAAGCAACCAATTCTTTACATATTGCAAAGAGCTGATAGGCTACAACGGCTGCTTAACACCATTTCAACGTTTATTTCTCCATTTTTCATGACGTTTGTCACTACAGGCGGTAGGAGAATTAGCTAGCTAGAGAACACTGAAGTCAGCTGTCCAGACGGACAACGGCCACATTTGCATGAATTGGCCACTGCGGCAGCTTCGCAGTCGCATCACTTATACCCTGTTAAACATAGTGGGCAATAACCAGGTTATAGTCATTTTGTTGCAGGTTTCTCGGCTATCATTTTGCCTTCGCAGTTTCATCCAGTGGTGTAAATATGTAACATACCAATTGTTTTAATGTGTTGCAACCAACCTACGTCACAGGAACAGTATTTTTGAATCCGTACGCCATGGAGTCTGAGTTCTGGAACAACTTCCTTGAGAGTTCTTTCGTTAATCGTGTTGTGTTTATTAGTTTGTTTTCAGACGTTATGCTGGTTGATTATGTCAGTTTCGCATATTACAGCAGCAGAAATTACAAGGTGACGGGGAAAGCACGACTGGGTCATTTATCGATGTGTCAGCAGCGCACACCGCAAGTCAAAAAGTACAGCAAGGTGAAGTGTTCAGTACGCTTTGACATCTATTATTAATCTTTCAGTGAAGGTTACACTAACTGCAAAGCTCGCGCGAACCTCACCAGAACTGACTTGGAATTCACAACCTTCGACCTATCTCACAATCACCCAGTTGACCGCTGTATTTTTGAGCGAAACCCCATCAATCACCGCCTGACGGATGATGAGTTCAGTCAGTCCGTGAACCTTTTTCGTTAAAATACACAAACAAGCGACATCAAGCGGTTCGTCGAGGTTTGGTTCGGAAGGCATAGTATCAGCTATGGTGCCCAGCAATGTGCGTCGTAAAGTGTGACCTGGCGTTAAGTGTTCTGTTATGTTTATGTTTTTCCTACCTGTTGTAAAATTGCATCCGGTTATCAAGACTAGGAGGAAGAAGTAGTTGCGCGAATTATTTCAGCGAAAGGCCTATTCACAAGCATTATTCGCGCCGCATCAACAAGTGGAACTGTTCCGCCGATTATCGCATGTCGTTTGTGCGGACGCCACTCATCGTACTAACCGTTTGAAGTAAGGATTGATAGCGGCATTAAATGTTGCTTGCAGCTTTAAATTATGAAACCATTTATTATGTGACAGGATGGGTTACGGCCGTCTAATATTTTGTGTGTTTCTGCGTTAGGAAAATTACGCATCTTTGCCTACATTGCTCGAAGCGTTTCGAGATATTGCGTGGCATGATGGCACAATTATGATATCAGAATGGCTGCTCAAATACGTGCAGCGTGCGCAGTTTCTCAATGCGAAAGTTTGTTGTACTACTTTCACACCCGCCAGGCCATCGAGGAGCATGTAACTGATAACTCCTCGTTACTTGCTGTAGACCAACACTAACCGTTTACGTTATCTATTTCATTGCATTGCAACTTTGGACGCGGCAAATGAGTATACTCACTTTCGACATGAAATTTTCTGGTTTAAATGTCAACAAGGTTTACAGCTCCATCAGCGAACAGCCCCCGCCTTGTGCGCTAACTTAAGTTGCATTGGTTGTACATGAAACGCTTGTTGCCGAAACACGCCCAGGCTGGACTGTTGCACTTTGGAATTACAACAGACAGCCGCGTTGAGAATGAAAACTTGCGGTTGCATCGATTGGCCTTGAGGTAGTCGTTTGCAAAGTCTGAGGGCATTCTAAAGTTCTTCCGAAAGCGTCTCAGGTGCATGCGGCATTTTTCTGTGGCGGGCGTCAGCTACTAGAAGGCAGCGCATACGCCATCGCGTAGTTTGTCCCTTAACGACGTGCACATGTGTTGGTTTTATACCACCCGTTTGGTCGCATTGATCACGCAGACATCAGTTAAAACTTCGTAGCTATGCGGAATATCCGAAAGAGAACGATGAGACTTTGCAAACCATCACAAGCTGCGATCGGGTAGGCCAGCTTGTCAGCACTACAACTTGGTCGTTCCTTGTCGAAAAACCCCTGAAGTCGTCTGCTTTGATTTCGTCAATTCATTCAGTCAGCTGGTTACATAGGCTTCAGAAATAAAATTTTGCCATAAGTGTACATCAATTTCGTACGGTAGGGGCAGAACTCGAAATAGATGGTAGTACGCAAAACAGCATGAAGAGTGTACAGCTCAATTCCTGCCTCAAGAAAGTGAGACAACTATGTAGTTTGACGTAACCACTGCATTTAACTGCTAAGAGAAGGCAAAGTCGCATATCTGCAGAACATCGCAAAAACCTTCCGTGCTAACCACGAACCGCTGTACGAACGCGTCAATAGCTTGCGAAAGGTGCAGCAAGGATTGCTTCCACTCAGGATGGCTGATGGCTCAAAAAGAACGGCTGTGGAAGCGGCAAAAGCGCTGCGGATTCAGTATGCCGCCACGTTTGTTAAGAGGGGCTTGCCACCAAGCGACCTACCAACCATTGTCGTCTCTTCACTTGTAATAACTCACATCCCTTTTACCGCTCTTTTACAAATGTGGACGTCTCTATGCAAACACAGCTCGCTGGGTGTCGACACCATTCGTCCAAAGGCAATGGAAGCGGCAGCAAGCCAACTGGCAGGATATTTATCTGAGCTTTTCCAGTTCTGCTTGGACCAGAAGCATGTTCCTGCTTTGTGGAAGCTTAGAATAATAACCCCGATTCACAAAGGCAGAAGCAGAACCGCTCAGTCCAATTACCGTTTAGTATCCCTTCTTCCTATACTCTCCAAAGTCATGGAATCCAAGTGCCAATGCAGCGGTGTGCAAGCTGGAAAGCTGTAACATCAGCATGCCTGAGCAGCACGGTCGCAAACGGTCACGTACAACGAATTTACTAATCGCACGCAGTAGTTGGACCGAGGAAGCTGAAGCTGGAGAAGGCGTTGCTGTGATCAACCTGGAATTTTCCAAGGCTTTCGATGGTCTGGATCATGAGAAACTACCCTCTCAGCTCCAGCATTACGCGATCAGCGATAAGCGTTTAAACAGGATTGCCAACTTTCCACTTCCACGGCAGTTAGTGATCAGAGTTTGGGGCTCTTTATCGGACCCTATGCACGTTAAGTATGATGTGCCTCAAGGCTCAGTTATAGGTCCCTTTTGTGTTTGGTTTTTATTAATGACATTGCAAAGGGAAGCGCTTCAAACTTCCTAATGTTTGCCGTGGGTATCACGATTTGGCGCGTGATCCAAACGAACGCCGACCAGCACCTGCTCCAGAGTGATCCAGATACAGTGAATCCATGGTCAACCCAAAACTTACTGCATTCCAACGTCAGTAAATGCAAGGTACTTGCTATCCGACATCCGAGCAACTATACATGCTTGCTCGGAACGAATTTACTACAACAAACAACCTCTGAAGGTGACTTTGGTATCCCGGTTTAAGGTGACTTGGGTTGCTCCAGATACTTCAAAATGGCCTCGAAGAGCGGGAACCAACCGGTCGAGCTGCTGCGAGGGGTGTTGGGACAAATAAACAACATCATATTTCGACAAATCCTTAGTGCGTATATTCGACCACACATCGAACACGAAATTCAAGCGCGGCATCCATGGCTGAAACACGACCTTACTGCAATGGAGCAGCCACAACATCGCGTATCTGAGAACGTAATTGGAATGCCCAAGCTTTCATACCAGGTGAGGCTGAAGCTTTTGGGGGTATTCAGTGGAAGTTGTGGCAGACCTAATTATGGCACACCTGATTCTGCACGATCTACATCATATGTGTCACCCTTTACAGCGACTCAGCACCAATATAACTCTGAGCTTCCAATCATTGAAAATCGCAAAACATTACAGCCTTCTGGCGTGCCGCAAAATTTCTTTTCCGTCCGTGTCTGTCACCCATGGAATGCTCTCCCAGAATCGGTCGTCTCTGCATCAACACTGACAGTGTTTAAAAGACTGATGAGTGATGCACCCATCCCCTTACATTTTGTCACTTAGCACTTCGTCTCCATCCTAAACCTGGAGGTAACCATAGAATTATTTGAGGTTAACCGCGGGTGCGGTGAATTTACGCTGATTGCAGGACTACGGCGGAGCAACCTATAAGTACGTACTTTCGTATTTAACGGTAACTGTTTTACCACCATTATTAACATTATTGTTATGTCAATATCCCCACCAAGTATCCATCGAGGCTCGTAAAGCAAACATTCGTAACCCGTATAAATGCATTGTTCCTTGTTCATAGGGCAGCGCCAATTAGCACAACCCATGTTAAAAGCATTTTACTCCAACCTTGGAGATGAAGTGGTATGTAAATAAAAATTGCTGAGGCCATCATAGTTTGCCATATCTCACCCGAGAAACCGCTCCACTATCGATTGCTCCTTTGAACATGCATCTGTCCATTGTGTGAAACCATGCGGCTGCCGTGTGTGCATTTATTGACGGCGCACAAGCAGCACGCGAACCCGACGGGTAAGCAGTTTCTCATGTGCGTGGCCATTTACAGGCCAACTACCGAGTTGCACCTACTGGCTGGCGGACTACCATCAATCGGCAGAATCCATGCAGTTGCGGATCTTAACAGCTCCCTTTACGAAACCAACTATTCCTAAATTGCACGGCTTGCCGATCGTCTACAGAGTGCTGAAGAGGTTAATCCATCCGGATTTTCTGAACTGTACCAAGAGTTTCTACGAAAGACCAACGAGTTAATCGGTGCTTCATTCGACTATCAACGAGCAAAGAAACAACCGTTTTGGCCGAAATCTATGGCGTCCGCAGAATTGTGTTTTACATGCAGCTGGCCTGTTGTGGGCGACGCAGTTCGCCCTACACCCAATCGGTTACTTTACCATGGAGCGTGGCTGCGTGCGCAGTCAGGAGCCCGTAGTAGGATTTGCGTTAAAGTTGCACAAACGGTATCTGCGTCTAGGATAGCAGTGCCCGGCTGTAGTGCCGGTAAGAAATGAGGATTCTCTTTCGCCATTTACCTATTGACCATCCACCTTCACCGGAATTCACAGTTGGCTCTACCCGATCAACCGGTCCCGCTTACGAAGGTTAGCAAAAGCTTACTCTAACAAGTTTCCGGGCCGGCAATGAGGATGAAATCCCCGCAGTTCCAAATACAAGTCAGCAAACCGTACCCCATCCCATAACACCTGCCCTTGGTACCAATGACATTTATCATTAACTACTCGACAAGCTCTCACAAGTGAGCTGTCGAGTTCCCCCTAACTGGAGGTATTGTGCAGAATGCCGTGCCAGAGTGAGATGTGCTGTACAATTCAACCTCCTCTTGTCAATTTATTGTAGAGTTGACATGAGTTCAAGTCCATTAAAGAAAACGCTGAGGAGGAAAATGTTTGTTCTGATAAAAAGCCTCATTCAATTGCCTGACGGTAGGCTGATCTTCGAACCACCATTACATTTTAGCCGACGAATACAACTTTGTTTATTGATACACTTCACGGGACATGCGCGTATAAGGCACGTATTTAGTGTATAAGGCTGGACCTTTACTCATACTGCTTTCTGATCAATAGAAAACAAGGTAATTATCGCGGCTTCTCCGCTCAAGCTGGATTACAACGTTACTAACTATGGCCTGGATTAGCGGCATGTTTGGTGCCAATGTACAAGTGCCCAGGTGGGTTGTAATAGCATTCGGCTCTGAGGCTCGTGCTCGTATTATGGAGCCACCATCAGTGGCACCTTCGGTGCTAATGTAATAGAACCGAGGTGGGTGGTAATATCACTCTATTCCGTGGCTCGTACTCGTAGGATAGAGGATCCATCAGCAGCACGTTTGGTGCCAACGTACTAAGAGCCAAGTTGGTTGTAACAGACGCAGCTCCGAGGCTTTTGCTCGTGGTATAGTGGCTCCGTCAGTGGAACCTTCAATTTGCATCAGAGAAAACATTCTGGCTGGCTAAAATTCATCTGGGTTGTGTTCAGTTTGGACGAATTTTGTCATTTATCTTCATTGTAGGTCTAGCCTGATGGCTACAACCGCGTGCTTACAAATGAGCTAGGTTTTTGCTTCATGTTCGCCATCTTTGCAACCTTGAAAATTTCATTTCGGTCTGTAGATTGCGTTAGAAAAATATTCGGAGTGACCAAAACGTCGTCCATTAGGTGTACATGTCGACGGCAGCGGACTAAAACTTTGGTCACTAAGGGAGCTACAACGCTCATGCTAGGTGACACGTTTTTGCTACTCGCAACGACGGGGTGCATATACCGTCAAACTTATGAGGAAATCCATTCCAGGCTTGTAGGTACGTACTACCATAGCCGTTAGGCTAAACAGGAAATAAATAAATAAATAGTTTATTCTCGTCATTGCGAGGCACTCAGCAAAGGTGTGATCATGGTACTACAGACATGTAGGATCGGCATTTGCACAAATTAGTATATTTTGACAAATAGCATAGGAACGTACGTGTCCGTAGACATATAAACGTATGTTTATGTCTGTATTTAGAAGTAGCCATGCTGTGTGGTTAGGTAAACGTGCCACTGTGTGTGTTTGTTCGTTGGGTTCGCCATCAAATGGGGAAAGCAATGGAACGCTTCTAATCGGTTGACGTTCGTGATGTGTGAATCATCCTCCGGAAAAGCTTTTGTATAACCGAATGTCTTCCAAAAAGCCCATTGCGATGGTCAAAGGAACGATAATTTTTGCTTATGGCGCCCAAGAGATCACACGTTGACGGAAAGAACAGTTAAAAATGAAAAGCTTTCTATGCAAGCTATGACGCTGATAAGTATTTAGAATAGTGGTGAACAATATCTATGGACTTAACAAACCATTTATCTTCATATATTTTGCCCCTCCACGAGTGACTAGAAACACGCTTCATTGGGAAGGCTCGCTTTCCATTTGTGCTGATAGATAGATAATATATAGGTACCATTATTTCTGCAAACTTTTCCCATTGTTATACAAAAGCTTTTGCTGTTAAGGGAGCCTATTAAAGGTGGTTGAGAGAATGTATCGACTGCTACGAAACTCACAAATACAAAGGGTTACTTACTTCATTATGTTACTAATGCGTTCCACATAAAAATTCCGAGACTTCCCTGTCGGCACAGTAAGAGACTACCCATATAGTTCAAGACGAGCTTCTCAGTGGACGGCCGGCATGTTTAATAAATAGGCTCAGAAAGACTAGGCGTACATTTTATAGGTTATGGTGAATACGTTCTACTTTACTTACCAATATTGCATTAGTGTTGCGCAGGTTTTAGGCAAATATAACTGCTTGTATTACACACTTCGTTGTTCCTTCATCGTTACGTAGACGCACGGTAACGCGAGTTGAGTATGGGCACTGTTGCAACATAGCATGCACGGCTGATTGAGTGAGCACTAGCTTGCCTGCATTTCAAACCCGCTTTGTTGCACATTTTTTCTGTATCCATTTTACGCCCAAACCTGTCTAGACAGCGCACCGGTCGCACGCATGAAGGACGACTCACGGACTCTCAACGGACGCGGGGCCAACAGGATTGCCACAAAAATATTTTTATGGTCTATGTGGTGAAAATTTAACGTTTCAAACGGACTTCAAAGCCTGCGAATTAGTTACATACAGCGTCAATGAATCCCGGAGACCTATATTTCACCGTTAGTACTAAAATGTGCGTAATATGCCATATTGGACATACAAGAGTTGCTAGTTTATTGTCCAGTCTATGTACCAAATTTGCAGCATTTCGTTAACCGTGTCTACGTGCATTTGAATCCGTGAGAGGCGATTGATAGGTTTTCTAACGCATTAAAACCTCGCTTTAGAGGTTCATCAAACTAGAAGGACAGCGTCTGGACGTCCCTTGAATAACCCATCCAACTAATCAGCAAACGTCGCCATCTCTAAGGTAACCTGTTAGATCTGCCACTACTGGGCAGCGCCGCTGAGCTGAGTAGTCCTCTCACATGCATGTTTTCAATATCGCTTGACAGCTGAGTCCTAGCTTCGTAATGGAAGAGGCACTCATCTGTCCGAATTTTAATGGCGGCGACAGCGTGCTGCCCGCGAACTACCGGCCTGTCTGTTTGACAAGCGGAGTAGTAAAGTGCAGAAATACCTGAATAGATTTGAGCTCCTCAGCGTGGCGCAACATGGATTTCGCAAGGGATTTTTGTGTTATACTAATCTGCGTGTAGCTCGTGAAAGCTGGGCCAAAGCGGTAGACAGTGGCCACATCGTAGACGTGTTATTCGTGGAATTTTCGAAAGCTTTTTTCACTGTTCCTCACCTTGGACTCTCACCAAATTTGAGCTCTTATGGGATACCTGGTCGCGCCCTTAAATGGGTGCCGGTTTTCCTGGAGAGGAGGGAACCGTGTGTACGCGTGAGGCGTAGTCTTACTCTTAGGCAAAATGTTATTAATGGCGTCCCGCAGGGCTCGGTATTGAGGCCATTGTCGTTCGCGATCTACGTAATTTGCTTTCCGGGGAGCTAGGACTATCATCATTACTGTTTGCTGCCGACCTTATACTCTGGAATATAGTGGACATCCCGGGGATCATGAGGGAATTTAAAGGCCCTTAGATAACCACTGACATTGGTCTACCTTATATTTGATGGCTATAACTAGGACCAGATGCTCTGTTCCCTGAATCAAAATCGCTAGTCCTCCTAGCCAATAAATAAACAAACAAATTTATATTCTCGGTGTTGCAATAGACACGCCAACAAAGCACAACTAAATAGGTACAAGCGCACCTGCGCTGTGCAAAAGGGGGACAACTCTGGACTTGCCATTGGGAGTGAGCGGTTGAGTGAGTTTCAAGGAATGATATAAGGTTGTGCTAACTGTTCGACCTCACAACTGATTCAGTGTTGAAATAGTTTGTTAATGCAAACGCAAAACAGTTAGTAATCAAGTACTGTGATACAAGAATTTGTTCCAAGTAAATGTTGTTCTGGCTTGAAGCTGATCTATTGCGCTGTGAACCGCAGCCGTCTGCTATCCAGTTTCCATTCTCTGGCGTATGGTGCGTTCCCCTATGGTCGCACCGGGTTTCAATACTGTCCAGTTGTGCGGTGTACTTGCTAGGAGGGTAATTGTCAGAGTCGCTAAATCCTGAACCATCCAGGTGTGGAGGAATTGATCAATTCCAGAAGAAGTAGTCGTAGGAAACTTGGAAGGAGACTCAACGGCAGTGACGAAATCCCAGCTGTTACTCACCAGGTTGAGGTAGGCGTCGTCTACTCAACTCTTCATTCTGAAAACAACTAGAAGAATGCGGCTTGTCGGGGCTTTTCTGTGAGCTGGTTTATCCGCCTCTCTTTCGTAGTCCTAACGGCCAATATGTTTATGAAGCCATTCTCTGCATTCGTCCGAGCCCACCTGGAATATTGTATCCAGGCTTGTCCACCATCTCTTGGTGGAGATAAGATGGACTTGGAGAGGGTGGTACGAGTAGATACTGGGATAGTGCAGCGTCTACGGGTCCAGACGTATCCTAAAGGCTTGTTTAGTTTGGGGATGTATCCATGCACTACCGACGGGTAAGAGGAGTTTGCTTTTCATCGTAGTTTGACGGGTATGAACGGCCCGGACTTGTCAAGCTATTTATCCTAGCTACTTTATCTGCCCTCCGCGGTCACCCATTAAAACTGAATAAACCACGGTCTGATAGGGATAGGACTGAAACCAGCTTGTCGAGCCGTTATAGATCGCTGGAATTCGCTTCCAGCTCACGTGGTTAGGGAACTTACGAGTTTTGTAGCGGAATCGTTCAGTCGCCATAATGTCAGGTTCGTCCCACCCCAAGGATAAGTCGTGAGAAGACTAATAGGAGGACGAGATATACGTTTATTGTAGAAAAGTAAACTCCAGCCAACTGAAGGCACTGTAAAAATGGTCCCATCTAGGGGAATGGTCTAGTCACCAGCCGATACGCAACAACACTCTTCGTGGCGGAATAGCCGGCAGCGCTCGCTTGTCATTCGTCTGGGTGGCTCAAACACGAGTAATCATCGTGTGCACAGGCAAGCTTCTGAAGTTGTCTATATACAGAATGATATTACATTTTAATACCATTTTACGCAGACAAACAGGGCAATCGCCAGGTCCTACATGGCCCACCTCCTAGAAGGAAGCGGTACGTGCCTGTTCGAACGACGGGGCTGTCAGTCGCGGACCAGCCTGCTGCGAAACCAGGCGGTGACACCTGATGCAGCTGCTGGGGGAGAACCAGGCGATCGGACCCTAGTGGGTTCCCATCCACGTCCTCTCTTAAGGTGCCAATAAAAGAAAAAGGGGAAAAGGTCCGTAGCGTGCGAGCACTTGTGTTTGACCACGAGTGCGTGTTCTCCGGTTCGCAATCTGAAAACAAAAGAAAGAAACGGTGGAGGTCAGGCATGCAGAAGCGGCGACAGCAATGAACGGGAAAAGCACTTACCAATAGGCAGCGCACAGACAAGGAAACAAAGCTTTTTGTCTATTTTCAAAAGCTTTTGAGATGTTTTAAATTTAACAAATCTTTCGCGGGTTTTTGTCTTTTGCCGTTTTCGGTGGATGCCGACGCAAATGAAAAACCGCGAACACTGTTAGAAGCAAAAATGCTAAGCTAAAGTTCTAAGAAACTAGTCGGCCAGTGAACCCGACGACCAGGCCTAGTAACCATTTTAGGCTTGGCGAAGGCAGAGGGATCAGGAGGCAGATTTCCGGTTATGCTGTCGCTGTCTGCGGGCGTTTCCTCCACCATTGGTTGGGTCGATTCCTAGGAGGACGAAGGACTGGCCGTCGTTCGACTCTGATTCAACGGAATCAATTTTGTGGCGGTCGACTGAGACGGGTTCGCGCTTGGCGTTGCGTTCCATGACGAAGAAGCGATCCTTATGTTGTAGGCTCTTGAATGGACCCACGTAAGGTCGTTCGAGTGGTCCGCGTAAACAATTAATGCGAATGAAATATAACGGGCAGTGGTGTAGATCCTTGGGAACGTGAAGCTCGCCATGTTGTTCCTGCACTGCGTTCGATTTCTTGCAGCGTATGCCCGCGGCTAGCTGCCGAGTATAGTGCGCGTCATAGCGAGGGCTGTTCAGGCTTTCAGAGAAGAAGTCGCTCGGTAATCGGTGTGGTTGTCCACAGACCCATTCCCCGCCCGACGGTTTGAGATCGGCTTTCAGTGCTGATCGAATTCCGAGTAGTACCAGTAGCGGAACCACTGTCCAACTAAGTGCATTGGCGGCACTTAGTAATGCTTTAAGTTCGCGAGGGCAGCGCTCCACTATGCTTTTTGCTTGAGAATGGTAGGCATTTGTCCGGAAGCGTTTAGCTCCTAGGACTTAGAGTAGGTCGTTGTAAGTCGACGCTTATAAGTGTGGACCACAATCGGTACTCACAGTGGCTGGACAGTTATGTGAAGTGACCCAGCGATCGACGAAGGCGCGCTTATGGTCTCAGCGGATACGTCGGGGGTTGGAGCAGCTTCAACTTAACAGTGGAGCGATCCCCATGATCAGAATGTAGCCCATGCATTTGGAAGGCGGATGCGGTCAAACGATGTCGAGGTGGTGAGCGACTCGAGTTTATAGTGACGGGAAGCTTCCTATGGGAGCGGCAACATGCCGATGAACTTTTGCTCTCCGGCGAGTCAGACACTTGTGTGCCCAAAGCATGACGTCGCGCTGCATGTTTGGCTTGACGTAGCTGTCGGCAGTTTCCTTGGCTGAAGCGCGGAGGCCAGTATGCGCTCTGTTGTGCAGCGTATCGAAGACTTGTCTGCGAAAGGCAGTTGATATCAGTGGACGTGGACGTTTGTTAGAGGCCTCGCAAATTATTGCACCTGTAGACGAAGGAAGCGGTAGAGGTACCGAAGTTAACGTAGACTCTTCGCAGGATGCCATTAAGGCTTTTTTGTCTTGCTGAGCCCTGGCCATGGCTGACAGATCGAGCAACCGCTCGGTCTGAGCCAGAGCGTTTACTCTCGAAACATATCCGCCGTGACCTTATCCTTGACAGCCACGTGTTGGAGGTCTGTGGAAACTGAGACACGAAATTTTGTTGACGAACTTCACGCGCAGAGTGACTGGGCATGGAGTTGCGGAAGACGTAGACGAGGGGTTTAGAATCTGTAAAGATCGTAAAATGCTTGCTTTTGGGAACGTGTCGAACACAGTAAACAGCGGTGTATCCCGCGAGTAACTAGCAGGCAAACGGCTGTAGTTCGACCCGGCTGTTTGAAGAAAGCGGGAGAAGAACGTTAGTGCTTGCCAGTTCCCTTGGGAAACTGCTGTAGCACAGCGCCGGTTGTGTTTTCCGAGGCATCGACAGCAACACTGATTGCGGCTTTCGCTTCGAAGTGATGAAGCATGATGGCGGAAGCGCGTGCTTTTTCGATAGCTTCGAATGTTGTTCGTGCTTCATGTGTAAGTGAGCAACTCTACCGTCGTTGCGTCCACGCGGCGGATCGGTGAGCGGGTGCCTAAGCTTGGCGCAACGTTGCAGGCTTCGGCGATAGTAGTTGCCCATGCCGTTGAAGTGTCGAAGGGGCGGCTAGAGTCGTTGGATGAGGAAAGTCGTGCACGTCCTGGACTCTGTCCCGCAATGGGTGGATACCCACAGAATCTAGTTGCTGTCAAAGAAATTCAGGGCGCGGCTGCATAAAAATGCACTTGTCGGGGTTGACGGTGAGGTTGTGCACCTTCAGCCGTTTGAACAAGCGTCGCAAATGTGTTCTTTGTTCCTCTTCCGAAGAACTGGCCACCAGGATGCCGTCGATGTACGGGTGGATGAAGTCGAGTCCATGTATGTATGAAATGTATGTATGAAATAAAATGCACAGCATTGCGCATACCGAGTGGCATTCGTAGAAACTCGAATAATCCAAATGGTGTAATAACGGCGGTTTTCGATTTGTCTTCATCGGCAACTGGGATCTGCTGCTTAGCTCGCTCCAGACGGATAGTTTAGAACCCGCGAGCACCCTGAAGACCGGCTGTAATATCCTGTATGTGATGTGTAGGATAACGCTGCGGAAGTGACACTGTTGATGGCGCGGTAATCGCCACCTGGTCGTCAGTCTCCTGAAATTTTCGGAACCATATGAAGGAACGAAGAATAAGGGCTACTGGATGGTCGGACGATCCCAAGTTGGAGCCCTGCTCGAATTCCACACGGGCGGTTTTAAGCTTGTCCGGAATCAGTCATCGGTCATTGACGGGGACGGGAAGAGCCTTGGCAACTATGTGATGCGACATAGCTGCGGCTGCAGTTGGCATATACGATGAAGGTCGGGTGACTTCAGAGAAACCTGCAACTAGCGCTTTGCCGGCCGGCGGGTTGGCAGTGGCGTATACCGGACTGAGCGCTGCTACATCGCTGGACATTTCAGCGACGGATCCTTTCGTTGTTTTGTCGAAGAGACCATGTCGTTCAGCATCGACGCGCAAGGCGAAGCGCTGAATAAAATCAATCCCGATAATGGCATTTTGGACGTCAGCAACCAGGAATGTCCATCGGAAAGAACGTCGCAGGTCGAGCTTAAGCATGCGCAAGCGCCGACTGTAGTCGCGGATGTTGGTACTGTTGTCTGAGCGTAGCTAACTAGTCGCCTCTCCTGTTGCCTCGTTAAGATCACGTGGAAGGACCCTGGCTTCTGCGCCAGTGCCGACGCGGTAGCGAGCCCCCGTTTGTTGCTCGCGGCCGTAGAATAGACGACTGCGTTGACCAGCTACTTCGCCCCTACGTGCTGGCAGTGCGGTTTCCTGCGCGCTGCGTCCGAAAGAAAACCGTGGGCAGCACGAATTGGCCTACAGGCCAACTCGCTGATGGTACCAGCAGTAGGAAGATATTCGGCGCAGTGACGTTGATCGAGATGGAAGTTGACGATTTCAACATCGACATCGGTAGCTAATTCCAGAAGTTAGGAAATCGGTAAACCACTTAGTGAGCGCGCCACTCTACATTTTCATTTCGGCAATATCGTCTTTCGGCGTATTTTGAACTTGCGAAATCTGACCCTAGGATTCCCAAATTTGGTCGGCGGTATGGGTCAGCAGCGTCAGGGATGTGTCAGCATGTGTGTAGAGGATATTGCACATTTCGCGTGGTAATCCGCGTAGACGTATTTCCTTGAGAAATGTGCCGTCCACCATATCGGGTTTCACCAAACTGCATCTTTCGCCATAGCAGTGTGGGCTTAAGGTCACCCAACTTCATTGCAATCTGAAGCATTCTCTCTCGATCTGAAAAACCCGCCCATCTGAGAACCGCCGCTTTAACTTTTTCGTAAGATTTTCTCTGCTGGTGGCTGGAGGATATCATCGATATCAACTGAGACTTGCAGTGGAAGAGCGGAGACGAAATGGAGATATTGGGTGCTTTCGGATCTAATGTCACGAAGCTCGAAAAGTGTGCTTCTGACTGATCAAACCCACGATTTGGATTACTTTCGCGAAAGGGCGGACTGGCCGTAATTACTTTTTCAATCTAGCAGTCGAGAACTTGGGAAAAGCATCCATGGCACAAAATCATACAACGTAAGAGATATACAAAATGAAATATGCACAAAAATGGAAAAGGATATAGTGTCCCAGGACTAAACGGATGTGGAAAGAAAAGTAATAAGCGGCTTAAACAATTTCCATTTCTGGTTCACCAGTTATAGCGTAATCGTTCGGTCACTATAATGACAGTTCGTCCCGCCCCAAGGATTTCGTGAGAAAACTAATATAAGGGCAAGATATACGTTTATTGTAGAAACGTAAACTCCCGCTAACTAAAAACACCGTAAAAATGGTTCTGGCTAGAGAAAAGGTCTAGTTACCAGATGATACGCAGCAACGTTCTTTGTAGCGGAAAAGCCGGAAGCGCGCGAATGCGTTTCGTCCTGGTGACTCAAAGGGACCGATTGGTTGCACTATGGCGGTTAAATTTAAAATTCTTTGGTGTCAACCGGTACATCCGTTTTACGGCGTAACTAATTTGCCTTCTGAGTGCTATGGATGATTAGCAAAAATTATTATAAGCCGGGTAATAGTATTACATGGGATATGGTGTATAAACATTTTACTGAGGTAATGTGAGTAAAATAAGGAAGGCCGAAATAGTGGCGGAAAATCAACGGATGAGAATGTGCGGAAAATGCGTTCAACAAATATAAGGTTATTTTTCGTTATGAAATGCCTTGAAATGTTGCATGCATTGAAACGTAAACTGACCGTCTATCGTAAACGGAAATTACTTTTTACAAAGCAGCAGGTAAAAGGTGGAGTAAGCCACACGGAATGTTAATTGCACAAATTATGTTCACGGAGGACATGAAATGCCAAATTTTATGGCAACCCATGTACCAAGTTTATTCCTAATGAACGTTAATACATAATTAATAAGCGCGAAACTTACGGATGATGCTTTGAAGGTAACCTGCAAATAAATGTGATTTGGTAAATCTTAATAAGTGCGAAAGTAGTAACTACGAAGACAATGGCATCACTATGTGCATGGTTGATAAAATGCAGAATAACATGTGCACAGTTGATAAGGAATGACGAATAACAGACATCTTCTGTTACCGTAATGCTGTGTATGTAAATGCGTTACTGGAAATGATCATGTGGTGAATAGCATTTGTAATTGGTGTTAGTGAAAGGGAATATGTACTTGTGCAAACGCTGTTTTGGTAGATGTAGTTTGGTTCGTAGTTTTAGTCAAGCAAGTATCACTTGGATCGTCTTCATATGACCAAATAAATACATTAACTGCATATAAAATGGTCTAATTATAGACCTGATTCTGAAAAATATATATTGTAGCATCCGGTGACAGCTTAGGCCTTTTTATATGCAGTTAACACATTTATCTGGGCATATGAAGACGTTCCAACTTATTCCTATTTCCTTAGCACCTCGCAACAAATTCGACCTACCAGCACAGCTTTTGCACAATTAAATAATCCCGTTCATTAACACCAATAATATATGTGAATCAGTGCATGCACCTTTCCAATAACCCATTTAGATACACCTCATTACGTAATAGAAATAGCTGCTATTCGTAATTCCTTATCAACTTTGAACATCTTATTCTGTATTTCATCAACCATCCACATAGTGACGCCTTCGTCATCGCAGTTACCTCTTCTGCACTTAATCAGATTTACCAAATTACATTTACTTGCAGCTTACCTTCAATGCATCACCGCCAGCAGGTACAACGGCACACCGGGTATTCAGCGCACACCCAAATGAATCAGCCCTAGAGGCATGTGGAGGGGTGCGGGTGTCACAACTTGAGCCGGCCCACACTGCTTCAAAGGGGAACAAGAGCACTTTGTATTACGTAGGTTGAAGCGCAAGGAACGCGCATGCTGAGCGGTGCTGCGCTCCAGGCGTATGGCACGAAAGCAACGTTGGAGGGTGACACGGAGGTCACGCCGGTGCTACCCTTCCCTTCAAGCCAGAACCATATATCGGTGTACAAAATACAAACTTCCCTAACAGGTAGGCAAGTGTGCGATAAATGGCAAGGCATAGAAAAGGGGCATGCATAGGGAACACTAGATGTGCACGCCGATGGAGTGAACTTGTGAAGACCCTTGAAGGCAGTAATAAGGGGCACTTAGGAAGGGTACATACGGATGTCAGGTGGGCATGCTGGTTAACGCCACAGTTGTAGCAATGGATTACGGCTGACATGTATGCCGTCATGCCTATTGCAACGATACGCACCTTGCGATGGTAGATGTTACGGTTACCCAAACATGTTACGGGGAATCGTGACGTACAATACATAGATATATAAGCTGAAATGAGTCCCTGTAGGAAACCTTAGGCCTGTCTGTGCATAACAGTGCTAAAGCTGAACAGTCCATGGGGGAACCAATGCACGCGGCAAGCAGGAGTGCGACGTGCACAAGAGGTTACTAACCTGTGGTGTGGCAACGCGTTTCAATGATGTTGACGCCTCCACTCTGGTAAATGGGATGGTACTCTGGTAGGCGTGTACCGCAAGCCTCACTGCATCAAAGATACACGGTGACGTTATCCTTCATAGGGGGAAATAAAATGTCTTTTTAACGCGCACCATGAACAGTTGATGCACCGGTGGCATTTGATGTTTAAACCATTCACAAATATTCCCGACCTCGCGGGTGAGCTGCTTAACGGCTCGTTACCCACGAAGCGAGAATACTGAGAAATGGTTTGTGGATACTTCACAAGGTACCAACAATGGAGAGATGCGGCATTAATGTGGGTGGTTAGTAATGAGTTACCATTTTGCCTTTGGGTAAATTACGGTGTCGGGTTGCTAGAAGGTACGGTTAACCGGTTGCGGATGAAAGCAATGGGTGGTTGGATGGGAGGCAATGGGCAGCGCATATCACTGTGGCTCTGAAAGGGAGATGATCATAGAAAGGCTATGGTACCTGTGAGTAGGTATGAATTATACATCACATAGCGGAAGCATTACGTGAGAACAGCCTCAGTGGTATGGTTACGTCGGGAGGCAATGGGCGGCGCAAATCACTGCGGGTCTGAAGGAGGAGTTATCATAGGAAACCAATGTTACCTGCTCATAGGTATCCTTGATGCATCAATTGGCGGGGGCAATACATGGGAGGAGGTAGATTAGCGTGGTAACAACGGAAGGCGCTTAGAGCATTTGCCTGCTCACATTCAAAGGCATTTCCATCGGTCGGAATGGTGACATTTCTCGCCGGCCACTGATCGCCCTGCTTGGTTGGCTATCCATTAGGAATCACGCTGTCGCTCAGAAGTACAACGTGAAATGAAACTGCGGAAGTTATACAAATCTGCATGACCAGATGATTTTCCTCCAGCCCTCTTCAAAATCGGGGACCCCCTCCGCTGTCATGTAATCCTTCCCCCGCGCATGTGAAGAGTAGCACAGGAACAACTCCGGGCCCTAGTGATTGCATTAATACCCTCGTGCCGTATACATGCGTACATGTTGCCCTGTCCACTATGCATTCGACATATTATTAGCCGACAGTTTTTGGCTAACGGAAGAGCCACACGACGGTGCGCGCATGTCACAGTCGCTAAACTCAACTTAGTTAGTCGGAAGGAGCAACCTGTTAGCGTACAAAATGAAGTTCATTTCTGGTTACCTTACGTTGCTAACCGTACAGCTTAAAGTGACTAGGATATGGTAAATAAATAAATAAATAAATAAACAGTTTATTCTCATCGCTGCGAGGCACACCATTAAGGGCCGGATCATGTTATTACAGACATGTATGATAGGCACTTGCACAAATTAGTACATTTTGACCAACAGCATAGGAATTTATGTGTGTGTTGAAATGCAAAACTATGTTTAACTGCGTATTTGGAAGGGGATATGTTGTGTGAATAGGTAAATGTGACTGTGTGTGCTTTTGTTCGTTGTGTTCGCCATCAAAGGGGGAATCAATGGAACGCTTTGAAACAGATGACGTCCGTGATGTGTGAATGATGCTCCGGAAAAGGGAAGAGGTATGTGACAGGCATAAATTGTAAATCTCCAACGATTACGGACCCAACCACTGCACCTATGATCCCCGTGCTGCAACCCATGTACGGGAGACGCGAGGTCATGACACAGGGGGTGGCCCTGAAAAGGGCCGTTGCGTTGTTCACGAAGAGTTTCAAGTTACGGAGCAAACGGCGGTACGAAATGGACGTGCTACGGCGACTTACTATCCCGAGGAGACGGCTACAGGATGCACTTCATCAATGAGGTAACCTGCGCTGCGGGATCGGAGTATGGAGGTGTTAACTCACTTTGCAATGCGGACCGTGATTAACTTTGCTGCGACGCTTGTAGCTGGCTGTACGTACCATATCTGTGGAAGGGGAGGTGATTATTGCGCAGAAACTTACCGGCCGTCATGGCGAACCTCGTGATGAATGTCGTGCAATGGCATGCATCAGCAGGGCGGAGGCTATACCACCTGTGGATAGCTTTCCATGACGCATTAAACGGCGGAGGCGATGCATGGGACGTGGCTCAGTGGCGGTGCTCGGCTGGAAGGCAGTGGACGGCGGATTTCAATTTCGCTGGTCAACGAAATTGCTCATCGAAAGCGATGGTTACCTGTGACTACGTATGAACGAAGCTTCACATGGCGGAGGCGATGCATGGGAGGTGGCTCAGAGGCGGTGCTAAGTTGGGAGGCAGTGGGCGGCGCATTTCACTTTCACTGTCAAACAAACGATCATGGAAAACAATCGTTACCTTTAAACGCGTATGAATGCAGCTTCAATTAGCGGAGGCGATGCATGGGAGGTGGCTCAGTGGCGGTGCTAAGTTGGAAGACAGTAGGCGGCGCATTTCACTTTTGTTGTTAAACAAAATGTATCATGGATAACAGTGGTTACCTGTGACTACGTATGCATGAAGCTTATAATGCCGCACGCACACACACGCGCACATAAATGCGTCTCTGAAACGGAAGACAGCATGGAAAACGAACCGCACCTTCGACTATGTATGCAGCGTGCATGAGATGGCGGAGGCCATACCTGGGAGGCGGCTGAGTGGCGGTCATACGTAGGAAGGCTATGTGTGCCGCACATCAACGAAGCTCTGAAAGGAAAGCAATGTATAAAATAGAAAAGCAACGCTTGCGACTATGTTGCAAGGATACATGACATGGAGGAGGCATGACCTGAGAGGAGGCTCATTGGCTTGGTGCAGTATCACGGCAATTCCGGAGGAAAGTCGCGCTGGTTCTGAAAGAACTGACAAGGCGGATAAGCAACCTTACCTAGGGATACCTTCATGTAATCATCAAATGCCATCCGAGGTACATTGGAACCTCTTCCCTGAGAGGGAGTTTGGCTGTGGAAATGACAGCCTGAAGATAGGGGCCTAAATCACGGTTCATTAGGGGAAATGGGAAACTTACGGGCGCATAATGGAGCGGCGCTGCTGCATCTATCTGGGCACTTTGTTCACTTCTCATTCACACGTTTTCCAATCAACGGGAAGCTACAATCCTGTCTGCAATAACAACAAAGGGCTAATGAAAAGGCGTAAAAATTAGGCATACCAGCAGCGCGTGCCGTGCTACGCGGTTTACGTAGGTTGTGCAGACACTACGATGAGCAAGGGCAGCAAACGAATTCCTCGTCACCAGCATAGCACACGCGGGACGCATCATACCATTGGGAGCGGGCATCGCACATAACCCACTGCACCGCTTCCTCGCGAACTTGCACATCATCCTCCTGCTGACATACTCCGCAGAGGTCCTCTGAACCTACTCACCGATTATCCTGTTTCCGTTTAACGGGAACCCTGTAGCAGGAGGATTTCATGATGTGAAGCTTCCGGAAGTCTTCTCTCATTAGCGCACTCTTGCTGGGGCTCACCTCCATCACGCGGCACGTAAGGGGCGATTTACGCTTCTTGGACCCAGTTGCCGATGTGGATGGAACCGGGGTTGCCGTTGAAAGTACCGGGCCGACGCCATTCACCTCCGTTGCACGCACGGGGTGCGGCACCTCGCCTGCGGACGTCGTCGCTACCGCAACCGCTGTGCCATCCTGCGACGTTCCCGGTATCGGTAAGCCACATAACATCCGGACGTTTGCCGCGGTATCCAGCAGAAGGGGAACGGGGCACTTAGACGTTCGACCATACAACCGGAAACTGGCCTCTTTGGACATCAGCAACGCTATCGTTTTCAGGAAGATCAACGCCGCGGCGTTCTCCGATCCCTAGCTGCACGATTACGTGCCGATGTCTGACAAAACCTCATGTGCCTTGCCAAGTTTTATGGTACGCCTGACAACCACATCGCTATCCGCTACCTGACGATCTAGAAGCTGCACACCAACATATCACGGAACACAGTCTGAGGTGCCTGCGGGTGGTTGCCGGGGTGCTATCCTACGACATCCATGTAGTATGTCCTCCGCGGAATGTCCGTGAAACGCCGCCACATAACATATGTGAGCACATGGGAGCCGCCACTGCCGACTGAACTCGCAATCGCATTCACTGCTTCGGGTAATGTATGCCCGACGCACTTTCGAACGAGGACAGGTAACTAACCATTACGGCCCATCAGATCTACAACCCAGAACGGATGATGCACGAAAATCGGCTATGAAGACATTTCCTGCGAAGTCGCTCAACTGCGCGAAACCCGTGGCCACTGAGGACACCCCCGATGGAACAGAATCTACGCTCATACAGCGCCTAGCTATTATGCTGTTTCTTTCGTGCACGATACTGCTTACCCCATCAACCAAGCAGGTGAACAGAGTGAGCAAAGGTGACCTCTCCGACACATACTCCTTAAGATGCCTGTTCTCATTCTCCACCCTGTTTGTTGTGTGGCATCCAAAAAGCACAGCATCCCTTTTTCTGTGAGCCGCCCAAGTGTCTGCGTGCTGGAGCCACGTTGTGCACAAATACCGGTGGCATGCATAATTCGCCCGTCGCACCGCGTTCAATAATCTTTCAAATAGGGACGCATCACGAGTAGATATCAGGTTATGAAGCTACGCGCGTAATTGGATTTGGCAAGCATCTGAGATAAAACGGATGCGACCGCAACATGTAGCCATGTCCACTTTAACATGGTACCGGCAAAGCACGACCTTCGCTTTGGGATAAAAACGTCGAGACGCAAGCAACTGAGCAGCACATTTGTCCATCACTACCGTGCGGCAACGTATGCTGCTTGGCACCATCTCCCGCATCACCTCCACCCCTTGCCCATATCTATAGGACGTCCCGTCAGATAATAGGGCGTAGAAGAAGGAAATCCCTGTACCTGTTACGTCCACGAACATGCAATGCCATGAAATGTACCCACCATAATTTAACTGGTGCGCCGCATCGCACAATAAAACCTCGCCATAACGCCTAACAATGCCACGGATGGAGAGAAGAATACATAACGAATCTGGCTACCCTCGGACACCAATCGGTAAACAGCGTGCCCTTCCAACATCTTTGTCACCTCAGGCACTTCACATGAGGTTCTATTTCGATGACGAATGCGCAGATTACTCAGATCAATACGGGTTACACATTTGCCGAACTCCAGATAGGTGAAGCGCCTCAACTCCGGCGTGCTATGGAAGCTGTCCATCAAACGCAGAACCTCCTTCTCCTACCGCGGTGACAGCCGACGGTTCCGCGCATACAGCCAGGGGTAACCCACGTGAAAAGCATGAATATGGATCATCAAGTAACTTCCCACGACCTATTTACCCCCTTCACAACCACCGAGAATCGAGCCTTGCATTTGTAGGATTTGCATCTACATGCGTTAGTTTCCGTGTTGCATAAATATTAACTCACCGCTTGCCACGCGATCCTGAACGTTCCTCATGTACGCAACGGTACAGGATGTAACCGTAGCCCTCCGCATCCGGCAACTGCTTCCGCCTTCCACGCTGGTACGTCGCAGCAGACACGGATGCAACTCGGAAAAAACAAGTCGTCGTTTCAATCTGAAAACGTCCCAATTGCTCCTCAATGTCTTCAACGCTTTCATACCTCCCAATGACCAAAGACTTGAACAGCTCACTATCATCCACAGCCATAGCGGTAGCAGAAAAACTAGTATGGAAACAGAAATAATAAAACCAACATCATACATATGCACCCTTACCGGTAACCTTTTCTATGTTCTCTATGTTCACACACAATCCCATTCGCTCCACTCCTTCCAGCTATGTGCACATTATCCTTCTTGGCAACGTCGCTAGGAAAACCTCGTTGCTGTGTACCATTTGCACCACGGAACGTCCTAAAGCAACACAATTTTCTCTTAGTGCCATCAAACGGCCCCGTGACTCAAATGCTAACTCTTAACGAACGGACTGACAGAAATGATTTCGGCTTTACGCTCCGGCGACAACTGGAAGAAGGCCGCAAGCAGAGGTTTCCGCATGTTGTGGTTAATCCGACGTTCTTTCGGAGTCTTGACGGGCGGCATCTTTACGAGGCTGTTCTCGGCTTTCGTTCGCCCTCATCTGGAATACTGCGTCCAGGCTTGTCCGCCCTGCCTCGTCCGGGACAAAATGGAGCTGGAGAGGGTTTTACGAGTGGGTACTGGTTAGTCGAGGGATTACGGGGACGGACGTACCCCGAACGTCTACTTAGTTTGGGAATGCATTCCATGCACTACCGAAAGCTTAGAGGAGACCTAATCCTAACCTACCGTATCTTGACTGGGAAGGTTGGTCCAGATTTATCTTGGCTATTCAGTCCCGCTAGATTGCCAGTTCTACGCGGTCATTCCATGAAGCTGGACTAACCGCGGTCCGATCGTATTAGGGCGGAAATCCGGCTGTCACGCCGAGTTTTCGACCGCTGGAACATGCTTCCGGAAAGTGTTATCAGGGAATCTACGGTTAAGGGGTTTGAGCGGCAACTTGACGCTCTTGGGTGGCAATACGAAACCTTTCCATTTTCCTGAGTAACTCGCATCTTCGTACTTCGCTTTTCTTTTCTCTACCTTTCTTCACGTATTGGTATTATTTTCTTATTTAAGTGCACTTCCCTATTCTGTACCTTCGATTTCTCTTCCTATCCTTTGCTTATTTCACGTGACTGCCAAAGCAGGGACTGCTAGGGCAGGAAACGTGGGCATTAACCGGTTGGCCAGGGTGCGATACGGGTGTTTCCGTTTTAGATCCATCAATAACTGAGCACTTCATCAATTCCTGGCTCAACGATCCACTCAAGATGGAACACTCACGGGATTCTCCTATCGTTCCAGTCCCCATCTGAACTGATCTGAACTGAACTGAACTGAAGGAGGCGTACTCGGAATCAGCTGACCATTCCATGATGGATTTATGGCGTGCAGAAAGGCAGTGAGAAAGCAAGTTATCGGCAGTAATATTGTCATAAATTAAACACATAACTGAAGAGAAAAATCTGCTATAATGTTAAGTTTTACATTAATTATGAAAGGTACGATATAATGAAATCTATGGACATCTACATAGGAAGCGTTGACACTAACATTTATCACGTTTGAATAAATAGAAAAATAGGTAAACAAAGGATGTAAATTTAACATAATCAACTTCGTTGCCGAAAGATAAAGGCCGAGGACGTTATAAGAAACTTAAACTTATAATGTTAACCTATGACCCTATGTATACACAACTTTAAATGCTACCAATTATCACTAGTTCTTTATTTTCATTACCCAATGGCCCATTGACGTCAGACAATGGCTGCTGTACCAAAACTCCCAGCCCTTATGTGAGTTATCACATTGATGTATTGAGGGCCAGCGTTTTTCAGTCCCTCGACAAAACTGTTGAGGCTCTCGCAGTCTTGATTTGCGCTTCATCGGTTCAGGTTACGGTCGTGTTAGTGTATAGAAGCCCTGTGAGCACTTCCGATGGAATCATTGAGTTTATACGCACTCACTCAGCAAACAACTGTCTGGTGCTGGGAAACTTCAACCAGAGGTTTGTTGGGATGATGTATCTCGCAGTTCGGCTCTGGTATCGCTCCGTACAGAACTGCTGGACTTGACGCTGCAGGTACCACTACACCAGTTCGTGGACCTCCCCACTAGGTACATGAGCAATCAGCAGCCGTCCATTTTAGATCTTGTTTTTGCTAAGTCACTTGACTTTGTAAATGACATTAAATACGACTCGTCTCTTGGCGCTAGCGATAACGTTTGCTTGATTTTCCAGTGTGCTCTTATCAGGTCTTGCCAAGCTACTACCAGTTGGTATCCGAACATTTGGGCCGCGGACTTCCAAGCGATGCGGGATAAAGCTAGGTCATCGCCTTGTGTAATATCTGAGACCGACACTGTTCATGTAGCCTGGGAAAAACTTAAGGCTCACCTCGTCGACATTTCTGCACCTCACATCCCACTGGTAAAAAGAAGGGAATCGAGAGCGCAGCCTCCGTGGATAGATTCCGCTGGGAAGGGCCTGCTAAAGAAGCGGTCTAGATGCTGGCGATCATACCGAACAGCTCCGTCGAACAGCACGTTTGACAAGTATCGATTGGTTCGAAATAAATGCAAGCTACATCTTAGGTTGGCCCGGCTTTAGTATAAAGAGGGCTTAGCTAATACCGCCTCGAAAAACCCCAAGAAATTCTTCGCTTACGTTAAACGACGCTGTGGTGCAAACTCGCCCATACCACCTTTGCTTCGAGGAAATGGGACCCATGCCTATAGCGACTATGACAAGGCATACGTGCTTGGTAAGCAGTACTCAAGCGTCTTTGTCCGCGAAACAAATACGCCATGCAGAGTTAGCTTCAAGAGTCTCTGAAGACTGTTGTCTGGATGAAATTCCTGTAACTGAGTCCCAAGTTCTCCGGTTGCTAAGGGAGGTAAACCCAACTAAGGCTTCCGGGCCAGATTCCGTTCATCCAAAATTGTTGCATGAGTTGGCAGTGGAACTCAGTAGACCTCTCACTTGTGTGTTTCAGAAGTCACTCAACAGCTCTATCTTGCCTACCGAATGGAAGGAGGCTGTTTTCTGCCCGATTTTCAAGTGCGGTGACAAAGACCTACCGGCTAATTACAGGCCTGTCAGGTTGACTAGCGTGGTCGTTAAGTTACTTGAAAAATTAGTACGAGATACAGTGGAGAACCATTTAAATGAATTTAACCTGTTTTGCGTCGAGCAACATGGTTTTCGCAAAGGATTTTCGTGTCAGACGAACTTGCTGGTAGCTCGCGAGAGCTGGGCTGAAGCCGTAGACAATGGACATGCGGTGGATGTGGTGTTCATTGACTTCGCCAAGCCCTTCGACACTGTTTCCCATCCGCAACTCACTGAAGTTGAGGTCGTATGGAATAGCTGGTCGCGCTCTTCAGTGGGTGTCAGCTTTTCTGGATGGACGGGAACAGTGTATTCGTGTGGGAAGCAGTCTTTCGTTTCGACAAGCTGTAATTAGCGGCTTTCCGCAAGGCTCTCTCCTAGGTCCGCTGCTTTTTTCTGTCTACGTGAATGACTTGCCGGAGGTGCTTGCGGTACCATCGCTCTTATTTGCTGATGACCTATAGCTCTGGAATATTGTTAATATCTCTGGAAGTCCTTTGGCTCTTCAACGGGCTCTGGATAGACTCTGGGAATGGTCTGTCTTGTGGTTGCTGCCCATAAACTGGGCAAAGTGTTCAGTGCTGCGTATCGGAGCGTCTGCTTCCTCCACAAGTTATGTGCTCGATGGGAGTAAACTTCCTCACGTGACACATCAGGTTGATCTAGGTGTCGTCCACTGTTCCACACTACACTTTGGCGACGACTGGAAGAAGGCGGCTAGTAAAGGGTTCCGGATGTTGTGGTTTATCCGTCGTTCTTTTGGGACCCTAGCCGTTGATGAGTTTGTGAAGCTCTTCTCAGCGTTCTTTCGACCCCACCTAGAATATTACGTCCAGGCCTGTCCACCATGCCTTGTCCGGGACAAAATGGCACTAGAAAGGGTGTTGCGTGTCGGTACTAGATTGATCAAGGGATTACGAGGGCAAACGTACCCTGAACGCCTACTTAGTTTGAGGATGCAGTCAATGCACCTTCGAAGGATTAGAGGGGATCTAATCTTAACCTACCGTATTTTGACTGGGAAGGTTGGCCCTGATTTGCCCATGCTATTTAGTCCTGCTAGATTATCTGGTATTCGTGGGCATTGTATGAAGCTAAACAAGCCGCGGTCCGATCGAGTTAGAGCGGAGACACCGTTATCGCGTCGAGTCATCGAGCGCTGGAACTTGCTTCCAGAACATGTTGTCAAGGAAGCTACGGTTAAGGGGTTTGAGCGTCAACTAGACGCTCTTAGGTGGCAACACGAAACCTTTCCTTTTTCCTGACTAATTCCCATCTTCATACTTCGATTCTGTTTTCTCTACTTTTCCTCGCCATTGGTATTATTCTCTTCTTTTAACTGATTTCCCCTACTCTCTTACCTTCGCTTTTTCTTCCTCTCTTACTTCACGTAACTGACAGCTGGAACAGCTAATGTAAGGAACGTGGGCATTCAATTGGTGGACCAGGGTGTTTTTTCGGGTGTTTTCCTTTTAGATCCATCAAGAAGTCGGAGCACCCCTATCAACTCCTGGATCGACGACCCGCTCAAGGAACACTTACGGGATTCATCCTATCGTTCCAGTCCCACTTGAACTTGAACTATATATTTTCCGCCGCTTTAGAGTTTGTTAGTTAGTACGGGTCTCAAACAAACGTAACCAGCTAGCAAACAGGCAAGCTGCCTAAGTTGCCTATGTACATAATGATGTTATATTTTAATAATATTTTCCACAGACACACAGGACAATCTCCAGGTCACTAGTTAAGGATTGGCACGCTTGCTCAATGCTGTAGGACCAGTAGGTACTAGTCCGAGACGGTGCGCGAAAGTAAGCGCGGATATCAGAAGGCAGTTGGCGTCGGTCACAGCGGGCTGTATTCGATGGGCTACAAGAGGAGAGGGGGTACAAGTGAGTGCGGGAACATACAAGGCGGTCGAGTGTCGAGCCGGTTGTAAGGAAGATTAAAACAAGAAAGAATAAGGTACAATTGGTCAACAATTAAATAGTACATAAAAGATAGCAGTTATCTTTTTGGCCGCTACAGAGCTCCCCTAGAAGACTGAACATAATAAGCCTTCGATATCGAAATGACTGGTGAATCGAGGTTCGTAGGGCAAAATCGTGCTGAGTAAGAATGAGCGAGCGTTCGTGTCAAAGGGGGATTCGCCGGAAGTCGGAGTCCGCTGTGCCATTTGTGAGTTATTATTTATTGATTGCAGGGCAGGGTGCATTTCGGCGAGCCATTGGAGCGGGCTTGTCGGACTACAAAAAAACTGGCTAGTACAAAAAATGGCCGACAGGACTCCACCTCTGCTGCTGCCAAACGGTGCGCTTGGGAGTGGTCTCATTCCTCGCCGCACTCCACCCCGCGCCAAAACGACACTTGTCCCACGGATAAAGGACTAACGAGCCACGAAGAAAAGACCGTCGTTCCACGAAGAAGTGACCCTCGTCCCGCGGAGAAACGAGCAGTGATCGCGTCAGGCTCCTCGTTGACTGCGCCGATCCTCGAAAACATTGCTCGTGTGGGCCAGACGATCGAAGCAGGGTTGGGGCATGTTGAGACGAGAAAATAGAAAAACGCGCAGAAAACGCCAGAAAGAAGGAATGATCTGCGTGTTTAGATTTTTGGTTTTTGAATATCTTTTAGAGAAAGGTTTTCAAAAGTTTTTGATTTTTTGTTTGTTTTCAAAACGTTAATCGACCAAAACGGGGCAAATATATACAATATCTACAAAGCTAAACGTATTTACACTGTACATAGTCGGAAAAACGAACGGGCTTACGCACCTCCCGACCACGGCGATTGGTCGTGGGAGGCGGCGGGCTAGATTCGGGAGATGTCGGGACGGCTGATGCTTGTAGACCGAGATCGTGGTCTGGTTGAACTGCACTAGGATGCTGAAAGCTGGTGCGGTGAGTTGTGACGTCGCACGAAGCACTACTAGACGAAGTAGGCGAGGTGGTTTCTTCCATAAAGGCGGGCTTTAGACGGTCGATGGTGACGACTTCGCGTCGGCCACCGCGGTCAATAGTGTACGTTTTATTCGCGCGGTGTAGCACTTTGAAAGGTCCTATGTACGGCGACTGAAGAGGCTGTCGAACACCGTCTGCGCGAAGGAGTGTGAACAGGTAGACAGCTTCTCGGGCACGTACACTGGTGTCTTCTGCGATCGAGGAGCGGGTGGACGTAGCTCACGCATCTGGTGAGCCAATCGATCGGTGTAACTTCCGTAGTCAAAAGAGGAAGTAGACGGGGCTGGTGCTACCAGCTGTCCGGGCAACCGCAGCGTGCAACCGTAGACTAGCTGCGCTGGTGTTGCATCGAAATAGGTTTTGACCGTGTTTCTTAAGCCTAGGAGAACGAGGGGAAGTGTTTCAGACCATGAAGGATCTGCGTGCGCGCGTAGCGCTGCCTTCAACTGGCGGTGAAAACGCTCCACCGGCCGTTAGCGGCCGGATGATACGCCGTCGTCTGGACGTGGCGGCAACCTAAGTCCTTAAGCAAAGAAGCAAATGTGGAGGAAAAGTGTGACCCACGATCAGTGGTCACTATGGCACGGCAGCCATACTGTGCAACCCAGCGTTCTAAAAAAGCTTCCGCGACTGTTTGTGAAGAGCAATTTGGGATAGGAACGGCCTCAGGCCATCTAGTAGATCGATCGAAACAGGTCAGTAGATACACAGAGCCTTCCGAAGAAGGCAGAGGACCTACGAGGTCCACGTGCAGGTGTTGGAAACGTGCGTCTGGCGTAGGAAACGTGCCTAATGGGGTTTTCGTGTGCTTATGCACCTTCACGCGTTGACACGGAAGGCAAGCAGGTGCCCAAGTACGGACGTCCCGATTGACATTGTGCCAAACGAATCGTGCGGTTACGAGTTTAACCGACGCACGAATGCCTGGATGAGACAAGCCGTGCAACGTGTCGAACACGGTCTGCCGAAACTCACATGGGACGACTGGGCGCGGCGTGCCCAGAGACAAATCGCAAAGTATACTTCCGTCTGATGATGTCAGCGGAACAGGTCGTATGTCCAGTGAGGGAGACCTGCGTAGTAGATCAACCTCAGGATCGTTGAGTTGCGCTGTGGCCATGGCTGTCAAGTCGATAGCAGTGCCGGCGTCAGCGGAGATAGCTTGGATGCGGGAAAGTGCATCGGCGACGGCGTTGTGCACACCTGAGACATGCCGTATATCGGTCGTAAACTGAGCGATATAGTCAAGGTGGCGCGACTCTCTAAGAGAGTATCGGTCGGTAGTCGAGCCGAGCACGTAAGTCAGGGGTTTGTGGTCGGTGAAGACGGCAAAGGAGCGGCCTTCTAAGACGTGTCGAAAGTGACGTATGGCTAGGTATATGGCTAGTAGCTCTCTACCGAACGTGCTGTAGCGAGATTCGGTAGGTTGTAGGCGTTTGGAGAAAAACGCTAAGGGCTGCCACTTGTCGGCTACTCGTTGCTGCAAAACAGCGCCGACTGCCACGTCCGAGGCGTCAGTACTGAGGGACAGTGGGGCTGCCGGATCGTGATGTGCTATAGAAGCTATGTTGGCGATAGCCTCTTTCAGCGACTTAAAAGCAGCGCGTGCTGCGGCAGGAAATTCGAATTTCTTGAGTTTCCCTCGGAGAAGGTCCGTGAGGGGTTGCATCAGTGACGCGCAGTTTGGTATGAACCGTCGGTAAAAGTTGACAAGCCCATCAAAACGCCTAAGCTGTTTGAAAGAATGAGGCTCGGGTAGTCGATGATGGCTTGAATTTTATCCTGCAGTGGCACGACGCCTGCAGAAGAGATACGATGGCCGAGGAAGTTTACTGAGTCGACACCAAACGAACACTTTTCTGCGTTGATCGTCACCCCGTGTTGAGATAAACGATCAAAAGTGTTCGTACGTGGCGCATGTGCTCTTCTCGTGAAGAGCTCGCGATTAAAATGTCGTCGAGATAAGCGTAAGCGAAGTCTAAGCCGCGACAAACTTGGTCGATGAAGCGCTGAAAAGTTTGCGCGGCATTCTTTAGACCAAATGGCATGCGCAGAAACTCGAACAAACCAAATGGAGTCGTCACGGCAGTTTTAGCGATGTCCGCTTCGGCTACTGGAATTTGGTTGTATGCGCGTACCAAGTCGATTTTGCTGAAGATATTTTTACCCGCCAGACTGGCGGTGAGATCCACTATGTGTGGGATCGGATAGCGATCGGGCGTGGTAACCGTATTCAAGGTTCGATAGTCGCCGCAAGGACGCCAGTCCCCCATGACCTTCTTCGGGACCATGTGCAGAGGCGACGCCCATGGGCTGTTGGACGGTCTGACGATACCGAGCTGAAGCATGTGGTCGAATTCAGCTCGTGCTGCACGTAGTTTGTCAGGAGCAAGCCGTCTTGGTCGTGCGCTAACTGGCTGACCACGCGTGACTATGTGATGAGCGACCTCTGTCGTGACTGGCGGAAGCTCTGCAGCTGGTCGTACCAGTCGCGGGTATTCAGACAGTAGGTTCGCATAATCTGATGGTACATCGGCGATTCGAAAAACGGGACTGATTATCGGGCGTCCGTAAGAACGCCTTCGAACCCCTAGTTTAGTACGGTCGTCTAAAAGTCTGTGGCGACCAGCATCAACAAGCAACCCAAAATGTCGGAGGAAGTCGATACCGATAATTGCGAAGGGTACAGACGCAACCATGAAGACCCACTGAAAATCTCGGCGAAGATTGAGGTCCAGGTTCATCATGCGCTGACCGAATGAAGCTATCGGAGAACCGTTGGCCGCACGCAAATTGTACGTAGGTTCTGAGTGCTTGTCGGTAGCGGTCGCTGGGATGACGCTGACTTCCGCTCCCGTGTCGATGAGGAACGTGATGGAAGAACGTCGATCCTTAACGTAAAACAGGCGATTTGCTTGGTTATTGACTGATACGTTTGTCGTGCTAGTATGCGGGCTATTCGCTTTCCCTGAAGCAGCTGGGTCGTGCCTAATGCAGGGAGCCCGACAACGTCTAGCTCTTCCACCGTATTGGCGGTGATACCAACATACTTCTTCGACAGCTTTGGTATTATCTGACTGAGAACGTGCAGGGAAAATGTTGCGCTTTCGTGCCGAACGAGACGTACTCGGTGCAGGCACAGACGAGCCGCAATGAACGGTAGCCAAAACGTGGTCAGCATTTGACCGTGGCACACGCCGCTTCGAAGCCTTCATTGCTGCTATCCTGCTGCGAAGTAGCGCAATTTCCTCGTCTTTAGGGTCAGATCGGCCTGACGACTGGGAGCAAATATGGGATTCGGTTTTCATCGGTGAGAATACGTCACCGGAGCTACTGGTCGTCTGCTGCGGAAGACGTTCGAACGCAGCGTCTGCCTTGGTAGCTAATTCTTTCAGGAGTGTATCTATAAACATGGACAGCATTACCGGCAATGGCTCTGGGAGACTTGCAAACCACAGCTTCTTTATTCCTTCGCTCAAGAAAAAGGGCCCAGCGATGCGCTGAAGTTCGCGGAGCAACGCCGACGGCTTGCGATCTCCAAGCTTTAGACCATTGAGCTGTTCAAATCGAGATCGTGCGTTGGGCTGTAACTCTTTTCGAATCGTTTGCTTCGTCGTTTTATACTTTGCCTCATTCGAAGGGGAAGGTAGAATGTCCTCAATCAGCGGCACAACCGACGGAAGAAGGCGTGGGACGAGCTGATTGTACCTCGGACGGTCCGCCGTAATTTCCTTATTTTCCAGTTCGATCTCGAATATCGTACACCAAACCTCTGGGTTGTGTTCCATGAAACTTGGAACAGCCAAAGCAAGCATGTTTACGCTGCGAAACGACTCAGATGCCACTCTCGAAATGAGTCAAAAAGTTAAAGGATGAACAAAAACATAATAAAAGTGTTAAAATTACGCAAGCAACAAATGAATACAGGTATATAATCAAGAAAAAGGAACGAACTCACCAAAAAATCCAAACGAGGAAAAAACGTGGAATTCGCGCGTGCGAATCGGGGTCACCAATTTGTAGGACTAGTTAATACTAGTCCGAGACGGTGCGCGAAATTAAGCGCGGATATCAGAAGACAATTGGAGTCGGACACAGCGGACTGTATTCGATGGGCTACAAGAAGACGCGGACGGATGAAGCGAGGCGAAAGCGAACACGTGAGCGCGGGAACTTACAAGGCGGTTGTCGAGCCGGTTATAAGGAAGATTAAAACAAGAAGAAATAATGTACAATCGCTCAACAATTAAATTGTACATGCAAGTTGGCAGTTATCATTTTGCGCGTTACAGAACCTACCAAGCAGCTCCATCATCCAGTACCTACAACAGTTATCGAGAGATTAGAAACAAATTTAAGCCACATCTCAGGATTGCTCGTCTCAAATACGAGAAGGGTTAAGCGGACTGAGCCGCAGCTAATCCCAATAAGTTTTTTGCTTACGTTAAAAGACGCAGCGGGGCGAAACTGTCTATACCAGCTTTGTTGCGAGCAGATGAGACCCTTGCGTAAATTGACCATGTTAAGGCTTGCATACTTAGTGAGCCGTATACTGGGGTCTTTGCTCGGGCGACCACTTTACCACAGGTTGCATTGCTTCCGAGAGTTCCAGAGGATTCTTGCTTAGCTGAGTTTAACATAACGGAGACTCAGATCTTCAAGCTATTGCAAGGCAATAATCACCCTAATACTTCCGGTCCTGATTCAATTCATCCGAAGCTGTTGCATGAATTGGCTGCTGAACTGAGTGGTTTTCTCACATGCGTGATTCCAATATCGCTTGGCAGCTGCGTCTTAACTTCGGAATGGAAGGAGGCACTCATCTGTCCGATTTGTAAAGGTGTTGACAGCGCTCTGCCCGCGAACTACCGGCCTGTCAGTTTGACAAGCGTAGTAGCCAAGTTGTTTGGAAAGCTGATAAGCGATTTGGTAGAAAACCACCTGAATAGATTTGACCTTCTCAGCGTTGCGCAACATGAGTTCCGCAAGGGATTTTTGTTTCATACTAACCTACGTGTAGCTTGTGAAAGCTGAGGCGAAGCGGTCGACAGTGGCCACGCTGTAGACGTGTTATTCGTGGACTTGTCGAAAGCTTTTGACACTGTTCCTCATATTGGGCTCTCACTGAAGTTGAGGTCTTTTTGGGATATCTGGTCGCGCTTTTAAATGAGTGCCTGCTTTCCTGCAGAGGAGGGAACAGTGTGTACGCATGAGGCATAGCCTTACGCTTAGGCAACCTGTCCTTATTGGTGTCCCACAGCGTTCGGTATTGGGGCCATTGTTGTTCGCGATCTATGTAAATGACTTGCCAGGGGAGCTACGAGTGTCATCATTAATGTTTGCTGACGACCTTAAGCTCTGGAATATTGTGGATATCCCGGAGGGTCCTGAGGCAATTCAGTGTCCCTTAGATAACTTATGAGAATGGTTTACCTTATAATTAATGCCCATAAGTAGGGCCAAGTGCTCTGTTCTCCGAATCGGAGCTGCTACTCCTACCCGATATGTTGTCCGCGGTGGTGAAATCCCTGCTGTTACCAGTTTGATTTAGGTGTCGTCTACTCAGCTCTTCATTCTGGTGACAATTGGATGAAGACTGTTTGTCAGGGCTTTTGTATGATGTGGTTTATTAGCCTCTCTTTCGGAGTCCTAACGGCCAATATGTTTATGAAGCTGTACTCGGCATTCGTCCGACCCCATTTGGAATATTGTATCCAGGCTTGTCCACCATCTCTTATCCGAGACAAAATGGACTTGGAGAGGATGTTACGAGGGAATACTAGGTTAGTGCAGGGTCTACGGCTTCAGACGTATCCTGAACGCTTGATTAGTTTGGAGATGTACTCCATGCACTACCGAATGGTAACACGGGACTTGATTCTCATCGTATTTTGACGGGTAAGATCGGCCTGGACTTATCAGGATTATTTAGTCCCGTTGAGTTACCTAATCTCCGCGGTTACCCATTGAAGCTGTATAAGTCACGGTCTGATCGCATTAAGACGGGAACTCGTCTGTCGCATCAAGTTATAAAGCGCTGGAATTCGCTTCCAGATCATGTGGTTAGGGAATCTACGGTTAAGAGTTTTACGCGTCAGTTCGATGCTTTTGGTTAGCAGCACTAAATCTTTCCTTTTTCCTAACTGACTCACTTTCAGTTTTCAGTTCTTTTTTAATAACTCGAATATCTTGGTATTCTGCTTGTTTAGCTCTCTCCTCTTTCTCTTCTTGCCTTCTGAGTTTACTTTTTCTCTTACTTCACGCAGTCGGCCCAGCAGGGTCTGTTGGGACAGGACACGTGAGCAATAATTGCTTGGACCGGGTGTGATGCAGTCTTTGTTTTAGGTCCATCTGTATTTCAAAACCCGCCAACTCCTGGTTCTGAATACTGAATACTGTATTTTGGAGCAAGTAGAAAATAATTCTGTACAACTCCATCGGGTGATAATCAAAAAAACATTTTAAAAGAAAAAATAAACACGTCCGGTGGTTATCCTGAGATGGTTCAGCAACTCCTTCTGTAGCACACAAAATGCTTGTTTACACAGTGAGTCACAAGTGGGTGATATCGTTGTCAAGTGGCAACCGTTCTCTGAAACGTATGTTATCATGTGTATAGTGAACACGTTTCATAACATTAAATAAAAGTTTACTAATAGCATTTCGGATCATGATTACTTTTCCTTGAGTCCTAGACCCGCGCAACTCATATGTAAAATTTACGGATGTTTGTATCGTCAGGAGTAGATAATAAACGAAGGGACTATTAGGCTGCAAAGACACAGGATTTGGTATGGTATGTAATGACATGTAGTGGGTAAGCTAGCTGTAAGCTATTATCAAATGTTTTTTATACCAACTTCTGTCAGTGTTTCTAGTGTTTGCTGTGAGTCAAATATCTTCAGAGCATTTGGTATAGTGAGGAAGGTCTGAAGGAGATTTCGAAAGGTGACATGGCTTGTACACATGCGTATCTGTAGGGGTAGTTTGTTCCACAAATAAGTGTATCTCACTAAGAAGAAATTCGATCGAATTTTATGACTTGAAAGGTTTGTACGTATCAAGTAGCCGCCATTACGTGTGGGGTAGACTGCAGTCTTCCGCAGTTCAAGTGCGGTGCTGTCTGCGTAAATTCGTTGGTTTATAATGTTGTAGAAGAGAACGAGGTTGTTCTTTAAGCGTCTCAGCCAAAGTGGATCCAGCTGCAGTCTTCGACAGCGATCATAATAAGTCAGGTTTGAGCAGCGTCCCATGAGCAGTTTGGTAAATGATCGTTGGACATTTTCTAGAGCCGTTCTGTCTTTCTTTCTCAATTGGCTGTGAAGGATAGTACAATACTCCAGAGTCGGTCGTACGATTGTCTTGAATGATTCAAGTCGTACTTCAGGTAGGGAGAAAGTTCTGGTGATATATCCGCATAGCTGCCTCGCTTTCGCAACCTGATAAAGAACATGTTCGGAGAAATTGAAAGAGTTGGAGTACCTAATTCCTAAGTCCCGAACTGACTCAGACGTTGGGATCACGTTTCCGGCAAGTATAATGGAGCCTTCTGGGATGCGGCATCTGTACCCAAGTACTTGGGATTTCACTGCGGAGAACTTCATTAATAAGCGCTCACTAGCTATATTTAGTGCGGATAGGTCTTCACAGATGTTTCTCAAACACATATGTAGTTGGTCCGGATGAAATGAGTAAACCAGTTTGACATCATCTGCAAACAGAAATGGATGTCCATGTTTGATTGGGTCACATATATTGTTTACATAGATTAAGAAAAGTAGCGGTCCGAGCACACTTCCCTGGAAGACACCGCTGGTTATTGGCTTCGGTGTAGAATGTTGCTGACCGATTTTAACGACCTGAGTTCGACCGTTTAGGTATGAGTCGAACCAGTTAAGCAGCGGATTTCCAATTCCATATGACTCTAGAGCAGACAGCAGTGGCTGGTGTGGCACGCGGTCGAAAGCCTTTTGCATGTCCAACAGAATTATGATAATTGCCATTCCTCTGTCAATCATAGTCGTGATGTGATCGAGAAATTGTAGCTGGCATGTAACGCAGGAGCGTCTTGAGAGAAAGCCGTGCTGTGAAGGGTTGATCAGATCCAGTCTTGTTAGATATTGGACGATGTTCTTCTTGACTATTCGCTCTAGGGCTTTGGAAGCAGCAGAGGTGTGATTTATTGGGCGGTAGCTTGACATTTGATTTCTCGGTCCACCCTTGTGCTTAGGCATTATAATGGATTGCTTCCATTGAGCTGGAAAGCAACCGGTAGTGAGTGAAAGTGTGAAAATGTTTAGTAACAATAGTGCGAGGTTTTTTCCTCCGAGTTTTATAACAGTTGGGGAGATGCCATCTGGACCTGGATGAGTTGATGGTTTTATGGCTGCGATGGCACTTTTCACCTCTCTTAACGTCACAGGGATATTGCAGTATAGTTCGGTCGTTCTTTTTGGAAGTGGAGGATGAAATGGCTGAATGTTGGGGACAAAAGAGGAGGCAAAACTAGAGTTCATGGCCTCGCATATACAGGAGATATCGCGCGTTATTGAACCATCGTCTAGAACCAACGTTTCAATTTCCTGAAGTGGTTTAGGGTTTCTTCTTTTGAGTAGTTGCATCAATGCACGTACTTTCTCAGGATTTCTGAGTACCCGGCTTTCTTCTTTGGTTTTGACTGTTAGGGTTAGACGTTGTAAATATAGTAAGTTCTCGTGTATTTGTAGCAATGTTGCGAAGCTGTTGTTCCTGCTGTATAGCGATTTGAGTTTCTTTAGTTTTATTTTGGCTTTGGACAGAAGCTTGAGTTCACCCCTATGTTCATGGGTATTTCTCCTTACAGTAGGTGCTAGTAGATCCACAACAAGGGCAATGTTGTTTATAAACTCATTTGTAGCCACAGTAGGGTTGTGGGTTAGGAATGACGTATTCCAATTCATGGTACCGATAAGTTCATTAAATGCGTTCCAGTCCACACGATGGAGGTTACGAATGGGTTTTAGCATTTTACTTGGTCGTTTAGGTAAATCAATAGTCATATCACAAAACACCGTGTTGTGATCACAGCCAGGCAGTGGATTATCAATGAATGTATAAACGTTCGCGATTCCCATCGTGAATACAAGGTCTAAGGTAGTAGCACTTCTAGTTGGCTCTCTAACATGCTGAGTCCAGCCATTGAAGTGGATACATGCGATAATTTCCTCAATCTCTGCCGTGTTTCTGAGTGTAGGCAGCGTCCAGTTAACATGTGGTAGGTTGAAATCTCCACACATAATTTTGGATTTGTATGTGGTGCTGGAAGCAACATTGATCATATCGATTAGCTTTTGGGTTGCAAATTGTGTAGTTCGGGGCGGCCGATAGATACAACCCACTAGAAGATCAATAGATGGGATCACTAGCCATAGTGTATCTTCTAAGTCAATGAACACAGGTTGATCTGCAGGAATGGCAGTCAGGTTATTTCGAAGATATATGGCACAGCCACCACCACGTTTGTGCGAGCGATCCTTGCGGAAAAGCTTATAGCCTAGGATGTTAAGCTGAGAATCACTAATTTCCGACGTGCACCAAGTTTCAGTGATAAAAACAATATCGGGGGATCTCATAAACATAAGTGTTGAAAGTATATCTAATTTAGGCAAAAGGGAACGTAGGTTAATGACAACAGCTTTGAAAGACATTGTTAACATGGACTGAAAGTGGTGGGTAATGTTTGTTTCATCGTCATTGTATCTGAGAATTGTGTGTTGTGAGGTAGCTGAGGCACACTGAGCTCCAGATCGTACTGGATTGAATGAAGTACATACTCTAGTAGTTTGATTAATCTCTGGTTCATAATCGTACGTGATAGGGGCAGGATTGGTGGGGGAGGAACTGGTGGTGTGCGATAGTCTAAAAAAGGACTGACATCCGTAGTATACAGGGGTGGGGGGATGCTGAAGTCGACGAACTCATTTTGCTTCGGTTTGTATTGTTGCCAATTGAGTAATACAGCGGGTGGTGGTGGGTGAATTTTGACTTGAGGTAGATAGGGGTTGCACCCTCTTAACTGTAAGTCCTTGTGGCCTACCAACTTTTTGTTTGCTAATTCGGTGTCGCATACATAAGGACTTTGCCAGCTTGAGGTCGCGGGATTTGGAAACGTAGTCAGAGGCATTGTGGGTAGGTACTGGGCCGGCTCTCTGCAACTTATCCCGACAACAGTGTCGGTTTTGTATGTATAGGCTTGAGGACGTATACTTTTTCTCAGTTGGCCTAGCTGCACATCCCTGCGCTCTGGTGATGGTTGCTTCAGACTTAATGAGCTTTGAGCGTTTATGGGAGAAATTCTGGCAGGGCGCTTTCCCCTGTTTTTGCCTACGCCTCGGTTGGTCGGAGATAACCTATAGCTTAGTTCATTCGGGTCGGATTGAGATTTATTTTTCGGGCTGCCAACGTTACAGTCTGCTTTTTTGTCTCGCTCACGATAGGTCTCAGGTACAGTTACTGTAAACTGTTGTAAGGGCTCGCAGTTTGGAGAAGGGATAGGGGAGTTGAGTGTGTGGTCAGCAGGTGTCTGCGTCGTTGTATTTTCAGCGTTGTTGGTAGTTTTAGTTTTGGACACATCACTACTGCTATTTGAGATTCTTTCATCAGGCCGCTGAAGACTGAGATGTCCATCATCGCCTATATTAGACGACGCGGTTGACTTGTCAAGGTCGACATTGCTGATGATAGCGTCAGTACTGGCTTCGTTAGTAGGAACATGGGGCATATGATGGGTGGAGGGATTTTGTTTCATTGTTAATCGTCTTTGAAGAGGCGTTTGATCGTGTTTGATAATAATATTTTTAAAATTAGTTTGTGCAGCAACTAGTCTTTTACTGCGTACGAATTTAGATGCGCTCCTATCGTCTGGAAACTGTAAGAGTATCGGACATGTGGTCATGTTTTCCTTTTTCCTCAGTCTGAGGCACTGACAAGAGACTCCATCCATATTGCATGCTTTTAAGAGGGTATTTGTTACCCTGTCGATGTTCGGTTTATCAGGCACGTTAAAAATGATAACGTTATGCGATCTACGGAGGCGTTCTTGCGTTTCGGATGTAACTGAGTCTAGTAAGGAAGCAGCTGTGCTCAAACGGTCCAGTGTAACAGTTTCTGAGCCTCTAAGCAGTTCACAGAATGATAGGACTTGTTCATAGCATGTGCTGAATTCATGAAGCTTGCATTTCAGCGTGGCTATTTCTTCCTCAAGGGCTATAATCCGGTCTGTCGTGTCAGTCGGAATTATGGTAGTAAAGTTGGAGTGGTTTGCAACTAAATCGACTTTTTTTGGGATTTAGATGATGGACATCCCTTTTTTACAGTAATATCGGTTGGGTTTCTATCCGTGCTATCAGATGATTTTATAGTCTTTTCTGTTTTCAACTTCTGCCTGAGGAGGGCGCTTCTCGTTTTCACATTATTAACAGGCATTTCTAGTGGGTACTCGTAAGAATGTTATGGTGCTGAGTGTAGGTCTAATAAGTGTTGAATAGAAATACAACCGCAGAGGGACGAGAAAAAAAGGTGCAGTTTTTACTACTATAAGTATTATAAGTGGTGCAAACCAACCGGTTTAAATTCCGGGTTGTTTTCGCTGATGGGGCAGTTCTTTGATTTCTCTGTCACCTGCACGGTTTGTTCGTTAGTCTTGTTTGTTCGTCTATGTGCAATGGTCTATGGAGTACGCTCCCGGGCGGGTGGTAGATGACAATCTGACGTTTAGGTGATTCGCTCACACGATGTGACACGCACTCAAGGTCGAGTGGCTTTGGGGTGAGAGAAAGCTCGCGTCTATTGATCGATGCCGTTTTGGGTCGGTTGTCGGTGCGATGTAGTCCGCGCCGTGGAGCTTGGGTCCGATAGTGGGAAATCCGATTTGCTGGTCGTATTAGGAAATGTGGCTCAAAGTACCGCCAATAGTTGTAGATTGCGATGGTATGGAGCTGACCAAGTGGTTGTTGAATAGAGCTGATAATTCCGAGCCGAATGATTGGAATTTGGTTGATGTACGTTGAGATGTGTATCCAACACCAAAAAGAAACTTTTTGGTACACAATTTACACAGATGAAACACAAATAACACAGTAATCCGGAAGCGGAAGTAGAATCCAGAAACAACGCTCAAAAATCCGCGGCGTTCGTGGTTCAACGACCAGCTGAAGAAGAAACACGGGATAATCCTATCGTTCTAGTCCCACTTGAATGAACTCCTGTCCCTCTAAGACTGCTGCCGTACTCGACCACACTACGCAATTTCGTTCGGTCTTGGTTCCGTGCGTTGGTTCATTGGTTTGTAGAGAGCGGAAAGGAAAGCCTTTGTCATCCCCATCACTTCCCGCTCATTGTAGGGATCATGTGAGTTGATGCGACAGTGTTCCACAAAGGAGCATTGCGGTCAGTTAACGCGGCAAGATCCATGCTTGTTCAGCACATAGTATTCGTTTGCAACATTCCGCTGTTTACGCACTGACGGCTAGCTCATCTAAACTGTTCCATTCGTTCACAACACGAGTTGACAAAGTGACATCAGAGCAAACTCGAAGCCTTCTTTTTTTAAACAGCTTCGTGCCATGGTGTCGTGTCGAACTATCCGCACAAAGACGAAGGAACTCTTCTATCTCGTCCCCCAACTCATCTCAGAGAATACGTCGCGTGTAAATCAAGTCACCACGGTGACGACGATACTCCAGGGAGAACAAGTTCATCCTTTGAAGGTGATGAGAGTAAGACAGGTTCCGAAGTGTCATGACGGATTTCGATCCCCGCCGCTGAACCCTCTCTATCAGTACGCGTTCGCGTTTCTTAAGAGCATAGGTTGCTGGTAATCCGTACTCAAGAAGTGGTCGAACATGAGAGCTGAACAGAAGTCGGAATATCTCTGGCGTCTTCTGGGAAAGGGATCTCCTTATAGAAATGAACACCTTTTTAGCAGCGGCAACTTTTTTAAGGTGTCTCGAGTTGTGCCTGGGTTTTACAAGACAGGAACTCTAAGGTTACGTTCCTGAGTAGTAACCCCCTAATGTGATAAACACCAAAGTGGTCCGGGGCACCAATTGGAACACTTGGCATGGCTAATGAGTAGCCGCTACTCCATCGACCAGCAGTGCAACCGGTCCAGCGTTATCTGTAGCAAGTCGGCATCATCAAGCTTGGACATTTCTAGCCACAGTTTCAGCTCACCATCATATATGAGGCAATCAGTTTGGAGCTCACATAGAAGATCATAGATGTAGATTTTGAAAAGCTCAGGACCAAGGACCGAGCTCCTTGGGACACCTCTGATCATAAAAACAGGATTGGTGTAGGTATCGTTCACTTTAACTTGCATGCTTCGGCCATTCAGGAAGTCAGCAACCCAGGAGAGCATCTTCTTTAAAACGCAAACTCCTTGGAGTTTGAGAACACATCCATGAGGAACTTTGTCAAGTGCTCTACTCAAGTTGACGAAAACGACATCCAGCGATCTCACCCATTTTTCTCTCGCAACAAGCAAGTTAGAGACACATGAACGTGCCTTCCGGGAGCCATGTTGAGCACATGAGAAGATATGCAGGTTCTTCAGGTAAAGATTTAGAGCTCTCTTAAGAATTCTTTCCCTGCTTTTACAACTTATCGATGTCAGACAGATCGACCGGTAGTTTGCAGGATCATGATGATCTCCTTGTATATGGGTCTCACAGTACCCAGTTTTCAAGCCCTCGGAAGGTGTCCGGCGTCTAAGGAGCGCCGAAAAACTTGACAAACAGGAGAAGCAATGTGCTGAGCCACTGTCTTAAAGAACAAAGGATGCATATCATTCGGACCCGGTGAAGAATTCGAGTTTAATTCAAGAAGTCGCATAACCAAGTTGTCACTGAGCTCATTATGTTCTAGTGTAGAGGGGCGGTGTGCCAAAGTCACGGGATAATGGAGCTTCGATGGAAAAACTGAGGAATGCTGCAAAGCCAGAGATCACCTTTGGCATCATCTTCATACTGTAATGGTATTATTATTGCTAGAATACAGGCCAAGTATCCCACACCCAACTTTTGTACTTCATTTCAGCTACGAGAACAGTAGTTTGGGAGTAGTCTTGGATTTTTCTGCCGAACGAAGTTCCTACTCTTATCGTTTCGTTTGTGTACAGAGGTCCTTAACCGCCTTATAGTTCGAGTAACCTAAAGCCAATGTTGTAGACCGAAATCTATCCCATAAACCGCGTCGTCTGTTCATAAGGATCATTGACTCATGATCGATCCAAGGAGGGCCCTTGGAAAACTGCTTTCTTTTACAGTGAGGAACTATTTGACCAAGGAGTGTCATCATTTTTGAGTGTAATAGCCCACAGGCGTCGTCAACCTATAGGTTCTCAGGAATGCTCTACTCTAGCTTACTTGCAGCAAGTCTCAGGCAGTGTAGGCCCGCACACCAGAAGTTCCGACGATACATACTCTGGTCATGAATGGCGAAACGGCGTGTCCATTCAGACGAAACCACACAACGATCCATTTTGCCAATAGGTTGTAGTACAATCAGGCTTTTTCACGTACGTACGTTGTCCCCATTTCACTGCTGCTCATCCGCATATAAGGTAAAGATAGCATTTCATGTTATCTTGTGTATACTGTTAGATATGCATAAACGTTTAACCTGACCTTGACGCGATAACTCAATTTTATGGCCTGCCATACTGTTTCGATTTTAGGCTGAAATATTGTTGAAAACAGTATTTGGGTGAACACTGGGAACAGAATTTGTGAATCCCGGTCCGCCCGTCAGTAGATTTGGCCTAATTGGGGCCTACCTTGTGGAATCAATTGCTGAACTGCTGAGTTTTTCAGTTCTTGTGAAATTTTTCCTGTGCTATACTTTGAGAAAAGAGTTTTTCGGAGTGCAGCGTTCAAAAGAGATCTAGATTCGTCGCTTTTTTCATCGCCAATATGTAATCTCGTTGGTTCCTTTACACCTGCGTAACGATTGTGTTAACTCGACTCTTGTTATTCGACCTGCTCGGCTCTGAACGCTACTTTTTCTAATTTCCGCTGGGTTACCTCGCCTACTATTTCTCCATGGCTTCTAAGTGTATTTTTGTAGCAAGCGTGTCACTCACCGATCGAAGGCCGTACAATGCTTCTTATGTGATGGTTGGATTCACGTAGCCTGTCGTCGTATTTATCCGGGCTTATATGGATACCTTCAACAGACAAGTTCTTAAACTATCGCCTTCTTTTGTGACTCCTGCTGAGTAATAATCAGCAACAGGCGTCTTCTTGCCGGATTACTAGCGCTTAGTTCACGTCCGTCTCTTACTTGTACTGCGTTGCGTGCTTCTCCGGACTCAGTCTTATCTGCGGGTCCTCTTTCCTCCTGTTCTGGGTTTGTCACCCCCACTGGTAAGCAGTCGTGCCACGTCTCTCACAGTAATTGTTGCCAACCAACATGCCAAGCCTCCCTTCAGGACCTATGCATCTGTGGTGCAAGATGTCGCGGCGCAGTTAAACAATCATAACTCAGACATGGGAGAAGCGAAGCCAAACGCAAACTCTAGTGTCAAATCCAAGCTCTCTTCACAATTGGAGATTAAGCAGTTTCTTGATAGCCACTCAGTTTGAGAATTTAAGGACAAATCGATTTCTCGCAAGCAGCAGGCATTAATGGACTCCAATCGCACCTCGTGACCGCTGCCTTATACTTGTAAATTTGCTGGAGTCCTCCAAAGCTACGCCAGCTGTAAGGATCCTAGACGATGAAGCGTTTCTAAAATGGGTGGTTTTGATGAGAGTGAACTATGGATAAACCTTGTTACTGCCCTTCAAATCGGCAGGAAGCAGGAAGATCATGTGCCAAAACGAAGATGAATGCAGTCGCTTCCTCAGATGCACTTCACGTCTTAAAGGCGAATCGTTTCGTGTTCTGAGCGATCTGTTCCCTGAGGATCGCATGAAAATGAAGAGTGCATTTGATGAACTCCGAACCCGCCGGGCATATGGTGAAACGGACCTTCACGTGTATTTTCGGATGGTTCGGAAAATCCCGAGAACTCGCTGGAGACCAATCCTTATTATACCCGGATAGTAAGCTCGAAGAATGGTTTGCGTGTGTTGTCCGCTAATATGCGCAGTTTGCGGAACAAATTGGACGCGATTCAACTTCTTGCACTGACTTGATGGCTTTCTCTGAGACGTGGCTATCCCCGGACATCCGTGACTCAGAGGTATATATCCCTGGATATCACTTCTTCCGGGCTGATCGCCACCGAACGAGATCAGGTTGTGGTGTGATACTCTATTGGAGGACGAACCTCAAGGTACATTTACTTGATGCTACTTGTGATATAGCTGGAGACTTTGAAACTCTGTGGTGTCATATTCATGATGGGTGCAGATCTTTCCTGATCTGTGTTACCTATAGATCTCCCTAGGGTTCGTGAGCTATTTTGTTGGATTCAATTACGTCGCACGCCAAAGGTAAGGACTGCTTAATTGTTGATTGTAAAGCACATGGCATCCAATAAGCCCTGTTTCATTGTTGTTTTCCTTCTGACTCGTTTGATGCTTTTTCCTTCAGACCGTTCTCGATTGTAACTTGTTTCAGCACGTTTTTCACCCACTCGTTTGTTTTCAGGCCACACGCCGCACATTCTTGATCTAGTGCTCTCTCCAACGCCGTCAGATGTCACTGACCTGGTTGTTATACTATCTATTGGTAGGAGTGATCACTGTGCTATTTCCTTCCAATGGGCACGTCCACTTTCCATTCATGATTTGATTTTTGGCGAGCCGATCCGCAGCGTCTGCAGGAGGCTGCTTCTAATATGGGCTGGAACATTCCTCATCTTTTGAGCGTTGACGATGCGTGGACTCACTTTTGCTCCGAGATGGTGTCGCTAATCAATCAGGTTGTTCCCATTTCCAAAAGAAGAGGTCCCACAATATATTCTCCTTGGATCGACAAACAGTTGAGGTCTGATGGACAAAAGACGCAAATTATGAGACCGATCCAAGTGTACACAATCGACGGCCGACTACTTGAAGTACAAAACACTTGTGAATCCTGAAGCAGGAGAATCGCCAAAGTTACGTGCTTCATTTAACTGTGCAGTCTAGGTGCTCCCCCAAAATGCTCTTCTCATATCTGAAAAGAGGCACCAATGGTGGTAATAGCATTCCTTCTATATACTCCAGTAAATATGCCTTACTTCATGAGGATGCTGAGAAATCGAATCACTTATCTCAACAGTATGCATCCGTTTATTCAAATGAGACTCCGTTTTCTGACGTCGCATTTTCGTGTCCATCTTTGCTGGATCATGTTGAGATCAGTACGGAAGCTCTTACTCAGTTCCTTTTCCAGTTAGATCCGAACACCTCGCCCGGTCCTGATGGCCTGCACCCTCCGTTTCTCAAGACCGTGGCCAAGTACTTTGCAGCTCTTGCTTGTCATTTCGTTGTTCTATAGAAGCCGGACGCCTACCATTAGCCTGGAAGTCGGGCGTTGTCAAACCCATATATCAATGAGGGAATCGCCAAAATCTAGCAAACTACCGTCCCGTTTGTTTGACTTCTGTAATGCGTAACATTATGGAACGGATTCCCAAGTAGGCTCTCAGCCTTCACTTCGAGGACCGGAGTGTGATTTCCTCTGCTCAGCATGGCTTTCGTAAGTCACGCTCATGTACCACCAATTTGCTTGTTGCCAGAGAGAAATGGGCGAACTCACTGGATGCGGGCAAACTTATGGGCGTCATCTATGTTGATTTCAGCAAAGCGTTTGACAAAGTTCCTCATGAGCGGCTTTTGTTCAAACTTCAAGGAATTGGTGTCTCCGGGAGGGTTCTCTCGTGGATCTCTGATTTTCTTTCAGACCGTGTTATACGAGTAAAAGTCAGTGAGACGTATTCATCCCCCGTCTTTATGAGCAGTGGTGTACCTCATGGCTCAGTTCTTGGACGAGTTGTTTAAATTCCTTATTAAGAACCTTCTTTCAACTCCTGATCGAATGTTTGATCTATGCTGACCATTTGAAGTTATGATTGGAGATATCCAGCT
>OX104063.1:158249109-158606377 GCA_944474145.2 Dicrocoelium dendriticum | reverse complement strand
TAGATCAAATCTGGGTTGTTGAGTTGCGCTGTGGCCATATCTGCAGAGTCGATAGTAGTGCCAGCGTCCGCGGAGATAGCTTGAATACGAGAAAGTGCATCGGCGACGGCGTTGTGCACACCTGTGACATGCCGTATATCGGTCGTAAACTGAGCGATATAGTCAAGCTAGCGCGACTCTCTAAGAGAGTATCGGTCGGTAGTCGTGCCGAGCACGTAAGTCAGGGGTTTGTGGTCGGTGAAGACGACAAAGGAGCGGCCTTCTAGGACGTGTCGAAAGTGACGTATCGCTTGATATACGGCTAGTAGTTCTCTACCGAACATGCTGTAGCGAGATTCGGTAGGTTGTAGGCGTTTGGAGAAAAACGCTAAGGGTTGCCACGTGTCGGCTACTCGTTGCTGCAAAACAGCGCCGACTGCCACGACCGAGGCGTCAGTACTGAGGGACAGTGGGGCAGCCGGATGATGATGCGCTATAGAAGCTATGTTGGTGATAGCCTCATTCAGCAACTTAAAAGCAGCGCGTGCTGAGGCAAGAAATTCGAATTTCTTGAGTTTCCATCGGGGAAGGTCCGTGAGGGGTTGCATCAGCGAGGCGCATTTGGGTATAAATCGTTGTTAAAGTTGACAAGTCCATCAAAACTCCTGAGCTGTTTGAAAGAATGAGGCTCGGGGTAGTCCCTGATGGCTTGAATTTTATGCTGCAGTGGCACGACGCCTGCGGAGGAACTACGATGGTCGAGGAAGTTGACTGAATCGACACCAAATGAACACTTTTCTGCGTTGATCGTCCCTCCGTGTTGAGATAAACGGTCAAAAACTGTTCCTACGTGGCGCATGTGCTTTTCTCATGAATAGCTTGCGATTAGAATGTCATCGAGATACGCGTAAGCGAAGTCTAAACCGCGACAAACTTGGTCGATGAAGCGCTGAAAAGTTTACGCGGCATGCTTTAGGCCAAATGGCATGCGCAGAAACTCGAACAAACCAAATGGAGTCGTCACGGCAGTTTTAGCGATGACCGCTTCGGCTACCGGAATTTGGTTGTATGCGCGCACCAAGTCCATTTTGCTGAAGATACTTTTACCTGCCAGACTGGCGGTGAGATCTGCTATGTGTGGGATCGGATAGCGATCGGGCGTGGTAACCGCGGAAGTAAGCGCGGATATCAGAAGGCAGTGGGAGTCGGACACAGCGGATTGTATTCGATGGGCTACAATAAGAAGCGGACGGATGAAGCGAGGCAGGAGCGTACACGTAAGCGCGGGAACTTACAAAGCAGTTGTGTCGAGCCGGTTGTAAGGACGATTAAAACAAGAAGGAATAATGTACAATCGGTGAACAAGTAAATTGTACATGAAAGGTAAGAGTTATGTTTTTGGGCGCTACAATATAACTATTGAGCTCATGACAAGAAAACTAACACAGTTGAAAAGAAACACTTTTCCAGCTTCAGAACTGCGATGTATCTTCTTCACCAACCCACTTATTCTTGTGCGTAACAAGATACGGTGTCAAAGCTGACCTCCCCTTACATAACCTGGTGGTATGAATACGTCTGTAATGCAGCATACTAGCGGGTGCTGACAAGTTCTTGGCTTAACCCCTTTCCAAGAAAAAGAAGGAAAAGTGTCGGAGCAGATACTTAGCTAACTGCGAAAATACGAGTTGTTTTTGTGATTTCAACAAACTGGTCAATTCTAGGTGGCATCTATGATGGCGAATGCAAAAGCAACTGCCCCGTCGTTTGAGTAACCGACCGAAATGAACTTCCCGCCTCTCCAGAAAAAGCCAGCAAAAGAATTACATAATGAAGCGTTACAACCCCTATGGGAGAAGTGTCCCTCCTACAACACGGTCAAAACCTGGATATTTTGTTTTGAGACTAGTCATTGCAACATTCAAGTTAAGCCCCAGGTGGGGTGTACCCAAACCTCAACCGACCCAGCAACCTGCAAGGCTCTCCATGAAATGATTATGGAGGACTGACGAATGCCCGCTAAAATAGTGCTCAGATACTGGACGTCCCATGAGAGCGTATTTGCTATGTTATTACTACTACCTTGAATATTTGCAAGCTTCCAGCAAAGTCGGTGCCCAAATGTTTGACCAGTGATCACAAATAGAAGCGAGCTGAGGTTGCTTAATTTCGTATCTTTGAGCTGCACTCAGTTCACTGCCTCCCTACTCACCTGCTCTGGCCTCGTCCGATTAGTATCCCTTCCTGAAATTGAAGAAACACTTGAAGGGACTACGTTCGAAAGCATTAATGATGCCAAACATCCTGCTGACAGCTGTCTTGAAGCATAAGCAAAGGTGTTTTAACTGGCCAGTACGAAAAACTGTAACTTCGCAAAATACATCAGATTCTGGGGTAAATATGTTTGCTTAAAATGTCATTTCATAACTCCAGCACTCTACTTTGGAGTCAAAGCCAGGAACGTATCAGCACCTCCGGTACATTGGTAGAATGGCTCATCAATTTTTACTTCGCATTAGCTCATAGTCCTAAATCGTTGGGTAACGCAGGCACTGGAGCCCTGACAAGCAGCCTTGTCTCACTACTTCGAATCAGGTCATAGGGTTCAACCTTCGAATGCGTTTCCTGTGTCTTAGCAGGACCCCTAAAACAAATTACAACTTCTGCGACCACGAGTTTTCTTCACAGCGGAAGCTATTACGCCTTTGGCGGCCGGTTAATGTGTCGTAGTTTTGACTTGGTGTCAACCTAACTCCTTAGGCAACATAGCAAAAGTGCCGATAAATGTGATCCCCGATCAATGGTCATGATGACGGGACAGACAAACTGTGCTAGCCAGCAATCAAAATAGAATGAATGCTTTAACACCTAAAAACCCTTTTGCTACCGTTTCCGAAGAGCGTTCGGAAGTGGAATAGCTTCCGGTTTACTGATGTATAGGTCGATAAAAGTTAGTATGTATGCCGAGCATTTCAAGGGCAGCAGATATCCCTTGAGGTCGAGGTGCACGTGATGAAAACGTGCGTCTGACGTCGTAAATGTGCCTACTGGACTTTTTGGATACTTTCGCATATTCGCACGTTGTGATGGAAAGAAAATAGTGGCCCAGTTGCTGACAACTTGATTACCGTTGCAAAAGCTGAATTGTGCGTTCAAGAGTTCAACTGATGCACGAAAGTGTGTGAGACAAATCATGCGTGTCGAACTCCAGCTGTGGAAACGTGTGTGGTATAACTAGGCGCGATGTGCGCAGAGATATGTAGAAAAGAACACTTGTGTCTGAACACTTTAACGGAACGGGTCATATTGTAGTGACCCGAAAAGTAACGAGCACGCAGAATGCTGGAAACGCGCAAGAACGAGCGAGAGCAGAAAGAGGCAAAAATAATATGGACGAGCTCAAAAGACATAACGCAATACCCCCAGAACGAACGAAGAGTGCCTCGCAAGCGACCAACGAATCTGGTCCGAGCCAAGAAGAACAGGTAAAGTATTGGTCGAAACGCCAATAACACAAACGGGCACGCATATGTCAGTGCATCAAGGAGCAACCATAAGAATAATTATATTATTACAATCAAATAAAATAAGACCCTTAGCACAACTACTTGTTGATCAAATTGCGATGTACGGAAGCCAAAATACAGGCTCAAACAGATTGAACATATCCACCAAGTAGAAAAGAGACGACGTAGGAATGTGACAGCTATTAATGTCCCATGTGTGAGACAGAAACATGACCGATATACACGCGCGTGTGTGGTAGCATTGTTGACCGTGGTCGCGTGTATTTAGGATTGTACTTTCTCACCTTTTAGTTCTTGCTACCATATATCCTGTGAAGGGGACCTTGATCACTGAGTTATGCGTGGGCTATGGCTGAGAGGTCACTAGTAGTGCCTGCGTTCGCGGAAATCGTTTGGAGTCCAGAAATTGTGTCATCGATGGCGTTGTGCACACCTGAGACATGTCGTGTATCAGCCGTAAACTGAGCGATATAGTCTGGATGGCGCGACCCTCTAGGAGAGTATCGATCGGTCGTCGAGCCGAGCACTTTGGTCAGAGGTTTGTGCTCGGTGAAGATGGAAAAGTTGTGGTCTTCGTAGGCGATTCGGAAATGACGTGTTGATGGGTAGATGGATAATAGTTCTCTACTGGCCTTGCCGTAGGAATAATTTTAAGGTTGCAGGTATTTATAGGAAAACGTCAATGGTCGTCAAACGCCTTCTATATGTTGTTGCAAGACAGTGCCAACTGCCAGGTCTGAAGCATCGGTTCTGAGCGCTTGGGAGCTGGGGTTTCCTGGTGCGCTATGGAGGCTATGTTGTTGTTGGCTTCTTTTAGCGTTTCGATCGCGATGCGTGCTGTTGCAGGTTTCCTCGGACAAGGCCAGTAAAGGGCTGCGTTAGCCACGCATCTTTCGGTTTTAATCAGCGGTATAAGTAAATGAGCACTTCAGCGGCTTTCGGCTTTTTGAATGGATAGGCTGAGAGGATCCGATAATGGCTTTATTGTTTTCCCATAGAGTGATGGCACCTTCAGGAGAGATATGTCGGCTAAACAAGGTAATCGCATTGACAGCAAACGAGCACATTTCTGCGTTGATCGTCGCCACATGTTAGGATAGACGGTGTCCGCATACGACGCAACCTCGGAATGACTACGTTGTCGAGATGTACGTAGCGAAGTCTAAGCTGTGACAAATTTGTTCGATGATGCGCTACATAAATTTTGCGATATTCTACATGCCAACCGGCATGCGAAGAAGCGCGAATAAAGCAAATGTGGTGGTCACGTCAGTTTTAGTGATATCCGCCTGTGCTACGGGAATTTGGTTGTATGCGCAAAGCAAGTCGATTTACTACATTACCTACAAGGCTGTTTGTGAAACCTGCGATGTTTGGGATCTGATACTGACCAGGCCTGGCAAGAGTAATTAAGGCACGCTAATCACAACAAGGATGCCAGACCCCATGACCTTCGCCACCATATGGACGGCTGACATCCATGGAGTTTTGGATGGTTGGACGGTGCCCAGCTAAAGCAGGTGGCAGAATATGGATCGTACTGCACTTAAGTTTTCTGGAGCGAGTAGTCTCGATTTAGCATTCGTTGTCTGGTCATGTTTGATGTGTTACGTTTCTCATGACTGATGAAATCTCTACAGTAAAGCAAAGAATTTTGCGGTGCAATCTTGACAGTTTGCGATTACTCAACTTGAAACCATTAAGAAGTTGCTAAGTAGCGCATGCGCTTGGTGTTTATTCCTTTAGGTCACATTCTTCATCATGAGATCCTTCTTTTTCGGTCTACAAAGTAGTGTATCCTCTACCAGCGTCAACTCTGACAAGGAGATGTGTTGGACGAGCTGGTCGTAACTCGATCGGTGGATCTGGATGCTCCCATTATCCAGTTCGATCTCAAAGTTAACAAACAAAAATTTCGGACTAAGCTTGGTTATTTCCGGAGCAGCCAAAGTGCACAGGCCTACGATGTGAAATGACTTATGTGCTACGTGCGAGCTGTCCATAGCCGACCTCAACACTAAACTATAATACGACGAAACTATGAAAGTTAGGAAAGCAAACTAACGCAGCCCTAAAATCGAAAAAAGCAACGAAATCGCCACGAAATGTACAAAGGAGAGTGATGCTAAATTCACGCTTGCGAATGCATGTCACTGATTCATCGGACCAGCAGTATGACCAATCCGAGACAGCTTGCGGAATCGAGAGCGGGATATCAGAAGGCAAATATAGTCGAGCAAATCAGACAATGTTCAAGGTGTTACAAGAAAATCTGGATCGATGAAGTGAGTTAAGATCGAACTTCAGCACCGTAACTCACCCAGTAGACGGTCGCGAGGGAATATGGATGGAATGTGAGGAGCGGTAAGACTAGAAAGTATATCGTGCAAGCAATAAAAGATCACAGTCATTTATTAGGATTATACATTCCTGTCTATTAGCAAACGTGCAATTCTTTGGCAAAGGACGTGTGGATCCTTCCTTTTGATGTTGCATTTTTTCATCTTTTCTTAAGCCGGTAACTTGCAGCCGTCAGTGACCCGTGCGTACGATACACATGCACCTATGGTTTTAACCGTTGGATGTCTTGTCGGGCAGTTTCACTTGAATTGCCTAGTCAAAACAATTACTTTCCTAAACACAAATCTAGCTGTTTCGGTTCCAGCCCCATTTCTTTATCCATAGATAGAAGCTGACAACATTTAGTGGGGACCCAGATAGCTATCTGATATTTATGCAGTATTTTGAGTCGATTTGACCCGAAGCACTTTCGCTCCGACGATCAAACTTTCACATATGGTCCAATAATGTTGTAGTAAAGCGAAAAAGCCATTGAAGTCTGTATAATCCTCATACTTTCTAAAGGTTTTGAAAAGGTGAGTATTTTTTGAAAGAGTTTCGGATGACCACCTCAAATGACAACCAGAACCACGCTTAAAACTGACCGATAACCAAAACAACTGGTCGAATAGTGTTGCCGTCCTCTCATGTTTAGCTGCGGAATTGCGCTTCTGTTATTTAACATAGAAACATATGAGATACGTAGCCTTACCATTTGCAGTTCAAGTGGATCGAGCATGCCAACAGGGTCAAACGGGTTGAACATGAGCCGAATTTTATTGATTTGACGGAGTTTGTGGATGAATCACTCGACGTCGTCGACACTTATCAGTTCTTTACCCAAAGTCCCCCAGGACAATTTCCAACACCGATATAAGTAGTGGCGTATAGCCCCGGCGTCGTATCACTTGATCGAACGTTGCAATTTCCCTAGGAAACCTCCAAAGTGCAACTTTTTCTTTGAACGAAATCATTTTTTAGATCAAGGCAATAAATTTCGAAAGCTTAACTGGCACGAGCGTCTGCAATTCTGTTGCTCTCGCCGGCTGTACTGGCTGTCTTAAACTTAACTATAAATTACAAAGCTGCCGGTCAATAAATTATTGTGGGTTTCGTAACTGTAGGCTGCTGTAACCTGTTGTTGCGGGCTGAGCAGGGCGAGAAAAACCCACGGACGCAAGATACTGGGGGATAGTTTCGCTCTAGGTCATGTCGAAACGCCAGCTATGTTCCGTGGTTCATTGCGCGCTCAAGTCCTTGGTCCTGCTGGCACTGTTCAGATTCTAGCCTTTGAGCATAACGGGTCAGACACTTCATTGATCGATTCCCATTTGCTTTAAAATATAGCAGTGCAAGAGTCCGTGAAGAGAGCGAAGAAAAAGTGCCTTCGCTGGTCGATACCAGTTAATGCGCAATCGGTTAGTTTGAACGTTCACTTGTTAGGTGGGGAGTGAGGCAGTCCGGTTAGACACTGTCAGGTCAGTCACCATCTAGCTGAAGCACTGAGGATAGGCAGAAGAGGAAATGAGTTCTACAGGTGGCTTTGCTTATTCGGCTTGAGGTTACCAAGCGGAGAAAGAAGGTAGTTCTTCTGATGGGAGTGGTAACCCTACCTATAATTTGTAGTAAAGCAGAAACGCAGGAGTACTGGGGGTACGTAAGCAAGTGGAATCTCAGCAACGTGTTTACTTTACGGAAGCTAAGTCTAGTCAGTTATAGGGACCGCACGCAGAACATAAAATAGGTTCGCCACAAAACCACCGACCTGCACCATTTATTCAAACAAAAGGATGAAACGGAGCTCGACGAATATGACAGTTCCGATTGGCTATGCCCGCGAACGACAGGCGCGCACTCAAACTCATGGCGGCTTCTGTAAGAAAAGTCGGCAGCTTTTTTTGAGCTTGCGTAACGATGGCAAACTGAGAGCCCACGGTTATCAGCTAACAGGCAGATAGCACTGACGAGACTCGTAGCGCTGAAGAAGCGGCTATTAGATGATGCTACCCCACTCTAAGCATACACAAAGGCAGTGGACGTGTGTAGTCAAAGGACACGCTGAACTAGCGCTAGAGTAATTGAGACAGAGGAACTTAGGACCTACTTTATTACTTGGTGTCGCACCCGCGTAAACGTGACATATCCGAGTAGCTATCGATTATCATTCTTCATATCACCGGACTTCTCTCAATCAAGAGATTGTGCATGGTCCCGATATGTCTAACACTTTAGTGCAGTACCCGCGCGGTTCACATTGCAATGAATCGCGGTCGCATCGCTCAGCGAAGTGAAGTTCCTCAGAATTGCTTGAGATACATGTGGTGGAAGATTACCAATCACTACTTGCCTCCTACTGAATATTATATGAAAGTGCATCCACTTGGAGCCTCTTCGTCACCTAGCTGTGAAAGATTTACGCTACCTCAAGTCATTGCTGATAATGCCCGTGAATTCCAATCAGAGGTTGTTAAAGTTACAAGGAGCGGTTTCTATGCTAATGATTGCCGCTTCATTGTTGATTCTATTCAGGAAGCAAATGAACACGTTAAGCAGGTTACCCGTAGATTAGTTGATGGAAGATTTTTATGTTTCACAGAATCGATCAACATTCGCGCTTATCACTTACGAATCTTCAACAAGAGTCCAGGTAGCAAATCCAAAATGCAGATCGCGTAGCACGAAGAATTATATTTTGCACTGCAAAATGTTTCGTGTTGACATGGCTATAAAAAAACGAAGCGGTTGACGCTGCTTGCTAGGGAAATGAATAGAATGCGACACACAAGAACGATCGCGTCTTGCAACCAAAACGAGCACCAAGCAAAGATGATGCTCGACTCATGCTATCGAACGCATACTGCAGTTCAACAATCTCCACCAATAGCTTAATTGTAAAATGAAATAGTAATAGAGGTAGTAAAAGTATTAGTACTAATACTAACGTTACAACCTTACACAGTCAAGCCGCGGAAACCTGACGGATGCAATTCTCCATATCTTACAAATTGATGTTTGTGCTGAATGGTGTTGTTTTTGCAGATGTATCGTCACTGCGATTTTACTGGACGCTTCTCTTATTCCTTCATGTTTACATTAGGTATGGGGTGCCTAATGACAACCGCTGATAAAATATTGCAGTTCACTCCTGCGCTAGAGTTTGCTCTGGGCGTCTTCTAGATATCATCACGAACTATGATGAACAAATCTACGTACGAAGGTGATTATGATTGGCTAGATTAGTGATCAGAATGCTTTTTGTCCCAGCGCAGCCTATCCTAACTTCCTTTTGCGGAAGCTTCTTGTGTTGCCTTAGACATCCCCATGGATGTTAAAGCATTTCTCGGATTCTGCTGAATGCACCGAGTTATCCTACTTAATGCCACCCACGCTGCAAATGATACCGTGTACAACCCACATAATGGTCACGACAATAAAAGGAATAGCTAGATATTGGGTGTTAGCCGTTTGAAAAAGGAACACACTTTTAACAATTGTACCTTAGCGCACCATATTTAAAGTTAACAACGCCTTGTGAGTACATCGTCCTATAGGTTATGAGTGTATACTTGCATTTAAGATGGCAACAACCATATGTTACGCTATTGTTAAAACATAGAACAAAAATGGAACAAACAACTAGTTAATGTCCATGCTAGTAACTTACTGCACCGCTATTACTGCACACAAGCTGACGCTCTCATTAGCCTATACTGAATTGACGTCTGCAGTTCTAGTTATCTGCGACACTAATCGTTTTAAGAATTACGCCTAAGTGTGGCGGCAACACGTTGTTAGAATAAATATAGAAAACAAATGTCGATTTATGTGTTACCAGTAATACGTTGTTAAACTCTTGCGGATATCTACAGAAAATAATCTTCAGCTGTCACCTGAGGATTTGTGGTACCGTTCGGGTAACTGCTCCCGTTTCAACTAACACATTTTGGCTAAGCAGATTCGTTTTCCAAAAATGAACTAAATTGACTGCGTTAACTGTGTTTAGTTGGTTTATCGCAATTAGCTTTCAAACCACAAGGTCAGATACCAATCCGGAAAAGCACATTCCATGTGGATTTGCGTGTGGATTCACGGCTACTGACACGGGAATTCCTGACACAAGACGGCCAACTACTGTCTTCCGCACGGACAATAACCTGCAAGACATTGCTGGATAGGTCAAGCTATATAGCAGTTCGATTTCAATCAATGTTGGTCAACTATCGTCCACCGTGGCCCAGTGACATGCCGCTGGCTAACTGTTCAAGCCACTGACGGTCATACGCTCGATACGTTGCAGGCGACTGAGGAAATGTGAGTCGCTGAAGAGTCCCAATAGGGTAAAACCATCGTCTGGTGCTTTTCTGGATTGTTATTTGACCCTTGCGGCTGGTAATCCAATTGAGATGAACCAAATAAGCCATGCCAAATCCGTCTACTTGTGAATAACTGCGAGTTAAAGAAGTAGCCAGAAATTGCTAAATAAAGTAGGATTCGGATAAGTTTGCATCTAGTTTGTTTAGAAAGCTTTTTAAAAACACATCAACATAAATGAAACATAGGAGATTCATGAAAGCCACAGTATTATAATTTTCATATTTAAATTAATTATGTACATTTGCTTGCCTAGGGACATGTGCCATAGAACGCGCGTACTCTAAATATACATCAGAGATGATGGAAAGTAATTATCTAGTAACATAAAACGAGAGAAGACTGTGCGTGTAAAACAAGCGTTATTAAGCGCAAGAGACGATGGCCTCAAATGAAGGACGCACTGTAACAAAATGAAACCATTCATGCCTCCTGATGCATTAAGAGTAAGAACTTGACGCCGTTTCCGAAGTGGTAGTAAAGGACAACTGCACCGGATGCAACTACTCCGAACTAAGAAAAGAGGCACGTTTTGTAGCACAGATTTAATCAGTGATGCACTTTTTATTTGGGTTGCAGATACTAAAACACCATGGTGCGGTCGCCCCAACTTGGCGCTCACATCTTTCGGTAAATAGTACTCACTCACTTGCCGCACAACATTAAGCCTACACTCATTGTACTTGGAATATTCAGGTTTATAAAGTAGTTTTTTTAACTCGGCAACATCTCATTCACTTCGTTACCTCTGGTGGAGCTTGTAGGGCCCTAAAAGATAAATGCCATCTTTCATGTACAATTTAATTGTGGACCGATTGTACATTACTCCTTCTTGTTTTAATCGTCCTTACAACCGGCTCGTCACTCGACCATCTTGTAAGTTCCCGTACTCACGTGTTGGCTCTCGCCTCGCTTCATCCGTCCGTTTCTTATTGTAGCCCGTCGAACATAATCCGCTGTGTCCGACTCCCATTGCCTTCTGATATCCGCGCTCACTTTCGCGCACCGTCTCGGACTAGTATTAACTAGTCCTACAAATTGGTGACCCCGATTCGCACGCGCGAATCTTCAAATTTTTTGATCGCTTTGTTTTCGGTGAGTTCGTTCTGAGTCGTTTTTTCCTAATCCCTGGTGGATTATTTTCCGCCCATTTCGTTTTTAAAACCATTCGTATAATTCATATACTATGTCTGACGCCGATGTAAAAACTGGATCGGGCGGCAGCATGAATTTGCTCACCTTGGCTATTCCGGATTTTATGGCACACAAGCTCAATGTCTGGTTTGACATTTTTGAGATAGAGTTAGAGAACAGGGGATCTCTGCCGACCAAGCTAAATACAACCAACTCGTCCCACGTCTTCCGCAACAGGTGGTGACACTGGTTGAAGACGTACTGCTTCATCCACCGAAAGACGGTAAATACGAAGCAATGAAGCAGTTGATCCTAAGGAGGTCGCAACCCAGCGCTCGTGCTCGATTGGAGCAACTCATTCATAGCACGAAGCTAGGGGATCGCAAGCCTTCAGTTTTGCTCCGCGATATTCAGCAGATAGCTGGCCCGTCGTACATGAGTGAAGAAGCATTAAAAGAACTGTGGTTCTCAAGCCTGCCTGATCCTCTTCCTGTAATGCTCGCAGCTTATCCAGATAGATCACTCAAAGAGTTGGCAATAACCGCGGACGCAGCGTTTGAGAATATCCCTCAACACAAGAAGGCATCCAGTAGCATTTTCGCCACATTAGCGGATAAAGACTTGAATGCGAAAGCGTCCGCGCAAGCAGACCCCAGTGACGAAGAGATAGCCGCGCTTAGCCGTGAATTAGCAACGATGCAGTTAGAAAGACAAGGCTTACTAAGACCGCACGCCGACCACGAAATAGCCGCCGTTCGTCACGGTGCCTATCAGTCCCGACCGCCACCGTACAGCTCCAGGTCACCGCGCAGACGCAGTCCATCACCCCCTCGCAGCCGAACATGAAGTGCCAATTTAATGGATGATTTATGTTGGTTTCATCGCCAGTATGGTGATAACGCTCGACGTTGCCGTTCACCTTGCGCCAAACGTGGCATAGTGGCACAGGGAAACTAGTTCGCTGGCACGTGAATGCCGCCCACGCTTCCGGCAGCGACAAAACAGGCCGTCTGTTTTACGTCAAGGATAGGCGCTCCCGCTTCACTTTCCTTATCGACACAGGAGCCAAAGTGAGCGTTATCCCTGCCAACGCGCAAGACAAGCATTCGAAGCCCAGGTACAATCTACGGGCAGCCAACGGCTCACCGAGAGCTTCATACGGTCAGCGCAGGATGAACCTAGATTTAAATCTCCGCAGAGAATTTCACCGGGTTTTCACGGTTGCGTCAGTACCTTTCGCAATTATCGGCATCGATTTTCTTCGCCATTTCGGATGGCTTGTCGACGCGGGTCGCAACTGAATTTTAGATGATCATTCGAAACCAGGTGTTGATGGTGTCCTTTCAGATGCCCCGATAATCAGCCCTGCATTTCGGATCGCAGACGCACTGTCCGACTACTTGAGCCTCCTCTCCGAACACCCGCGACTGGTTCGACCGGCTGCAGAGCTTCCACCAGTCACGACAGAGATCATCATCATCATCATCAACAGCAGTACATCAGCCATTTAAACTGATGCTTCGCTGCCATACAACCATGAGGACCTATGAAATAAAGAATAAGAAGAGGGAGAGAAAGGGGACTTACGCGAAAACCTTAATGTCCTAAGCAAACATTCAGGGTCAAGGCGCCTACACCTTGTGTAGACAACATTCCGTCGCAAACAGCTAGCTGTCGTGCAAAGATAAGGCGGCATCGGCGAGACAGCTTTCTTGCGGCTTTCACTGCCACGCGTCATAATCAGCCATTACCCCGCAGATAATTCAGCACCAAACACACTTTAAACAGACAATCCGATTAGACGGCAGCAGACGCGCCACTGGTGTCGGTTGTGAGGCATGTCCTGTAAAGTCTCGAGCCAAGCACAAGGTGAGTCACTTGGACTCCAACCCGGAAGGCGAAACGGACCAACGGCACCCAGTTTAGTTGTCAGTGACTTCATTTCCCGCTGCCAAGTCAACTTCTGTCCACCTCGAGCTTTGCGCCATCCTACACCTGGTAGACTGAACAAGGCCCTCCTAGGTAAGCGGTGACCAGGCATGCGTAGCACGTGCCCGAGCCAACGCAACTTATTCAATGCTATCGGTTGTTCTAGGGAGCTAGCATGATTATCACCACCTAGTACTCGCCTACCCACATCATCGTTGCGGACACGCTGGTGCAATCCGACACAAGCAATGCTTCGCAAACAACGATGATCAAAGACTTGAAGGCGCCTCAGATCTTCAGACCGGAGGGGCCAAGTTTCACTACCATAGAGCAGAACGGCCCCCACTGTGGCCTTGTATACCCGGCCTTTCAGAAGGAGAGAAACTCCCTTCTGTCGCCAAAGCTGACACAGGTTCAAGAAGGCTGCTCTGGCCTTTGCAATGCGTGAGCTCACGTCAGTTTCTATGCGCCCATCATTGCTGATGCAGCTGCCAAGATAAGTGAATTGATCAACAACCTCGAGTTCTTCGTTAGCAAGCGTCAAGGGGTCATCAAGTGGCTGGTGGTCCTGCAGCAACACTTTGCACTTTGAATGTGCGAAGTGCATACCAAATAATGGGATCCCTCTGGATAGGCTATTCAGGGTTGACTGTGCCGCCCCAACATTGTCGAAAAGCAAGACGATATCGTCCACATAATCTAGATCAACTAACCTTTCACCAGGCAGCACTTCAACACCTACATCATGAGATTCCACAAGGGAACACTCCATGATAGAATCCACAACGAAATTGAACAAAAACGGGGAAATCGGACAAACCTGACGAACGCCACTTGTAGTCGAAAAGCTATCCGATAGGGCACCATAGACCCTGACGCGGCCTGTAGTGTTCGAGTATAGAGCACGAAGGATGTTCACATATTTCGTGGGAACACCTTTTCGCGCAAGTAATTCGAACAGAATCGATCGATCAACTGAATCGAACGCACTCGTGAAATCGAGGAACACAGCTATTGTCACGACGACTACGACAGAAGTCGCTCACCACATAGATACGCGCGGTCAACCAGTTAGCGCACGACCAAGACGGCCTGCTCCTGACAAACTACGCGCAGCACGAGCTGAATTCGACCACATGCTTCAGCTCGGTATCGGCAGACCGTCCAACAGCCCATGGGCGTCGCCTCTGCACATGGTCCCGAAGAAGGTCATGGGGGACTGGCGTCCGTGCGGCGACTATCGAACCTTGAATACGGTTACTCCGCCTGATCACTACCCGATCCCACACATAGTGGATCTTAACGCCAGTCTGAGAAGTAAAAATGTCTTCAGGAAAATCGACTTGGTAAGCGCATACAACCAAATTTCGGTAGCCGAAGCGGACATCGCTAAAACTGCCGTGACGACTCCATTTGATTTGTTCGAGTTTCTGCGCATGCCATTTGGTCTAAAGAATGCCGCGCAAACTTTTCAACGCTTCATCGACCAAGTTTGTCGCAGCTTAGACTTCGCTTCCGCGTATCTCGATGACATTCTAATCGCAAGCTTTTCACGAGAAGAGCACATGCGCTACGTACGAACACTTTTTGATCGTTTATCTCAACAAGGGATGATGATCAAGGCGGAAAAGTGTTCGTTTGGTGTCGATTCATTCAATTTCCTCGGCCATCGTATCACTTCTACAGGCGTTGTGCCAATGCAAGAGAAAATTCAAGCCATCATCGACTACCCTGAGTCTCATTCCTTCAAACAGCTCAGGAGTTTTGATGGACTTGTCAACTTTTACCGACAATTTATACCCAACTGCGCCTCGCTGATGCAACCCCTCACGGACCTTCTCCGAGGGAAACTCAAGAAATTCGAATTTCCTGCCTCAGCACGTGCTGCTTTTAAGTCGCTGAAAGAGGCTATCGCCAACATAGCTTCTATAGCGCATCACGATCCGGCCGCTCCACTGTCCCTCAGTACTGACGCCTCGGACGTCGCGGTCGGCGCTGTTTTGCAGCAACCAGTAGCCGACACGTGGCAGCCCTTAGCGTTTTTCTCCAAACGCCTACAACCTACCGAATCTCGCTACAGCACGTTTGGTAGAGAACTACTAGCCGTATGTCTAGCGATACGTCACTTTCGACACGTCCTAGAAGGCCGCTCCTTTGTCGTCTTCACCGACCACAAACCCCTAACTTACTTGCTCGGCTCGACTACCGACCGATACTCTCTTAGAGAGTCGCGCTAGCTTGACTATATCGCTCAGTTTACGACCGATATACGGCATGTCACAGGTGTGCACAACGCCGTCGAGGATGCACTTTCCCGTATTCAAGCTATCTCCGCTGACGCTGGCACTACTATCGACTCTGCAGATATGGCCACAGCGCAACTCAACAACCCAGATTTTGATCTACTACGCAAGTCTCCCTCATTGGACGTTTGAGCCGTTTCGCTGACATCATCAGACGGTACCATCCTCTGCGATTTATCTCTGGGCACGCCGCGCCCAGTCGTCCCACGCGAGTTTCGGCAGGCTGTGTTCGACGCGTTGCACGGCTTGTCTCATCCAGGCGTTCGTGCATCGGTTAAACTAGTAACCGCACGATTAATTTGGTGCAAGGTTAATCGGGACGTCCGTACTTGGGCAGCTGCTTGCTTTCCGTGTCAACGCGCGAAGCTGCACAAGCACACGAGAAGCCCATTAGGCACATTTCCGACGCCAGACGCACGTTTTCATCCCGTGCACGTCGACCTCGTAGGTCCTCTGCCGCCTTCCATACGCTCTGTATATCTACTGACCTGCATCGATCGATTTACTAGATGGCCTGAGGCCGTCTTTATCCAAAAATTGCTCCTCGGAAAAGGTAGCGAAAGCTTTTCTGGAGCGCTGGGTAGCTCAATACGGCTGTCCCGCTATCGTGACCACCGATCGTGGGTCACATTTCTCATCAACATTTGCCACGTTGTTTAAGGTTTTAGGCTGTCGCTACGGTCAGATGACGGCGTATCACCCGGCCGCTAACGGCATGGTGGAGCGTTTTCACCGCCAGTTGAAGGCAGCGCTACGTGCGCACGCAGATCCTTCATGGTCTGAAACGCTTCCCCTTGTTCTCCTAGGCTTAAGAAACACGGTTAAAACCGCTTTCGACGCCACACCAGTGCAGCTAGTCTACGGTTGCATGCTGCGGTTGCCCGGACAGCTGGTAGCATCAGCCCCATCTACTTCCACTTTTGACTACGGAAGTTACAATGATCGATTGGCTCACCAGATGCGTGAGCTACGTCCACCCACTCCTCGATCGCAGAATATACCAGTGTACGTGCCCGAGAAGCTGTCTAGTGTTCACACGTCCTTCTTCGCGCAGACGGTGTTCGACAGCCTCTTCAGTCGCCGTACATAGGAACTTTCAAGTTGCTGCATCGTGCGAGTAAGGCGTACACTATTGACCGCGGTGGTCGACACGAAGTCATCACCATTGACCGTCTAAAATCCGCCTTTATGGAAGAAACTGCCTTGCGTACTTCGTCTAGTAGTGCCTCGTGCGACCTCACAACTCCCTGTACCAGTTTTCCGCACGCTAATGAAGTCCAACCAGATCACGATCACGGTCTACAGGCTTCAGCCGTCCCGAGATCTCCCGAACCTTGTCTGCCGCCTCCCACGACCAATCGCTGTGGTCGGGAGGTGCGTAAGCACGTTCTTTTCTCCGACTATGTACAGTGTAAATCCTTTTAGCGTTGTAGCTATTGTATATATTTGCCCCATTTTTGGTCGATTAACGTTTTGAAAACAAACGAAAATATCAAAAACCTCCGAAAAAACTTTTTCGAAAAATATATTCAAAAACCAAAAAATTTAAACACGCAGAGGCTTCGTTTGTTCATTTTGGCGTTTTCTGCGCGTGTTTTTCTATTTTCTCGTCTCTACATGCCCCAACCCTTCCCTTCGATCGACTGGCCCACACGAGGAATGTTTTCGAGCACCCTGACGCGAACACTGGTAGTTTCTCCGCGGGACGAATGTCGCTTATTCGCGGGAAGTGGGTCGATTCTTTGGGGGACCATGGTCGTTTCTTCGTAGGACGAGAGTCGTTTTGGCGCAGGCGTGGTGCAGCGGGGGAAGAGACCACTCCCAAGCGCACCGTTTGGCAGCAGCGGAGGTTGAGGTCCTGTCGACCTTTTTCTGGGCTAGCCAGATTTTGTAGTCCGACAAGCCCGCTCCAACGGCTCGCCGAAATGCACCCTGCCCTGCAATCAATGAATAACAACTCATAAACGGCACAGCGGACTCCGACATCCGACGAACCCCCGTTAACCCGAATGCACACTCATTTTACTCGGCACGATTTTGCCTTCCGAACCTCGTTTCAACAGTCCTATACGATTTCGAAGGCTTTCTATGTTCAGCCTTCTAGGGGGGAGCTCTGTAGCGCCCAAAAAGATAACTCTTATCTTTCATGTACAAGTTACTTGTTGACCGATTGTACATTATTCCTTCTTGTTTTAATGGTCCTTACAACCGTCTCGACACAACTGCCTTGTAAGTTCCTGCGCTCACGTGTTGGCTCCCGCCTCGCTTCATCCGTCCGCTTCTTATTGTAGCCCGTCGAATATAATCCGCTGTGTCCGACTCCCATTGCCTTCTGATATCTGCGCTTAATTTCGCGCACCGTCTCGGACTAGTATTAACTACTCCTACACTTCTACTTTATACTCCTACATTTTCAGTAATGTTATTACAATCCCTGACTTGTAATTCACATACAAATGCTAAACTTACACTGTACTAGTCTTGTACACGTCCAATGTTAGAGTACTGCTGGATAGTATCCGTCAATGCATGGCAAAGTGGCACAGCGGCACTAGTGCGTGCAACGGGCTCTCAGATGTCAGATCCTGGGCTCTAGTCAGAGGTCAACATACTCTGAACGCTGCGAATTGCTGAAGTTGAACCCAATATGGCTGCATAGAATAAAGTTAAACATAAAGCTCCTTTTCGATATTGTTCATAGGTGCCTTCATACACCTAGACACACTCGCCAATTGCAACACAATAAAAGCTACCGAACATGGCTAAACTGTTTAAACTACTGGTAGCGACCAAGGAGCAGTTTTCAAGGACCAGGGAATGTTTGAAAATATGAGCACACCATGTATTAATCCCTCCGTTAGAACCAATCTTGCGAGTGGAGTTTAAGCCCTACTGCTGGCCACATCAGCACTCCTATGGCGATAGTCTAGATGGAAATTATTCTTGAAATCTTACTATCCCAAAGCTTCTCCCGTATCTTACCAAACCAAAGGACTTATATACTTTTCAGCAAAAAATACTAGATATCCGCGGCACCTGTCACCGCATTGTAGAATGAACTTGCGCAGCAACTCTCTCCTTATCCAACATTTACATCTGTCGGAATCATGGCACAAATAATCTGAGAACTCTCTTTCAAAGGAAAATGAGCGGTTTATTTGTTTTCCGGGTTCATTAAATACTAATAAAAATTAAACCATCATCTGGCGCTATTTTATGGATACTGTTCATACTTCCCAACTAGTTATATGCCTGTAGGCTTTGTTTCTTCGTCAATCTTGGCTACTCAAAAATGATCTCATGAGGTAAAAGACTAAAGCTCCTTAATAATCAGCACCCTTATACAGGCAACTTCACGCATAGTGCTAATAAGTTAGCGTGTTAAGAGAAACAAAATAACTTGTGCATTCAAGTTCACGCGGGCATCAATTCATTCTCTTACTGAGGTGTTATATACAGGCACCAACAGTGACACTCTCATTGGTCATGGAACATTAGCCAATGGGACTCCCTGGATGTAAGCACAGGGCTAGATGTATGCGTCTATGGGGACAGGTATACTTCCGAGTAGGTTAACACATTGCTGTTAACGGAACGCAGACAGGGATGAGACTGTCAATGCTCGAGGTCACCAACAGTACGCTGGTCGTCCTAGGATGAGGAGTTTGAACGTTCTCCAGCAGCACCACTTCAACAGATTTCTTGTCGGGAAAAGCTACCATTGGTTCGTGTTCTGACCAGGCCGGTAGCCGGTGTCCCTGTGCCAAATTTCTAGCGCTTGTCCGAGCAGCCTGTAACGTATCTTGTGCACATTATGTGATTGGTCCAAGTCACACAGTATCAGTGGCATATTTAGGCTCCAGGTTAGTATTGCCTCTGGTCGAAATATTATACCGCATGAAGCTACTAATAATAATAAGACTACTGCTACTACTACTACTACTACTATTACTAATAATAATAACAATAATAATAATAATAATAAGGATGGGCACATTTCTCAGCAGGTGAAGTGCCGTTACAATATTTGGCACAGAACATACACTCACAGGTCATGTCACGCTTTTGCAAGAGCAACATCACGTTATCTTCTTGTATTTTTTTGCATTGCTGGCAAGGTGTTTGCCCCCGTATGTTCGTCTTATGCAATGGTAGGAGACAAATTTGCAGTTTGAGTATGTTGTAAACACTGAGGACTAATCACATTGCGTGACTTGGCGATATTACAACCATTAAACATTATCTAGGCTTTCATTGAATGAGTGTTCAAATGACCTTACCCACGAAAGAAACGACATAATGATGTCCAGGTAGAGGTGGCTTCTAAACTTACTGTGAAAGGATTGCACAGGCTCACACGACCTGATGGCAACCGATTCCACAGAGAAGCATATATGACGAGACAACAGTTAGATCGCAAATTTGTCTTGCCTCGTGGTATAATCAGAGTAATGTCTTTGGTACCTACGTCTCGCGTGCAATTGTTCTGCAACCTTAAGGAGGATTCAATTTCAATGTGTATTACCATGAATCAGATTATGCAGCAGTCTCCAATTATCATTTAGTCTTCGCAGCCAAAGCGGATGGACATGAAGTTACTGGCATCGCTCCCGCGAGTTTCGGATAGAAAATTTTCCCAATACGTGCTTAGTAAATGAACATTGAAGGCTTTCTCTCGGTGTTTTGTCTGATTTCCTCATATTACCACAGATTATGCTGCGCTACTCCAGTATAAAACGGTTAAGGATTTTAACTAGTTCAGCTGTAGCTGTGCTTGTATGCATGTTTTGAGAGATGTTAGCGAAGGATTGTCTGGCTCGTGTTATCTGGTACTCAATCTATTCTAAGAACATAAAGGTACAAGCATACCTGGTTCCAAGGTCACGGGTAGGCCGTTGTATACAGATGCGTTCGCTGTTACGTGTGATAGATACTTCGGATGTCAAGCGACCGCAACGTTTGGTAGTCAACTATTGTGCTTAAAGCGTCATCAACCACTTGTCGCACCATGGCTCAAGCGAACAGATGTATTCTTGAATGAGTGGTGGTACATTCTGAAGCTTCATACCATCATTACAGGAGATCGGCCGGTTGTGCACTACCGGAATGTGTCTTTATTTGCAAAATTCCTGAACTAATCTCACAAGAAGTGCGGGCTACTCACTACCCGTAAACGAGGGGAACTTAAAGATCTGCTCCAACTTCTTCTTGGTAAGGTATGCACAGACATGGAACAGGCTGCCACTGAAAGTACAGGCAAGTGAGAACCCAACGAAATGTAAAATGAACTTGGAAGCTTTTCTTACCATGCGGAATATAATGAAAGCTTTCGGTCTTCCAGGGTCTACAGATTTATTAATTTCATCAGGTCTAAATAATATTTAGCCTACAATACAGGTTCAGGACACTCAATCATACCTTAATTTTATGCTCGATAAGACCACGCTTGAAGTCCCATTTGCAGGTGAAAAACAAAAAGGTGTATCTCTTCTTTGTCTCTGCTTCGTATACTGTATATATTTTACTGTCCTATGGCATCAGGATAATGTGCATCTTCTATTGCGTATTGACAGGAGAAGCCAATGTATTAATCACGCTACCTGTGCTTCCAGTGTTCTGCAATATTTCCTCATACCCAATCATATTGCATCCCATAATCTCGAGAGACATGCTAATTGGTTACTTATTTTGTTGAGATTTCTACCTCCTAATCTAACTAATTCATCTTATTCCCCTGTTATCCTGTTGGTCACGAGTAGGCCGAATGGGCTGAAAGGAATGTAACTGAGCTCACCTAGCATATCAACCATCTGGAAGCCCAAAACACAACTTGATTAGTTCAACCCCATGATTAGGCTAAGTAATGTCGAGACACTACTCTATGCTTTAACACCCAACAGTGTGTATACTGCCTAAATTAATCTGATAAAGCAACCTGAGTATGATGATCCACGGGAGTTACCTTAGTACAATCGTTTCCTTGTTTACACAACTCACTAACCTGCTACCCGCAAATAACACCAACTGTACTACTATAGTCTATTAAGTAAGATTATGTGTTACTTATCTGATGTCGATTGGGGATGCTACCTGTTATATCATTTTCATACTCTCTCCCCCCCCCCATCAAACCGCCGTCATCATGGCACCACCAAGCTGCAGCGTAAACAAACAATTGAGGATGCTCGCAAACTGGTAGCATACGGCGACAAACGTACCAACTGAAACTATTTTCAAAACCATCCTCATTTTAACCCTATAAAAACCTAAACAGCCTCGCATGCCTGAGCATGTTTCATCATAATTATGATCCGTCCTTTCGTGGGCTCGATTTCTCGGTACCACGAGAATATATACCTTACTACTCTTATTCTTATGGCAGACTCACGTAAGTACCCCACAAACCTATAACAGGCTTTCACGGAATTGGCAATTGTGAAAGAAGTATAACAGACCAATAGATGAACTGCCGACGTTCCGCAGCGCTGCGCTAATTGTTTGTTCATTGACTTATCCATCTATTTAGGTTATTGCAGAAGCTACGACGGTTTGTGCGCATCTGAGGGAGTTTGGTGTTCATCAGAAATGCGATGTTTCACTGGGCGTGCAGGCAAGCTGACATCTTGCCTGTGTAGTTGATAGGGCACCGTCAAGTCATGAGCGCAATTGAGGCACTGACAATCCTGTTGATTTTCTATCATACACTAGCGGGATTAATGCTATTCCTTTTCAAGCATGTGGCTTGTTTGTCGAGTTATACGGTAAATGTTGAATATACATGCATTTATCTCCTCATGGAAAGAATCCGCTGCTGTTTCCTTTCCGCATGTATATCACACTGTATCCAAATAAGGCCATCTCAGTGGTGATGCGAATATTCCCCGTCCTTTCTGTGATATGGCCAGTTGAACATAAGGCATGTAAGGCCTTACTCCCTGCGTTCTTTGCCATAAGGGTTAAGGGCATAAACTTTTGATTACCTACCGGCTACCTATCCCTTATATTAAGTTTAGGCAGTGTTCTTAGTGTATCGAACTAACAGCGCCTAGCTAATGAGCATCCGTAAGTGGTAGAAGACAAAGAACTGTAGGTAAAATCCGTTATTGAGGAATTCAGATGGAACCAGAATACAGAAAGTAGAAACCAAATAGGCACAAAGGTCACACATACAGCAGTTGCACGGCAAAGTCTCCTGAGACACTTGAAGTACTGGATTCGAACAGGCACTCAGTAACACTCAGACAATCCCAGCACACAGTCAGTCATCACCGGTTGCATGGGTCCTGCAGTAATGATCCAGTCAGGTGCCGCGGCTCAGATCCGGTAAGCATCTGTCCTGAGTTCCAGACAAGCCTCCCACGTACTCGCTGCGGATGCGCGATAACACTGAGTGTCTGGTTCTCAAGCCCCGGCACAACAACAGCCCGCCTATTCGACATCATGTGCGTTGGTGGACACGTACTGTACCATGCTTACCTATTTGGGAAAGACAGTCAAGCCCGGTTTAGACGGTTGCAGCCTTCAAGCTTTCCACCGTGGCTGCCTGCTTATGTTGTCCTCTGAGTGCAGTGAAACAGATTTCGTGCACAATTTGTGTCACCCACAGTTATCCTACTATGCGATCCGGGTTAAGCTAGGAAGCATGGTGTACTAGGCGGGGTTGACCGAAGTAGTTCCGAACTGAGCACACTGATTTCAGTATTCCACAAAACTGGCAGACACAGATCCAGGACGGTGGTTCTGCTACAAGTTCGCAGACTGCGCATACAACGTCAGCGGTGATTGCACAATCCTATGTTCAACCATAACAAAGTGAAAAGAATTTATAATTTTGCGACAAATAAGAGTTCTTTCACAAAAATGATGCATGGTACAGGTTGCTTAATTAGTTTACTCCCGGTATTCTTACTTAGTTTACATATCATGGAATGTGCTTCCCCCTTTTAATATTACATCAATGAGGTTTCGGTTAGCTGAGGTTCTGTTTTTGGATATTCTATAGCGCTGACTGACGTGCATATTTTCTCTGTCGAATCGTTCCGAGATCACGCTTGTTTCAATTTGAGCAGCTTCGACATTACAAAATGCATCCTATTTATCATTCATTGGCTACCTCTACTGTTGCGTATCACGTCGGTCAGCTGAAAGCGGAGAGAGTGATTGCCAGTCTCAAATAAGGCTGTTGGTATTTCAAACACAGTAGGCTGAATTGCACAACGAACAACTACCAGTGTCTAAAGAGCAAGAAAAACAACATTTCGACAGGATACTCTAAATTCAGCTATTCCGTGAATTTTTGTCAACCGTTTACATCTACTTAGCGGATTGAATGGATTGCATACAGAGATCATCAAGATGTAAGATACACCACGTGCATTCACATAGCCGATACATGGATGACACTTTCGTCGTTGTACACACTGCCGAGCAAGCAGAACAACTACTTTTGGCTCTAAACAAGCGGTACCCTGCGATGGAATTCGCAGTTGAGAACGAATCTTATAACGCCTTCCAATGTTAGATGTTTGCTTAAAAGAAACCTAAATGGTACACTACCCTATCTCTAACAATTAGCGTCCTGTGAATTACAGACGAGCTCCTGCTCGTACCATCTTTGCCATAGCTAGCCAGCTATGCTCAGAGGAAACGATTACATGTGAGCTGCCACGCATCTGCACTACAGCACGGGAAAAAGGTCGTCCAGCGAAGTTTCTAGCAAAGCGCTCAAACAGAGACGCGGAAGCCTGGAACCAATGAGAAAAAAGAAAAGAAAAGTGGAGTTCATAACGAAGTCATTTAAAGGTGACTAAAATGGCAGAAGATTCAAATATCACAGCCGTCAATCGGTAACATAGGTAGCGCGCTGCCGAGCATGTGATTTGGCACCAAGTTCACAGGTTACTGTTTAAATCTACCCTGGACAGGAGAGGCACTTGCGCTTCACTGTAGGCGCGGCCTTCGTATTGTGTGTTGTAAGCACTGTAAATGCATTGTAACCATGCGTTGGTGAGCCGATGTCATCTTCCAACACGGCTTCAAGATCTCGTTGCTTTCTGATGACAACAAGTATCGGCGCAGCTTTTACGTCGGCAGCAATGTATGTCACTGTGTGCAAAAATGCCTGCTTGCATGGCTGCCCGTAATAATTGCCCATGTCAGGATTAGCGTACACGGCTCCCGCTGTAAATTATTCATAACAAGCTGTAAGGATGTCGGTAAATGAGAGAACAGTGTTTGGCTGGTTTCTGTATTTACCTGAATTACCCGACTGAACTTCATTTGCCGCCACTATGTATTGACACTGCTGTGCTACTTTCGACGATGATATGACATTTAGCAATACGGCAGTTTTTGTAGCAAAGTGATGTTTATCGTTATCGAGTGATGAGATTGACGAAGACTTGAAGGTAGTAGTCAAGTCACTGGATGTAGAAGAGAGGTTCCATCTGCACTCATAATCATTTAAGTAGTCCCATTTTGTGAATCGCTTATGACTTCCAAACTGGTGTGGATCACTGGCATGGAGTACCTATGTCCGATTCATACTTTGTTATTTGTTTTCCAGACTTCCCTTTGAACGGACAGTTGGTTTATAACAACGCGCCGTGCTTGAACGGTAGTACTTAGCGGAGCACAGTTTATATGTCTTCGGTTTCACACTTCATGTAAACGGCTACCGTAATATCATGGGACAAGGTGCTGTAACGCGCTCGTGTGGCTGACCTTATGGTGTTGTGCCAAGAGTGAACGCAGCGGAAATTCTATCACCTATATATATATATATATATATATATATATATATATATATATTAAGGGAACCGCGGCCATTTAATCTCTCTACATAGGCGGCGGATGCCAAATGTATGTACCCGTAATTGCTGTAATTTCTTCACATGACTAGATAAGCTGAGCGCCAGGTCAACCCCAATGTATCCTTGATTCACTAACCCTCTCCTTTCATAAGGTATACCGGCGACGGCGGATGGCACAGTACCTCCTATCCTCAAAGTTGTTATCAATGGACTCGTTCCCAGTGCTCACACACATCTTTACCGCCCAAATAATCCCCGATTACAAGGACTTACACAATAATGACGTGAACGCCGATTCCACAATTTATAGTATTTTCTCTTTACTTTTGATTGACGCCAGATGGATTATCATCCAAAGGTATTTCTTAAACATGCTGGTACATTTAAACGAGCTGCAAGCAATTCTGGTTACCGAAACGTGGTACCCCGCAGGTGTATTAGGTTGTAAACCAAGTACACTCTTGTAACACCATTTTCGTGAAGATCGCTGTAAAAGCAAAGGTGGAGGAAGACGCATGCAACTCCATCACATATGTACAACTGAACGGTTTGAACATCCACAACTGGCAAATGTCCCTGATTCTCTCTGGTTCTCCTCCCAGGATCCTCGGTTTACTTGCAACCGCCTCAGCTTTCAAATTTGCATCGGAATAGACGCACATACAAAGCATACTTGTACCTGGTTTCCACATGCTGAAGATACACTGGTCTTCCCAGACCTTCTTGTCAATACACAGCGTTCACTTATTCAGTCAGAGTTGGTTGGACACAGTGGGTTACTATACTTACTGGGTTGACGAACACATTAGATTTGATGGTTGCATTGGGTATGGCCAAGATACAGAGAGACGGTTCAGAGAACATCCCTGGTAGCGATGGCAACACTATACTCTTAACCCTCACCGTTAAACTGGCCACCAAACAAGTACCTTTTTCCTACTACACCAGCTGCAGTATTAACTGCAAACCCTTCCGTCAAATAATCCGGTCCTTCTCTTTCTTCAACAATGCATACACAGCCGTTCAGCGCTGATATCATTAGTTTCAGCAAGCCATAACCCTGGTTGCTGCACAAGAAATACAAAGCAGTGACTGAAGTGCTTTTGCTTTCCGCAATATGCCCCAAGCACCACATTCTATTCAACCGTGCCCAATTCCGCAAGCTGATGGCATCCCCCCATCCGTCATGAAACCGAGAGCATCTGATAGGTCACTGCTCATTTTGTATTTATTTGTCGTTTTACTGATATAAAAGTATTTTGTAGAGCAATAGAAAGCTTTATTTCTCAGCCATCGTCACAAGGGTCGCGCAAAACAGGAGATCGACAATTACAGGCCAAGCCATAACACTTCTATAATAGCCGGATTACTCGTGAAACTGGTAAACAAAGTGTGAGGAAATTCATCAACATCCTTGAGCTGATAGGCAGGTCCCAAAATAATTTCCTTGACTAACGATCGTACACATCCTGGTAGCTGCATTACCTGAACAACATACCGGGCTCCATTGACTCAAAGCACGCCATATTAATTCAATGCTTGCACCTGCAGAAAGCTCTCGATCAGGTACCTCACAAACGGTTTCCGAAGCGGATAGACTTCTTTGAAGTCCGCAACACTTTATTGGGTTGGCTATCATGATACATGAACGGCCCTGCTAAAATAGTCACTTTAGCCGTCTATTGCTCTTCCCCGCGTCCAATTACCAGCTGGATTAAACAGTGATGTATGCTCAGTAAATTAATTTCCATTCTTTGTGTCAAAGATGGCAATTCAGTTAACAGATATGGCGTGCCGTATTTACTTGTTGGTAATAATAACATTTGTCCAGAAGTACCGAGGATTTAAGCTTCCGAACGCGCTATCACTAAATCAAGAATACACCGGTTCTTTTGAGCCATGGTGCGACAAGTGGTTGATGACGCTTTAAGCACAATAGTTGACTACCAAACGTTGCGGTCGCTTGACATCCGAAGTGTCTATCACACGTAACAGCGAACGCATCTGTATACAACGGCCTACCCGTGACCTTGGAACCAGGTATGCTTGTACCTTTATGTTCTTAGAATAGATTGAGTACCAGATAACACGAGCCAGACAATCCTTCGCTAACATCTCTCAAAACATGCATACAAGCACAGCTACAGCTGAACTAGTTAAAATCCTTAACCTTTTTATACTGGAGTAGCGCAGCATAATCTGTGGTAATTTGAGGAAATCAGACAAAACACCGAGAGAAAGCCTTCAATGTTCATTTACTAAGCACGTATTGGGAAAATTTTCTATCCGAAACTCTCGGGAGCGATGCCAGTAACTTCATGTCCATCCGCTTTGGCTGCGAAGACTAAATGATAATTGGAGACTGCTGCATAATCTGATTCATGGTAATACACATTGAAATTGAATCCTCCTTAAGGTTGCAGAACAATTGCACGCGAGACGTAGGTACCAAAGACATTACTCTGATTATACCACGAGGCAAGACAAATTTGCGATCTAACTGTTGTCTCGTCATATATGCTTCTCTGTGGAATCGGTTGCCATCAGGTCGTGTGAGCCTGTGCAATCCTTTCACAGTAAGTTTAGAAGCTACCTCTACCTGGACATCATTATGTCGTTTCTTTCGTGGGTAAGGTCATTTGAACACTCATTCAATGAAAGCCTAGATAATGTTTAATGGTTGTAATATCGCCAAGTCACGCAATGTGATTAGTCCTCAGTGTTTACAACATACTCAAACTGCAAATTTGTCTCCTACCATTGCATAAGACGAACATACGGGGGCAAACACCTTGCCAGCAATGCAAAAAAATACAAGAAGATAACGTGATGTTGCTCTTGCAAAAGCGTGACATGACCTGTGAGTGTATGTTCTGTGCCAAATATTGTAACGGCACTTCACCTGCTGAGAAATGTGCCCATCCTTATTATTATTATTATTATTATTATTATTATTATTGTTATTATTATTAGTAATAGTAGTAGTAGTAGTAGCAGTAGTCTTATTATTATTAGTAGCTTCATGCGGTATAATATTTCGACCAGAGGCAATACTAACCTGGAGCCTAAATATGCCACTGATACTGTGTGACTTGGACCAATCACATAATGTGCGCAAGATACGTTACAGGCTGCTCGGACAAGCGCTAGAAATTTGGCACAGGGACACCGGCTACCGGCCTGGTCAGAACACGAACCAATGGTAGCTTTTCCCGACAAGAAATCTGTTGAAGTGGTGCTGCTGGAGAACGTTCAAACTCCTCATCCTAGGACGACCAGCGTACTGTTGGTGACCTCGAGCATTGACAGTCTCATCCCAGTCTGCGTTCCGTTAACAGCAATGTGTTAACCTACTCGGAAGTATACCTGTCAACCATAGACGCATACATCTAGCCCTGTGCTTACATCCAGGGAGTCCCATTGGCTAATGTTCCATGATCAATGAGAGTGTCACTGTTGGTGCCTGTATGTAACACCTCAGTAAGAGAATGAATTGATGCCCGCGTGAACTTGGATGCACAACACGTGATTTTGGTGTTTGTGACACGGTAACTTAATAGCAAAATGCATGTAGTCGTTTGTAAAAATGTATAGTACACTTACGCAAGGCATATTTCCCCATATTTTTTGGCACATCTTATATATGCCATACTCGAACCCCTTACATGGGAGAATGGGCTGTATGGCGGATTTCCTCGAAATATGCAACTGTCGAAAAACATATTGACTTAACGTGATTACAGCAGATTTGCACGCTGCAGTGACATAAGTTCAATTATTTGCTGGCCTATTTGCTCGTAACAGTGTCCAAAAATACCAGTGCTAAGATGATGTCTTTCTTTTGTATATAGGTGCAATCAGCAAGACGATGAATTATAAAATATTAATTAAACTTGCTGATATATTGGGGCATGTCTGTTTCAAAACCCAACGCCACGTTTCCAGATATGACTTAGAAGTGCGGATGAAACCACTCGAGTGACTATCCCGCATTGAAGTAGGTCCTCAAAGGATTTTTCGATGGATGAACGTATTGTTATACTTGAAATACTGGTAATCCTTACAATTATTTTTGATTTCAGTTTTTGTTTGCACTGCTTTTGATTGATATAAATCTCACAACCCTTCAGACGAAACATGGTCACAATTAGAAGTTTTCTTCACTATGTGGTTATGTTGCACAATATGATCAGACCAAGTAATCTGTGTCTCGCAATGTTGTGAAATACTCCATTTATTTTTTGTGTATTTATCCGTATTTAAAGGGCATGCTAGCGATTGCACGGACGCTTACTAATATGCAAGCGAAGATTTTCTCATTAGATGTGCATTGATTTGGAATCATTTCCCACTGTCCATTACCTCATGTATACCTCCTCAAATGTTTCGTATAAAGATGGATACATTTCTCATATTTTCAAAAGCTATGCAACTGTTTAAGATGAATATGGCGAGGAAAGAGATTTATCCAAAGGGACCAAAAAGCATATAATTTAGGTTGGTGAAACCTCCTGGTCGTACATTAAGAAGCTTGTTTGACATCACAGAAGCCAAGAACGGAAGAAAACAAACCGATTTTAAATGCCTACGCTTCCAAAATTTAGAAATTTCTCTCCTTACCTGGCCATACTAACGTCAAGACTTCCGTAGCAATATGGGGCTAAAGGGGGGACTTATGACTCCATGGTGACCTTGAGCGAACGCGCATGCAAATTGTTCCCCTGTGCACTCGTGGTTCCTTCATTGTGGCTCAGCAACATTTTGGCGCACAACCTTGGCTCTATACCTATTTGTCGTGCCTCTAAAAGTTCCACCTTGTGATATTATTTTCTCGATTACACTCCAGTGCATTCTACATGTACCCTGAATACTAAATTCCAGGCAGTGCTCCGCCTATATCTAAGCGCTAAAAGTTGCGTAACTCCAATCATCGGATACATTGTTTGATCTCACTGCATAGACCATTTCAACGGCTTTCGAACGAACTGTCACTCGTTCAAATCCAACATTGCTTGGAGCAGCTACAGGTCTCAAGGCAAATTCACCCGGCGTGATCTAAAGGTCTAACCACGAAAATTCTCGATTACACTATCGTGTAATCTGCCCTACGTTCACGCTGACGCATTCGACCGGCACGTTAGAGGACAGTCTGCGAGCACACAACTGCAACGTGAATATTGTGACCTTGCCGACAACGTCAGTAACAGAACAACTATTTACTTGCGGGTTAGTCGCAGCCAGTTCCAAATCAGGTAGTCATTCACATGCCCGGAAATTACCAGACTGCATTTTCTGCCTGTTGGGCATCAGCAGTAGTGCTCATCCATCGGATCCATCAGGATTCGAACCTACGACCACCAACGGCTTGCCCCGCCAGTCAACAGCTTATGCCACTGAGCTACGGCGGACAGCTACGGACCGTCATAATTTGCAAGCTAACTGCGACATAGCGCTTCTTATCCTCCACTGCCATGCGCGCTACGAATGTTACAGAGGACAGGGCTGGCCCCGAAAGACACGACGTCCACTGACAGTAGCGATGTACAATACAGTATTTAGAAACTGTTATGGCGGATATAGTTGATGTACTCATGAGGAGGGGGTTTTGAACTGGCTGCGACGAACGATGAAGTAACTATAGCAAAAGCTACTATTCATGAGTACATCAAGTTTATCCGCTCTGACAGGTTCTAAATAATGTGTCCTGTATCGCTACTGTTAGTGGACGTCGTGTCTTTCAGGGCCAGCCCTGTCCTCTGCAACATTCTTAACGTGCATGACAGTGAAGGATTAGACGCGCTTTATCGTAGTTATCTTGCAAATTATGGCAGTCCGTAGCTGTCCGCCGTAGCCCAGTGGCATAAACTGCTGACTAGAGGTGCAAGCCGTTGGTGGTCTTAGGTTTGAATCCTGATGGATCCGATGGCTGAGCACTACTGCTGATGCCCAACAGGCAGAAAATGCAGTCTGGTACTTTTCCGGGCGTGTGGACGACTACCTGATTTGGGACATTCTGCGACGATCCTTCCATTAGCTCTATCATAATCCCCTATTCATGACAAGAATATTTTAGAGGGTGAGGCATTTAAGTGGTTCGTAAGATTTCTTCACCAAGCTCGATGCCCAGTGCGCCACAGCATAAAGACCTATGTGGATCATGTTTCAAACTCTTTAAAGTTGCATTCTGTGTCGTAACTGTTGTGAATTTTCCATGCGCAGTACCTCCGTTAAGACTAGTCAAGCCAAATTATTAAACAAACCAGATTCTCTATGGTTCTGTGTGGAATGCACATCTATCCCACTGATAAAAAGCGAACTCCTATTATCTCAGAACTACCATCAGCTACTAGCCAAGTTTGAGGAAATGGTGACCACCCAAATCACAACGATTGGGGTAAGTATAGCGGACTGGGCAACCCAATCCTCCCCCTAAGTGCTGCTCCCATTCCGAGAAGAAGCGCTAGTAACACCGTAAGCAACACGACATCTAGAACCCAGAACATGAACAGCTGTTCCAATATCACACGTGGATCATACTTGACTAATGCGATTCCCAGTTCGATCGTAGTAACTACACGTAAGGTTACTTCCAATCTCCCGACGGAGTGCGTAGAAAAGGGGCAAGCCGGTACTAGCGAAAGTTGGGTTGCGATTGCTTCCAGGATGAGCCGCCATTTAAAGTTAACATTACCTCCAAGTGGATCGAAAACTGAGGAGCGTAGCGAAGATTTTCTAGGGCAAGCACCACCGGTTCAAAGCAGTACATCACCGAGTACTTCAATCATTAACCGCGACATGTCGAAAGGTGTAAAGAAACAACTACCTGTACTGGGCGTACTGTGCTCCAATATCCCAGAATCAAAGTTGACATCAATAAGAGGCAGGCAGTTGGATGACCTCAGCCAGTGGGATATTATTAGTCATCTAATCGGAGTTGTACTGAAATCTGTACAAGTAGTGCGTATTACGCGACACTCCAACTCTAAGCATTCCGGAGAACCGAGATTTGTTTGTTGTGCTGAACTCTACTACTGAAGTAGAATCAGTTCTACTGTCGACTGGTAGTCTCAGAAATTAACACTGCTCCATCCGTATCTTTCCAGACATCCCATGGGGTGAGCACTATCGAGTTAATCGCAACTTAGAGGACTACCGCAAGGAAACTTCCACCAGAACCATACTTCTTCACGGGATTCCTGAAACTGAAGCATGTGATGAGCAGGAAATAATAACCTCTGAGAATGAGCAATGGTGTTATATTCGTGGAACACTCTGCTTGGATGATGTGTTTGCGAAATCCGTGTCACGGATTCATACCATACAGAACTACAAATGAAGTGGCCCGAGAGTGTTGAAAGTGGTCCTACAGTCAAAACACATGGTAGCACGGCTGCTAAAAAGCTGCGACATCTTCCGTTGCGGGCTTACATCTGAGCTTCGGGTAAAGACAGTCAGCGATATGCCTCATAGAGATGAGATGTCGCTCAAAGAACCCAACGAGATGGGATCTATAAAAGAACAATTTACCAGTCGTGTGTCTTATGAGCTCCTACAACATGTAGACGATATTGATCAGACAACTTACACTGTATATAGAAGATTAGACACGGGACTACCTACTCGGACGATGAACAAGACGTTAAACCTTTCTCCAAGTACACAGACAAAGCAATTAGTCGCCGGCCACTCACCGGTCGGTGAAACTTCACGTATGAGTTGCACAACCTCAAAAACACTGCTTAAATCTGATAAACTTCCTTATATGTACACTAAGGTCCAAGGGCTCCTCAGTAAACTTACCGAACTTCAGCTACATCTATTATCGGGACTTAGTTACACCAAGAGGTGATTGACGCTAAGGTTGAGACAGCAGGAATATCACTCATCCGGAACGACCATCCCAGCAGAGGAGGTGGGGTCCTACTCTACTACCCCAACGACCGATAATGTGCAGTAGTTGATGATCTGGGAACGCACGTTACCGACTCCCTCTGTTGACGTCTCCGACTAAGACACAACGACGCTTATCTCATAACTGTCGTTTTCCGCCCACCAACGTCCACTCCGGAAATGGATTCCCACTTGATATGTGGCCTGAACAAAGTAACACACACTAGGTACAACCACCTTCTCATCTCCGAAGACTTCAATCTACACGAACTGGAGGTATCGGCAGCACCCAGTGAAGAGTTCAAAGCAGACTTGCGTGAACTGATCGCTAACATGCCCTTGTAAAATTATGTCACCACGCCCACTAGATTCAGGACAGCAAACAAACCGTCCACATTGGACTTTGTGCTTATGAATGAAGCGCTCATGGTTGACAAGTTATTGATGGATAGTCCATTAGGTCTCAGTGACCATGTAGTAATAACGTTCAACTATGTGTGTTATGCAGAGTATCTATCTAAACACTGGGAACTAACTCATACAGTCACACGCTATCACGTACTGAGAGAACTCGTCGACGCAACTGCTTGAGAATTCTCAACCAGCAGTCCGCTTGACAACATTTGGACTGAGTTCGTTGAAAAACTCAGTGACATGGTCAACAGGACGTCAGAGACCAAGCCCCTTCGTCTAGCAAAAATACCTTTATTTCTAAGGCGCAGGACTCAATAATGCCTGGCGATAACGTTTGCAGCGTGGCGTGCTTACAAGAGTAACTCTGATTCAGAGACTTGGGGTAATTTCCTGACCCATCGCAACCATTGCACTGCACTTGTCAGTGAGGACAAACTAACTTATCAACCGCGCCTAGCCAGAACGTTCCTGGCAAACAACAAAATACTGTATAGGCGTGTCAACAAGCTTCGTAAAAGTAAGCATGACATCCCTCCACTTTTCACGACAGGCGGTAGAGTACTAAGCGCCAAAAAAGTAGTTATTGCCTTGCGGCTACAATACACCCCAATTTTCAAACTTACAACCTCATCCTGCCCCACAATATCAAGCATATTACCGGATCCATTGTTTACACATGTCATATTCAACCTAACGGTTGTGCTAAGTAGGTTACTCTCACTGCACGATCATAGCACTCCGGGAGCAGACAACATCCGCTCGAAGGAACTGACGGATGTGGCCACCAAGCTAACTGAACCACTGTCACGGTTATTCCAAATGTGCTTTGATGAATAACAAGTTCCCATTATGTGCAAGCGTGGCATTATGACCCCATTTTAAAGGTGGTAGCCGTTCAGAGCCTGTAAACTATCGCCCAATGACTCTCCTCCCTGTGCTCGTGAAGGCGATGGAAGCGGTCCTTGCTGAGTTTTTAATGAACTACCTGTAAAAACGCAACCTCTTGGCACGGGGGCAGCATGACTTCCGTCAACACCGGTCATGCAACACCAACCTACTAATTGCATGAGGTAGTTGGAAGGAAGTGGCTGATGATGGGGTCGGAGTTGACGTCATCTACCTGGATTTCTCTAAAGCTTTCGACCGCCTGGATCAACGCATCCTTCTTAACCGGCTACAGAGCTACGGAATCGGAGATCTTGTGCATGGTTAGATTGGCAACTTGATTCACTAAAGAAAGCTTCAAGTACGCGTTAGGGGATCACTCTCTAATCCTCTCTAACTCTCGGTGCTGGGACCGCGCTTATTTCTGGTGTTTATCATCAACCTGGCAAGAGTTATCTCATTACATTTCTTAGTTTTCGCCGATGACGTCAAGGTATGGCGGACTATTATTAGCAGTGAAGATCACGATCTATTCTAACTTGACCTAGGTTGCATTTATGAGTGGTCAAAGAGGAATCTGCTTCAGTTGAATATAGCTAAGTGCGACGTGATCCATCTGCGTCACCAGCCGGTGAGCGCTTACAAGCTTGGAGACCAAACGTTGCAGGTCTCACAGGAGCGTGACCTGGGTGTACTGGTACAGGAAGATCTCAAGTGATCAAAACAAGCAGGGAAGGCGACGAGAAGCGGCAATTAACACTTCGAACAACGAAATGAGAAGACGAATATTGACAGATGCTAGCATTTCGTATTATCTCATCAGTACCAATACAATACCAGGGAAATCCTTTTATATATCTTACAGGGCATAGTCAAGCCAATCAAACTTATGGTTGTGGTCATTGTTGATGGGATTAGGGCCACGGCAACCGCATGTTGACAACTAATTGCTTTTGGACACACAAAGCTGGTCTGATTCGGCTTATCGCGACGTCCTCGGCAAATTGTAAAAGGCGTGCATTGGTATGACGTAACAAGGTCCGGAACGCTGATAAGGGATTAACCCGGTGACGAGTCGCTAAGATGTGTCTGCCTATGGAGGACGCTGGCGGCTTACGTGAGCACGTATCATCGGGGGTGGATTGAGTAACTTCGCGCTGAATCCAGTTTGGTAAGTGTTCCTTCACTCTGGAATCTAAAACCTGAAGGGGACTGAAGGGGACAAACTGTTTTAAATTAACACTTCGGCCAGCTTCGCAGAGACTTCGGTCGGTTTGAACGCTCAATCATTCCCCAAATGTTTAAAGCTTACGTGCGAGCGCACATGGAATATGATACTCAGGCGTGGCAACGGTGGCCAAAACAGGATCTCGTTGCCCTCGAGAGTTCACAACAAAGTACAACCAAGTACTTCAGGGGCCTATTTCATCTGCCGTATCAGCTTAGACTGAACTCTAAGTATGTACAGTAGTCGATATCGGCTTTTGCGGGGGATTTCATAATGGCTTCCAGATTCTGAAGAACACAAACTACTTTTGTCGATGGCCGCTGGAATTGAACCACAACAGTAACCTAAGGGATCATCCTCTGAAGCTGACAATTCAGTATGGGCAGCTAGAAAGCCGTAGAAATTTCTTTTCTTTCCGCTTGTGCCACCCTTGGAACGCCCTCTCTAATTTTATCGTCTCTGCAATCAAACTGGCGAGTTAAAAATCCATTTGACAACGCATTGTCTAATTTGCATTTCATCTTAGGGCTTGTTAGCTAGTGGCCAAAAAGCGCACTCAAACAGTGTCTTACCAAACTCCAGCCCAATGGGTTTATGGGTTTTTACTACTAATACACGAGCATCTCCGCTATTCTACGTAAGTCTTTTGTGAGGCCACCAAAAAGCTTTTCACTTTAGCATGCAATTTACTTTTCACAATGTTTTCCAACCCACGGGACGGGTTAAGCATTGTCTTTTTACCCGTAATACACCATTGTTCCAACGTTAAACCGAGTCTTCGTCTTCATTAACCCGACCATTTTAATATACTTTCCGTACTCGGCCAAGCCGACCTCGAGGCTTTTATTCCTACATGGAAGTCAACCATAGAATGTAAACCGAGTCCTCGTTTTCACTCCGTGGACCCTGTTATATCCTCTCGTTAACCCACCATATCTATCTCAAGGCCTCCGTGACCACGTAGATGCCTATGAGGAAGGTCAACCAAATACTCATTCTCTTCATCATCAGTTTAATCTAGTCACGAAATACAACGGATTGGAATGTCGAGGAAACTTTTGCTCTCTCCGCGTATCACAGCCTTGTAACGCCCTCCCGGAACGTGTAATAACGACTTCGACTTTATCCCTTTTCAAACAAAACGCCTTGACGATACTGTGACACAGTTACACGACGTGATCTAGCCTGTGCTAATCAAAACCCCCTGGTGAGTCATGTATTTCACACGTTCTTTTGCTGACAAGGTTTTTAATTTCGTTTTTACCATCACCATTCTAGAGGACATCTCAAGCATTCGCTTTTATAGCGTCCTAAACCACTTCTCCACTGCTTTTACTAGACGTTGGTTACACTATTCCTTTTCAAACAATCAGCAAAGTGCGATGGTTTCTATTGCTAACTCTCACAGATAACCATGCGCGCGTATCATGTTACTACTAATGATAGATTAACTTCGTAATTAGTTCTGTGCCTCATTAACTCAAATTACTCATCATCCGGTGCTCGTTAGGTCATAGAATTTTTCTTCGCAGACCTACTAATGGGATACATGAAAAGAAGCAATTTCATCGTGCAGAACAAGCATGGCTCCCGTCGAAACTGCGCACATATCACAAAGCTATTTCAGCCCCCATCGGCTAGACGGAATGCGATGATGCTGAAAAATGATTTGGCACTGTTCACCATGATTTATTGAATGTCTTCGATCGTCTAGATATGTTTCGGAGCTACGGAATTTGCTGAACTGATCCTGGGTTGGATACATTTTCCTCTACTCCAACGCTGCTTGTATGTACGAGTTGGAAGCACCTTATCTGACTCGATATAAATTTATTGTGGCATAATTCAAGGCTTGTTGCCAGGACCACAGATATTCCTAGTGTTTATAGACGACCTTGCAAATGTGATGCCCACAAGCTTACTATTCCTTGTGAATGGTCTTAAACCATTGCGGGCAAGCAAACGAACAATGAGAGAAAAATGAATCGCGGGTAAAATATATGTGCTTGACAAGTTCCGTAGGACGATTGGAGTGACAATTAAAAGTTAAGGGATCAAAGATTAAGTAAATCGTTATTTTAATCGTATACCGATTTAAACGCACTATTTTATAACGATATTTTAAAGTGGTAATGGGATGGGCATACACAAAATAATATAAAGTTCAGTTATAATTTAGTAAATGAGTGAGAAACACAAAAGGAAACGACCACTCTCACTTGTCTGTTGCTTCATTTAACAGATGTGGTGTGTTAATCCGGTTTAGATACGTCCAGGCTACTCACATGAACACTTCTCCACGTATCCTCATCACCATGTTGCGGAGAGGGCCGTTAAGCACATGATTAGGTTTGCGTTATTTCGTCCTCTAAGCGGAACGGATTATATCAAGTAATGCAAGTTGGAAAGTGTTTCATCGAGGCGTTTTTTGAATAGCGTTAATGTAGGGGCAAAGACAATATGAGTCGGACAAGGATAAGGAATAGACGATCACATAGCGTTGCAGGACGTACTTGACAGGGTTCACGAGTTGCTAGTGCAGATGATGCTTGTCTTTAACCCGGTCAAATGTAAACTAATGAGCATACACCACCAGCGCGCCTACGATTATCGGTCATTGGAACACGTTCTGAAACGCATTTTCTATGAAAGTGGTCGTGGGATGCTCGTGCACGTCAATCTCAGACGCTCAAGACAGGCCGAGGTAAAAATAGCCAACCGACTTTTGGACTTACAGCAAAAGGTGTTTGGCCGTTTTAATGGCACTATTTTGTAAAGGGCAAACGTTCACGCGACGCCACGGATAGAATACGCCAATCAAGAGTGGCAGCGCGTGCAAAAAGATGACATATCTGCACTTGGAAATCCGCGGCGGAGGGAGACTAGCAATTTTAAGGGTTTGCTGCACCTTCCCTGCTAAATCAGAGTAAAGATCCAAGGAGTTTTCATTGAATAAATGTCTGCGGGGTGATCCTATATTGGTGTATCAGATCTTCAAGCATCCTAATCACGCATGCCGACACTTTTTGGAACTCAGCCGAAAACATTACTGAGAGGCTAACATTTGAAGTTTACCACACAGAACAGTCAGCTGTAACGCCGCCGGAAGGTTTCTCCACTCGTGTCTCCCAGCCGTGACACGTTATTTCGTCTTCTGTCATCTGCGCTCATACGTAATCTGAATTCAAAGCTCGACTTGGGGATGCATTACATCACCTGCGCTACCTGAGTTGATCAAAGTTATTGGAACCTGGGACAACGTAACTGAACTGTGTAAATGTAAACATTACGGTGTCCACCTTTGCTCGTTAATCTTTCTTGATGTTCTCACTCATTGCTCTTGTTTGTCTACGAAATTTGTTGAGCGTTTGCAATTTTGTCAGTGCAGAATCCACTGAACCAAAATATTTTACCCATAAGTTCACCATTCTCGTTCTTGGAATGAAGGGGAAAGATTCACAAATGAAAGTCCTGCATTGACTGAGCTACACTGCCTTTAATGTGATCTTCCGAAACTCCAATCACCCGCAGACATACTAAATTTACTCAAAGCACTCGGGTCAGGCATATTAGGTGAAATACACATTAGAGGTGTGGCTACAACAGTTTTGATGCAAGTCTATCATTGCTCTTTGTAAGTCAAGTTTACTTACCCGACATATCATTCGCAACCCAGTAGACTTGCATTTATTTTATAGTCAAGAGAAAAGCCAATAGTGTTTAGCTTGTGAAAATGAATTACTTGGCGTTCTAGAATGTGGACACTGACAACCAAGCGGATTTCTAGTGTTTTCTCTCTTAGACGAAGCTCAGTTAAGTACTGGTGTGTGATGAAACCCATTAAGCCATCCAGGTATAATAAGTGGTTCTAATCCTTCGTGGACAATTAATTTTGATTTGCAGTGTGCATATATTTCATATTTGCAAAACGCCGACAAAAAGAGGCATTTCATATTTAATGTTTATTCAGCAGCCTAATTAAATAAAACATAAACTTAATATTTCGGAATGGGCTCGGAACTTACTGGAATTTCATGATTTCAGAAGGTTTTGAACACAACTCGTTATTTGTGGATTATTGTTGCAGGAATGTTTCGCTCTTGACGCACAGGTTCTTCAGGCCAGGTGAACCTGTACAAAATTGGCTTAGCGTTTTATGGGAATGCAGGGTGCAGCTTGCACGAAATAACACGAATCATTGGATACTACGGTTACAGGTCAATAGGTTAACTGGCCAGTTGCAGACAGCTCTAAATCCATCTTCGCGACCTACGACGTAGTGAATTGTGAGGGTAGGGATGCCCTATAAAATGGGAACTTCAAGAGCCATCAGGCGAGTATAAACAAGGAGAAAATAAGAGTGGTTTTTAAAAGGATCAAATACTCTGTTCAGCACCAGTTTGTTCGTAGGAGCCGTTTCAAAGAGATAGGACGAGCAATTGCGTTTGGAAAATAACTTGCAAAGGCTGTGAACATGTGTGCATAGGTCAAAGGGCGAGAGCTACGCATGAGGATAGCAGAACACAAGAAGCACGTTTCGCGTCTACCGAGAAATAAGGTTGGATACAGGCCCCACTAACAGATACAGTGGTGGCCGTACACGCGCTAGACGCGGGAAAGGATATCGAATGGGAAAATGTCAAATATATGAGAGCATTACGAGCAACAAGCCATAGGTTGATTGCTGAGTCTATTGAGATTACTACGACAAATTATTGTGTACACAGAACTGACGGGGTGGGGCTATCAACCGCGTGGCTGTCTTAACGCAGCGAGTCGGAAAAGGTTCAGCGGACGAACTAAGATTAAAGCGTGAATCAGCAGCAGCCTGACCAAGAACGCCTCAGTTGTGAACGACCGGTGACGCGGATCAAAGAGGAACGCTGGATGCTTGTTGTCACAGTAGAATGGCCACTTGACTTATTGACCTGTAGCAGTAGTATCCAATGTTTCGTGTTCGTTCGTGTAATCTGTACTCTGCTTTCCCTTAAGAAGCTAAACCAATTGTGTACAAATTCACAAAGCCTGAAGAAGCTGTTGTCGTCAAGTGCGACACGTTGCCGCAGTAAACAAATACAAAACCGGGTTGTGTTCAAAACCTTCTGGAATCCTGAAACATAATCTCCAAGTAAACGTTGGTCGCATAATGAACTGGGGTCAAAAGCACCCAAGTTCTTAATGCCCATACCGTACATGTGCTTCTTAATCATGCGGCAACAGATGTTCACCGTGTTTCATAAAAATCAACTTGCTTAATTATCTCAAGCTATTCAGGCACTGAAAGTTCCGATTCCATGGTTGTATCATATGCATAAAAACAGAAACAGTGCTGTTTTACCGTAACGCATAATTCATTGAATACTTGAACTTCGCTGTTCGGCTAAATTCACACTATGAACGTTAGACCTAGAGCACGCTAAGTTGAATATTTTCCTCGTTCGGTCCCGCCAATGTCATGGATCATTTGTTCTCAACTGCAACACATTATAGCATAAAAGTTTCAGGCTGAAAGTTTTGAAAAAAAGAAGAATAAAGTTATTGTTTAGTGTCCTTCATTTGAGACAGTAAATGTGCACACTGGATACAGCCGTGTACTTACTATTATGTACTCCGTGTGAAGGATCTAAACTTTCGGACAGTCTCACATTATCTTACACTAATGTGAGCACAAGAAATGGAACGGTAACGAGCAGGCTCGTTTGGTTTGTTAACAGTGATTATCACGGCCGATTCAGTAACTAGCAGTCCAGTTTGCCTCCCATGAATAGTTGGTGCACCGAAAGTTAAGTGATTGCATCGGGAAAGCTTATTTATCGTGTGCATACAAATAAAGTCATGAATTCCGTGCTACTAAATTTGCGCAGGTAAATACAATGAAAAACAGAAAGAATACGACCTGAATGCAGCAGTATACATTTTAGTCGTAATGGTGATAAGCAGCATGGGACTCAGCGCAAAATATCTAGCAAACCAAAACAACTTTCTCGGCGTCTGTTGCCCGTATTTGATGGCTGAATGTATAACACATCATACTTTCGACTAGAAAAAAGTGGCATGCTGCAAAAACCCTCAGTTTAACAGGCTGTAAGTAGGCATTATTAGATGCATAATACAAGGTAGTGAACCATCAGTGGGAGTAGAGCAGGATTCACTAAACCACGGTCTGCCAACAGTATTATAATTCCCCCAACCAGATAATTCACATACCCATCTTAGCAACCTACTTACTGCCCTCATACGAATGCATCTTTGATCACGTCATCGCATAACCCCACTCGGTTTCACCACGTTCACGCAACATCACCGCCACATCTTAGCTATGGTTGTCCTCATGTTGATTTTAAATCTCGACCGTTGGAGAGGTACTCAGGGTGCAAACCATTCACTTTGACCCCTCTCACCGCTATCCGGCAATTCGCGCGGCAGACGCAGGAGCGTTTGTCATTCCCTTAGCATCAGACCCCATTCATATATTTACAAGTGACCCAAGCTTTCGCCTCGTTCACATGCGCACAGCGCGGCGCGCCGTCGCTTCTATGCAGCTGTCTTTGTCATTGCTTCTGATGACATCTAAGCAAGCTTCGTCGTGGCGTAGTAACCTTTATAAACGTTAGTTGTGTTGGTGAGCATGTCACCGTCTCATGTTAGATTTTCCGACTCCACGGTGTCCTCGAGGAGTGTAACATTGTAAAGACAAGGAGCAGGTGCCTTTAGAGGTATCGCTACCCAAAAGATGCCGAGAAAGCGGTTATGCACGTCTCCCACACCAAGACGCCTGCGGTTAACTATGGTCAGATAGAGAAGGAAGCCCTTGAAATCGTCTTTGCGTTCACTAAGTTCTACAAGATGCTGTATGGTCGGCGGTTCATGCTATTGACCGATCACGAGCGCCTATTTTCAATCTTCGGTTCAAAAAAAGCATTCCCGCCTACTCGGCTAGCCGACTTCAGCTTTGGGCGGTCACCCTTCTTGGCTACGACTTCGAAATCCGCTACTGCCATACTCAGGATTATGCTCAAGCCGACGGTCACTCCAGTCTCATTTTCAAACGTGGCGCAGAAGAAAACCCAGTGGTTGCCGCTGTTACCGTGGAGGAAGACGTTCGTCATCAACTCTCGAACGCTATCAGAAGTCTCCCTGTTACTGTCGTCCGCATACGTGGTGCAACTGATCAAGGCCCTGTATTGAAGAAAGCCGTCACTAACCTTTAGACGCTCTGGCCAAACACTGCCTTAGCTGGTGAACACAAACAACTACATCAACGCCACGACTCCCTTTCCGTGGTCGATTCCCGCCTCATGATTGCAGATCGAGTTGTCTTTCTTCATGCCTCCGGCAAGCTCTACTCCGCCAGCTTTATTCTGCTTACCCCAGTATAAACAGAATGAAGGCGATTTCTCACAGTTGTGTGTACTTGCCTGGAGTTGACAACGACATTCATGATTTAGTTCGCCGCTGCTCGAAATGTCAACAAGCCACAAAGATGCCCCCATATGAATCACCGTTTTCTTGGCATGCGCCAGCAAAACCGTGGTCCCAAGTGCACATTGACTACGCTGGTCCTAAGGATGACATTTCCTATCTGGTCGGGGTGGATGCGTATTCCAAATGGCTAGAAGTGGTCGCAGTCAACCCACCAACCGCAAAAGTCACTCTGGCTTGCCTACAACACAGTTTACGTTTTCCATCTTCGAAGACTTTTGTCTCCGACACTGCATCCAACACCTACATTAACCGCCTTACCAACCCCAGTCCAATGGTCAAGTGGAGAGATTTGTCGACACCTTCAAGAGGGCGCTCTTGAAATCTCTCGGGGAGGAGACCGTGGATGAGTGCCTTTAAGCCTTCCTGCTCTCATATCGGTCCACAACGAATCCAGCTACTCCAGGATGCCAGTCACCAGCTGAAGTGTTGATAGACCACAAACTACCTACCAACAACGAAGCGCTCATTCCGAGTGATGAGCCACCTAGTCACTCTAGTGCTTGCACCAAGCACGAAGAATTCGTCGTTGGAGCCCCGGCCTACGTTCGCGGTTATCAATCAGGTCATCCACGCTGAATCAAAGCAACAGTGACGGCCAGACAAGGTGACACGCTGCATGGTGTCTCCGTGCGTGATGGCACGTGGGTTCGCCATTGCAATGAACTTCGACCGCACCACGGAGAATCCTCCACGTCAGCCAGCCTTCCTGTGTGCCCGCCGCTGAACGTCCTGTTGGATACCCTTGGATTGGCTACACAACGATAAACCACGGTAGAAATCGCTCATTCGCCGCCGCCTCTGGAGAACCCGCCTTGCCGACGAACAGGAAGAATCCGGAATTCGCCGAAATCCCTCCAGGTCAATCCTCGTCAGAAGTGGCCCACTTTGCCTTCAAAGTGAGGTGTTGCGGGCCCGTCAAATATCCCCGTAAAAACTCGCCACAAACTCCGGCGTAATGGCTGTGGAAAGCGGGGTCCAATTCCTAAAATGTAGCAGTTTTCAGTCACTCCGAGGCGCGGCACAACTGCGCACATGTTGGCAATGTCCTTTTACTAAATACCGCACCGTCGAGGTAGCTATTTTCACCAACTTACTGACCCATAGTAATGGCTGTGATTCGCCCTTGGTTGGTCGTAAAAGCGTCTTCAGAAGACCACTTGTCTTGCTTTCTCTTCACCGTCACTTGGGAGTCGGTTCGAGCACGTGATTTTGTGTGCGCCGATGGCCGGGGAGCGTTTGAGTCTAAGTCACTAGCGCGCGTCTACTGTCACCCCGTCTCGTGTGCGTAGCCTCGTCCGTACGAGGGCTCAGCGTCTATCCGAATACGTGTGGCTAAGAACGTTCTCAAGCTAGCACAATTTTCCGCCTCACCAGCGCGTACCCCGGGTTAAGCTAACGCCAATAAGTCAGCGCAAATCCGTTCGATCGGCGAGCAATCCAAGCCGTTATCGTAGGCATGCTCAAACCGCGCCAGTGAAAATGGTATCAGCCTCCAATGCTTATCGGGGGCGTCTCTCAATCTTAACCTTTGCATGCACCTTTAGTAAGCCGTACGTTCACCAAAGATCTCTAGTTCTCTGCTTTGCTTGCATTCCAACAAGACAGTAGTTATATTTCGAATTCAATGTCCTTTGCATTTTCACTTCCCATTTACTGCACTGCTTTTTATGACTACTAGGTTGAGGAAGTGGACGCCGAGCGTCGCGTCCTCAACGACGAATTGGCAGTAAAGTACCTCTTTGTGGAAACAGCGGCCCAGCAAACAGGTTGTGTACTATGCGGCAAAAATGGTATCGTTTTGAGAAAATACGCTCTTTGGCGTCAATACGAAGCAATAGACCTGTCAGCATATTCACCGTGCTCGGGGAAGAAATGCTCTGCGAAATACGAATTTATTGGATGTGGTTAAGAAACACAAAGTATTCTATTCATGAGAAGACTCACTGAAAATGTAACTACTGCTAGTATGTGTGACCAATCAGCGCATAAAATGGAAGCGTGAAGAAAACCGATTACTGGTGGAAACCAAATCAAATTAATGGAAGAAAAAGCACGACTGGAGTGAGGAAAGTTCTGTTACAGCTTATCAGGACTCGACTGGATAATTAGCCATTTCCGGCCACATCGTTTAAACATTGTATCCTAGATCAACACGAACTATGTGGCAGACTCAGATATTTATCGTGCATTGAAACCGGTCGAATCTATCGTCAAGTTCATTCGGGGATATGCTCTCAACCACTGTCAGTTCCAGTCATGAATTTTGTGGTTAGCCTTATCCCCCATTAGTGAAGCGGCTCAGTTGTGATAAACTCCAGTTCCATGCTTACGTGCTCCGAAATGAAACCGCTGCCTTTTTGCTGCAAAAGATAACGCGGACCCGTCACTGTTAGATACTACCGGACTGTTAAATTTGGTATTTCTGGTCGATACTGTAATTGGAATGTCACATCAGAGTGAGCTAGTGGGCCAAGCAAGCGAGAAAGAAAGCTAATGGGAGACGGGTGTAACAGATGTGATTGATGGAGGTAAATTGGTCGAGATTTATGTGTGTTACTCACATTTTGTTTAATTGAGTCATAGGAAGAAGCTCATTGCCTCAGAACGGTCGTTAGTTATGAACATGAACGGGTGACTTATATCGCGGAGTTTCGCTTGTCAAACATGCTGGATTAAATTTGCCGAATAAACGCTTGTCCCTGACGGACAGTTTCATAATATGGTGTCAAAGAAGACAAAGAAGAACCCCACCGGTGGCGCTCGGATGCTGTTGGGATAACCACGGTCTTCTTAGATGCTTGCTCTATTAAACTTGGATGGACGGTACTTCGCAACTAAGTGGCGTCTATGGAGAAGCAAGTGGATAGATTTCTATACCTTTGTACGTTTGGCCGAGCGACAGATGGCGTAACGCTTGGCCATGTTTCGACACTCAGTCGGGAATGACGCACGCCATGTTCTAGAGACATTGCAATACGACAAAGATGAATACCCCAATAATTTGGAAACGGTCATCGAAAAGTTTTAGGAGTTTTGCGAAGGCCAAATCCAAGAGAATTACCAGCAGTATCTTTTATTTTCGCGAAGCAGAAGCCAAAATGAATCAGTCGAAGCGTACATCAATAAGTTGAAGATTTTGGCCCGATCCTGAAAATTCTGTAATTGCGTCGGCGATAGTCTCATACGCAAACAGATTATTCTAGGGATCAATGATGAAATTAAGACAAAGTGGTTTTTGCGACAACGAAACTTATCACTACAGCAGTGCATCGATATCAGCAACATTGAGTCTGCGACCATCTATTAATACCAACAAATGTACTACGGAACTGATTCAGCATTGTGTGTTGTTTCCGGATGCGAAACAGCGTAGGCTACTAACGTGCGGCAGGAGATATGCCATTATTGCGTTGCGCAACTCCTGAGATCGTGAGAACCGTGACCGACATTGAGGAGGAAATGCGCCAAGTGTGGAAGAAGGAACCAATTTTGTCATTGCTGCTAAGCAAACAATACGGTCGTTGGTGACATGTCACCTGCAGATACGAACATTCAATTAATAAAGCCACTCCGTGGGTTTCACAACAATGTGTCTAAGCACTTCTTTTTCTAGAAGGTAAGGCCGTGCGATTCCAGTTAGACGCGGGTGCTACTGTCAAAGCTGTACTAAGAAAACCCTGTTTCGCGGTGTGAATCTGATCCGATCAAGAGCGCCTGCGCATATGGAATGCTTTCAGACGTCAGCCGAATGACTCAACTATCATCAAAGTGGTTAACCGACGGGACGGAGCCTCGCATTCACAACTTCCTGCTCTTTCTCTGACTGTTGTACAGCATTTTATCTCGGCTCTTGCTTCACTCACTGTGGTCATTCCAGTTCTGCACATATATTCTTCTGCAGGTGCCCTTTCTAGCCGGTTCTACGAGCGCTATTCAGTGCTTTTCATCGCTTGGTTCTAACTTATGTGGATCATGCTGTTACTCGCGTTCTCCAGTTCGGCACATACTTCGTCGATTTCTGCTCGTTAACTTACAGCACACACGAGCTTTTTGAGACTGATTTTGGCCTAATTCGGTAGAAGAAGCTAAGGACTCTCAAACGACCATGCAAACAACCACACAGGAGGTAGCATAACAAAGTTAAGAGACATTTGGCATTTTTTACCCACTAAAATAGCGTCCGACACAATTAGGGTAGTTTACAACCGCCCTTCGTGCATCGCCTAGTAACGTGACCCCATCAATACACGCTGCGCCTTCGTGTGCTTGTGTGTGCACAGCTGCATCCCACTGTCTGCGAGGGACCGTTAAAAAAGGGAGGAATTGAGACAGTGATATGTCTCGGAAGGCTTGACGCCTGATCAATCAATCCAGGGTCATGGGTAAGACTAACCATCACACCTTCAGGTGTCCTGATGGGTGCTAATAACCGAGCCGCGGTGTTTAAAGGCGCCTGTGGGACGTGAATGAAGGTGGTCAAAATATGGGGTTTTCTGTAGAAATTGATAACCCTATTTCCGTGCGAAATGCGGAAACATCACACCAAGCAAGTGCGGACCGATGAGCAGCAGTCCTGCCTCATTTTGGTTCTGTGCGAAGTATAACACTGTCCCACTATTTAACATCGGACTTGCACTCTCCCAGACATATGAAAGGCTTACAGACATAGTAGGGAAGATGCTGGGCACCAAAATAGCTTCGGTAGGGACAAGCATAGCAGAATGTCTGACACAGGCCACTCCACCAAAGTCCACTGCACGCCAACACAACAACGTCGGATGTTACATTGATAAAGTTGCTCCTACAAACTCTGCCGATAGTTCAAAGCGCCCAAGCATTCCAGAACACTTCACTGCCCGCCCACAAAGCCACTTCCTACCACCAGACTTCAGCGAAACGCATGAAACATGCAAATACCAGGGGCGGCTAAGCCGTTGTTTTATCAAAGTACACTCCAAATTAGCCGCTGTTGTTTCTGTTAACCCACCCATAACTTGGGTGCAAGGCAAGGCTGCACGGATGCACAGCAAATCGCTGGGTTTCCCATCTACTGTCTACACTCCCAGGAAATAATCCCAGAAACAACTGGTTGCCGTATCTATAACATGAAACCCGCTTGCAAGACTCGAGCTCTGTGCTCACTCTGGAATCCCCTTCAGGTGACACCAGCAGTATTTTCTCATTGTGCCTATCCGGTGACGAGGCATTTTCGAGCACCGGCCAAGCTGATGTTGGAATTGCCCTGAGTCCCCGGGCTAAAGCTGCTCTGGTTGTTTGGATCCCAATCAGAAGATGGATGTGCGCGGTACGAATGCCTAGCTCCTTCAAGGCTTTGAAGTCGCGCGTGGCTAATAGGTGTCTATTCATCATCGATGCCTAAGTCCCACACACGTTAGCAAAGCTTCGATAAAAAACGATTTCTACCGCCAACTGTCTGAGCTCCTTCGCCACAGAGGAAGCTCGGACGCTGTTGTGCTGGCGGGGTATCTTAAAGCTCAAGTTGGAAAGTTATCCACTAAGGAACTGCATTTCGGCGGCCAACATGGAGTAGGCTCCCGTAATGATAACGGTGAGCGGTAACTTCAATTGTGTGAAGATGGTTGCTTCTTTCTTGCGAGCACTAACTTCCGACACAGCACCCGCCGTGGGGTGACAAGCGTCCACCAGTCTTGCACGCAAATCAATCACATCGCGATAAGTTACCGGTGGAGACGCTGCGCCCAGAACTGTCGCTCGATTTGGAGCACATATGTGGACACCGACCATGTACTTGTATATGCTGACATGAGGATGCGTTTTGGCGGAAGCCCACAACGACGCTATGACCACATTGACATCAGTCAGCTGGGGAAGCCAGCTGTTCTGAATGCGTATCGAAATACGCTGATATGCTGGTTGTATAAATGCTCACTGGAGGTAACTGAAGCTTATTGGTCGTATGCTCACCAGACCTTATTAGCAGCAGGCAAATCCTCTTGTGCTAAGTCCAAGGACCGACAAGGATATTGGGTCTCTTCGCGGTCACTGGAACTTATCGGTGCTGGCTGGAATATTCCGGATAGGAACGAACACAGTGAAACTCGTAACGAGCTCCGGGCAAAACTCCATGCTAGCCTGAAGTGACAGCGCAAATCCTGGTGGTGTCTTCGTGCGTCAGAGATGGAAGTGGCCGGTGCCCTTGGTAACCATCGGATGTTATTTCGCTTGATAAGGGAAACGGGCAGCAGGAGACCCGGTGTTACTGAAACAATTTGTAACGAGAGTGGACAGCCTACTCATAATTTGTCAAAACGTTTGGAGTGTTGAACTGAGTATTTTAAAAAGCAATTTAATCGGCCGGAATTGTTCGATTCCTCACCGGTCAGTGATCGACCTGCGCCCTGTGCTGTCTCTTTGGATCCGCCCTCTCGCTCAGAAGTCAACCGTGAGATAGGACTTCTGAAGTTGCATATGGCCGCAGATACATATGGTCTTCATCCAACCGCCTTCAAATTCGGGTGACCTGCTCTGGTGGATGATTTACACGAAGTACTAGTGAAACTGTGGGAGCAGGACACTGTCTCAACCGACTGGAGCTGCTCCGTTATTGTTCCCATCTTCAAAGGAGACTCATGTTCGGAATGCGGCAACCATAAAGGAATCATTCTAATCCCTATCGTCTTCAAATGGCTTGCCTCTGTCATCCTGCACAGACTGGCTGGCACTCGTGAAAGCCAGATTCCTGAGGAGCAAGCCGGGATTCATTGGGGCCGTGGCAGCATCGACCACACCTTCATTTTGCGTTAATTGTCGAAGCACCGTCACACATATTGGCGGCCAACACAGTAGTCGGGTTCCTCGACATCAAAGATGCTTTTGATTCGGTTGATCGATGTGTTCTTTGGAACCGTCTAGTCAGGAAAGGTGTGCCCGAGAAACATGTAAATTTTATCCGAGCATTATAGGCGCGGAGCACGAGCAGAGTAAGGGCTTACGGCAAGCTGTCGACGCCCGACAATATCTCCAGCTGTGTGAGACAAGGGTGCCTGTTGTCACCTTTCCTCTTTAAGTTCGCCATTGACGAAGTCATGAAAATCGCGTTCACAGGACACGACTTAGAAGTGTGGATCTGCTCCCAGGAGAACGACTTCTTGAGTTGGAGTATGTGGACTATATTGTCCGTATCTGTGACAGCTTCCCGACATGTCAAGCTCTACTGTACAGCTTGGCATTGACTGTCAGTCGCTTCGGGCTTTGATTTGCATCATCGAACTGCAAAGCTTTCTTCCAAGATGCACAGAGAGCGCCTCCTGCGTTGACCCTTATTGGGGAGCAACTAGAAGTCGTTCAGAAATTCAACTACCTGGGAAGTTGTATCAGCACCTTTGGGGTTGAAGATGAGATCACAAACCGTATAGCAAAAGCTTGAGGTGATTTTATCTGCCTTGTTTACTTATGGTGATGGCGCAACGTCACTCTCGTCTTGAAGGGTAGAGTGTACAATGCAGCAGTCTGTTTGACCTTACTCTACGGTTGCGAAACCAAACCCTTTACATCAGCCGGCATAAAGTGACTAGTCAGGTACGACCATCGGTGCCTTGGCAGTTTGGCTCACCTCTGGTGGCAACACTGCGTGAGCAACCAGCATGTTCGACGACTTGTTTATGGCACAGGAAAAGGAACTGAATCGCCCAGCACCGTGATTTTTATGCACCAGGCTCCGACGGCTAAGCCACGTTTTGCGCATGCCAGTTCACAGACACCCGCGACTTGCGTTGTTTGCTTACTGTGGGTGTGTATGTAGGAACAGGATGGGTGGCCAAGCGATGACTTGGTCCAGAGGAATGAAGGCCCTCATTTCGGAGTTGACCTCGGTTGGAGCGTCACGGCTCCCTGGTTGGAGTCCAAAAGACAATGAACACTTTTTGCTAGATACACTTGCTGACATGGCTAAAAGTCGCCCTCAGTGGCGTTCATGCTGTGAGTTTCTTTGTGCTCCTTATCCATTTTAACCTTCCTCTCTAACCACAATCTCAGTTTGTGGCATATTATAATTTTGCATAATAATTGGTTTGTTGTCTAGTAGCCGGCTGCTAGCTTCCCGGAACTACTCCCTTCCGTCGTTGGTAGCTCAGTTGGCATGAAACCGTTGGATTCTTCTTTTGTACTTTTATGTATTGCGCACAGTAGCTTAGTTGTTTTATACCTCTAGCTAAGGCGTATAATAATGAATGATCTATAATATGTACCAAGGTTCCTGAGTCAAAATCGAATTATCTGACGGGGAGGCAGGTCGATGACCTGAACCAAGGGAATGCTATAAGTAACGTCCTCGGTATTCTGACTAAACCCTTCTAATTGACGAGGATCACACTCCATCCGACTTCCAAGCATTATGGCGAAGCCAGGATTCTTCGGGCTGTGTTGAACTCTGTCGATGAGATGAAAGCAGCGTTGGTTTCGACTGCTCGTCTCCAGCAATAAATCGATTTGGCCCACGTATCTCCAGACGTTCTATAGGGCGAGCGCAAACTAGCGAGGCTGAGCTTAGAGGAGTTCCGGCTAAACACCGCAGCCAGAACCGTTTTGGTCCACGGCGTCCCCCAGTAACACGAGCAAGGTGAATGCAAAGCAAAGGTACATGACCAAGAGCAGTGGCGCTATATTTGTGAGACCCTGCTCTTGGATGACTTTGTAGCTACTTTTCTTTCGAGGCTGCCAAGCATAGAAAGCTACGAAGAGTGCGGTCCAAGAATAAATAAGGTTGTGTTACAAGCTAGGCAGATGGCACTTACGCTACTGGAACAGCGGCATTCCCTTCGGATCAGACTGCCAACCGAGCTCCGATTCAAAGCGGCGAGTGAAGCTATCCTCCGACTTAAAGAACCACCACACCAAGTAAAGGAAGTAGTGATCATGTTGGAAATTCACACCAGAAGTATGGTCTGAAGGAACTGAGGATCTTCCTGTGTAATCCTGCAACCACTGCCCATCATTGTGCAAACTGCGTTGTCAGAGTGATTAATCACAATACCACTGTAACCAACTCCAAGCGACTCGCCGATAATACCACCAAAAACGACTAGCGGCTGACCATACAACGGTCGGCACAACCTCTCATCCAAGACATAAGTGTTTCGGAGTGTTGCTGAGAACCGAAACACTCCTACATGTACACGAAAGCCTAAGATCTCCTCAGCAAAATCTACGAGCATCCGTTGCACCTGGCAGCGAACGCTTGTGATCTCATTTTCATAATTGAGATTTGGTTGCACTCAAGGATTCCCGATGCTGAGACTGCGTTTCAAGGAATATACTTGTTCCGACGCGATCGTCCCAGCAAGGGAAGTGGTGCTATCCTACACTATCGTAACGGCTTACAACGCGAACCACTGGATGATTCGGAGAAGCGGGTTACCGATTCTCTATGGTGCCGCCTACTTCTCAGACAAAACAACAACTACTTCGTGGCAGTCGTATATTGCTTCCATCTTCCACGTTAGAGATAGATTAATACCTAATATCATTACTGACGAAGTGCCTACTCCCAACTTATGGCCACCTTCTTATTTCGACGGTTTCAACTTGCTCGCCGTGGAAACCTATGCATCCCCCAGAGAAACATACAAGACCAAACTGCAAGACCTTATCGCAAGTATCCCGCCTTACAATCACATTACCTCATCTACCAAGTACAAACCTGATAACAAACCATCGGTACTTGACCTCGTACTTACAAATGAGGAACTCTTGATCGACAAACCATTTACCGACACCCCACTGGGGTTAAGCGATCATGTCAGCATACTTTATGACTACGTGTGTTACGCTGATATCCTGAAGAACATACAGAACAAACACGTACTAGCACACATTACAACATCCTGAAGAACCAAGTTGAGACGACTGATTGGGAATTCTTGACAGGTGGCTCACCTGACAGCGCCTGCTTTCAGTTTGTTGAACACTTCAGTAATCGAAGCGCATTTGCTTCAGAGACGCAGAGACTTTGTTCCACCAATCCCTTGTTTTTCATCAGAAGTAGAACCCACAAGCGCATGTCGATAAGGAATGAATCTTGGCATACTTACAGGGCTCGACTTAGTCCCGAAAGCAGGAGTGCTTACGTGACTCGGCGCAACCACTTTAACATGTATGTCCGTGAGGACAAATTAAGCCGCCAACAACGTTTGGCCCATAAATTTGTCAACGGCAAAAGCTTCTATACAAGCATGTTAACACCATCCAGAAATTGAAGCTCGGTATCCCCCCACTTAACGAGCCAGTGGCTCTGAATGCCGAGGAGGCAGCCAATCCTTTACGAATGCAGTATGCCCCAATCTTCCAAGGAGACGTCCGACAGTGTTACGTACCGACATCTCTAGCCCTAAGTTCAATACACATTAACATCTGTTTTATTACCACAGATGGGTTAAAGAAACTATTCTCACTACGCACCTACAACTCTCCCCGGAATTGCTCATATTCATCCGAGGACGCTGAACATAGCAGCAGCAATATTGGCCGAGCCATTACCGCATTTCTCCCAAAGGTGCTTGGGTAAGCAAATTGCGCCCACCATGCGGAAACATTGCTTAATAACCGCTTTTAAAAAGCGGTAATCGCTCGGAACCCGCAAAACATCGCCCAATGATCCTCCTCCCTGTACTCTTAATGCTCATGGAGGCACTCCTCGCTGAGGTTTGATTAGACTAACTAGAACGCCACAACTTCATAGCACCCGAGGAACAGGTTTTCCGCCAGCACCGTTCATGCACTACCAACCTACTGATTGCACACAGTAGTGGGAGGGAAGCGGCCGATGAAGGCAGAGGGACAGACGTCATTTACCTCTGCTTCTCCAAGGCCTTCGACCGACTGGACCACCACATTCTGCTTCACAGGCTCGAAAGCTATGGAGTTGCTGATCCGGTCCTTGTTTGGATCAGGAATTTCCTGCAAGATCGCAACTGCAGGTCAGAGTTCGAAGTGCGCTGTCCGATCCGATTTATATAGAATGTGGAGTTCCACAAAGATTCGCCTTGAGGCTGCGCTTGTTGCTCATGTTCAGTAACAAACTTACGCATTTGTTTGTCTCAGCTTTCTTGCTGTTCGCTGGTGACGTTAAGATGTGGCGGACGATCGCCGACCTACTAGATCACGATATACTTCAGAGAGACCTAAACCGAGTGTATGGGTACGCACTCCACAGTCTGCTCCATCACAATTCGTGGAAGTATAAGGTGGTCCACATTCGCCACCAGCTGAACATCACATACAAGCTTGGAGACCAAGTCCTGCAAGCAGTCACTCAAGAGCGTGACCTTGGAGTGCTAGTCCAGGTTGATCTGGGCTGCTGAGAACAACCGAAGTAGGCGTCAAAATACTGGGAACCAACATTGTGGCATGCTGCGGATGGCATTTAACGGTTTGATCCTTTTGTCTTTCCGCAAGTGTTTAACACCTACGTGCAGCCTCATGTAGACTACGCAATCCAGGCCTGACAGCACTGGCACAAGCAAAATGTTGCAGCACACGAGACGCCACAGCGACAAGCCACGACGCACGTCAAATGATTGTTCAATCTTCCTTATCAACTTGGCCGTCATCGGGGCCTAATTGGCGACCTTATTATGGCCTACCAGATTCTAAGGAATCACAAACACGTCTGCCACCACCTACTACAACTGCGCCACAATACGAATTTTAGGGGCCACCAGTTCAAGCTAGCCAAGCAATACAGTCGGCAAGAAGGTTGACGGAACTTTTGCTCTCCTCCTTTGTGCCAGCCATGGAACGACATCCCAAATTACGTTGTTTTCGCCCCCACTTTACCTGGGTTCGAAAACCGCCTTGACCTTGCCTTAACTCACCTACCCTTTGAGATTAGCCTGTGTCTCGACAGACGATATAACGTGACGAGAAATGCACAACCAAAATTAACCTACACCACTGAGGTTGGCACTTTCTGCGTGCCTCTGGGTTAACAATCTTGTGAGTCCACAAAAAATGAGTTCCATTTGGTCACTTTGTTTTCTATCCACTATGTTGGGATTCTCTGTTTGGCCGTCCTACGGGACTTGCTAAGTATTCACATTTTTGCCCTAAAATACCGTTGTTCCACTGTTCTATCCACTGGAGTTTCTGGTAGTGGATAAGGAGCTCACGCCGATTATCCACTTTTATTCGATCCAGTCTCTCACTTTTGTGGTTTATAATCATGGTCTTATTGTGCAAGCCTGCCAGGGAGAAACCGAAATTAGTGACCAGTATCCATCTGTATTTAACCCTTGTTTGGGAAAATTTGGGGGACTGCTCACTTGTCGGTGGACCCATTGATACGACCGATTGCGATACCGACGAGGAGAGTACAATTGCACGGCGTGACATGTTCCATGCTGAGTTGAGCTAATTAGTGAGAAAAGGTGTGATTGTCAAAGTTGACGAGCCAATCGAATGGGTTAGTCAGTTCGCATGTAGTATGAAGAAGAAGAGCCAACTGCGCGTGTGTATTGACGCAAAAGCGTTGAATATGTCCTTACGTAGAAAGCATTAATAGCTATCAAGATTGAAAGTATTTTATCTCCTTTAGCCAAAGCTAAGTATTCTTCTCCGAGCTGAGCAATTGTGATGCAGAGGCTAATTGCAAACCTCACTTGCTCATCGAGCAAGAGCAGACAACGCACTCAATGAGCTTGTACGCTATGCAGTCTGGCACTGACGATGTCACCTCGACTGGTGACGAGCCATCTGCAGCAAAATTGTTCAGATCGGACAGCAAACGAAAACAGACCAGCCAATGTGAGACACAAGTCTTCCGATTTGTCGCAAAGCTAGCGTTTTCAACAAAGTAGATTTGTCTTTTCCATTTTGTCACGTGGCTCTAGATAAAGAGAATACAGTTTTGTTACCACGTTTGCCACATCGTTTGGTCTTTATAGTTGGCTGCGTTTACCCTATGGGTTGAGGGTTTCGAGTGAGGTTTTCCAAAACCGATTAGGCCAAACGGTAGACGAATTGGACGGTGTAACATGTGTGGCTGTCGATGTCGTAATCTACGGCTCCACAGCAGAAAAGTATGACGCTAATATCCACCGGTTGTTGCAGCCTTGTGTGCAAAAGAGCATCAGTATTAAACACGAGCAAAATGAGCTTCGGAAAGTCGAGGATATTTTCGATGGGCATGTGTTAACAACCAAAGGGATAGCGGAAAAGCAAACGCAACATCAGAGATAGCAAGCATTAACGGCGTGAAGGGAATCCAAATGTAATACGGCATGGTGAATTAAGTGAGTGGGATTAAGCCTAGAGTTGCTGACATTGTAGTGGCGCGGAAGGCAGTCTTCACGGAGGAGACTGATAAGCGACTAGAACGAGCGAGGACAGAAACGGGCTCAGACCTCATGGACGTTATCGGACAGCGCAACGCCAACCCAACAATACGAGCAGAGAACGGAACGCGAGCAGCAAACGTGAACGCGCCTGAGCCAAAGAGGACAGAAACGTAATGTGTCGCTAGGCCAATAAATCAGGCAGAACCACCTTTGTCGTTGCATCTGGGAGTAATCCCGAGCCCAGTAACGCAAGTGCGATCAAGCAAATCACAAGTTTTAGTACAATTTCAGGCTGATCAGAATGCGAGCTGCGGAAGCAATACTACGGGGTCAGACAGGCAGCCAGGACCCCTCAAAATGCAGGCCAACCAGACACGAACGTGACGTGTTGTGATTCCCCATATATGTTCTGTTGTTGGACGGATACATTGTCGATAAATGCGCGCATGCGCGCAGCATGTGAAAACCGTGCTCGCGCTAAATAAAGTTTGTGCTTTCTTGCCGCCTTGTTCATGCTGTGATATCATGACGTCGATCAGAACGCTAATTCACAAGAGAGTAAATTGGACTTGGGTAAATGAACAGAAAACCGCGTTTACAACTATAAGGTACCTTATCACCAACGCGCCTGTACTTGGATATTACTGTCCCGCACAGACTTTTGAGGTTCATAGTGACAGTAGCCAGGACGGAGTATGTGCTGTTCCGTTACAGGATGGAACACATTTGGATTTCCGCAGTCCAGCATTCACCGTGACTAAGAAGCGTATGCGCAGATTGAGTAGGAGATGCTCACGTTAGTATATGCCATAGAAAGTTTCAACGATTAAACCTTTGGAAGAAAGACAACTGTTTACACCGGTCACAAACCGCATGTATCTATCCTCAGTAAACCGCTGCTCATGGTTCCTCGTCCTCTTCCTCGTATGCTTTTCTGTCTTCTAAAGTACAAAGTGGATGTTGTGTACACGCCGGGTGCACAGATGTCCCCTGACGACACGCTGTCAAGGGCTCATCTACCTGTACATGAGCATAATCCAGAAGAGGCAGAAACAGTAAAACTAGTACATCATCTGGCAATAAACGTCTGAACGATATAAGGCGCCACACAGAGGAAGATGCAAGGTTTACAGCTTTGCTAGACGTTATTATAAATGGTTGCTTTCACCGATACGGTTGAGTATTGATTCGTGAACACAGGCGCTCACATAACGAGTTGGCAGTGACCTTGCCTTACCTACCTTACTTCATTGGTTTTTCGTTCCGTCATATCTAACCATTGTAACGTAGGAAGATTTGAGTAAACGGTACTATACTATGCCTACGCTTTCTGTCCAGGCTATCGGCTGAGTTATGACATTGTGACGACGAGGCTAAACTACTGCGATGTTGCACCTTCCTACACTAACTTGGAAGATTCTTTCTGAGAAACCAACACTGGCTACCTGGAACCACTGGAAGGGCATTTTTTGCATTATTTGGAGCTACTGCCCGTCTCGCATCCAAACACAGTACTCTCAGAGAGCCACAAAGTTAAATCATTGAGGCAAATTCTAACAGATGAAGGCCAAAGACATTTTGTTGCCTTCCATGTTAGTGAAAAAGCGATGGTAAACTGCAGCTAGAAGTTCTCAGCGGATTATGGGGTTCACGACTGAATTCATACACTGCGCGGCACTCTTTCTCGACCTTGCTTCAAAATCCTGAAGAAAGTGTCATTGATTTCATTGAGCTGATTCAGGAAGCCCTACCAGAGTGGCAGTATTGTGAAATTCCAGCCACAAAGTTCGAAGAAACGATGGCTTTACAGTGCTTGATATCTGGTATCCTTAACGAATAGACTCGTGAAAGGCTGTTATCGGAAGATGAGACAACAGTGAGCTGAGAGAAGTCCTGGAATATTGTTTGACAGCTGGAGAATATCCATAGATAGTTAGAAGCATTTTTCCAGCAACCTCATGCAATATAAACAATCGACCGAAAAGATGTTACCCCGAGGCCGTCTGAATTGCCTTTTACCTGTTACCGATGTGAAAATCAGCATTTATTAGCTATAGGATGTTGTCATAAACAGTGTATATGTCGTCAATGTGGAACATTAGGGCACTTGGCTCGAGTTTGCCTATCTAAAGCTGACACAGCTGCGACATCACATTTTCCAAAGAAGACCGTAAAGATTGTCCAGTCTTCAGACGAAGATGACCAGCTACAAGCGATTTGGAAGGTCGAGCATCTGTATCAATTATCCGTCATATACTATGTAATTGGAAATAGTAGGTCAGATGGTTAAAATGGAAGTTAAAACCAGTGCCTCAGTTATGATAATCAGTACTGAGGGAACGGGGCCTTTAAATTGGCCGCGCCGTTGTCACGGAACGTCATTTTTGCAATATCGCTTTGGGTACATTACTTTTCTTTGGATATTTTAACAGTGAAAGTTGTCAAGCTATTTCGAAAATCACCGCTGCTGTCCTTCGTGTAATGTTTGAGAAAAGTGCAAGATACTGCGTACGTGAAGATGGACGGTCCCGACTGAAAATCTAGATTGCAACGATGGCTTTAAATTAATTCCTCCGAACCCGTTTAATTCTTGCTCTTTTACACTACTCGTTTATTCGAATGGCACTTCTACACCGTATCCTGTATCCATTCCCACGTCGTTAGCTTTGCTAATGTAATTACAGCTCATCCGTTGCCGAGATTGTAAAGTGTTGCAAATGTACCCACCTGGATACATAAAGCTGATTTTGACTTGACTTGAAAAAGAGGACCCAAGTTATCCCTCTGTGAATCAAGTTTGCAGACGTATACCGGGCAGCCGGAACGAGTTCAGGGAAAATGCACTATTCATATTAATTATCAAGTGGAGAAGCCGACCTTACAGGCCAATGCTGTAGCGAATGCTTGTCCAAAGTTACTCGGCGCGACTGGATTAAATGTCTTCCGGTTACGGTAGAGACGGTGTAGTAGTTGTCCAGTAACCAGGGCTTGGAGGAAGTGCTCAACAAATATTCTGTCCTTCTTGATGATAACCTGGGGAACTTGCACGGATATCAGGCTAAGATCAAATAACAACCAGAGACTCAACCCCGCTTTTTCAGGGCAACGTACCCTTCCTTATTCCCTGAGATCAAAGGTAGAAGACAAGATACCGAGATTGCAATCAGCACGAACAATGGAGTCAGTCCAATAAAGTGAGTAAGCAGCTCCGATTGTTCTAGTCCTGAAGCTAGATGATTCTGTGCTTTTTTGTTGTGACTATAAACTAAATGCTAATTGCTGTTTAATGCTGAATAATTATCCCTTACCTCGGATAGAGGATCTGTATGTTATGCTGGCAGGCGAACGTAAGTTCACACAGATCGAACTCAGTCATGTGTAGTTAAACTTTGAGTTAGATGGGACCTCCCGCTCATGCACTATGATAAGTACCCACATGGTTCTATTCCAGTACCAACGCCTGTCTTTCGGAATCAGTACAGTCCTGGCGATATTCCAAAGGGTCCTTAACATCTTGATCAAAGAGATTCCTTACATTCGCGCCTATCTTGATGACATACTAATTACAGGACATAAAAAATTCTGAACAGTTACAAACACTGTCTACCGTGCTAGAACGTCTACAACTTAGTGGACGCAAACTGAAGAAGCCTAGGGTTACCATTTTCTCAGCTTCCTTTCATTACTTGGATTACCGCCTCGATAAAAACGGGTTGCACGTGTTAGAAGACCAAGTAACCCGTATCCTTGTCGCATCGGAATCCAATAATGAATCTAAAATCCGATCGTCTTTATGGATATTTGCTCACTATCATGCCTAAAGCCCCAACAGTATTTGCACCCTTGTACGAACTGTTGCGCAGGGGGAAGTCCTGCATTTAGGGTAGGGATCAAAGCAAGACCACAGATGCAAAAGGGTGTTCAGCGCCTCCTTGTATCTCGTGCATTTCGATCCGAGCTAGCCTCCAGTGCTGCAATGTGATGCTTTTCCAAGCGGAGTAGGCGTAGTCTTTTGCCACCGGACAGATGACGCTTCTTTTTGTCCAACCGCGTTTGCTTCTTTCATTCTGCAACGAGCTGAAAGGAGTTACTCCTAACTGGACAGGAAGGTCTTAGCGATTACCCTTGGGGAGAAGCATTTCCACCAGTACGTCTGGGAAAGGCAGTTTGATATCCACACGAACCATAAAGCACTACTTGCGCTTCTGGGGAAAGAGAAAGGAATCCAACAGCTGTATTCGCCTCGAAAGCAAAGGAGAACATTACATGTGAGCACCTATAACTACAAACTTCAGTATGTAAACGGACCAAGTAACACGATTGTCGATGCACTTAGTAGCTTTCCACAGCAGCATTGCACAAAATGGTACAATGAACTCATGATGTTTATCAACCTGATGCAACACCCTGAAACCACGGCCATCCGGAGTGACGTGGTGCGGCGTCCGTCCGATCGGGACCCTGTGTTTCCGGTGATAAAACGGTTTTGATGACCGGATGGCCTACAAGCTAGTCAGACGAACTGAAATCATTTGCCTGTCGGTGTAATGAGTTGAGTTTGTACGACGGCTGTATATTTCGAGACTCGCATATAGTTCCATCAGACGAAATACGGCCCCAGTTGCTGAGAGAGCTGCATGACGTAAACTTCGGCGTGAATAAGATGAAGGCGCTGGCACGCGGTTACTATTGGTAGCCGAACATTGACGGGGACATAGAGCGGCTGCTGAAAATTGCGAACATTTTCAGAAATACCAAAGATAAGAAACTCTCGGACCAATACATCCAATTCGTTGGCCGGAGGGGTCATGGCAACGGATACTCACGGACTGCTTTGGCCCCATGAACGAGTCAATGTGTCTACTTTTGATTGAGGCCAATTCTAAATGGATAGAAATACATCCAGTTCTACTTGTGACTTCCGCGGTAACAGTTGCAAAAATGCGCTCCATATTCGTCATTTTCGGTTCCCAGAGACGGTATGCACCGGCAACCTGCTGCCATTTACAGGTGAGGATTTTTAACGGTTGCTGATTGACAACGGAATACAGCACATCAAGTCTGCGTCGTAACACCCTGCGTTTAATAGAATGGCAGCCTGTTTATTCCAGAATGTTAAGCGAGGTCTCCTCAAGCAGGCTCATGAAATTCGGCAAACCATGTTGGATCCTCTCCCGTTCTGTCACCGCACGACGCCGACTTAGTTGAAAGGGAACTCACCCGCCGAGTTAATGTTCGACCGTCCACCACGAATCAAACTGCGCCTGCTTTTTCCGAACCCTCGAGCGAGAATGGAGGAAAAGCAGGAGAAACTGTGTGGGAGTGACGAGATGCCAGAGGAAATGGGCCTCAAGGATTTCGTTGCCGTCTATATAAGGCTGCCTCACGAATCAAGCTGGCAACCTGCTACACTCACGTCCTCAACGTGTAATAAAGCTGTGCTACAGCTGGAGAACGGCCGTGTGGTGCGCCGCTATCTTGGACTTATCCGGCCACGCTCAATCAAATCACATGAGCGAGATCAAACATCGCATGCTACTGACGCAAAAACAGACGGAGAATTAGCCTCACAAAACCAGAAATTGTAAACGAATGCGGAACCATCTCAATTAAGATGCTCAATACGCATGCCTTAAGCAGTAGATCGGTAGCAACCCGGAGTCTGCACTCTTTGCCAGGGAAGAGAAAGGGGTCACGGATGCAGTTGAGTATTGATTCGTGAACACAGGCACTGACATAATTAGTTGACAATGACTTTGCCTCGCCTTCCTTATTTCACTGACTATTCGGTGCGGCATTTCTAGCCATTGTAACGTTGCCAGCTTTACGTAAAGGGCTCCATACAACTCCTGCGCGTCTTGTTCCATCGATCGGCTAAAAGTGATACTTAACATATGACCAGAAATGAAGAAGCAGCTGCTGAATGAACTGACACCCTTCGTCAACTTCGGGACAAACTCCCTGTCCATGACGGTTTGCTTTTCAAGGGAAGCCGTATTCTAGTCCCTCCTTGCACCGAGGTGAAATGCTGATATATGTTCATCACGCTCACCGGGGTGCTACCCATACCATTAACAGAGCAAGAGAATTGATCTTTTGGCCAGGGATGACAAATCAAATAAGAGATCTTGCATCAAACTTCGAGGCGGGCCGTTTACACGAAATCCGTCAGACGAAGGAACCAGTGTTGCTGAGAGATATTCCTGATCATCAATAACCGAAGGTTGCGTCGGATTTGTTCTTTGCCAACCGGAGGGATTACTGATTTACAGTGGATTACTTTTGGTGATTATTTTGAAATCGCTTTACTCACTTCTTCGACCTCAGAAGCAGTAATCTATAAGCTCACCTGTCAGTTCGCGCTTCAAGGCAGGCTGGAAGAGCTGGTATCGGAAAACGGTCCTCAGCTTACCAGCGCTGCGTTCCAGGCCTTCGCAAACAAGTGGGAATTTGTGCACCAACAAACCAGCCCAAATCCCAGTCAGTCAAATGTAAAGGCGGAGTCGGTAGTGAGGCAGACCAAAGGGATGTTATTAAAGTCTAGAGCTACTGGCGAAAACCCGTACCTCATGCTGCTGGAGAATCATAATACTCCTACAACTAATATCGGCTGGAACCCAGTGTAACGCCTATACAGTTGAAGAACAATAACTCCGACACCGGCATCTGCCACACTTTTGCGCCCTGTTTCGCAACAGTGTGATAGGTTATAAAACAATCAGAGATGACGAATGACCACCCAGAAATGGTACTACGCTCACGGTGCACGGATGCCGCCTGAGCTAAGAGTGGAGGAGGAAGTGTGCGTTCAACCGGCACCCGATGGTCAATAGCGGTGGAAAAAAGTGTGGTGACTGCGAACGTCTGTGCAAAGTCATACAAAATAAATGTCGAAGAGAAAATGCTTGGAAAATACCGAGTGCATTTGAGGCAACATAGGAGACAGAAATGTTGAATAGGAGTGCAGCCGCCAATGGGGTGTGTCATTGAGAACGTGGCTGCAGATACAATGAAGATGATGAAAAATGGTAAAGTGTACGGGGTATAGAATTATGGAGGCACAATGACAAGAGAAAAGGGAGGATGTGATGGGAGTGTCGTACCAGGGTGAACGGGTGGGCCAAGCGAGCGAGCCAGATAGCCAATGGGAGGCGGGTGACTCGGATTTGATTGTTGGACGTGGATTGGCTGACACTCATGTGAGTTACTCACCTTTTGTTTAACTGAGTCAAAAGAAAAAGTTCATCGCCACAGAAGGGGCGTTAGTTACGAAAGTGAACGTGTGACTTATGTCACAGTGTTTGGCTTGTCAAACATGCTGTAATATTCGTCGATTTAAATTTGCCGAATAAGCGCCTTTCTCTGAAGGTCTGATTTCTGCCACGAACATCATAGCCCACGTGAAGTAACTGGAATGGAAACTGCAGAGTAAGAAGAACCTCGTCTGTTATCTCTACAGGATTACCAACGGATTTCGGAGAAAACTGTCATTGTTTGGAGTACAAATGGAAGGAAATCGTTTCAAATTTCCTCTGTTTCAATGAATTTAACTTGTCGACCGCGCAAGGTGGCTGTCTTGATCTTCTGAAAAAAATTACAGGTGAATTAAAATATACACTTAGAAGAGAGATATTGTGGTCCTCTTACAAGTAACCGTAATCAAAATGGATTAGGCTCAAACGTATAGCTAGCAACGACCCTGTAGTAATAACGCTCAGTGTCAGCAAACGGAAACCGTCTTCAGTGAATTCGGAATTGCGCTAAGTTCGAAAGCACAGAGAAAATATAGTGTATAATACTGATCATGCACAATCACCACCTCCGCCGCAGTTCAAGTGAAGATCCGGCTTTTTGCATTGACGGCGCTCTTTGTGCTTGAGCCTCTTAGTACTCCGCAATTGCTCTGGTGGAATTTCAGAAGCCACTTAGTTCATTGAAGTTCTCTCTGGATTAGACTCAACCAAAGGGTCGTTAGACTCATCAACAGCCTCCGTAGCAGCAAGAGAATTACATGCAAATTGATCATAATGCCCATCATGCACAGAACCATCCGATAAGTCAAGTTTCGACACATACAGGAACCAAGGTGGCTGCGGATTATTCCACATGATGGTTGGAGAGCATTAACACGATGATAAACAAATTCGGCGGATTCCAGACACACCATATTTGTTACAAGCATGCGTCTCTTACAAAACTTTGCCGGGCTGTCTCCGGTGCTCGAATGAGCACCGTTCCTGTTCTGCAGTAGGAAGTTGTCAACACCTCTGTCAAGCTCAATATACCTTACTGATTTGAGGAAAGCGACTGCACTTTAATCAACACGCACAAAATTTTCTGCAACAACATCGGATTGTGGGTGCCTAGGAGCAGTGTAGAGGTGGCGGCAGGCAACCACTTGAAGCCACTCGTGTACGTTTTTAGCACTGAAATGGCTACCGTTGTCCGGAACCAAAGCAGCCGGTACTCCTTCGTGACTAAAAGTCTTGCGGGAAAGCGGTGATAGTGAAGTCTGAATTGGCCGATTTGGCAAAATATACATCTGGCCAACGAGAAGATGAATCCATTATTATTAACGCATAGTATTTGTCCAAAAATGAACCAGAAGATTCAGCAAGTACGCGTTGCTATGCCTCATGTGATATGGGCCAAGTCGTCCATTTTGAGATTCTGATATGGATTTTGTGTTAGCAGATGGCAAAGCACTTTGCTGTGCGGAGAATGTCAGCACTCAGCTCTATCCACCAGTAGGTCAGCCTACATAAGAAATTCATATTTTTACACACAGATGACCAGAATGCAAGTCCTCCAACACAGCATCTGGAAGTGTAAGTGGCACAACCAGTTGATCTCAGAAACACAAAATTCCAGCAGCCGTAATTGAGAATTCGTCGTGTAGCTGGCAAAACTACCGAAACCGTCTTTTCAAATCAGTATTCAATCCTTTGTGGATTGATGACAGAACAGCATGATAATACTTTCTTGTATCACAGACCAGCTGAGAGCGGCATACCGACAGTGCTTGGGTCAAAAAGCACTCGGAATCCACTATTTCATCAGAATTTGTATCTCATGATAACTAATCAAAAGCGTAACAGGCTTATAACTACGGTGCTGTATGTCATACGAATATGCGGCAAGCGCTAGGCTCCGATGCTGTATCATTGCTGCAGAGACAGCCCAAGAATTATGGGGATGCTAATGAGCTTCAAGAGTTCATTGTTAGTAAGGATTTTAATATGTATCCCAAGCAGATATTTGTGTAGTCGTGAGCTTACCAAATGTATTACAAGAGTTTCTCTTACTGTTTGTGCGTATCTTCCTTCAGCTAGGCTGAGAAGTCTGGAAACACATAATGCGGTATGCTCATTTTGTGCTAGTGCTGCCCCGATACCAGTAGGCGGTGCACCCATGATTACGATCGAGGGTAATTTTGGTACAAAGAGAGGTAAAGCAGCATCTGTGGACAGAAATCGAAGCATTTTACAGCGTGTCTTCATAAATTTAAGACCAAGAAAAGGTTTTATCAGCTTGTAGTTCAAACAGCGGTTCTGCCTCTTTAGAAAGCTTGGAAAAACTTTTGAGCATTACTGCAATGTTCCCATCAGTGAACGAATTCCTCTAAATTCTTCGGAGTAGAAGCTTTGGAGAGCAGCGGAAAGGGCGCAGCAGCTGGGCGTAAATCACTTTCGTCAACTCGATAATCAAGACAGGAGCAGGTTATTGTACCAAAATAGCACTTCAACGGGTTAGCTTTCACATTCAATAAACACAATCTTTCCAATAGTGCACAACGCCTCACGTCGTGACTTGATTTCGTAGGCGCTTGTGCAATGACATCGTCTTGGTATACTGAGATACCGGTCAAGCTGGCGGTCACACAGCTTTTTTAACATCTTGGAAATTCGATGGTGACACATTGAGTTCAAATGGCAAACAATTTAACAAATTAGACTAAATGGCGTATTAATGATGGGGTGAGCACTGGACTGCTCATCAAGTGTAATCTGCAAGTAGGCGTCTTTCAAGTCGAGCCTCGACAAACACGTGGATCCGCTCATCCTGGGGCTCAGTGGTAGAAAAGCAACTTTGTAACAAGCTTTTGTTCAGTGTAGCGCGGTAGCCGCCACAAACTCGGGCAGTCTTAACATCACGTTTGAGCGGTAACGATTGGTGTGGCCCAAACAGTAGTATGAACTGGCGAAATTATGCCTTTTTCAACCATGTTTTCTAATGATTGCATCGCTCCGGGCAAAACTCCGTGATAGCCTGAAGAGAGACCGCGAATCCCGATGTTCTCGTCGTGCAACAGAGATGGAAATGGCCGCTGCCCTTGGTAACCTTCGTGAGTTATTCCGTCTTATACGGGAAACGGGCAGCAGGAGATCTGGTGTTAGTGAAACTATACGTGACGAGAGTGGACAGCCCATCCACAATTTATCAAAACGCCTGGAACGTTTGGCTGAGCACTTTGAAAGGCAATTTAATCGGTCGGAATTCTTAGTTTTCTCGCCGACCAGTGATCGCCCTGCTCTATGGGCTGTCCCTATGGATCCACCCTCTCGCTCAGAAGTCGAACATGCGATCAAACTGTTGAAGTTAAATAAAGCCGCGGGACCTGATGACCTTCCTCCCGCCCTTTTCAAATTCGTGGGACCTGCTCTTGTGGATGATTTACACGAGTTACTGGTGAGACTGTGGGAGCAGGAAACTGTCCCAACCGATTTTAACCGCTCCATCATAGTCCCAATTTTCAAAGGAGGCTCACGATCGGAATGCGGCAGCCATAGAGGAATCAGTCTGATCTCCATCGCCTCCAAATTGCTTGCCTCTGTCATCATTCACAGACTGACTGGCACTCGTGAAAGCCAGGTTCGTGAAGAGCAAGCTGGATTTCGTCGAGGTCGTAGCTGCATTGACCACATCTTCACCTTGCGTCAGTTGTTGGAACACCGTCACATATATTGGCGGCCCACCGTTGTCGTGTTCCTCGATATCAAAGGTGCATTCGATTCGGTGGATAGACATGCACTTTGGGACTCTCTACTCAGGAAAGGTGTACCTGAGAAATATGTGAATATTATCCGAGCACTATACGCTCGTAGCTCGGGCAGAGTGAGGGCTTACGGCAAGTTGTCGTCGCCCTTGAATATCTCCAGCGGCGTGAGACAAGGATGCCAGCTGTCACCTTTCCTCTTCAACTTCGCTGTTGACGAAGTCATGGAAATCGCGTTCACAGGACACAACTTGGAAGGTGTGGAGCTACTCCCAGGAGAACGACTTCTTGATTTAGAGTATGCTAATGATATTGCCCTCATGTGTGACAGCTCACAAACGTGCCAAGCGGCACTGGACAGATTAGCACTAGCTGTCCGTCACTTCGGGCTTTGCTTCGCACCCTCGAAGTGCAAAGCGTTTCTCCAAGATTGGTTTGGACCGCCTCCTACGCTGACCCTTGGTGAGGATCAGCTAGAAGTCGTTCAAAAATTCAACTACTTGGGAAGTTGTACCAGCGCCTGCGGGATTGAAGATGAAATCACGAATCGTATGGCAAAAGCTCGGGACGCTTTTGCTAAACTTCGCCACTTATGGCGCCGGCGCGACATCACTCTCGCCCTGAAGGGTAGAGTGTACAATGCAGCAGTGCGGTCGACCCTATTGTACGGTTGTGAAAGCTGGCCGCTTAAAGCAGCGGACCTGAAGAGGCTAGTTACGTTCGACCACCGGTGCCTTCGTAATTTAGCTCACGTTTGGTGGGAACACCGCGTGAGTAACGAGCGTGTTCGACGCCTTGTTTATGGCACAGGAAAAGGAACTGAACGGCTCAGCACCGTTATTTCACGCATCAGGCTCCGATGGCTCGGCCACGTTTTACGCATGCCAGCCCAGCGACTTCCGCGACGTGTGTTGTTTGCGCGCCGGGGTGTGGATGGAATAAGAGGAGGGGTGTCCAAGCGATGACTTGGTCCAGAGAAATGAAGACCCTCACTTCGAAGCTGGCCTCGGTTGGAGCGTCTCGGCTCCCTGGTTGGGGTCCGAAAGACGATGAACACGTTTGGTTGGACACACTTGCTGATATGGCTAGGAGCCGACCTCAGTGGCGTTCGTGCTGTGAGTTTCTTTGTCCCACCACATCCCTCTTAGCCTCCCCCTCCAACCACGATCTCAGTACTTAGCCTCATATAATTTTGCATAATAATTTTTTTTGGGTGCACAGCAGCCGGCTGGTAGCTTACCGGAACGATACCCATCCGTTACCGGTAGCTCAGCCAGCTTTCACCAGTTGTTTTTTTCTCTCCTTTTTTCTTTGTATTGCGGCACAGTAGCTGAGGTGTTTTCCACCTCTAGCTAACGTGTATGATGATGAGGATGAATGATTGCATCACAAGCTCCCTAAGAGCGAATGGAATGATTAGTCTCTTTATGAACACAGGAGTACCCATAATATAAAGTGTGACAGATTCATTACGAATGACAGCTGAGGCATTAGAACATGTTGTGACAAGTGAACGAAATTGTGATTGAAGTGGGTCGGAAAACATTGACAGTGTTTTATTTATAACTTTCATGCTCTTCAGGCGCATGATGTGTGGACCAGATTTCATGACAAGAAATGTACATTTGATGGGATTAGACTGATCATTTGAAAAAAATACTTTGCCAAAGATAGAACTTGGGTGTTCAGTAACCCCTGTAACAAAAAGGGTAGTCGAACATCAGGTATTAGGATTTAAAGTAGAACTTGGTAATACCAATTCGCCCGTACAGATTCCACAAAATGCTATGTCGATTCATAGCTGCCGTAACCAAGAAGTCCTGACGCCGGAAGGCCGACCGCTGTCATCTGCATGGCAGGTGCCTGCATGGCAGTGGAGGATGCGTCGGGCTATATCGCATTTAGCTAACAATTCACGATAGTCAGATACCGTCCTCCATGGCGCAGTCGCATAAGCTGCGGGCTAGTTGGCAAGAGCCACTAGCAGTCATGGGTTCGATCCTCCGCAGAGGACCGAAGGATGCGCACCACTGATGAGCCCCAATAGGGCGAAAAGGCCGTCTGGTGCTTTTCTGGACAGCTGGTCGACATATCTGAATTGTCGGCTGATTGCGACGAACAAAAATACTCATCAAAATCCTTCCATTCATAAGTAATACCAATTCGCCCGTACGGATTCCACAAAATGCTATGTCGATTCATAGCTGCCGTAACCAAGAAGTCCTGACGCCGGAAGGCCGACCGCTGTCATTTGCATGGCAGGTGCCTGCATGGCAGTGGAGGATGCGTCGGGCTATATCGCATTTAGCTAACAATTCACGATAGTCAGATACCGTCCTCCATGGCGCAGTTGCATAAGCTGCGGGCTAGTTGGCAAGAGCCACTAGCAGTCATGGGTTCGATCCTTCGCAGTGGACCGAAGGATGCACACCACTGATGAGCCCCAATAGGGTGAAACGGCCGTCTGGTGCTTTTCTGGACAGCTGGTCGACATATCTGAATTGTCGGCTGATTGCGACGAACAAAAATACTCACCAAAATCCTTCCATTCATAAGGTTCCAAAGAAGTAATTCTTATCGGATGCAAGTCATTGTAACTAGCAGGCATATTAAATTGTCGCTGCTGTTGGTTACCAGGTTGCATCTTACTGCCGGAATTGTATAACATGGCAGGTTCTTCTCGCACTGACGCTCACATAACGAAATTGCTCGCAGAATGCTCTGACGGATTAAAAGGTTGGATCGGGATAACTAATAATTTTGTTGCAGGCTGAAATAATTCAGGCGTCCAAACGGTCTCGAAGTTGGACATTCGACTGGTCACCAAAGTTGCAGCGAACAGCTTGCGTCTGAAGTTTCTGGAAAAAATCATGAATAGCCTGATTTTCCTTCGGCACAAGTGAATAAAATTTAGCCTAATCAGTTGCTTCAAATTTTGAAGATTGAACTTGTTTCAGCAGCAGCATTTCAGTGTATCACAGGGCAGCGAAGTCGACGGATCAGTGAATAACAGGTTCTTCATAAGTGAGTAAGCATCCCGTCCAATGGCAGTAAGAAACTGCGTGGTTTTCATTTTGTAAGTCTTTCCTAAAATTTAACCAAATTTCAAAGGTTGCAAGATAGTCATCGATTTCGCGAGAGCAAATGTGGACATTCAGAATACCCAAGTTTCATAAATCGATAAATAAAAATGGTTGACGACGATGCCAATTGTGGTATCTTATGAACTAACCGTAGTCGTAATGGATTTGGTTCAAAACCATAGCTAGCAACCACACTGAAGTAATAACGTTCAGTGTGATCAAACAGAAATCGTATTCAGTGGATTTGGAAGTAAGCTAAATGCGAAAGCACAGTAAAAGAAGAAGTGTACAGTATTGTTTATGTGCAGTCAAAACAGGGTTTTTGATCTCGACAGAATTGAGACGAAGACTTTTTATTTCAGATTCCGTTTTACTGCAAACTTGATGACTTTCCGATTAAAGTACATTTGAAGCTGTCTGCGAGCAAATATTCGCAATAATGTGGTATGTGAAGTCATGACATCGAACGAGACTGAGTGAAAAATAGTTGAGTGGGATTCCGTTGATTGGATGCATCCATTAAAAACCAAATATTTGATACTTTGTAAACCGAACTTCAGATTCACTAATGCATAATATGGAATTTGGCCTCCTGTTTCCGTCTTTTTCCTCAGAGATTTCGTTTTGGCCTACGAGTACTGTACAGATAGCTAATGCGGCCCGCGCTCCTCATTCTGTTGGGTTTCACGCCAGCTATGAAAAGTTTTGTTCACCACTGGACTACAAGGCTCAAGCCAATCTATTTCCCTATTCAGAGTGCTTTCCACATATTTCAACATCGCCTAATTTCATGTTCAATGAACGAACCCTGGTATTCTTTTCTCACCAGCTGATAGTTGGGGCACAACAAACATAAAACGGTGCTCATCGTATACACGGATAATGTGCATCATTGTTGTCGTAGTCACTGGTACAGTTACCGAGGTCATCGTATAATATTTTATCAAAGCCGGCGACTTGTGACGCCATATCCCGACGGTTGCTCGAACGGATTCCCCGCTTACAACTTCCATACGTTGAAAACACCTCGTCTTCAAATGTTACACCATTTCAAAGCTTTTTCTTCAGTATTTGTGGCGTCTGTCTAGGTCTAGAATTCAGTATCCAAATGAATGCTAAATATCTCTGCTGCTTTACCTGAAACCCATCGAATTGCAGGCAGTTGCGTGTGCGACATTATGCAAAAATGTTGCTAGCACATTTCGACTGCATTCACCCTGATCAATCTGTTGTGCTGCGTTGGAGGGTCATCAATTTTTGACAAAGGCATTTAGCTGCTCTCTTTTGAGCAATTTGTACTATCGGAGCAAGTTGTAAGGTTTAATTGTAACGAAAATTAGGCATGAATACCATTTTACTTGGCAAATTATGCTTCAAACCCATCCCACTCACGGATGCCCTAGACCATCTTGTTAAGAGGTTCGCTGAGAGACAAACGCAGTAAACACTTTGCGTTACCCATTTCATTGTGACAACTTGTATTTTGACTACTTGGTAGTCCAAACACACTAAGTAACTCTAGCATCGACATCCATCCAACCCTGTCAGCTGCACAGTAATTTACGAGTTAAAGAAACGCTGTGTAAATAACAGGACATTCACAACACCGCAACTAGGAGTAGTTTATAGGGAGATGCAAAAAGTACATATTATTAGAGGTGTGCCATTGAGTTCGTTGTATTCGACACCTCGGGGTCCCATGCTTCTAGGTGCTAAGTATTACAGGAAATGGTGTGTGTGTGTGTCGGCAACCGCGGACTGCTCGCCGGACTTCTAATTTGGTGCTCTGTGTTAACTTTGGTTTATCTAGTCCAATGTTTGTGTCACGTCTTTGGAAATACACTCAAACAATTCGAATCCCCAAGTTCTATCTGGCAGGATCCATTTATTGTAATACGTTCACCGACAGGCTGACACACCACAAACGACGTCTTCGGTAGTTCATCCGCTAAGAACCACACGTGTAACCTTGCCTTTTACGATTTCCGTCAGTGACTTTGAGATAAAATTGGACCGCGAGCTGTAAATGTATTGTGCATTATATAAATTAATACTGTGCATTAGTGATGTTTTTAGCGTGACTAGTTACAGAATCAGAAGATTAAGCACTAATATAAATCATATTGCAGCGAAAAATGATACATAAATGAGAGATTTATCGTTTGTTTGTTTGATGACTGGGTCCAAATTCCAGTTGCTGCTCGCTGCAACTGGATGCTTTGGGCCTGGAGTACGTGGACGTAAGCGCGCACGTCTGCTGTCCGGTGGTTCCAGTGTAGTTGTGTTGTTGCGTCTTGATGCGACAGGTTTATCAGTGTGAATGCAAGCTAAAGTGCATTTCCAATTGTCTATGGTTGTTACGTGTTTCAAGGCGGGCGTGCTAACGGACGCAGATCAAGATGCTGCTTTGACGTTACTTGTTTATCACATGCTGCATTTGGTTGCGCGGGCGAGTTGCAGCACATGACTAGTGCTCTGGCTTCGACAGCGGCCACATTCGGGCTCACCAACAATACTAAAGAAACTGTCTTTCAGCATTCACCGGAGGTGCAATCTGCAATATCGCCGCGAAGCAGCATTGGTGCTGAAGTATTGGAAATCACCTCCCACTTCTGCTAACTTGGGAGTGTGATTTCGATTGACCAGCGGAAACAGTGAGCTGCGTATCCGCGTCTCGAAGGCATCGGCGGCATTCGAGAAGCTTGCGTGCCGAGTGTGGAACAACCATCAGCTTACCGTTGGCACGAAGCTGATTTTGTACAAATCCATGGTGCTATCCGTTTTATACGGCAGCAATCGTGGACTACGTAATTGCGGGATGTTCAATATCTCGAGCTGTTCCGTCAACACTGTCCGCGATGGAATATACGCATCGGTTACTGCGACAGGCTTGCAGACACAGTGTCGTGCCGAAGTGGAATGTATGCAGTGGACTGCATACAATTTCTGAGACATCTGGGGTGGCTCGATCATATGTGGCGTATGTATTCGACGAGGATACCGAAGCAGCTGCTGCATAGCCAAACGTGTGCAGAGAAGCGGCACGTCCGAAAATTGAATTCACGTTACCAGGACATGATCACAGTGAACCTATCACGTTATAATGTTAAGTACAGGTGTTGTGAATCGAAGGCGGTTGATCGGTGTGCATGGCACGGTCTGATCAAAAAGACAGTTGCCGAGGTGCAAAAGAAAGCCTTCGTGCATGCGGAAAACAAGTGGCAGTTGCGGAAGCAACAGACGCTGCTGAGCTACACTCTACTGACGTCGAACGCATGGTGTTGTAGCAAAGCGGTTGCGCCTGCCTGAGTCGGGCAGACTTATTGAGCCACGAGCCACGAGCCAAGTCAAAACGACAGTTCCCGCTCACTGGAGTAAGGAATCGGCGTCGTTTATACTTGTTGGGTAGCGCCTGAGATACTAGTCGGTAATCAATGATGCGTAAGAGACGTGTCAAATATGGGACAGTATAAAAGTTGGAGGCGACTGAACCAAACGTGTATTGAGCAGGCTAAAAAAAAGGAAGCGAAGAAACCAGAGCAAGACACGGTGCTGCAAGGTACTCACCAAAGCAATTTTTGTCAATGGAAGTACAGTCAATAAAACAAGTGGCCCACCGTGACCCAGTAGCCAAAGGGGTAGTGATGTGGGCTACTATTCCAATGGTCGCGGGATCGAGGCCTGCTGTCTCCACCTGATGAGATGAAATTACATCGAAACGAGTCGTGTTTGTGCAGTGTTTTCGGGTGGACAACACCCAATTTCCATCTACTAAATTGGCTATTTTGTTGCAACAACAGTAAAACCAATGTCGCAAAATACTGAAAGAGCATGTTTTCCGGTACACCACGAGGGCCTCCCCTAGAAGGCTGAAGGATTTAAGCCTTCGATGGAGTTGTTAGTGGGAAAACGGGAGGTGAGAATGGGTGCGAATAGTTACATGGGTTTGAACGGGCGCTTCCAAGAATGGGTGTGTAGCAGCGTTCTCTGGGTCCAGACCTTTGTTATTAATTATTTATGATGATCGTGTCGACCAGAAGGCATCATCGGTGATCCGTCGGAGTGGGTTGATCGGACTGCAAAAATACCGGGCCGTCCTTAAAATGGCCGAGAGGACATTCCATCCACCGTAGTCCCGACGGTGCGTTTGGGTGGTGTCACTCCCCCAACAGCACTGCAGTCCACGGTTCTCGTTTCACGAAGAAACCCGGCATCCTCCTCGGCAACGCCTAGCCAGTCGTTTGGGAACCAACCCGGTCGTCGTCCTTCTCGGTCGAGGGTGAAAGACTGTTCCTTGGATCAGGAAGTGGCCATGAGCCGACTGGCGATTCACTCGACGGTTGAGTCCTGCCGGTTGGCGAATCCGTCGAGAGTTGCCTTGACGGTTCCGGTGGATGAGTTTCTGGTAGGTAGGACTAAGAAGTGGTGCGCTAGGGTCGGGGGAAGTGGCTTGACGCCGGAGAGTGTACATGGTACGCATGATAAAAGTAAATACACATTTTAGGTGTTCAAAAGGTTTTGCACTTTTATAAAATTTTGTAGAACGTTTGTGGATGAGACACACGATTACCACCATAGATGAAAAAGGCGTGTTAATGGAAATAGTAAACATTTACAAAATCTGTAAAACGGACCGGACGTTGGATATGTCTACCGCGTCTGTCTGTTACCTGGGGTTGGGGCGGGGTAGTTTGAGAGTCAAGGGGAACTGAGGGTTTCGGGATATCCAGTGCTCGGGAAGTCACCGCATGTGCGGGTGCTCGTGTGTTAGTATCAGGATGGGTTGCAAGTGGTTCTTCAAAGAAAGTCAATTTGTGGTAGTCGATGGACACCGTTGATCAGTGACCATCCTGGTCTAAATTGAAGTGTTTGGAATGCGCTGCCGGACTCTTAAATGGCCAGTGTATGGAGGCTGGAGAGGGCGCCGCACTGCGTCGGTGCGGAGGAAGACATGAGTGAAGGTAGGGAGTCAGTCGTTCATTTACACATCTCTAGTTTTGTCACGGGGCGGAGTCGGGCATAGTGAATGCAAGCGTTGAGCTAAGGAGGAAGCAAAGTTAGGCGGAAGCATGCACAAAGGAGCAGGAGTCGAAACGAATTCTCCTGGCAACTTGAGCGTTGTGCCATAAACCAGCTCTGCTGGTGATCATTGCAAATCAGCTTTTCTACTGCTGAGAAGGCATAAGAGTAGTAGCGAAACATTTCGCTCCATCTAGGTCCGGAGGGGTATAGAGCGAGACTTTTAGCTGTCCGTGAAAGTGTTCAACTGAACCGTTGGTTGCTGGGTAATACTCTGGCAGGCTAAAAAGTTGCAGTACGTACCCAATTGTGGAGCTTCGAATGGTGTTCCTCTGTTGGTTGTAATTGTGGATGGGAATCTGTAGTGCGAGATTAACCGATCTAAGCAGGCCCGGATAACAGTATCAGATGTGCAGTCTGTTACGGGAATGACTTCTGGCCATTTAGTGAAGCGGCCGACACATGTATGAATATATACGGATCCGCGTGAAGGAGGTAATGAACCTACCATGTCTGCATGTACATGCGTGAACCGAGAGTCCGGGGCAGGAAATGAGCCAAGAGGACTACGAGTGTGACAATGTATTTTGGAGCGCTGGCATTGAAGGCAGACGCGAACCCAGGTACGAAGATCTTTGTTTAGATGCAGCCAAAAGAAACGTTAGGTGACCCATTTCAATGGTGCACGGATACCGGGATGTGATAGTTCGTAAAGTGTGTCGAAAATAGTGCGTCTGAAGAAGACGGGCACGAGGGGTCTAGGACAACCAGTGGAAGTGTCACAGAGAATGGTTCCTTCCGTGCTTTGGAGAGGAATAAGTTGCATATGCGGCGAAATGGACTTCAGGTTGTGTTTTATGTCTTCATCTTGAGCCTGAGCTGACGTCATGACGGCAAGAAAGACGGTAGGAAAAAACTGGAGAGTGAGGTTGACGCCTGAGAGAGCGTCGGCGACGGGATTGTCTACACCAGAGACATGACAAATGTCAGCAGAGAACTGCGTGCCAAAGGCTAGATGCCTTGTTTCACGTGGCGAATATCTGTCGCAAGCAGAGTTGAAGAAGAAGGTGAAAGGCTTGTGGCCCGTGCAGACCGTGAAAGTGGACCTTTGTGCGTGTGCCGGAACTCACGAATGGTTAGGTAAATGGCGAGCAGTTCTCCGCCAAAAGTGCTGTAACGGGATCCCGCTGGCTGCAGGCGCTTTTAGAAGAATCCAATGGGTTGCCATTGATCACCAAGGTGTTGTTAAGGGACGGCTCCTACTGCGACGTCTGAGGCATCAGTCGTGATAGAAAGAGGTGCAATCGATTTGGAATGAACGATGAGGGCTATGTTGGGGATAGCATGTTTGAGCTCAGCGAAGGCTATCTGTGCTTTGTCAGATAAAACGATCTTACGTTCATTCCCTCTGAGTAGGTCTATCAGAGGTTGCATAAGCTGAGCGCAGCAAGGAATGGAGCATCGATAGTAGTTGACCAAACCACAAAATCGACAGAGATGCTTAAACGAAGTCGGAGCTGGGAAGTCCTTAATTGCCTGGATCTTATCAGGAAGAAGTACGATACCAGACGATGAAACTAGGTGGCCTAAGAATTCTAACGTTGATTGGAGGAGTTCGCACTTAGTCGGGTTGACTGTGACATCATGTTGGCTTAAGCGCTGGAAGACAGTTTGAAGATGGTCGAGGTACTCTTGTTTCGATGATCTGGCTATTAAACTATCATCTAGGTAAGTATAAACCAAATCTAGGCCACCAGCGACATCGTGCATGAAGAGTTGGAAGGTTTGTGCGGCGTTGCACAGTGCAGTTGGTCTACTTAAAAATTCCAACAAGCTGAAGGGAGTGATAACGCCTGTTTTAAGTATGTCATTTGCTTCTGCAGGAATCTGGTGATAGGCGCGAACAATATCGATCTTACTGAAGGTCGTCTTACCTGTGAGGCATGCTGTAGGGTCGTGGAATAGGATACTATCGGGGACGGTTAGCCGACTGAGTGCATGAACGCCAGTCACCAGATTTCTTGGCGACCATCTGCAAAAACAGGCTGCGCTTTATCAGAAGTTGACCAAACTGACAACCAGCACAGGCAAATGCATCAACAATGGTTGGATCCGGAACCTATCAAAACGGCCACTCGGTGGCACGGAACAACATATTCTCATCAACGGTCTAAATTATAACTAAAAAGACGCAACAACAACGGATTTTCTGACACGATTTGAAAGCGCTTTGCCGTCCAACGGACTAAACGACGAAACACAGAAACAAATCAGATACACAGTCGTCCCAGCCATGACGCACTTAAAGCAATGCAACCCTCTATCCCGATAAGAAAAAGAAGTGATAAAAGCTCTGAAGTCGGATGATTCAGTTGTTATCCTACCTGCTGATAAAAGACGGATGACAGTAATTATGGACAAAGCAGCCTACACTGAGAAAGCGAAGCAGCTCCTGAACGATACTACAACCTACCAATGCATTGAGAATGACCCAACTTCGCAACTAACCAACGAAATAAACAGCGTGTTGGCGAAGCTTAAGTAGTTGAACGAAATATCGGAAGAGGAACGAGAAAAATTGAGGGCTGGCGACTCGAACATTGCACAATTCTATGGACTACCTAAAGTACACAAGGATGGAGCATCCTTAAGACAAATTGTGTCACTTCCAGGCACGCCCACCTACTATCTGACAAAGGAACTATGGAGCCGCCTCAAGCATCTAACCAGTAAATCGCAACACTATTTAAACAATACCCAATAATTCTTGACGAAGGTAAAAGACCTACGAATAAAACATGATGAAACCATGATGTCCTTCTATGTAACTGCCCTATTCACTTCCGTCAACTTACAGCTGGCCAAAATAGTTATCGCAGAACGTGTGGACAACAGCGGAGGGAAGATTGGGAGCATAACGACTAGAAGCGTATGCGGACTTCTCAACTTATGTCTCTCCACTTGCTTTGAGTTCAACGGAAAAATGTATAAACAAGTGAAAAGTGCACCAATGGGATCACCTGTATCCGGACACATTGCGGAGAGTATCATGCAAACATTGGAAGAGGATCTATTACCAATGATTAATTCGAAACTTTGGGTTCGTAACGTCGATGATACGTTTGTGATACTCAAACGTAGTTAAGTATCGGTTGCACAACAGCTGCTTAATAACGCTACGGACGGAATACAGATTAGCATGGAATAAGAGAAAGAAAACAAACTTCCTTTCTTGGATGTGTTAGCAGCCAGAACAACAGACAGCGAATCGCAAACATTAGTTTACAGAAAAAGCACGCACACCGATCAGATTTCTAATTTAAACAGTAACCACCAAATATGTCATAAAATGAGCTGTGCGTAGACACTGTTCCCTAGAATAGCAACTCACTGCAGTACGACAGAAGCGAAACAAGCAGAAGAAAAACACTTATTCAAGTCATGTGAACGCAACGGATACCCACGCAATTTCCTCCAAGGATGCTTAAACCGCAAGCCCACAAAAACCGAACCTACGTCAGCTATGACGAAATGTATAGTTCTGCCGTACATAAGGAAAGTATCTGAAATGACTGCCAGATTGTTCAAACAATATCATATCATGGTATCCCACAAACCAACCGCCACGCTGAGGAAAACATTGTCAAGGCCAAAAGGAAAGCGAGAGGCATTAGAAAGACGCAGTATTTTTCTAAATAAACTGCGTAAACTGCGAAAAGCACTATGTGGGACAAACAGGATGGAAGCTGTCTACGAGGGTACATGAATACCAACGAGTATACAAGAAACATTACGCAACCTCATTGATTTCAGCACACATGAATGAAGCGGAACACAACTTGGACCGGAACAAGGTATAGATCTTGACCGAGGGAGCAACACAAAAAGGAAGAGAGTTCCTCGACGCCTGGTTCTCAACCACGAACTCAATCAACATGCATTTCGACATAGATCAAATATGCCAACCGCTGAGACAGAGAGAGCTCAATAGGATCAACAACCTTTGTCCGAAAGATGCTAATCCAACACATGGACAAGGAACAGCATGATCAATATGAGCCCATACTGCTCACCCATACTCGTTGCACCAATCCGAGTGCGATTATCCCAACTACGTCGCAACAACATTTCCGCAGCCAATGCTAAGGACTCGAGCCCGACCGCTGAACACAATGATTCACCAATGAGAATGAGGCAAAATTAATAACCCCGTATGCCTATATAAGGAACGGAGTGGTTGCTGACAGTAGCCATTATTGGGCTTGCCTTCCACCAGCTACGGCTACTTGAATGCTATCAATCCCGCACTGAACATGCCACCTCGAATGGTGGCAAAACTTTTGCAACCAAGTTGCCCTGCTCGCAGGACTCCACAACAACTGAGTGTTTAGCTGCTTCGCCCAACTTCTACGGTAGCAGTCCACAATATTTGAATTTGTCCGCGCTCGACATGATATGGATGGCGATCCGAGCATGGCATTGTGCTGGGAGCATCATATCAGATTGTCCTCATTGATCAACCAAGCGTGATACACAGTCAGTGGGCAACTGGCATTATTGATCCGATAACTGAGCGCGGATTTGCTGATAAGCATGTGAGTTAATCACTGTTGCTTTAACTGCGTCCAAGCAGGAGTATCATTAACTCAGAAGTGTTGTGAGTTATGGAAATGAAGGTGCGACTAATATCAAAGAAGGTTAGCTTGCCAAATGTGCTGTAATTTTCACAGAGTGGACTATGCTGAATAAAAGCTAGACACCGAAGTCCCGAGTAGTTCAACAACACGATAACATAAAAATTGTGTGAAAAGAAATAAGCTAAAGCCATTCCCACAAGTAGCACAGGCCTTAGGTACAGATCAGCCAAACGTATCAAAAAGCATCATCAGACCGGTACTATTTGTGTCGGTTAAACAATGGGAACGGAGATCCTAGGGCGTCAGCTAATGCAATGCTGCTAGACTCTAAGCTGCCGGAACTGCGTGTTCAATGTGAAGCTGCACTTAGGACATCATGTCGGTGACTGAAATCGTGCTCCAACTAGGCATAAGATCCGGAATTTGTATTAAGTAAAATTTTAATACTTCAGTACCATCAAACGTCTCGCAGTAGCGTTGTTGCTGTCTACTACCGGATTAGCTTAAAGGTGAGGTATTCGATGAAGAATTATTCATTATTCCCTATGCTATATCTTGTCTACTACAGCCAACAGGTGGATATGGTTGACCTAAGAGAAAGAAGCGTAATGATTTCCTCTTAGTAGTTGTCTTTGGGCAGCCAAACTGCTCCGCAGACAGTGATGTCATTCGGTTAAACCCTACTCAATATGTTGTTTCAGTAATACTAGCTTATTTTAGGCGACTTTAAGGTACCTACAACAGTATAGTCGTCAATCAGTGAGCCATGTTTCAAAACTAAACTTGAGTTCATGGATTTGGCAATTTTGTACATCCATCCGCACCGACCAACTAGATATCAAGCTTTAAATAAGCCAGCAATTATAAACTTAACCCGGAGTAATAAAATGATGGTCGTCATTTTCATGGGATTCTACACTAGGCTGTAATGATCACTCAGTTCTAAATTTTCTTTATGTACGTTACGCCAGTATCGTTGATAACGATCGATAAATTCGATGAGCTATTTTTGACCATCCATAGCTTCACAACCTAGCGACAACTGTTGGCTGGGACCTCCATCTGCACAGTTCGGCAAAAGACACACGATATGAGTCAAATGGCAAAAAATAACTGGGTCGTGTAATCCACCTCAAAAGTTGTACTATTACAATTCTCGCACTTGACCAACGTTTGGATCCTTAGCAGAACGCGTAAACGGACCAATAATGGAGACAGTATTTGGGACAACATTCGCTACGCCCGTGTGATATCACGTGGAAGACTTATAATACTACCAGGAACTACTGCGCGTCATTAGAGTCGATGAGAACGAGCGGTGGGACACTATGGTACTCAAGTCAACAATCAACGCCAAAATTTACAAGCGTGTAGATGACCAAAATAAAGGTTGATTCCGGATTCCCACCACTCAAGAAGGCCGGTGACCTAACTGTCACTACTGTTTATACCGCGAACGCACTACACCTGCAGTTTGGCTCAGTGGTTACAATCACCATGGGACCTTCACCCTTGCACCTTCTACGAAATGTCGTCTGCTTATACAGCGTCACCTTTATCCCAGCAGTTGTCGCCCCTAATTTACAGGCCCTTCGAGAAGTCAGTGCCCCTGGAATCGACAAGCTCTGTCCAGCAGTTATTAAAACCCCCGCTCTTACCATAGGAGCACTGCTTTCCGTCTTTTGCGGTGTGGCTAATTCCTATCTACTCCCCTGCTGGGGTAGAGGTCGGCTCATCACACAGATATTCAAATTTCTTTGACCGGACCCTGCTAATTACTGTAGCATTACTCTTCTTCCTATGTCATCAAAAGTGATGGAGTCGATAATCGGAGATGAACTGCTACAGTAGTTTAGAAGGCTGGAAGTCATTTTCAATCTCCAAAGTGGTTGTAGACTCAGAGAACCTTGTCTCAACAATCGGCTTCTTGCTCTGCGATCATGGACCAGGGAAGCAGACGAAGGAGTCCCAACGTATGTGATAGACTTAGACTTTTCTTAAGCATTCCACAGAGTCATTCACGTAGTTCTCCTCTGAAAGTTTGGTACCTACGTTTTCAACAATCATCTTTTCACGTGGTGGGTAGGTTACTGACACGACAAAGCTATTGATTTACAAATTGCGTACACATACTCCGAAAGCCTGTGTGTCTCTAGTTGTGTGCTGCAAGGATCCGTCCTTAGCTCGGAACTGTTTTTAGCCTATCATGATGACACCCCAGCAAATATTCAATCTCCGATGCAAATAGTTGATGATGCTAAGCTTTAGAGAGCTATTCGCCTAGAAATCGTTCGTGCTTATCTCCAAAACCATCTGGACAGGATTAACAAATAAGTAGTAATTAACGAGCTCCCACTGAACCATACGAAATGCCATCTGATTTGCTGCATCTTCAACGGCACATATTTTTGGTGGTGCGTCCTGAAACACTTGACCACTGAGCTTGACTTGTGTATCATGGTCTAAGGAGGTCAGGTCAATTCTCTCCAATGTTCGTTGGCAGCAAAAATGGCGAATTTGAACTGGAAGCTTTTGAGGTAAGCTCTTTGTGAGTTTGAGCAATGTCTACTAAACCTGATTATTAACTCATATATACGTTCCCATTTTGAGCATGAGACTCAGGCTTAACGTGCATGGTTAATACGTGATATTCCTCTCTCGGAGAAGCCCCAAAACAGGTGACTAAGGCACTTCATGGACTATTCGGTATCAGCTATGAAATACACCCTCGTTTAGCGGTATGTTTTCCTTCAGATATCGACTCCTTTGTTAGGATCCCATTTTAGCCTACCGAATGCTCACAGAAAACGACCACCCATGTATAGCACAGCTGACCCTAACTCCTTATAAGCAATGGCGAGACCACCACTGGAAACTAGTAATTCAACACTCCAGTTTGGATTCCAAGGTACTTTTTACCTTTTGGGAATCCGTTCACACTGGAATACATTTTCAGCACATGCGGATAACTTACCAAAGATCGTGACATTCGAAAGACTATTATACTTGCATCTGAGCGACAAAGGCTATTTAACAGTATAATGAGGTGAATTACATAGGTATTAATAATTCACGGTTCGCACTGGAAGATTTTGATTTAGACACTTCTTTTGCACTTACTATCCTGCGGATCTTGTAATGATTTGTTTATTATCCGTCATACAATAACGTAGTACTGAACTATCCGTCGCCTAGTTCGACAAAGCTCTGAAAGCTGCATTAGAAAGTAACTTCCAGTAACCATATCCTGCTCAAAGATGGGGTGTATCACTGGGGAGCACTTGCATTTTACAAGCTAAACAAGCAAATTACTTTACAGACACCTGCGGAAACAAGTTCATTCATTAACTTTGGTTTCCTGGAATTGCAACAAGAAACCCATGCCCGAGAACTTGCCGAAACATCGAAGTTTGTTTATATTTATGCCTAGTTGATAGCGGTAAAACTGCTACTTTATTCAAGTTTGGCAATACCCCTTACCTGTATACAACATGTTTTGCCGGTCCTCTATTTCCCGCACTCGTCGTTGAGGACGCGACGCTACGCATCCACTACCCTCATCTTGATAGTCATGAAAAGCGATGCAGTAAATGCGTATTGAAAAAAAAACAAAATATATTGGATTCGAAACATAAGTGGTGTCTTGTTGGAATGCAAGCGAGGCAAGGAACTAGAGTTCTTGGGTGAAGCTCCAGCTAACCAAAGGTGCAGGTAAACTTCATGTCAAAACGTTTATAATTAACGTTGTCAATAGAATATATCTCTTAAGTACTGTAGCAAAATATGTGCGTAGGACGGACCTAAATAAGCCGGATACAGCTGTGTATTTCAACCACGGTTCCGCCAGTAGCAGCCACAGGGTCTGTACAGACAGACCGAAATAAACAAATACAACGTTTCCACTCATCTGCCTTACCACGGACACACTGCATTCTTTGCCGTCTCAACAGCTGGCAGATATGTGACCTGCCTTGATACATGTGTGGCACCCGCCCATTATTTTTAAAAGATTACACTCTTAGTGAACATCATGAAGTAGGACACTCTGATATGAGACGGTGACATGCTCACCAACACCACTGGCATTCCTAAAGGTTACTACTCCACAACGAAGCTTGGTTATGTGTCATCAGAAGCAATGACAAGGACAGCTGCATAAAGCTACGGCACACCGTACTGCGCGTTTCAACCAGGTGAAAGTTTGAGTCACTTGCAAACAGGAGAATGGGGTCAGGTGGTTCTACCTAATAAGGGAGTGACAAACGCTACCGAGCCTACCGCACAGATTGCGGGATAGCAGTGAGAGCGGTCGAGCTGAATAGTTTGCACCCTGAGTATCACTCCAACTGTCGAAATTGATGAACGATGAGCAGTGAATTTATATGGGTTAAGTAGCGTTGTTATAAAAGTCACGTTGGATAGTTGGCAGGGATATTGAAATAAACATGATAATAATAATAATAGTAAAAATATTATTACTTTAAATATGAAAGAAGGACTTAACATTTGCTTTGCTGTAGTCCTACAATCCGCTTAGATTCATGGCACCTACATTTAACATCAAATAATTCTATGGTACTCCAAGTTAAGCTATAGACATAACGCTTAATGACAATGTGTATGAGTACGTCATCCAACCGTTTATAACTACTGTTAGCGTTGGTGCACAGAGGACCGATACTGGGAGAGCATTCAGCGGGTGACAGACACGAATAGAACAAAAATTTCTACGGCACTCCAGGCGGCTATACTGTTCTGCGAGTGTCAATGAGTGGACCCCCCAGGGTTGTATTGGTGCTGAGTCGCAGTACAGGGCTGCACACATGATGCGGGTCTCGCAGAATGCAGCACGCCACAATAAGGTCTTCTCGCAGTCTGCGATAGCTTCCACTGAATATCCTCAATCGTTGCAGTCTCGCCTGGTATGAAAGCTTGCGCATTCAAATTGGGTTCTTAGAAGCCCGATGTTGTGATTGCTCCAGTGCATTAAGGTCGTGTTTCAGCCATGGATGCCAGGCTTGGCTTGCGTATTCGACATGGGGGCGAACATACGCAGTGAGTATTTGTCAAAATTAACAATCGTAAGCAGTAGTTGAACCGACTCAGCTGGCGTTGAAAAAGGCGTTGATGTGATTTTCCTGGCTTTTCGAAGGCTTTCGATCGTCCAGATCATCGGAAACCACTCTTCAAACTCCAGCATTTCGGGATAGTGTTTTTGTCCACGTACCGACTGCGGACTGAAAATAGTGGAGTACACATACTTCCGGATGTTCCATGTAATGAATGCCAGCGAGACAAAATAATTCTAACAACCACCACACTCAGAGTAATTAAAGAATTACTTTTGTTCATGGCGTGTCCGAGCTACAGAATACTAGCAACGAAGATGCTTACGCTCATTAGCTGGAAGAATGGTGTTACATCCGTGAAGCTCTGTGTGCGGGCGACGTCATACTTCAGTCGACTACACGGTTATCTTTGTCGCCAAACTAATGAGGGAGTGGCTCGATGATACTTAAACTAACTGTGCAATCAAAGCAGATGGCTGTGAACTTACTGCGTAGCTGGCAGTTACTATGCCAATTACTACGCCTTCAGAAATGCGACTAAAAGCAACAATTAGAGAGCCGCTGCCACTCGCTGTTCCAGAAAAAGCGCCACCTTCTGCAAATCAAGATGAGCACAACAGCCATTCAGAAACCTGTGCCCTAAGACCCATAGCTATCGAAAAGTCTGTTGATGGACTACATACAGCAGGTGCAAGTGGGAACAAAAGCAGATCGCATTCATATCGAAATTTAGCAATTCACTCAAATGGCAATTAGGTGTCGGTCTCTCAACTATCGTCCCAAACCCACGTCACTCATGTGTTCATAGTCAACAGCTTTTGAAAACCGAGACGCTTTCTTGCATGTACACCAACGCTCAAGGCTTACTAAACTTTCCGAAATGCGGCTAGGTCAAGGATCAAAGGTCTGCGACCTCATCGCTATAACCGAGACATAGTAACGCCCTGACGTAAGGGACTTGGAGATCGCACTGCCAAGCATGGCCTTTGTTCGGCACGACAGACACAGCAAAGGTGAAGGGGTGACTCTGTAGTTTCGTAGAAATCAAGCATGTGCGCTCATAGAGGGTCCGGTCAGCACAGTACGGAGTTAATTTTGGTGCCGGCTCCGTTTAAAAGTCGACGACACTTGCTTACTGGCGGTCATTTACCGCCCTCCTTCCTCCACTCCCCAGATCTACTTTCATCTGGCATCTGAAATAAGGTGGGTGATAAACACAACTTACCGTCACATTCTCTTTACTCGCGATTTCATCATCCACGCTCTTGAGTCCCAGCCATCTTCTGTGAACAGTTTTAGGCGGATGCACAAGAGTTTGTCGCTTGCTACTCGCTGTGTGGCCACATCAACACCTCCACCAGATTCATCGAAAACATTAACCCCCAATACTAGATCGGATATGCACCGACGAATAATTAGTGGTCGATAGGGTGATCGTCGTGGTCCCACTGAGTCGCAGCGATCATGTAGTCCTACTCTTCTAATAATTTACTATGTAAAAAATCACTTAGAAGTTGCCCAGGGAACAAAAACGATTATACTCTACGACCTAGTAGCTTGATTAGGTGAGATGGTGAACTGGACCTTTCTGGTAGACGAGGCACCAACTAGTGCATGGGAACATTTCATCAGCCAGTTTCATTCTAGCTGCCGAAGCGTCAGCGACTAAGACCTTCCGCCTGAGAAAATTGACCTCCTTTCTGCGAACCAGGATACCTAAGAGTATAGGCTGGCATATCTACAAACTCTTCACTAGCACCGAGCATTGGATGACTTACACGACCCAACGTAAGCACTGTACTCAGCCTGTTCACGAGGATAGCATGGCGTACCAGCAGAAGTTGACAATGCTATGACATCAAAGCACAAGCTTCAGTATCAACATGTCAACAGTTTATGTAAGGTTAAATGAGGAATTCCCCCTCTACACACAGCGGACGGACCTACACGCACACCGAAGTAGGCGGCGTATAACCTGCGCCTACAATATTCAGCAAAATTTTAGTGTGCTCACCGGCCACATAACCGTACGACCAGGTTGTTTCACCACCAAAATTTACGCAATATCCTTCACGGCAGAAACTATACTAAAATAGCTGTCGAGTATGTGCAACCACAACTCTCCTGGAGTTGCTAGTATACTCACAAAACCGCTAACAGCGGTGGGACAGAGTTTAGCTTAGATTTTTGCTTGATTCCTCCAAAGCTGTTAGAAAGGAAGGTACGTGCTCGAAATGTGATAACACGGAATAATTACCCTTATTCACAAGGGAGGTATTCGCTTCAATCCAGCCAACTACCCGCCCATAACCTTATTACAGGTTCTTTCAAAGGTCAACGAAGCTATTAACTTAGATGCGTTAACCGCCTATGTGGAAGAAGTTAACTACCTCGCACCGGAACAGTATGTCTTCCGACGAAATCTATTGTGCACTACAAATCTACCACTAGCGCGATCCATCTGGTCTAAAGTAGTAGACTCTGGCACAGGTGTTGTTGTAGTCTTCCTTGACTTCTCAAAGGCGTTCGACTGGTTAGAGCGTAACAAGTAACTTTTCAAACTCCACACGTTTGGTATTGGTGATCCACTCATAGGATGGATCAGAAGTTTTTATTTACACAGCCGGCTGGAAGTACGTGTGCGTGATTCGTTGTTAGATTTCATCCGGAATCAGTACTAGGACTGTGATTAGTTTTGACGTACATTAGCGATGTCACAGGCCTCATAAGATCGAATTGCCTGCTTTATTGCGATGACAGCAAGGTGTGGAATGCAATCAATAGACCAGATGCTATCACAGTACTTTAGGCTGAACTGGATAGGGTATAAGCGTGGTCACTCCAGAATCATCTTCCATTCAATGTGGATAAATGTCGAGTGTTACATCTACGACACAGGTTGATACATTCCTACAAACTCGGCAACCAGGAGCTTCCAAAATTTTCTGGCAAGAAGGAACTGGGAGCTTTTGTCCAGGTCAACCTTGGTTGTTCGAATCAGACTGAAATGACGTCAAGCTGGGGCATCCTGCAAGTACGCCTCTGAAGCGGGCATTCGGACCAAACGAATCTTCGATTTTTCCACAGCTTCTCTGCTTATGTATATGGCCACATGTGAAAAATGCAATACTTGTCTAGCAGCCATGGCTGAGGAGAGATCTTATCGCCTTGGAGATAACCCATTGCCGGGTAACCAAAAATGTCAAAGGCCTGTATACTTTACCGTATGAACGAAGGCTTCAAGTGCTCGGGGTCTTCAGCGGACAATATTGGCGATTGCACGGGGACCTCCTTGTAGCTTACCAGATTTTGAGAGATCCCTGCCACACATGCCGCAATTTGCTGTAGCTCAGTCACGACAGCAATTCGAGAGAAAACCATATCATGCTGGCACTGCAACACAGTCGTTGAGAATTGTGTCGGAATTGCTCTTCCGTACGCCTTTGCAGGACGTGGAATGCTTTACCGGAATCTATCATATGTGCTTCCACACTGCCAGAGTTCAAACGCAGAGTTGACGGTGCAGTTATTTCGCTGTACTATCTAACATGACCCATTACCCATGGATATACACAAGCATCTGTAAGAGATTTCACTGGCGGTCAAAACCCAGATTTCTTTTCCGTTTTTCACCTCCTGAATCTGTACCCCAGAAACTGACACGATTTTTACCAACATCCAATTTTCCGTTATTTCTCATGGATATACCTTGGATTCACCGTCTATACTTCAATGGGTACACTGGGTAAAAATGCTTTGCTAACGATTTTTCTATTTGAATTTTCACCATAATCATCCTACGGACCTGTTAAGCATTAGGTTTCTTACCCTATAAAACCATTGTTGCATTGTAGACCACAACGAAGCTTGGTTATATGTCATCAGAAGCAATGACAAGGACAGCTGCATAAAAGCTACGGCACATCGTGCTGTGCGCGTTTCAACCAGGTGAACGTTTGGGTCACTTGCAAACAGAAGAATGGGGTCAGCTGGTCTTACATACTAAGGGAGTGACAAACGCTACCGAGCCAGCCGCACAAATTGCGGTATGGCGGTGAGAGCGGTTGAGGTGAATGGTTTGCACCCTGAGTATCTCTCTGTCGAAACTGATATTCAACATAAGGATAAACATGGCTGGGATGTGGCAATGATGTTACACGAATGTGGTGAAACGGAGTGTATTATGCGATGACTTGATCAAAAGTGCATTAACGCGAGGACCGTAAGTAAGTTGCTAGGATCTGCAAAGGAATTATCTGGCTGCTCGAATTCGACTACTGTTGGGGGCCGTATGAACTAACCTCGCAGGCCTTAGTTGGCTCACTACCGCGTTTGACCCGTGTTCAGTTGTTAATTTTCCCCAGCATTCTACTGGTTAACTAAATGAGTTTTTGAAGCTGATGAAGTTCTGTGAGGTCTTAAATGCATTATTATGTTTGCTACCATCGAACCCAATCGTTGGAATACATTTCTACCTTTAGACGTCCATCATTCATCCGTATGTGCGACCTTTAATTGTTCTACCTATGATGGATTACGTAATGGATGCAACGTGATAGGCTACAGGACAGGTATTTTTACTTCACGAAAGGTTTTGTTAGTTTGTATTATGTTTCGTCATGTCAATGACTTTGGTAACTTGTAAGTCAAGAGTCATGCTTACGGCTTTTGTATTCACGACGGATTTAATAGCCACGATCGCTTCTCTTTGCAACTGCTCGTTGGTGCGTTTTTCCATACTGGTAGTAAACTTGTGAGTCTGATTTGAGGATGTCTTAACCATATCACTTCGTTCATGTGAACTGCTACACGCTGACCAATGACCACACAATGTCTCCACTGTGCGCGACAAGTTCGGTTGATTATATTCAGCCATGTCTACAAGCCACGCTGTGGCACTTCATGACCACTTATCTTTCATTACTAGACTGGATCTCGCGCGAAATGTTTATTGATCCGCCATAATCACCAATCAATCACGAATGCAAGTGAATGCACCACGCCATGTCTGGCGTAACATATAATGCACAAATGGTACCTAACAAATTAACTAGGCAATTATGTCCTAACTCACATGGCACGCAGCCGGAAGTTGCAATTGACTATTGTCTCTCTTCTGCCTTTGTTGTTGATTTTTATGTACGTACTACATCAGAGATCACCCCAATGGATTCAAAGCTCACCGGTGAGTTCTACAACAAAATCTACAAAAATTATGTTTACTTATTCCCGAGAGGGTACAACACAACCTGGTAAAAGCGCTTTGTGAACCGTTGGGATGCTTAGGCTAATTTGTTTCTGTACACAACCTCGTGGCAGTGAAGCGGATTTAATGTGAAGGTCGAAAAATGTTATGCGAAAAACTCAGGACTCACCATAGGTCAGTTAGCAATACTCTCTGAAAATAGCTACATCTATGAACATAAGAAATACTGTAATATCTAATGTACCCAGACTAAAACACAAAGCCGATCTAATTTTACAGACTATGTTAGCGATATGCGTGCATTATACTACCTGAAACTGTGCGTCTTTAACCACGGACATACGTCTTTCATGGTCATAAGGAAAATCAAACCTTGACTGCAGCTATGTGCGTGCTTTTTGCTATTTAACCCAATGAGTTTGTGCTTTTGCAACGCAAAGTAAAATCTATCTCCCGGCTCTAAACTTAGACGTCTGGAGTATGAATGTAGTTATATGTAAGCGCAATTGTGTGCGGACTGTGTTTCCCTTAATGTAGTGTAAGGGATCAGAGGCTTGCTTTCTACAAACCGGTCAATCGGGTATTCCGCCCTTTAATTCTATGCTTTACTCATTTGACCCATTGAAACCATGTCTTGCATAACACTAGCATATTAAATGTGCCAACCATACAAACATGACGGATAATGTCCTTTTCCTCAAAAAAACAGTCGACGAATGTGACCTTTATCTACCTGCGATGCTTCCATAAAATTGGAACGCATCAGACACACCAAACCCATTATTGTGTCCTTATGTGGGTAGACATCAAATCACACCACAAACTATCACTGATAGATGCCTACTTGTGACGATCTTGTAAATTGGACACCATGGGACCGTTCAGTGAACTATTTAAAGTGAGATTTTTAACTGAATGGAACTAAAAGGTATATTTCTAGTTATGGGGAACCTGTGCCCACAACGGGATTAAGCTTCTCTACAATCCAGTCGCCTCGATTATCTTCCCAGTTTACCAAAAATGATGTGCCAATCATCCACTCGATCTACCGGTCTAACGAGGCTTTTGTTTCAGAAGAGAAACGTAGCACATAAAGTATACCAACCGAGTGTTTTCAAAACTTTCTGAACTCATAAGTTCTCAATCGGTTCCAAGCAGGTTTCATGATGTTGAAATCTCTCCTCCGTGAAAATTGCATAAGACTATAGCCTAATTATGTATGGGTGTTGGCAGTAATATTGTCAATTAGTCCTCAATCCGTTAATTTTGTTTCAACGCATAAATTACATACTACCTATCATGCTCGCCCTTAACAACGGTTACACAGTGGCATCTTCCGTAATCATAGAGTGTGTAAAGCGAATGCAAACATCAGTAATGTTTCTTAATATGACCAAATGTAGGCGCGTTGCACCGCAGGAGCAAAGATTAGTTCCTAGAACGCATGATTAACTTTGACACAAATGCAGATTAATATCCAAATTAGATTAATCCCACATCAAGCTGACCTTCAGCTACCCCTGTATTTGTTACAGCGATTACAATAATAAACAGTGGGTAAATGTTTTTTAACTGACGATGTATAGAATAGTAGCCTAACTAAAGACAAACTGCTGTCAGTTGGCATAAGCTGTCTAACATTTTAAGCGCACCAGCGGAGAGACTAGGCCGTATCTCATCACATATGGCAGCCAAAGACAACTTCATATATAAAAGTTTACCAACCAAATAAAGTCCCTAAATGAGTTCTATCGTAAAAGCAGTGTTTCCTAAAAATATTGGATGTGGTGCCCTTTTTCCGATGCATGCTAGTATGCTCTAACAAAGGTACAGGCAAAAACCTTATGCAGTACTGTTTTAATTGCTGTAGATAGAGCCGAACTGATAGCGAGGTATTGGGGTGCAGGGATAAGTGTACCCGTGGTGGTTTGAAAACGCGTGCCACCCACCGTACCTAAGCTGCTTGCAAAATGTGTGAAAAATAGCGTGTAGCAATTAATTGCCATTAATGGCTACGAACCTTAGCCCCAGATGGATTGAAATGCGGTATCGTATGAATAATACGCTCTGTTTCTCAAACAAAAAACATTTGAGCCACTTAAGGATATTAAGTAGCTGTCAAGGGATTGCGATATGCAGCTACTTCGAGAAGGTTATTGAGATTAGCCCGTTTATTATGGCAACTAACGAGACTTCTATTCAACGATCACTGTGTAAAATTATGAAGAATTTGATAACTGTATCTTGCCACAATAAGTTTTGGGCACGTACGCAATGTTGGTTAACATGTATATAAATTTTGTCTGTGTGTTTTTCCGTTGAATCATCGCTTCTGTTAACCGACCAAGTCAAACTCTTAACCTCCAATGTTCACATGCTGCTTGGTATGAATTTTTCCTGTTCCAACGTTTGTTTTAACGCATAATGTATAGTAGAGCACAGTAACCTGATGCAACTTATTCTGTTATACGATGACATTTTGTGTGGTATTAAATATAGAACTGATAGATTTATTCCACGGCTATTAGGATCAAGTTCCAGACACAAAATACATTAAAATTACATCCCCGGAGTAACACCCATACATGGGACTTTAATTGCCCTGATCAACCCTACTCACCTTTAAAATACTTATTTCTTCGGCCAGACCAATCTGGCTCTGCAGCTGGTGCGAAGTCCGTTGACCGTTTGTGGTGTGCTTTCAAACTACTAAAGTTGATTTTTGTGTCTAAAAAAGATCCTAGCAGGCTCGCTCGTAACCAGCTGAAAGTGTTACCGTACTGTATGAATGGGTAGGTTGCGGGGCAAACGCAGTGTATTCGCGCACCTTACAGTTTTCCAAGGTGGTTATTTCACCACGATTAAGTCTGTCCAGCTAAACAGCAGAGAGTAACGTTGGAGTAGGTATAGCCAGTTGGCTATCTGTTACTACGGACGTGAATCTTACTTTATCCTCGGATACACGTTTAGTAAAAGCGCTAAGCATTTTTCAAGAGCTGCTAGCACAGAAAGATCACATATATGTTTTGGGAGCAACTCTGCATAAGAACAGGCGCATTACCAACGTGCCAACGACGATGCATGAATGGTTGCTGACATTGAACCAAAGGAAGCTTTTTGGTGTGCTCTAGCTCAATGTCAGTAAAGTTTTCAGCGATGTAAACAATAAGCTCATTCTCTACAAGCTGGCGATTCCCTGCGCCACTGAATCTAGGTTTTTCTTTCGACGTTAATGTTGGGTACAGATTGACAGTAACCTAACCCATTGCTATACCTATAATAGTGGTGCACCCCAAATTACATGGTAGGATCTACCCTGTTCCTATCCAAATCAACGACGTGCCTCAGCCATTTCAGTGACGTAAGTGCCATTCGCGGCTAGACTGAAGATATGGTAAGCCGTCCGTGTTCCGACGATTAACCTACTTCAGCAAGGCCTGTACCATATCTTCATTTGACATGCGATGTCACCGCTCTATATGGTGCTTCAAAATTTATTTCCATTTTCTACATAACTTTTCGTCGCACATCGCTGGATCTGCACTTGTTCGTCTCAGTTTGATCAGCTCCATCCGCTGAAAGCATTTCGCTGGTTTATTTCACACAGCTTGTTTCTATCAAAGCTATAAATTTGGGCAAAATTTCGACCTTATTTAATCGTAAAGTTTTGCGCGGTTTCGATTATATATCAAGAATTTGTGGCTCTTCAGATGGTGGAGTCTACGAGCGTTCGGTCAGGCTTTCAGTCTTCTCCTTCCTAATCCGTGCGTTATCCCTACAGAAGAAACTGCATTCCGATTGTCAAACCCTCTCACGGAAGCAACGGTTAACTTGCTCCGCACCTGATCTCAGCCAGTGTGATCAACCATCCTGCTACTCACGTTACATGTTTACACCAGACGTTCTACCCGTGGTCGAATGACGTACGGACACAACAAGCAGAGTACGATGAGCCCGTCACCCAAGCTATACAAGACGAGGGACAACCGAATGCCAGTCGGCGGCGAGAAGATATTTGCTCCCAAACAATCAACGGCCATTCGCCATCATGATCACAACACCGATAACCCAGAACGAAGTATGCTTTAGTAACCAAACCCGTACTAAATTAGTAAAAGTAGGTTTGGCTTCTTCCTATTGCGTTAGCCGTTACCATACAAAGTGCGTCAGAGTCCTCAAACCAAACCAAAGTACACCAGGCTTATTTATTCCTGTCTTAAGTGTACGACGGTTTCATTTGTAAAATGTATACTAGCATTAGCACAGAAGTACGACAGTCTATTCGCTGAAGTTAAACACAGCTTAAATGGGAAAATTGTTTCGTTCGTGGTGACAGTGACACAGCTTACACCTAATCCGTCTTCCTCAGTTTCTACATCGAAACCAAGAAAAAAGCAATGCATGCCTACAGCCTGGTAGTACCAGAAACCTTGGAAACTACAAACCAACGATTCGTCGCGAGCAATCGAAGTATGCCTAGTTCCAACGCAAACATTCACTTGTTTAGCGTAAGAACCGCTGTAACATCGGTTACACATACCACTCCGACTGACATACAAAATCCGAAACTCACTAAAGACCGATCCACTTACGGAATCATTGCTGCTCGATCTAATCAAACCGACTTCAGTGGCCCTGGACCCGTACACTAACAACATGAGTCATTGATCAGTTGCAATCTGCAGAGACGTTAACGAAGCTCATGGTATCCGTGCCTCAAACATCATCGGAGACTAGGCGGTACTACCACGCCTTGGCACCAACGTTCCTGAGACCAGGGCAAAATCCGTACTGCGTTAACAGCAGGGTGATTCAAAGGATTAAAATAATCCTTATCATTGCATTGTAGGTCAGGCCAGGTCGACTAATTTAATGCGCTTCGCTAAACGTCCAACCTAGATGCACTACGGAGAGTCCCGGCTAATGTGAGTAAAAATTGGATCTGCGGATGTTGTCGAGACGAGGTCATTGTCGGGTTACCACCAGTGGACGGAAAAGAGTGTGATATCCATATTTCTGGATGTTCCTTTGAGCGAACGGCAGTGGGTCGAAGAAAGTTAATGACTACTGCACGGAGAGTATTATAAGAATAATGTTCCTTCATGGTGTGCTCGAGCTACCTGTATCTAACGACGAAGAAGCCCACGCGCAGGACATGGATGAATGACGGTATATCCGTGATGTCCTGTGCTGTTGGCATTATATTTCAGTTAATTACACGATTACCCGTTTCACAAAACTACAAAAGCAATGGCGCAACGATAGTGATAGTAATGGCATAATCACAACAGAAGGCGCTGAAATTAATGCTTAGCTGACAGTTACTAAGCAACACAGTTCCTTCGGAACTGTGACTGAAGACAGGTTAGAGCACCGCAGACGCTCGATGTCCATGCGGAAACGATTTCACTCGCGCTTAAATATAACCACAACACTGACGTAGTAAACTGTGTAACAAGACTAACAGCTATTGGGAAAGTTCAAGTTGAACTACCATTCGCAAGTGCAGGTGAGATTTGTTAAGTCACCCAAAAAACATTAAGTGCCGGCCACTCATCGGTCGGCAAAAATCTGCCTCATTTATATGTTCCTCATGAAGAGCTTTTGATATCCCGGAGGCATACATGTGTGTACGCGAATACCAAAGAATAACATATTAAACATCCCAAACTGCAGTTGCGATAAAGATCAAAGTCCAGTGACCTCATTGCTGTAACGGAAACACAGTTACGTCCCGACAAAAGCGACAATGAGATCGCACTGCCAAATATATTCGCTGTTTGTTGCCCCTGGCCTGGTAATAAAGAGAGGATGGAATTTTACTTCCGCAGTGTTCTTCAATGTCAGCTTATAGTGTATCCGGTCTGATAAGTAAGGGAACCCCTTTGGTACCATCTAGGTCTAAAAGGTGGCAACGCCTGCTTGGTGGCGGACATTTACCTCCCTCTCTCCTCTACCCCCGAGGTGGACTTTCATCTGGTATTAACACTAAGGCGGATGATAACCAAGCAGTACAGTCGCATTCTTATTACGGACGATTTCAACTTCCATGCACTGTAATCTTATGCCGCTCCAGGAGTACGATTCAAAGCGGATTTACAAGAGGTTGTCTCCAGTTTTCCGCTGTATGGTCACATAAACACACCCATTAGATTCACAGACATAGATAAGCCGTCTATACAGGACCGGATAAATACTAAATAAGAACTAATGATTGGAATGGTGACAATTGACGTCCCCTCGGGCCGCAGAGTTCAGATAGTCCTTCTCTTCAAATATATCTGTTACGCAGAATATCACTTTGGAATTGCCGACGCAAATAGAAAGTCTACACAATAAGATATATCAACTCGATTAAGCGAAACAACTAATTGAACCTAACCGGCAGACGAGTCACCGGTTCGCGCATGGGAAGATTTCATCAACCAGTTTGATACGGGTTGCCAACGCTCCAGCGGCTAAGACAGTTCACCGCGAAAGGTGGACTAGGTTTTGCAGAGCAAAACACGAAAGTCTATTGCCATGCGAAACTCAGCCTGGTATATCGATAAGCTGTCTCCAAGCACCGAGACATGAATGGCCTATGCGACTCAGCATGATCAATGTGTTAAGCTTCTTTGCGAGGATAGAATGACAAACCAGCGAAAGTTGGCTACGTGTATTGCCTCAAGCCACGAGCTTCTGTACCAACATTTAAACAGTCCGCAAAGTGAAACGGGGAATTCCTCCACTTAAAACAGCTGAGGGACTCACACAGACACCGAAGGGTAAGACGAATACCCTGCGCTTGCCCGAAGTTGCTAGCGGCGATAAAAGGAAGAGTGTCTGTGCTTTTGGCTCGATGCTCGCAAAACTGTTTAGAAGAAAGGTACCTGCTCGACATGGAAACACTGGATGATTACTCCTATTCATGAGAAAGGTACTCGTTCCAATCTAGCCAACTACCAACTAATACTCTTACTACCGTTTCTTTCAAAGGTCATGGAAGCTATTATTTCTAATGTGCTAACTGCCTGCTGAGAAGAAGTTAACTAACTTGCGCCGAAGCTGCATAAAACCTGAGAAAGTGAATCGTGCACTACAACTCTACTACCAGCACCATCCAGTTAAACCGAAGCAGCAAATATTGGCGTATGAGTTGATGTATTATTTCTGGGATTCTCTGAAGCCTTCGATCGGTTAGACCATGACATTCTGCTCTCCATACTCCAGCCCTTGGTATTGGTGATCCTCTCCTAGAATGGATCGAAAGCTTTCTCCTACACCGAGGTTTGGATGTATGAGTGCGTGTATGTGGAGTACCACAGATATAAGTACTAGAACCAAGGTTATTTCGAACGTACATCACCGATTTCACAGGTTTCATAAACTCGGACTGCCTGTTCTATGCCGATGACATCATAGTGTGGAAGGAGATCTATACCCCAGATGATATTGCAGTACTGCAAGTCGGCGTGCAGAGGGTTTATGCGTGCTCCATCTTGAAGCTAATTCAATTTAATTTGGAGAGACTTAAATTGCCGCACTTACAGAACCAGCTGGCGTGTTCACACAAACTCGGCAACCAGGAGCTTTAAAGGTCTTCTGGAGAAAGGGATCGAGATGTTTTGATCCCGGCTGACCTTGCATGTTTGAAGCGTGCTGAAACGGCATTAAGCAAGGGCACGCAGCAAGTGAGCTTCCTGAAGCGTGCAATCTGCCGATTCGACCCATCAGTTTTTCAACAGGTTTTCAGCTCAAAGGTACGTTCACATGTGGAAGCGGCAATCCGGGTCCGGCTGTCATAGCTGAGGAGAGATCTCACCGCTTGGGAGATATCGAAATGCATGGCAACTGAAAATGTCAAAGGTTTGTATAAGTTGTCGCATGATCGAAGGCTTTAAGTGTTAGAGATCTTCATCTGACATTATCGGCGATTACGCTGGAACCTTATTTTGACTTACTAGCTTTTAAGAAGCCTAACCACATAGGCCACCTGTTGATAGAGACCAAACACAACAACAAAGTGAGAAGCCACCATCTCAAGCTAGTACGGCAGTACGGTCATTCGGGTTGCTGTCTCAGTTCCTTTTCTGTACGCGTTTGCAATACGTAGAATGAGCTATCGGAATCTGTCAACTGTGCTTCCACATTGACAGAATTGAAGCCCCAAGTTGACAGTGCACTCATTTCGCTGCACCATCTTTCATTACCCACGGATAAACATAAGATGTTTTGCAAAATGGTTGTTTTATTTACTCCTCCAAGGAGTTTCGACCACGAGTTTGCTCATAACTACCTAGTACTTGTTTTGTTAGGGACAAGCATACTGTGCGTTATTGCTTAAACCATCTCTTGCTGCACGTAGCCTAACCTTGCCGCAGATTTCTACTTCAATAACCTTGTAAAAGATATTCCTAGTGGGTTCCACAGGCAATAAGTTCGACCGCACTTTCAGAAGATCCGCGATTAAATCAACATACTGACGGGCAACCAAAGCGGAAACAAGCATCTCCAGAAATTTCCCAGCTTTATTCATATATCATAAATTTATAACACCTTTTAATTTCTATAATGTTTGTGGTATAAGGGGTATGAGGAAAAGGTGCGGAATCTGGTATCCAATACTTACAGATACCAGATGACAAACATTGCACGATCGCGGGAAATCATCGTTTGATTCCTTCCTCGTTCGCAGCTCCCCATCTTCCAGTATATCAATCAACCGGGTCCGGAAATCAACGCCATCCACATAGTGCAAACACTTCGCGGTGACTCAGCTTCCCTCAGAGCAATAACCATGCTTAAAAGTGCTCTGTATTATCTGGGTCGCTGTCGAACAGACCGTTTAGAATGCTGCGGTAATATGACTTCAAGCACTGGTTGTCAAGTAAATATCATCAATGGAAAACAGGAAGTGATCCCTATTCATATCCACCTTATTCGAGACAAGAGTGCCAGTGTTTTGGTGGATAGGCTCTTTAGAAGCCTGAGGATGAGAGGTTTTGGTTATTCATTACACGACTTGGACAAATACTTGGTAAGCATTCAGCTGTTTTGCAAATGATTGTTATTCACTAATCGCGACTTCCATTCTGAAATTGTGAATCGATTAATTTCACTCGCATGTGCGCACTATTTTGTCCCGTCAGACCGATACAATCGCAAATGTCTGGATACTCCAGATATAACGTGTGTATGGCTAACTACCTTCATTTCATTATGTTCCAAATCACAGGGCACATGCAGGGTAAAGTGAACCGGTTTATCATAAAAAACCTATATCTGTCTGGACTGGTGATTTAAGAAGCGCGTATGGGAAGTTTAGGCGGGAGAGCCTATGGTGCGCTGAGGCTGGTGGTGACTAGATTCTGACAGATGGTCTACCCGTTGCTGCTACTGTCGCGCCATAGTCTCATGTCCTGGGCGCCTCCACGTGGCGACCGCTGGGTGGGAGTTTGGGTTTCGCCCTTCTCCCTGCTAAGATCCAGGACACCAATCCGCATGAGTCGGCTAATTGAACATGTGCTAGATCAGCTGCTTTTCGGGTGTTCATTTAATCGATGGCTTTGGCTGAGGACCCGAGTCGTTCTCCTGTCAGGATTGGGCGCCCTGGCAGTATCCTAGTCCATCCTCTTCAGAGGTTAGGAAGTGGTCGATGGCCCTCTTCCCGTAAAACCTAGCCATGGGAGACAACAGGTTTACGGGATATAATCTCACAGCTCGATTGGCGTAGAGCACCAGGGCCACGCATTGTTTCTGACGGTGGGAGGACACCTCCGGGTGTTCAATGGTTTGCTACTGCCCGCCTCAAGCCAGGCAGATCCTGGTCAAATTGGTGCAAACCCACCAAAACCAACCTGCGTCTGGCCGTGGGCGCAGATGCGTATCCAACCACGGTCGCAAAACAAATACTAGTTCTTCCAGAACCTCAAAGGCTGCGTGTGACGGCCGTCAAGCAGATCCCTATCTGTCTCTGCAATCACATTCCCGAGCTGGATCTGCACTTCACTGCCTTGTGGGTCGGGCTTTTGAGCCAAAGGCTCCGGGTGGAGACCCTCAAGCAAACCTCCGAAGCACAACGACCACCTCGCGTGCGATTGCCCACCAATGCAATCGTATGCCTGCGCGTAAATCACTCAGCATCGGGTGCTGGAACGTGCGCACACTACTGGACCGGAACTCCAACGAGCGCCCGGAGCGACGCACTGCACTGGTCGCAATGGAGCTGGCGCGCTACAACATCGATATTGCGGCGCTCAGTGAAACCCGGCTCGCTGAGCAAGGTACGTAGCATGAAGCAGGTGCTGGCTACACATTCTGCTGGGTGGGCAACGTCGCCTCAGCTCCACGTGAACATGGGGTCGGGTTTGCAATATCCGATCCCCTCCATGGCCAGCTGGTGGGTGAACCAACAGGCATCAGCGCGCGAATGATGACCGTTCGTCTACAACTCGGAATATGTAATTTGGCTAGTTTTTTAAGCACTTACGGTCCGACCATGTGTTATCCTGATGACACGCGTGCTCAATTCTACACTGAGCTATCCTCCGTGATACGGTCTGTGCCGAGGAGCGACCGACTATTTCTGCTGGGTGATTTCAACGCGCGCGTTGGGCGTGATGCATCGGAGTGGACAGATGTTATCGGTGCGCATGGCATTGGTTCAGCGAATGCGAACGGTGACAGGCTGCTCTCACTATGTGCCACTCACGGCCTGACGATCACGAACACTCGGTTTGCACTGAGTGCGAGTGATATAGCAACTTGGACGCACCCACGGAGTGGTCACGCTCACCTGCTCGACTATGTCATCGTACGTCAGCGTGATATGCTTGAAGTGCGCATGACACGTGTACTGCGTGGAGCTGAGTGTGGCACTGATCACAAATTGGTGCGGACCAAACTGTACATATATTTTCGTAAATCAATGTATTGCATTCCCGCCTTGAATCGGCGTGAATTTAACGTTCTCTCCCTCGGTACTGTGGCGAAACGTACTGAGCTGGAGAAGGCGATGGCTGCACGCCTGTGTGGGGATGTGGACTGCATAGGCACAGTGGGCGACCTGTGGCAGCACATTCGCGACCAGGTGACAGCTGCTGTCGAGGAGACCATCGGGCGCGCAAACTGTAAGCGACCTGATTGGTTTGATGAGAACAATGCGATGATCGGTGCATTGGTGTCAGAAAAGAATGCGGCATTTGCTGAACATGTTGTAGACCCCAGTGACTTGGGGAAGAGGAGTCAGTTTAGCCAACTTTGAAGGCGACTGACCCGAGAGCTCCGTCGCATTAAAAATGCATGGTGGACGGAGAAGGCGAAGCAGATGGAATGCTACGCCGAACGCCGTCAACACAAGGAATTCGTTGACTTCTTGAAGGCGGTGTATGGACCGAGATTGGAGCCGCTGAGGACACTGATCGATGGTAGTTCAGGCGCTACCTGCACACAGACTGCAGACATAATGCAGATCTGGCGGAAACACTTTGACTGTCTCTTGAACAACCGTTCAGAGATCGACTGGCCTAGATTGAACGGCCTGAAGCAGCACGATGTGAAGGCGAATCTGACGGATACGCCAAGACTCGATGAGACGCAGAGGGCACTTGCTCAGCTGCGTAACGGCAAATGTGCAGGAGCCGACGGGATCCCGCCTGAAATATTAAAACACGGCGGACCCGCGTTTTTGACTGCGCTGCACCACTTGGTGCAACGCGTGTGGATTGAGGAGGAGGTGCCTGCTGAGCTGAAGGATGCCCTCGTGCTACCGCTGTACAAGGGCAAAGGTAGCAAGCAATGTTGCACGAATTATCGTGGTATCAACTTGCTGAGTTGTGTGGGCAAGGTGATTGCCCGAATCCTGCTCAACCGCCTCGTCAGTCAGGTTGTGGAACCTAACGTGGCGGAAGAGCAGTGTGGATTCCGTTCGGGTCGCAGCACTATAGATATGGTTGCAAGCGAAGTGCAGAGAACGACACCAGCCATTGTACTCGCTTTTTGTTGATTTCACCAAGGCATTTGATACGGTGAACCGCGAGGCATTGTGGCTGGTGTTGGGTAAGTTGGTTGCCAGCGTAAGTTTATAATTTTTATTGTATGTCTGCACAGTGGTATGCGAGCGAGGATGCAGTTGAGTGGAGAGACCTCGAATGACTTTGCAGTCAGCACTGGTGTGAAGCAAGACTGTATCTTAGCTCCTGCCTTGTTTAATATATATCTTCATGCAATGTTATCTTGTGCTTTTGATGCGGCTTGTGCTTATGGTCTTTGTGTGGAGCACCTTATTGATGGTGGGTTGCTGAACATCCGTCGTTTCGGTGTGAGAACTCTAGTTTGTGAGACAACTATCCGTATGTTGCTGTTTGTTGACGAGTGTGCGTTATTTTCACACAGCGCGGATGAATTGCAGCACATGACTAGTGCTGTGGCTTCGACAGCGGCTAAATTCGGACTCACCATAAACACAAGCAAAACTGTCTGTCTCTTTCAGCCTTCACCGGAGGTGAAATCTTCCATATTGCCGCGAATCAACATTGGTGCTGAAGTAATGGAAACCACCTCCAGTTTCAGCTACCTTGGGAGTGTGATGTCGACTGATCAGCAGCTACACGTTGAGTTGCGTAATCGCGTGTCGAAGGCGGCAGCGGCAGTATTCGGGAAGCTAGAGTACCGAGTGTGGAACAACCATCAGCATAGCATTGGCACGAAGCTGATGGTGTACAAATCCATGGTACTGTCCGTTCTTCTATACGGCAGTGAAACGTGGACGATGTACCGTCGGGATGTGCGATATCTCGAGCGGTTCCATCAGCAGTGTCTGCGACGAATTTTGCGCATCGGTTGGGGTGCCGGAGTTGCAGACACGGAAGTGTTGCGCCGAAGTGGGTTGTATGCAGTGGACGGCATACTTTTACTGAGACACCTGAGATGGCTCGGTCATGTGAGCCGTATGGATTCGACGCGGATACCGAAACAACTCTTATGCGGTCAGCTGAGTATTGGGAAGCGGCATGTGGGGAAACCAAATTTACGATAACAGGACATGATTAAAGTGCGCGTCACACGTTCCAATCTTGATTGCAGATCATGGGAATCGAAAGCGGTTGATCGTGGTGCATGGCGCGATCTAATCATGAAGACAGTTGCTGAAGAGCGGGAGAAAGACCTCATGCATGCAGAGAAGAAGCGGCAAGGACCGATGGATTGTACTCCATCGACATCGACTGCATGGTGCTGTGGCATATGCCATCGCGAGTGCCTGCGTCAGGCTGGCCTAATGAGCCATGAGCGAGGCCACTCGGGAATACTACCGAAGCGCCGACGGGTTCCGCAGTGAACGTAGGCAGCACCGGCGCAGCGTTTGTGGGTGCGCTGCATTCGATTTACTAACCGCGCGCTTGCATGCTAAGTCTCTTGATTTCAGGTGGTGGGTTTTCAATTTTGCCCTAATGCCTTTCTTTCCCATATAATTGCCTAGTTATACTCTCTTCCATACAGTTGCGCACGTCGCTTAAGCCACTTGTAGTTATTTCGATAAGATTTTCGTGTTTGTAGCATTTCCGTAAAGTAAACCTCCTGACCTCGTGAACGTACCTCGTATTCTTTTGTAAACAACTTATTTCATATTCTCACTAATTTAAGATTTATGTCAGCGTTTGCTTGCGTGCTAAGTCTGTTTATTTCAAGTGGTAGGTTTTCAATTTTTTTCCCAATGCTTTGCTTTCTCATATAAATGTTTACCTGTACTCTCTTCTATAAACTTGCACACATCTCTTAAGCCAATTCTAGTCCTTTCCGAAAACATTTTTATGTTCGTGTCATTTCCGTAAAGTTTGCCTTCTGACCTCGTGCACTTATCTCGCATTCTTCTGTAAACAATTTACTTCAGATACTCATCACTTTAAGATATATGTCACCCTTTCCTTACGCAGTAATCGAGTTTATTTTCTTTGTTATCTATCTCTCAAGTGATTGGCTGTTGCTTGATATCCCCGGTGAGGCTGCGCTTGATGTGCATGTTGACAAGGTGCCTACCCGTCTGTTACCCACTACCTCGTCCATACTGGCTCCAGGAGACAGTTGGTCGTTGCTGGAGGGGACAGGGTGCACGGTCCTTGTGGCCGTGTTAGGATCAAAGAGTGGTTCCATGCACTCAGTGTGGAGCGGACTACGGTCTAGCCACCGCCTTGTGTGCGATTGATTTCCCAAATACAGCGTGCTTGTGTTTGTCTGTAAAGGAGTGTAGGCCTGCTCCGTTGATGAAACGTGGCTCCCATCCACATGCCTCCCGGTCTTATTCCTTCGATTTTACACTGGATTTGGGGTGTGTGGTTGGAGCTGTGGGTGGTGCAGCACAAGCCATCCATGGTTCCTCTGTAGGCGCAGGCGTCCTGTGTCTGGCCACAGTGACAGGCAAATCCGAAACCGGATGCCGCCAACCATGGGAAGTTTAGGTTCACCTAGGTTCGGTGTAGTATATTCGCTTCATTCCGTCTACGTGTTGTACACCGATTTGTAATTTGGTGGGTAGTCTGCGTATTGCAAATATTAGAGCCTGTAATTTTTCCGAAACCGTATATTCGAGAGTGCATGTTGGATGGATGTGTAATGAAACCCGAGCCACAGCTAGTACAAAGTCTGTGCTGGTAACAGTAACAGCGAGAAATGTATCTTTTCCGTGCAATTGCGTGCTTCTTCGATATTCTCGCAACAAGTAGCTCAAAACGAAGAAGCAAACCTAGTGGCCACACTAGTAACCGTTTATTAGCCGAGCATCGGGTAAGTGCAGAGTAATTGTGCCGCTCAATTGGAGAGTAGTTGCAAAATCAGGATAGTCATCCGACAGTCTGTAGGCTGGATGGATATAAAGATTGGTTTATAAATGGTTTGGTGTGAAAACACATTTAACTGATATTTAGAACGTGAACTGCAGGTTATGGCACTAATTTTGCTTCGAATGGCAGTGGTCACTCGCATTTTGTTTTAATGAACAATTGCTGAAACATCGTATGTAATGGATGAATCCATGTTTTCGGTATTAATTTCTAACTGCTGGCTGTGGGATCAAAGCCTATGTGTTTATTAAGCGGTATGCAACTATATGCACACAGATCTTTCAATTTGGAAGGCGTTCATTCATTAGAAACGTCTGCTTCTACCAATTCTCACAGATCGCAACGGAGTGTTTTAATTTGTTTCCATACACTCAATTGTGTGGTCCATTTTAATGACAGTATTTTCGCAAAATAATGTAAAACAATGTAGCTTGCAAGAACTGGAACATTAAGCCTATATATAAAACGAGGTATGCTTTTCCCGTTCAGTAGATTACTTTGCATTGTCGCGCTACAGTCTGGTAGAGCGCTACCCAAAATCAGAAGATGTGGGCACTAATGCGAAACATCTACTATTCAGGTGACACTGTTACATGGAAAGTGACAGGATTTTCGCGTATTCATGTATACTGGCCGCGAGTCCAGCTTGGATCCGGCGTGGAGATGCGTACGACGACGAATAGCACCGAAGGCGCGGATGCAGCTTTGCGCGTCAGTATTCCAGTCATCCGGTTATCAAGTCAGGTCAATACAAGCTTTATGTACCCAAGTGGCTGAAAGGCTTTTCATTAGCTACTGCTGATGTTCTAAAACAGCATCATTAAAAATGCTAAATTGTACAACTGGATACATGGCTTTAGGAACACAAGTGTCTCACGGATATACGGTCTTGTCTCTGCATCCTGTTGACGGTACTGTGTAGAAGCCCAGTTTATCGATCCAGACCAGTATTCTTAAAGTTCTATCAAGCTTTCGGGTAATTTCGCGTAGCACGCGCAGTATCTTAGAGTCCATTTTCAAAAAATCGGCGTATGGCACCATTAGTGATCTAGTAACTGGGCTAACCGAAGCAAATTATAAAAAGTTATATTGAAAACTGATAAATCCGAGGCATATAAAGTAAGAAGAGTGTTCTAATGAGAAGACAACGGCCGCTTTATATGCTGCCGCCGTCATGCTTTGCGCGTTTTGATGTTATCTAAGCATATCCGTTTGTGCTTGGATGTGAGAGAAAGTACCTCCCCAATCATCCATGGTTGTCAAGTGCTTGGGCGCGTATTCTGTGTTGACCTCTCGTTTGCGTGATGCGCTAAAGGAATGCAGATCACGAGATGTGTTGAGTCGGCACAATGTCAATGATACAGAAATGCAAGTCACGTGAGGCATGCAATTGCGAAAAAGATGAGTGTTTCGCAATGTGGTAGACAGGTATAACACAAGCACTTCGGTATAAAAGTGGCATGCAGAGGAATTGATTCGATCGAACAAACGTTTGGGTCTTTGCTGAAGATGTAAAAGTCTTCCAACTCTAACGGTAACACAAAGATCTTGGAAGGAGAAATAACCAGCACAATACTCATGCAGCTCACAGGAGATTCTGTCTCACTGCAATTCAACGAGTCGAGTGCAACAGTATTTCATCCACATGCACTCTATAGAAACCCTAAATTTAAAACATGACGTTCAGTATTCGGAGTGTGACTAGCTATCTGACTGTACATGTAAAACATTGACCAGAATTTTTCTGAAAACCTAGTTGGTTTGTTAGTTACACATAAGACAAATTATTTTCAGGTCAGTGAGATCGGTGGGTGTTTTGTAGAACACATTCTACTCGATCGTTGAATTTTCCCAACTGCGGCTGTTAGGTCAACAGCAAGTCCATCGGATTCCCTTTACCCCATCAAGCTAATTGCTGGATTAATGACAGAAAATATCAAGGACATATTTTGGCGCGGTAAGAGTTGATAATAGTCCGAATACACTAAAATCAACGACTGCATTTGAACCTATTTGTAGTCATCTGTTAAAATTTGGAAGCACCCAAACAGGTGACCTTTCGGATGTTAAGCGCTTTTGCATTCCGGTAGCGTCCTTTTGAAGCTGTCATTCCACTGACTGAGTTATATCTCCAGGTGTGCATGTTCAACGTACACGATGTATTGTATATCATAAAGTAAGCTCATGGTTTTCAAGGTGGACGAATTATTGAACATCATATATATATATATCGTCACAACAAGTAATTCTCGATGAAACTATTTTTCAAAATATGTGACATTGCTTATCTAAGCTGACGTACAATCACGATCTAATTCTTTGTGGCTTTAATCGATTTTCGCCAGCCACTTGGTGCTCATATACATGTTTTGGCATTTTCATATAGCACTTGGTAAGTGGAATCCCAAACAAACACCGCGCTGGATCTACAGCACTATGCAAAATGTTTATGGAATCTATTCTTCCGACATCCGTGGAGAAGGTAAGCACTGCTTCTCATAATGAGCTGCACAGAGTCTGTCTGTCCTTAGGTATGAGATATACAAGCATCTGCTTTTACCACGCTTGATTGATAAAAACGTAGGGAGATGTCCCCAAACCGATCTCGTCGTAAGTTAATATTTAATAAAAATTTTGCCTCTCTGCATCTGCCTCATTAAGACCGTGTAACCATGCGGTGTTTAAGGTAGAAACGATAGTGCAATTTATAAGGAAAACATAGCTGAGCCTTTTTAAAGACTGTGTGAGTGAACCAAGTATGAATTGCCATAAATAACGATGCTGCTAGCTAGTTAATATAGTTTGGCTATTTTCTGTATCACTTGATTAGCATACCAAGATTTGCTTCTTCTATGCAGTTATAGATTGGGGGTTCTTAAAAGCAGCTTCCAAACTAGCTAGTCTATCTCCTACTTGGATACATATTAGACTCGCCCCCTGCCGTCATGTAAGTCACGTTATATCGCAATTAGCTTATAAATTATGACCGCTCGCAGCTGCTCACCAAGGCTAAGTGGCGGGGCAAGCCGATTGTAGTCAAGCCTGATCCATGAGTGTCCAGATCTTGATGGAGCCGATTGGTACACACTACTGACGAGTCTCGATAAGAAGAACCAGCTTTCCAGTTATTTTCTGGGCGTGTGGGGGAATATGTGACCTGAGTCATTAACAATTAACCACCTCATAAATCCCCTTACCTATGAACTTATGAATATTTTAACTAAGGTTTGCAATTCTGACGCTTCTTTTTCATCATTTCAGGTTATAGTAGTCGACTCTGACACTCTGTTTAATTACAATATCCACGACTTGTGGGATCATTTCGAAAGGTTCAACAAATTACAGGTAAACATTTTGATTATCGCATGTGCGAAAAATATACAATACATCGCATCCGCAGAAAGATTATTTTCGAGTAGTGCTTGTTTCGAACGAGTCAAATGAAGTATTTTCAGAAGTGCGTAATGTGAAGACATTTAGTATAATCGATTGGCGGCAGTCAGTGGTAACTATACTTCACAGCCACCACGATATTGCGAAAGACCGCCTTCTTGAGTTAGTGTTATTTTCGTCAATCTTGAGTCAAACAAATGCTCCTGGTATATAAGAGATGTTTAGAGATAGAAGAAACCCAACGAAAGTTTTCGAATTGTGGTGTGTCTGTTAGTCGTCCTTATAATTCATGCTTAGCAATTTGGATGTGGCACGTTATATATATATATATATATATATATATATATATATATATATATATATATATATATATATTTAGGGCTATGGTGCAGCGCGAGTTAACAGATCGGGTTGCGACTGCCCAGGCCCAGGAAGGTGGTGATATTTTGCTCCTTTGAAGGCGGGTACGCCAGACTGCTCATTCATCATACATACGTATGTAGAATTTTGAACTAATATACGGGTAAGCAACAAGTTAGTGTTGGTGGTCGGTGAGTGTAATCAGTTAAATCGAGTAAAATTCGGCTTATTAGGCTGGTTCCTGAATCTTATCGTTTTTACAAGCTATTGTTTGAATGACCTAACTTAGTAGGTTGTTTGATGTGGATTATATTGAGTGGTCGTTTTATTATGCACACGAGTTAATGGAGGCATAGGTTGCCTCCATTGCAAGGTATACTGCATGTCGATTGATAATAACTCATACTGACGGTTACCTTTCACTCTGCATTCAGTTCAATAAAGCCGCGTTTACTCTGTGAAGGTAAAATACCTGGACTGTGAACTTCCTTCTAAATTAATTAAAGTATAAACTTATCCTGTATGTCCACATCTTACAGACACCCAGTCATGGAGAAACAACTTATAATAGAGCACAGACTAAAGTGACTCAACAACTCGGTTCTTTATCCAATGTTTCAATCATTTCCGGTGACCTACATGTTTACGTTCAAAAGGAATGAAACGTTAGTCACTGTATTGAGCTATAACCATTAGAAAGCAGCATGCATTTAATAGAAAAATGGTTTATTGACACATGACATTTTTAACTATGAAGCAGCTTGTACAGGTATTAGCATCCAAGTTCAGCAGTACACTTTATATCGTTTTGATCAAAAAATTCACTTTCCTTTTTCTGGTATATCTATTACAGCTAATCGCCTTGGCTTGGGAACAGCAGAGCCGTGATCCTGATTGTAAGCACTTGATGACTGGACCGATCCCGGTAGGCAAACGTAGTATTTTACTATGAACATTATGAACATGTATGGAATGATCATTAGCGCCACCAAAAGCAATAAAACAAGGAGTTTAATTGATGCGTCACTATCGTACAAGTATTATGATATATAGGATAAAGCAGTTTGCATGAGAAGAAGCGAACTTGGCTTAAAACCTAAATGTACCAAATAACTATTCGTATGCAGCGAATCCATGTCTAGTTAACAACGAATGTTTGCAAACAGATGACTAAATTCTGGAGATCGGGTGGCATTGGGGAAGTAAGTTTTGGTCTGTTTGCACTAATGTGTACCGTAATCATGATTACCTCACAGATAACTCGGCATCAAACAGACCCTGAATAATTGGTCCAACTGGGAAGTACAACAGCAAACGTGTTCCTAGTGCCGGATACAATGAGTGTTTTGTAAAGCCTCAGAATGGGCATACAACAGGTCGCGGGACTTTAGCTTAATATGCAGAAAGAGTCAACAGTATTCATTTCCAACAAATATCGAGCAGCGTTATTGGTGGCAGGGCCTTCAAATTGGCCTTTACTAGTTGTTCTCTTTGAGTTAGTATTTGTTGCGCTATTTACTGCTGATTTACTTTTCATTGTGCCGTTCTGTAAATTTTGTTTAGCTGAACTGTTCTAAGGTCATAAATGACCTACTACATTGCTGAATTTACGAAACCGTTTCGAAAAGCCCCATGAAGCCCTCCTTATGCCGAATGCGGTTCACAGGCGATAAACGCCAGAAGACGAATATTCAAAAAACATTTCGGTAAAATGAGAAAATCTCGCGCGGATTGTCAAGTTAGCCTCAGACATTGTCCTGTAGATAGATAACAAATCCCGCCGATTCTTTCCAGCATTGTGCGCTCGCTCCTATGTTAAAGCGCCGATCTTACTGCCGATATGATAGGTAAGAAATTTGCACATTTGCTTTATCCTGTAGTTGTGGAGGAGGTTATCGAACTTAGTGACTGTCGTGTCATAAACACAGATAGACGTGAAAAGCCGCACAATCGTGGAGGCGTCATCAGTCACAGCAACGAACTCTGGTGTAAATCCGTGGCCTTGTTGTTTACATACTCAACGCCAAAGGTTAATTGCCATTTAGTTGAATGTAAACGAGTTTTTGTGTGGTTTTCATGATGTACTCATTGGAAATGTCTGTATAGCTCCTAACACCTTATCGTCTGAGTTGAAGAACTTTGCCGATTGTATTTCCGCAGCGTTGCTGCTCAAAATTGAGAGCTCCGTCTGTGTTGTTGTTGGTGATTTCGGCAACAGTAATAAAGCAATTATCAGATATCCCTGTCTAACACATAGTGAACTTCCAAACCAGACTGAAAGCACAGTCAGATTTTGTATTCACAAATAAAACTCCGTTATTTCTTACACCAAAAAGAGCTCTTCTCGGTAACTCAGAACACTACATTCTGAGGGCATGCTTGGTCATGAACTGCAAGGCCAAGTTTGCTTTTTTGACAAAGAAGCAGTTGAGAACCTTCAGACGAAGACACTGTTTGACAGAAAATGTTGCGAAACTCCAAGCGACGTTGGCTGCAACTGACTTTTCGATCTTCAGGAACCAAAATCTATATTTGGAGTGCGACCATTTGACTGAATGCATTTAGTACTTCCTCGATTTTTACTGCCCTGTTGAGACCATTTACGTACGGATGGATAGCTTTTATTCACCGTTATTGGAACCAAATTGGGAGAAAGAAAACACAAGTTCACAACTGCCAACTGGGTGCGCCAGTTAAAAGGTTCTCGATGGCAATGAAATCCAAAAACTTTAAATCGCCTACACATTGAGACAGTTCTGTTCTCTCGCGATTGTCGCAATCTCTGGAGATTGTTGAAACTCCTGTGTGGTCCAAGTTCCCATAAACGCATAGATAACGTGGATGTGCACAAGCTCAACGTTGAATTACTTGCTTCTTAACAGGGTATTAATTCCTTGCCCCACTTCAACGCTACACTTCACAAGTCAGGTAGTCACTTTTGACAGGTTTAATGTTAGCCATAAACTAAAGAAATTGAAGGTAAATGGGGCTACTGACCCCTATGCATTATCATCGCTTGTCCTAATGCACTGTGCAGACTATCTTGCGGAATCTCTGAGCGCAACTTTCAAGCGATGTCTTATTGAAGGAATAATTCCTGATATTTGGAGACTTGTTGGGATAATATCTGTTCCAGAGATGTATTCCCAAAGTTATCGTCTACCAGTAAGTACATCGGTGAGATTGAAGACCTTCGAGAAACTGCTTGCGGCTAAGATTGTCACACGCACCAATGCAAACGATATATATCAGCTCGCCTACAAGCATGAGCGTTCCACACTGGATGCAGTGTCCTATTTTGTGCATGCTGTAGCATCTGCACTGGTTGAAAATATACGAATCAGCTCGCCTCCTGTTTCTCGACTATACAAATGCTTTTGGTAGCGTTGACAGATCAATCCTGCTCAATCAGTTTTCTGCAAATGGGGTCCGAACAAATGTTTGCGGCATGATTAAAGAATATTGCACAAACCGCACTCAATTTACCCAGATTGATGGAGTGAAGTCTTCTGCATGGCTCTCTAGTCAAGGTGTTTTTCAGGGGGCCATCCACCCACCCACACTACTTTCCTTATGCATTAAAAAGCTCCACATAACATCTACCCTTACTGAACGCAAGTATGCTGACGATGTCATATTGGAATGCGTAACTCGAACCACTGTGGTAGCCATTTTATAAACTGGTCTAGATGAACTTGCGTTTTTGTCCTCACCCCGATAGCTGCTTATGAACGCTTCGAAATATCACAACTTAACATTCTCGTTTCTCATAGCTGACAAATTACAAGTGGTTTCGGACGCCCCTTCTCATTTTGGCATGAGTGATCAGTTCACACCCAGATCGTCAAGTGTTGAATTGTTATGAGTTTTTTTTATTCCGAAAGTTATCTTGGTCTATTCATGTTGCCGAAAGCTTTTCCAAGGTTAGACGGTAGTCATTTTATGTTCTTTGACTAAAGTACTTTCTGTTCCCAGTGATTTGGTTCTCAAAGTTGTGACTGCACGTATACTGTCATATATGCTCTACTGTTCCCTGTATTCTTCCCTGCGTTACACGAAAAAGACTACACATTGATTTTACGGTATACTGAACTTATTTCCAGATGCAGTGAATTGTCTACAGTTTAGCGTGGATTTTATTGCCAATAAGCACCAAGAGGTTTGTACCAACTTTTCTTCCAAAATTCAAAACGACTCCCTTTATTCACAACATTGTGACATATCAAAAACATTATCTATTTTCTCTACCCGCTCAAAATTTAGGATACTATTTTCACTTACTGCATCTTACCGTAATTCTGTGCTATGGTATATGTCCCGCTTGCTTTGTGACCCAACCAAAACCCTGCTCTTACTTGACTTGAGTTCAGTTATCTGAAACCGATTCGCACTACCAAGTCCGTTTTTGCGCTCCTATATTCCGGCGTCATTCAACATCTAGCGAACAGACCACGACTCTCCTTGGCGTGCAGTAACTGAGTATGTGTAGCAGGTGTCTGCGCCAACACTACCTAATCACTGTTAAGTATTGAACGAAAGTGATCAACTGAGCATCGCCATCTACTACTCGCCAGCACATTGTTGACAAGGTAGTGCTATTAGACATCGACAACATTTTACCCGCAACGTAACAATTGGGATTGACTGTGGGAGCAAGTAGAAATTGATACATATCTGTCACCTGTTAATATTTCAATTGCTCCACAAGTTCTTATGCTGCATTCAAAATGTCTGATTCACCGTATCAGAGACCAATGAGTAGAAGAATGGGTTGTCAGCGTACGATGGAATATTGGTGAAATGCAAATCCAGCAAAGTTATGAACTGCTACACAGCTTTGTCCTTCATTACATGGTATAGTAGATGGCCGAAAATATTTACTACTCTCCATTCGAAGCACTTGCGAGAGGAAACGGCTTCAGATGAGAAAATCACAATCTCGTACTGGTTTTTATTGTAGACTGCAAGGCGCTGGCAAGTGGAGTAGCCGCCTTAACATAGTGAGGTCACTGAGAGATAATATGCGGTAGCTAACTGTGAGAGCGACTCGCAGTTGCCTATAGCATAAGCTGTAGAGTTCTAGTTTCCCCCACCGGTCTTAATGCGACAAGCTGCGTAAACGTGGGAAGTCCCTAGTAACTACATTCTGGACCCGTTCATTTCCTGTGTCTCTTTTCGAATAATCGGACAATAGGCCTGTGCTACATACATAGTATTATTCTCTTGATGGGAGAGAAAATTCCAGGGTCGATCGTTTCAGGCCAACTACAGAAGCTCCGTTCGAGCGCCCAAAGCATGCCATGTAATTTGTTCCTGTTGTTCACGGACTTCAAATATCAGTGCGACGGAACACCTAGATCCTTTACGAAAAGTGTAGAATGTAGCGATTGGTCTTTGGCTTGTGAGTTTGGCCGTCACCGTCCTTCGCCAAGCTCATGAATGCCGACTTGGCTGCGTTGACCGTGAGATAAGATTATGCAGACCACCTGGAGAGGCGATTGAAGTCCTTGTGTAGTAGGCCACAGTCGTCCGGTTGGGGTGCTAAGCACTCTCCAAATCTTCATGACCTCGACGAAAACACACATTAAGTGTGAGAATAAACTGAGGTAGCTCATTGATGCGGATAAAGAACCGAGTGGGACCAAGCACCATGCTTTAAGGGTATCTGCAAGTAGTGTAGGGATACCAGCCTGTTAGAAAGCCGTCGACCTGTATCCTCCACTTTAGCCCAACAAGAAACTTCCAGGTACACTACTGCAGTTAGTCAATAACGCAGCACACTCTCAGTATGTGGAAGATGGTCTTAGTATTTACCTTGCCGAAACATTTACTGACGCCGATGTAGATCACGTCGAAAGATTTGATTTGGTTTGTTACCAGCAACCATTCATGCATTGTCACAAGCCAATACGTTCCGCATGGCGGGTCTAACATGGAACCGTGCTGTGTGGGCGTCAGGAGATTTCGCTTGGAGCAGCTGCATTAGACACTTTTCACCATCTTCTAGGAAATGGTCTCAAACAACTTGGCCTGTATATTATATTTTGCTTGGATCACGGCCCTTCAGAATCGCCTTTAATACCGAGCATTTTCAGTCCGTCATCAGCGAACCTACAAACAGCGACCTATTGAAAACATCAGTCCACAGCATGCGAGAATATGACCGAGGGGGATTTGAAAATCAGTGGGTGGAACCCGTCATGCCTAGTAGGCATGATGATGCCAACTTTGGAGAGTAGTTGTCCCACGTCGTCAGCACCATACTCCAGACTGTCGTGTTCGGTATAGCAGGGCATTTCAAATTCGATCTAAAATATCTGGTCATTTGCAAACATGGAAGTAAAGTGCATCGATAATGCGGATGTTCGCTCAGTGGCTGCAAGTTAGACCCCTCTATCACTGGCACATGACCTGTAGACTTCGAGTGCGGTTTCACTCAAGTAAAGATTCGCCTCGAGACGACTTTCAAAGGCGGTTGCAAGCTTTCCTCGAAATTTCTGTGCCGGCTCGTTTTCGTATTTGAGCAAACGTTCCACTTCTTTTATAAACTTCGTAGTCGTTTGAAAAGTGGGGGAATATGAATTTATCCGATGCTGAGCCCTTTCACGATAAGCTTCTTCGAGCCAATGTGGCTTACTATACCAACAATACCACTACATGTATTACAAACCGGGAACACGGCAATATCACTCCCCAAATTTTAAGTGTCTAACAGTGTTCCACAGATGAAGTTGGCAGCGGAGACCAACCCACTTGGCTTCCGACACAAGTAAGAACGTTCGTTTTCAAATAGATAAAATTTGAAGGCAGGTTAAAGAGAATGCGGCAAATGAAGTTTCTTACTAGCTATTTGCACTGAGAGGTTGCTTGGTGAATGGCACAGTAGGATCCGAATGTCGTGCGCTTGTTGTTTGTTAACATTAAGTCCGTACACAAGGGAGTTGAGGTTATAGTTTTGAGTTTCAACTGGCACACGTGTTGCGCTGCTCCAGTTTAATGTATTAAATTCAAGTACTTTGCTTCAATTTCACAATGTCCGGACATCAGTAAAACTTCAAGCTAGCGTGTCCGAGATACTATGGAAGCACCGATGGGTCGTAAATAGAGACGACTCATGTGCCTTCGGAGATGCTGCAACGACTCCAAACTGTGGCTCAGTGGAAGTCAATAAACTGCACCTACAAGCAGTTCTGCGAGTCTGGGGTGAATCGAACAACACAGCTGCTCGCACAAGTCCTCGTTTTGGTAGTTGCTCACAACGCTCCCACACAGAGAAAACCGCAGGTAGTACGTGATACGACGGCCGATAGTCACTATCGCAGCGCAAGCAAGAGTAGCCACTTTGCTTAATCTTCTGGTCGATCACCTCAGAATTCAGCATCGTCTCCGCTATTCCTACTACTGTTAGGCTCTCAGTGGCAAAGAAACGATTGAATTCATCTTGCTTGTTTATGAGATCACAAACGTTTTCACAGGCCACACACAGGCAGCAGCAGCAGCAGCAGCAGAAATCACTGGGTGTGCTTAACTTTTGAGTAACCTCTTTGTCCCGTTTTGTGGAATCGTGGAAAACAACCGAAGACTTAAGTGTTGTAACGCTGTCCTCCCTCTGCTCTCTACCACACCAACCCAGCCGAGGAAAATACAAAACATCGAAACTTGCTAGAACGAAGTAAATTAGGTAAGGAACATGGTACATTTTATGCTTCACAGTATATCATCTCCTGTTGTAGTTTCCTGAGCTGAGTCAAGCCACTTGCCCTAGACAGATTTCAAACCTGTTTACGGTCCGCACTGGCCAGCTGTTGTTGTGCCTTGTCACGTAACAACCCGTGTGATAATGGCGGTTTGATTTCATCAGCTTCCGACGTGAGTCAGTCAAGCTACCGTGGGTCTCGTAGGAACCCTTGTCATATAGACAGACGTCTTGAAATCGTGCCTCGTTCTGAGGCTGTGGCCTGTCAGTCTGCATCATCGTAGTCAATCGTTTCGCCTCCGTGACACTAGGGTGCGGAAACTTGTTTCCGATGACCATGTCTTTTCAGCTCATTGTTGACAAACCTGAACCGTTCCTGGCCCGTAGGATTAAGGTCTGAATGAGCGTAGATTTCTTAACCTTCTCAGAACAAAATAACCTATGGAATGGCTTCATTCACCAAGGTGATACTCATTGGTTGACTTTGTTGAGTACCTTTCATTTTAGCACTGATAATTTTCCTCAATTTAGCCTGTTATCACCCACGTCGAGGTGTGAATTAATGAAACTATGTAAGTATGCTAAGTCATGATCGTCGCGTATTTGGGGAGTTAGACCGTTGCTGTTCAGCGCGTTGAAGATCACAAGATTGAAATGCATCTGGTCGGGAAGAGGCTGGCGTACAGGCGATGGTCAGGTATCAAGCAGTTCTGCTAAATCGACGCTTTCGTTAATACAACAGATGCTGAAATCTTTTCCGACACCAGTGCACCAGAAAGCTCACCGTTTTGACCGAATTAATCATGCTGATTAGGGTTTCACAATGAAAAATGCTGCCTCAGCTGCATCGTCTACTTACTCATTCCTCGCTGCCAAAACACTGACTAAAGCACTAAGGTTCCTAGCGCCAAGATCTGTGCCTACAAGGGGACAATGGGCGGTTTGGGCTGTACAAGCCGCGGCTCTATCCACGCACGCCATACACAGCTTAAACCAGAAGGAATAAGACCGGGTGTATATGGATGAGAGCACATTTCACCAGCGGAGCTGACACAACATTTTTCAAAGCTCACAGCAGCAGCAGCGGCGGCAGCAGGAGCCGGAGCAGCCGCAGTAGTGATAGTATTAGTAGCAGCAGCAGCAGCAGCAGCAGCAGCAGCAGCAGCAGCAGCAGCAGCAGCAGCAGCAGCAGCAGCAGCAGCAGCAGCAGCAGCAGCAGCAGAAGTAGTAGTAGTAGTAGTAGTAGTAGTAGCAGTAGTAGATGTGGTAGTAGTAGTAGCATCAGCGGCAGCGGCAGCAGTAGTAGTAGTAGTAGTAGTAGTAGTGGTAACAGCAGCATCAGCAGCGGTAGCAGCATTCCTGTCAGTAGAGGTGAGTACTCATACGTACCGGACGTACACAAGGAGGTGGCGGGGCATTTGACAGATCCACACTGGATACAGAGAACCCCTTTTGATCCCATAACTGTTACCATTACTGTGCACCCCGTCCCCCACCTACAGAAACGAACAGCGGTCTACTGCAGCCAGTAATTGAGTTGGAGGTTGTTCGATATTTAGGCACCTTGTCAACATTCATCTCGGGGGTAGCCACACCGGAGATACGAATAAACAGCCAACACCTGAAATGCATGATACTCAAAACGCCGGTACACGTGTAGACCAACTTGCAGCGATGGTGTGGCAAAACTACCACATCCAGCGCATTATTGACTTGGGTTTGGAAACGGAATTGAATAGGATGCATTATACTAAGCGCTGCGTTGATATTAGTATCTACTCAACCGGTTCGTTACCTTTTAGATGGTCTACTAAGCAGGCTTCGCTCAGGTAATTGCGACCAAGTGTGATGCAGCACCATGCGCTCGATTTCGATGGAATATCCTACATCAGTGCCCGTCGCTCCTGTCGCCTGAGTTTTTCCCCCATGCAACAGTGCTTTCCCATACACCTGGATAACCGCTCTCTTGAAAGCTCTCGCCATCGGCGCCGATACGCTGACATCGCTACCCAAAACCTGAACTCAACAGTAGTTCTCCACAAACTCACCTTGATCATGGCGCGGTAATATAACTTAGGTTTCCCCACCTGCCGCGTCCCTGCACGCAGTTAGCCATTACTCAGATGCTTGCGCATCCGGGTTGAATCCATGCGGCAGACATACCCGAGAAACCTCAAGTGCTTCTGTAGAAGTATACAGTTCACTGCTTACATGTCACTGTGGCGGAGCATCTCATTGTCAGCAACCTGGTCAGCCCAGCGGATGCCTTATCACACAGTTGTGTAGTGTTTAGCAATAAGATGATAGTCTAAAAGTCTCTCAAATGTCGCTATGTCTGACGTGTTCACATTTGTTAGAGGTGCATTCCAATGATAACAGATTCTAAGAGAGTAAAAATGTTCCCTACAATCCAAACGGGAGTGTTGCTTCATTAATTTCAGTTGATGGCCTCGACATTGTTTTAAGGGGCTAGGGTGAGCAGTGATGTACATGGGTGTCGGCTTTCAGTTAGTATCTGTAAACGAGGATGAGATCCCCAAGAAGCCGTCGGTATTCGCAAGAGAAGACACCAAGCAAACGAAGGCGCAGTTCGTAACTGAGGGCGGACAGTCCACATGTTTCCTTAGTAGCCTTTCTTTGGGGTTGCTCCTAGAGACATATACCTCAGTCCAACCATGGGCGCTGGTTTGGACCTCATATTCAAAATGGGGACGAAGAGATGTTTATCAACATTGGTACTAGTCGTCACACAAAGGTGCCGAGAGCTTGTCTTAAAGGTCTCAGCTGCTTTCGAGCATTGAAGCGAATTGCCAAGACTTTCTTGGACGATGACAACTACGTCTCGTTCAGTAGTCACCTGTTGCAAATGGTGCTGTCTCAAAAGATATGTGTTGCCGAGACTGATACGCACCGCCTGCAAGTGGGACTGAACAGGGCACATTGAAAGCTGGTTCTTACTGCCCATTACTTAAACCATTTCAAATCGTTCTAGAGAGAATCACCGACGGATGCTGAGCGAATGGCTCTCCATATTTCAGCATCATGTGTTAATATCTACATCGAGAATAAAATGTTTACCGTGAGATCATTTATGTGAAATGAAAACAGTAGCGGGCAGAATACGGCTACTGAATACGCACACGCCTTCGGAGCGAGTGTTGGCTATTCTTAGTCTGTTGGTTCTGTCTTATAGGTATTCTTCCAACCAAGTGAGCAGGGAACCACTGATGACCTATGCAGCAAGGTTTTGGAGGAGAGCGAAGTGATTTACTCTGTTGAATGCCTTCGAAAAACCTAAGTAAACCACATCGATGGGGATTCCTTCAACAGCTGCTCTGATCCATGAATCCTGAGCAAGGAGCAGATTCGTGAGGCAATTTCAGCTCCGCCTAAAACCGTGCTGAACATTGGAAGTGGTTTGCAGCCTTTCAGAATATCGCGTCAGTTCATCTGCGATTAACGATTCCTTCATTTTTGATAAAACAGGTAGGTGTGAAATAGATCAGTAGTTGACAGCATCCGATCTTTTACCTCCTTTGTATATCGGAGTGAAGAACTCCATTTCCACTCAGAAGAGAGTGTATGTGAGTCAAAAAACCCCAGAAAAGTGCTGCAAGATGTGCTGCTATGATGGGGGTTGAAGCCGTAACTACTTTTAGGCAGATCTTGTCGATTCCGAAGCCTTGCTTTTCCGGAGAGCTTGTAATTTGTTGACCATAGCCTCTGGAGTAAAGATGACACTGGTTAAGCTGACTGCTTTTGTGGAGAGTTGATGGAGAATACGTTCCATGGTATTTGTAGCCACCGAGCCAAACCGTAGGAGGAGAGCGTTCGCGGTATTCACAGTAGTAGCCGTTAAGTCAATGGCCGTCTTCTCTGGTGGTATTCCAGGTTTAACCTTCTTTTTATCGTGCACATACTTGTATAGCACTTTGTTGTTACTCGCAAGCTCAAATACCGTGATCTCCTGTCATTCGTAGTTGTCTGCACTAACAATTGACGGGATGCAGTTGCTGATTGTGTTGTAATGCTGTAATGATGTATCACATGGGTTTAGCGGATGTTGCTTCCAAAACTCATCTCATCTGTTGATCCATTCACGTGTTCTGCTACGAATCCGACTGTGGGTCCGGTGTGCCACTCGTAATGGTACAACTATTGAGATGGCGAGTATGATCCAGTTAACTTCACCTTTCAATTCATTCCATGCATCGTCAACCGAACTGTGAGTCTGTAGACGCAAGTCAAGGGTTGTCGTGAGATTGTGAAGCTTGGAATAGTCGGTAATACCTCTTTGGGTTTCGCGTTCTTTATCACTATCCTGGCATTGCGCACATAACCAAACGTTAAAACTGAATGAACACTACTGCCTAGAAGAGGTTGACTGACTCAATCATTAGCTTTTCCTTTGTCAGGATTAGGTCCAGTAATGGTGGCTTATTGGAACCGCGGTGTCTACTTGGTCGATGCACATAGTTATGCCAAACTGTCATGTCCATGGATGCAATAAGTTTTGACTTGAATGATGGCCCGTTAATGGACACCGAGACAGTTAAAGTAAGATGAAATCGCCTATTACAAGGTAATGAGAGCATCTTGAGAAATGGCATAGTGGCGTGGGTATAACAGCCCCTCGTCACTGTCTCTGGAGGTGTTCGTTGGCTTGTAGACGATCGCTAGGAGGAAAGATTCCCTCGTCTTCATCTGTGATCCGTTATCTCGACCTGCTACCTGCAGTCAGCAAAATAATGAGTCAGGAATAACAAGGGAATGTTTGGCAAGGGTCTTACATTTAAGGTAATCTCGAAAGTAAAGAGCAATACCACCTCCTTGAGATGGACAATACTTGTCAATTACTGATATCACACTGAGTTCAATCTCTGGATCTAGTACGTCGTTCGAGAGCCAAATTTCAGTCACGGCTATGATGTCCCAATTTGATGTTTCATATCGATGGTGCACTTCTAGCAGCTTCGAGTAGAGGCCTTAAGCGCTGCTGTAGCAGCATTATTTTTGTGGACGAATTAGGAGCTCAGTTCGCTGTGGGGGACCAGCACAAATAATACCCGTCAACTGACATTTTCTGGTACATATGTTTTTACTGTTGACTTATTTGAAATAGGAACAACCGAGATTGGCTCAGTGGTAAACGGGGTTTGTACCGTTTGAAGGAATGGTCTTAAGGTTAACAGTGGAGGCTCAAGTTTTCCGTTATCATGCCACACCTGGATTATCATTTTTACCATCACGATTCTAGCCAAGGTATCTTTCGAAATTCTTGGCCAACTACCGTAGTAGTTTGTACAGGCAACTAGACGCGTGACGTCAGAAGCGAGGATATTTTAGATGTCATAGATTTCTAATGTACCCCCACCCTTCGACGTTGTGCTTTTGTCTTTCACTGTTATCGTCATGCTTTAATTATGGCACGCCATAAACCATTACCACTTTCGTTGTCTCATTTTGATTGGACACGTTCGGGTCAGCTTGCCGCTTCTATCTTTCGGCCCTTGGCTTGTCCGGAGAAACGTGGGCACTGACAGCAGTTCGCCAGAACGTGGCTTGCTAAGAGAACATCGTCCAGGTCGCGTGTGTTGCCAAATGTTACTCGCAATAACCTAGGTTCGTACACTTGCGGAGATGATAGGTTTCGTTACAGGCGAGTAAGACTGGCTGGGAGGACTTTTAGTCCGAGTGCACATGTTATCTCAGCCCGACGGTTTTGCTCCTCAGATTGTATACCTTTTAACCATTCACTGATAAGTTCTAGGACGTGTGAACGTATCACTGCCAAAGCTTTTGGTTGCGTAGTAATTGTTTGTTCTGTGGTTTCTTGTGGGCTGAGGATTGTCATGTGGAATGACCAGTTTTTCTTCTCTGGATGATAGGCCAAGGCTACAGCAAGACTGCTTACGTGCAACGCAGTTATTTGCAATATTTATAGCAGTCACGTGTTGTTGCCCTGATAATGACAGAGGTGCTGGTGCAATTTGTGCTTAATTCTGCAGGCTTTTCAGCATTGGGTGAGATTTGGGAGACCGTACAACCGGCGTATTTTTCAATGTTGTTTGTTACTATTTGTGTCTGCCTTTCGATGGACTGTGTAGCATATTTGCAAGAGAACTTTTATCTTTTAACATTTCTGGGATTCGGGCTACGCAATACATTACTCTACAAATCGAGTTAAGAGATTTTCCCTTCCAAAACCGCGATCAGTTCCTTTTGTTCTCCCGACGTAACAGACAACATTCCACACCTTATCGTGAGCGTCTGAACAATCTTAACTATGGGACCAGCTGAATGTAAGTCCCCGAACCACAAGTTATCTGTGCATACGCTGTTAACTACGTTACGTTTAATGTTCACATTTGTTGCGGCGTAGGAAGTGGCACAGGACGAACACATGATTTTTGAGCTGATTTCTGTTCCATGCTTGTCTGTGCTACGATTGATCTTGAGTTCGTTGCTCAATGGATTCTGGATCGACTTCTCCGATCAATGTTTCGTACGCACTTTTATGTTGCGCTGGTCACGCCGTTTGGGCTGCATCAGTTGTCTGCTCCGGTCAGCGGGTTATGTGTCCGAGTTTGATAGTGATGCGTCACTAGGAGCACGGGTAGGCAAAATCATACAGGCTTTGTGCAGTGAAATGCGCATAAAAATATGGTGATAATATGCGATGACAAAAAGCTTGTAGCTATGGCATTCAGTGGTGCACAGTACTGTTATATATTGTTTGAGAGCTCTAAAGCAGCTCTGTCGAATGGTGTCTCAAAAGTCCTGAGGAAACTCAATTACGATTATCATCTCACCAGTTGTGACAAACCTTTTCAATAGATCGCTCTCTGAAGGATCCGTCCTGAACGACTGGAAATGCTCGAAAGTTAAACCGCTTCCCAAGGGTGGTGATCGGAGTAAAATAGAGAACCATAGAACGATCTGCTTGACTTCGGTATTATCCAAAGTTCTCGAGAAGGTTATGAAAAAGTGTCTGCTGTCGTTCTTCGAATCGATGGACATATTGACGCCAGCGCAACATGGCTTTACGAAAGGGCGATCCTGCATCACCAACTTGATGTACGCAAACCGCCAATTGGTTCGAACTCTCAATGAACAGAAGGATGTTGACGTGGTGTACATCGACTTTAGCAAGGCGTTTGATAGAGTGAACCACGAGGTACTCCTTCGTAAACTGAGGACATACGGAATCGGTGGCACGTTACTTCTGTGGATACAAGAGTTTATTGTGGGACGAAGGTTTAGAGTACAGCTCAATGACTATCTGACAGAATGGTTCCCATCGACCAGTGGCGTGCCTCAAGGAACTGTACTTGGGCCAGCAGTATTTCTTATTCATATCAACGCTCTTCCACAGCAGCTCCAGTCACCATGTGTCCTGTTTGCAGATGATTTGAAAATCTGGAGGATCATTGAAAACCAGGACGACTGCGCTCGCCTCCAGCATGACTTTGAGCGACTGTCAACGTGGTCCACTGAAATGCAACTCCCACTTAACGCAAGCAAGTCGGAGTTCATCAGTATCACCAGACGTCCAGCCACTCGATCATACACCTTGGACGGCCAGTTGCTCCCTCCCAACGCATCTGTCAGAGACTTAGGAGTTCTCTCACGACATGGTTTAAGATCACTAGCAAATACAGAGAAATTGTACCTTGCGGGACTTCGTATGCTCTGGGCATTACGACGCAGTTTCTCCACATGGTCCGAAGAAACCGTCCCTCGTCTATTCACCTCGCTCATTAGACCAATCCTTGAATACGGTGTCCCAGCTTATCATCCGATAACCCAATGGGAAACTGAAAAACTGGAGAAAATACAGCATATCGCAACTAGAATGATACCAAGTCTACGAAAGCTTCCATATGAAAAACGTTGTGAAAAGCTCGGACTCTACACACTATCCTATCGCCGAGTAAGAATTGATCTTATTATGACCCATCGAGTACTACACTTGAATCACTTCCCCATACTGCGGCCAATATTTCACCTGCGAGAATCCTGTAACACCCGAGGACATCGTTACAAACTCAGGGTCCCCAGCATGAACAAAGTTTCACATCAGCTTTGTATCGAAGGAAGAATCGTAAACTTATGGAATACACTACCAGAAGGATTAATAGAGGCCGATTCTGTGAAGTGTTTTAAAAACCGTATCGACGATTATTTTGGAAACCTGTGCTTTTGTGAAACGATGTACATACAGTGCCAAAAGAAGACGTTGTATGTCCGGAAATAACGACGCTAGTACAAATTTCGAATAACGCATTGGAGATATCTTCCTCCCTTGATGCAGTGGAAGCATTTCGGTTCACTACCATGTGTGGTCAGCACCAACCGTATTCTTTATCTCAACGGGAGGCGTGGTAGCAGCGCCAAGACAACAGAGTTCCATGGAGAACAATTCAGTGCGTCACACTTAAAGCGTACATTTGGTTGCAGTAGTCTGCGCTTGTTCAACATTCAGAGTTCTAGGCTGCCGTGTATGCGTATGACCTCATTGAGCGACAAACTACATGCGCGGATGGGAGAAACAATTACAACGGCTCCTGTAGTACCATATTTTTGCTCATCCACAGCCTTGTCTGCAAAAGCTAAAGCGACCCGTCTAAATCGATGCATTTAATTTGCATTTATATTCGTAGCACTAATGTCGGTCAGTTTGACTGATGTGGTGCCTAAGCACTTCAATATTACTTCTTTCCGGCGTTCCACGATTAAGTTTGTCCAGTAAGTTATAATAGATCCATGTAGATCCAAGGTTAAATAAATACTTCGTGGCCGTTTGAACATTTATAGCACAACCCCCCGGCAAGAGGAAAAGCTGAAGTGAACAACGAAGGAAGCACGGAACAGATCGAGACAAATGATGTCGGGAGGAAAGCTAACAGAGGTGCACAACAAGAAACAACAAAGATAATGGGATTGAATGACGGACTGAATGCTTCTTGTGTAAATGGAGTGCAAAGTACAATCTCTGAGCAGTCCACTATTTACATACTCGGCTTAACCGACATCGGGTTCGTATTTTTCAGTATGTTCCAGAAACCCCTCGGACCACTTACAGCACCCATGACTGATAGTGAGAACGGCTCGGCTACTCAGCCAAAGATACCAAGGCAAAATACTGCAGAGTATTTTTGGGGATTGCACTATGAGCCAAAAGACCAATAAGACTTAGTCACGGCACCTATCTGAAGGAGGATCTTGGACAGAGAGCACGCAATGTTTACATCTGCTAAGGATTAAAAACCGGGTTGAGAAACGTCTATCAACCCACCACCTAGAAGTCTAGAAAACCAGCACCTGTCCAGTTACATAGTCGCAAGTCAACTTACTCAAGCACGCAAGGGTAAATCACGTCGATGAGATGACACGAGATCCGCATTCACCGACAGTGTTTGATGTGAATGATGCCTGAGGTCTTAGTACTCCGCACTCCCACCTATAGTCTCCTACTGTTTAGCGCAGATGGCATTTATTCGACTGTGCCTGCTTCCCACGTATTTTTAAGAATTATTCCAGGATTTGTCATTGGGTAGAAAACACACAAGATGTTTGTAGTACGACGTGACTGGTTACGTCAAGTCAAATGCTTCAAAAATATCATTGATACTTTCGAATTTACTAGACGACAGCAACCTTAATTGGTGTTAAGCAAATCCCTTCAATAAATTTCTGGTCGGATATCCAAAGAAATCTTACATAACGCGAAAGCAGACTAATTTATGAAGCCTGAACTGCACATGGAAATGTTACGGTGTTACTCCTCCCAATACTGACACCAGACGTTTTCATCCTTGTTTGGACTCATCAGGTGAAAATTGTCTGAGTTGGCGTGGAAATCGAAGCTTAGTGATTCACGACTGACCTCTTGATCACAATGCCACTGCGATCCGCGATCGACGCTTGGAACAGGGAAAAAATCAAATTTGGATTTGGTAACTGGACATTAAGTCACTGGGCAGTTAACAGGACATTTCTGGGCTAAATTTGTCGAAAGGTGACTAGCAAGAAGCTAGGTACTACCATCTATAGTCCACCGTTTAACCACTTCCTCTGTTTTAATGGTACAGTTAAATTTTATTGCTGTTAATGCGCATTGTTGAATCGTTCCATCAGATAGTCTACGAAGTTTATTTAAAAGCTAGTTCACAAAATGAACATCAATGCACCTCCATTAGAAAGCCGTTTAAACTACGTTGGAGTGAGTCGGTTCACGTTGGAGACTACTGAGGAAAATGTCAGTTTGCGTATCATGATTACCAGCGAAAATTTTCAAGTTGATGTGCATTATAAGCGTAGTCACGAGTGCATATGCACTGGAGAACCAGAACACCTGATGAGATTCAGTATAAAGGGATGTCTTCGAAATCTCCGCTCTTAATTTTCCATCCATATAATCTGTCATGTGCACAGTAGGCGGTGAACTTCGCGTGACAGCTTGTTTGTTATTTATCCGCTTACCTGTATATGTGTTCGTGGTTGGATATGTGCGCCCCAAGTTTTCACAACTGGTCGGTAGTAGAACGTGTTAAAACCTCTTTATAAGTATAAATCATATGATTACCCACGAATGTGAGTAAGTTAAAAGTAACCATTTTGTTATCAACTTTCAGCGTGAGAAATACAAATGGCTCTTATACGCTCTGTTAAATCCGTTCAGGTTGTTGAATGCGATGCCCATGGCTGGTAACACGCTGGCTTTAGAACAGTTTTAGTATATAGTTGGACTGTCAATTAAGTATCCTCAAGATGCCACACTCATATATATTGCTCAATCCGAGAAGTACATCTTATGCTGTGTATAGTAACTAACGCGGAGTGTATCAGAACCGTTTCAAGCATTACTGAGCGAAGCAGCTCGATCCGCTTACATGCTCTACTGGTTTCCTTTGAACATGAAATCCCTATAGTTTGTAGCAGAATAAGTGGCATAGTGCAGCAACCAAATAGGATACACACTGTCAGCTAAATTCTTCAAACGCCGTTCACCTTACATTTCATAGAAAACTGAGGTAGTCAAAAAATAAATATTTGCTCTGTTCTCAACTAGTTCTTTGAAATTGCCCCATGGATCTATGCACAACCTTGAGTGCTTACGTAGGTTACAGTTGCTTTGTAATGAAAGCACGTAGGGACACTTATTTGCTTGGCCAGAGAACATAGTATCACATACAGTAAATGACCCAGTTCATTTTCAGCCGACAGGAGTGAATGGGGGTGTCGTTTTAATGCATTTGAAGAGGATGAGAACAGAAGGCTGGAATGAAATGCGGAACACTGCGCTGTCGAGTATTTTGATTGAACGTGGCAATCTCAGCCAAGGCGAACAGGTAAGTTCACTCAAACTGGTCAAAGACAGAACAAGTTGTTTTGCATTCGCTTTCGTACTATGAATTTCGCTCACACTTAATGCGGTGTTAGATTGATGCAACAGTATTGAACCGCACGTGCACTATTTGGAAGGATAAGGTGAAGGTTTTGACTGAATTATTGTTTATTTATGACGAACAGAGGGCTATTACTTTGCAAAATATGCGAGATATTAAAAATAGAAACAGGCGATGAAAGATTTTAAATGAATAAAATAAAATATATAGGAAGAAATTTTATTTCCTAAAGCTACCTTCAAATACAGTCAATCATCCAATGCCGGGTGAAAACGATCCAGCGCTTTGCTAATTCGATTTATATTCTTAGTAGACAAGTCGTATCATAAAAATCTGCAGCCCATATTTGCCATTTAGGACTTTCACCGAATGTGTGCTAAATAATATTGATAGCTACAGTGAAACTTCGAAAACATTAGACAGTCTGATGAACAATTGCTTTCAATGATTCATCATCAGAACATTACGACCATATGGAGACTAAAATAGAAAAATCGGCCCAATTAGTTCAAAACAAACAGATCGCATGAAGGTCTATGTTAGAGTTGAGAAAACGAATGAGAGCTTAGTGGCCTAGTCGTCTGCTACCGCGTCTGTCTGAAGACAGTCGACCTCGGCGTCTTCCGTCTTAGCTGGCCAGGGAAGCTGAAGTGTTTGGACCAGTTGCTTCTGTGAGCATAAGGACGGCTGGAACAATCGAAGGCAAATTGCTTCAGCTGTCATAACTGTACGAAGGTATTGACTTCACGTTCGGTACGGTGGAATATAGTAAACTATTCGGAAGGTGCGTTTCCAATCCATCTCATAACCAGTGTCCACAATGTGGTCTAGAATGGCACTACTAAGGGTCCGGGCGCCCTCTTAACGCAGCCAACGAAGGCAATGATCGTTCACGTGTTTGGATAAATGCCGCGCCGCTCGACCAATAAACGTTGCACCACAGGTGCAATGGAATTGATACATTACCACTGAAGTGGTCAGCATCAGCACCTTGTCCTTGTTTTTGGGAAGGAATGAGTGCTTCCGTCGAAAACACGCACTTCAACGAGACTGCTGCGAAGGCTGACTTTACCGCGGCCGAAAGGTTTCTGGTTGGACGCTCGGTATGCGCGTCCCTTTTGAATGGTAAAAAAATAAATAGCTCTTCTTTTGCTGCTATTAACAACGTCATTGGCACATGTTACCAAAAAGCCACAAAGCCAACATCCCACTTCGTCCTATTTTATCGATGGCCTACTCACCGTACCATGCTGTGGCTCATTGGCAGGTAGAAATACTTGAACCTGTGAAACAACCTAGCGCTGCCGACAGTATTTGTGAGATTTCCATTTCGTCGAAAACATTAAGGATGACCAAATCAATGCGAAAGTAATGCTCTCTTTCTACGTCCTCTATTTTTATTAACCACCCGCTGGTTGAGCAGATCGATTACTTTTGCGAGTAAATTGCAGGGTCAGGAATAAGTGTGTGTACCTACGCGTGAGCGCATAGGTCTATTGTTACGTTGCCCCTGGCATATGCGGTTTCTATTCAACTGAAAATACTAACGGCAGAAGGATCGCGTGGCCATGGGATCACCTCTCGGACCGCTATTAGAGGACATCTTCATAGCACAGTTACAGAGGACCGAAATGCGGGCGGCGATGAACATTTTGACACCTATAATCGACAGATGGAAGATATATTTATTGTGCTAGATAAACATGTTAATCTGGATAATATTCTTGACCAATCTAACCGAATACATGCAGCAGTGCGGTTGACTTACTAGAACGAAAACGATAATCGACTACCATATCTCGATGTCTTGTTAACTGTAAGACCAGATGGATCAATCCAGCCTCAGTTCCACAAAAATAAAACGTGGATAGGTCAGTTTAGGAACGTTTACAGATTCCTGAGATACGTGCGCAACTTGGTTTACTGTCTTACAATAAGACCATATGGAAATTGTACAAAAGCCACCCAAGACGGGGAGTTGATGTTCATTCAGAATACTCAACGTGAAAACGGTTATCCCGATAGATTTATTTGAAGGTATATCTGATGCCTATTATACTGTTAAGAACAGCAAAGGAATAGCTATTTATTTTTTTACCATTCAAAAGGGACGCGCATACCGAGCGTCCAACCAGAAACCTTTCGGCCGCGGTAAAGTCAGCCTTCGCAGCAGTCTCGTTGAAGTGCGTGTTTTCGACGGAAGCACTCATTCCTTCCCAAAAACAAGGACAAGGTGCTGATGCTGACCACTTCAGTGGTAATGTATCAATTCCATTGCACCTGTGGTGCAACGTTTATTGGTCGAGCGGCGCGGCATTTATCCAAACACGTGAACGATCATTGCCTTCGTTGGCTGCGTTAAGAGGGCGCCCGGACCCTTAGTAGTGCCATTCTAGACCACATTGTGGACACTGGTTATGAGATGGATTGGAAACGCACCTTCCGAATAGTTTACTATATTCCACCGTACTGAACGTGAAGTCAATACCTTCGTACAGTTATGACAGCTGAAGCAATTTGCCTTCGATTGTTCCTAGCCGTCCTTATGCTCACAGAAGCAACTGGTCCAAACACTTCAGCTTCCCTGGCCAGCTAAGACGGAAGACGCCGAGGTCGACTGTCTTCAGACAGACGCGGTAGCAGACGACTAGGCCACTAAGCTCTCATTCGTTTTCTCAACTCTAACATAGACCTTCATGCGATCTGTTTGTTTTGAACTAATTGGGCCGATTTTTCTATTTTAGTCTCCATATGGTCGTAATGTTCTGATGATGAATCATTGAAAGCAATTTCTCACTAGATAGGTGGTCGTTCCTTTTAGAGACTTAAATCGAAATTTTCCACTTACTTATATCATAAAAACTGACTGCCGAATTCTGTCCTTCTCGATTTTTAATGCGTTACCTATTCGAACTTCACTTGAACCCGGTGTTATGACACATTTACGCTGAGGCACAATGTCTTCCTCTTCATACTCTGCCATTTTACTGACAGACCGCTTCTTAAGCTACAGAATATGCAACCGTGATGACTATTACCTTACGTAATCGAGTAGACGTAGAGTGACTTTTCTTTCTTGCAGTTCCGTAAATCGTTACATTTGGGACAATGTGGTAGGTAAACCTTTCTGAACGTCGAACTGCCTTTTTAGACTTCCATGTTAGTACGTCTGCTAGACCTCTGACTTTGACCACAGTTGTTCTGCTTTGAGCAAACCGGGCTCGCATCGCTACCGGTATGTTTCTGAGAACCGGTCTTGTAGAACTATTACGATATGTACTCTGTTCCATGCACTCATTTCGTTCCAGTCTCAACCTTAACCACTTCCGGCAATGAAATAGTAGTCTAAGTGTCCAAATTTGTACTCAACCGGATGCAAATTCTGCACTTTATGACCGCGCTTGACTGACTTCGAGCTTCATTTAGTGGAACTGTAAAGTGAGTAATGAGGACAGCGAATACTGACAGATACCTTTCTACCTACTACACGGAGTTCCAAGTAAAACGCATTTCACAACATCTATTGGTCTACTGCCGGTCTGTTACTCATTGCCTGCCCCCGCTGGTGTTATGGTGTAAGCATATAGGTACCATCTGATAGTGTCAATGTTTCATGTTTGTTTCCTAGTTTGAGCACATATACGTGGAGAGGTAAAAGTGTATGGGATTACTGGTTACTTGTAGAGTTTGGCGCATGCACCAGCTGCGGCCGATAGATGAAGGAAGTTAAGCTCATGCTCTGATTGCATTTTTTGAAAGGTTTCTTCCCCAAGGTAAAACGATGCAGTAAGCTTTAAACAAATATCCGCTCTTGAAAATTTTTGTAGTAGATCTAATTAGTAATCAAACGCGAAGGCAGATCACTGTCACTGGAGTGTACAAAGAGCAACACTTCCTGCACAGCAGACTGCATAACGATTAAAAGTATGCGACATTACTGGGTAGGAGCCGATTTCTTTTTGGCTGCTGGACACGGAACTTGCTATAGTATAACTTGCTTCTTCTGAATATATAGCTTTGCCTTTGTCTATCTGACGCCTACAGCCTCAGCAGTGGCAAGCATTTGTACTCTTTAGTGAAGGTTAATTGGCGATGTTTGGTTACATAAGGTCTCAAAGTCATAACAATTACAGTGGAATGCCCAGTGCCGATCAGATAATTGGTGCTACCTTTCAACTTAGTTTTAAGTCATTGGTTGATGAGTTCATTTAATATAGGTTCCTTATACCGCCCTCCTTAGAGCTGCCTCACTCATTCAAATACGTATTCTGCGGAAGTAGTCGAACCTGCAAGTTATCACTGAATGCAGAAGATCATGCACGGTCTTTACAACTACCATTTTTCATTACAAACGATGGCATATTGTAGAGCTTTCTGCAGGTCTGCATAAATCACTATGCATAGATCCCATCGAAATAGCTCGTTTTTAGTTCTATCATACGAAACATTTAATTTAACTCAAACCATTGGATTGTGAATCTCGGAGTGCTGGACTTCATATGCACATCCTTGAAGCGTTTTGTATAGCAGTTTTTCACAAGCTCTTTTTGACATCCTTCAGTACATCACTAACCTTCGCTAAGATCCTACATATACAATTTGTTGGCCTCTGCACCAGTGTTCTTCTGCTGATGTTTGATACAAAACTAGGGGAAATGCTTTCCAACCATACAGCGTGGATTCATTACGCTTTCCTTTTCTTTGGATTGGTATCTGCTTCTAACTTTGTCTTCATCTGTGGAGGGTGTATGGAGCTGCAAGCTGCTCACCTGAACACACTCTACTGAGTGTGCCAATCGCGTAACGTCGGTTGAGTCTAGAGCTTAAAAGAACCGATTTTAGTGGGTCATCTTCCGGCGATCCAATGTGAATATCAACAAACAGTGGTCTTATGGCCATTTGATTTACGTGCTTGTACAATTTCCTGTTGAATCGCGATAGTCTAAGGTCATTGCAAGCTAGCAATAATTGCTTGGCCAGCCGCTACAGACAAACTTGTCTAAGGTGACCACTCAAGGGACAGACAAAAGTAGTCGCCTTGGACAGATAATCGCCATAGACACCTTCATTCATAGGGACATTACTCAAAGGAGCAAGACTTGGCGATGTTTTTAACTGGTTGCCATAGACAGGTGAATCCTATGGCATGTTGCACTGTATTTCGAAAGCAGTCTTGTGTTAAGCAATACAATTTATTTGTTAAAAGACTGCGACATTGGTGAAACGTGGTAAAGAATCTGAAAATATTTCCAAGTTTAGGTACTTTATGTTTCTGACACTTTCACTCCTCAAAGATTGAACTTTTCACGTGATGTTGGCTTCAAGTCACCACCGCCAAATTCCTTGAAAACAAACGGCTGCATTGAAACGGCATTTGAATTCAGATGATTGAACTGATGTTTCAGTAATAGAGTAACTTTCACGTCAATAATGATTTCTAGGGAAATAAAGCGACAAGAGCGTTTCATTGTTATCCAAGTGGATTTAGCCACAAAGGCAGTATGATGTTGCGCTTAATGAGGTGCAGCCAAAAACCGTATACGAAACACGTTCCAACTGAAAGGGCTAAAACTGTACACTGATTACGCAAGATTATTTTCATTTTTCCTTATCAAATGTTGCGCCTTCTGTCGAAGCTACAGATTGACATTATCTTGGTAAGTTTGATAGCGCACGGCCAGTTTGACAGATATATGACCTAATAAATACTGACTGATTTGAGCTTGCCTAGATATAGTCAAAGATAACCTTATGTGATCCATCTGACTTCACCAAAAGACAAATCCTGTAATTTTCCACTACATGAATTCCAAATAAATCTGGAATTCCGCAATGACACTCTGAAGTTACGCTTGGGACATAACCTTAGGTATGGTTCAGTAACAGGTATCACTGAAGGCGCTGTGTGAATGGAGTTCACCGCGCTATTAATCAGGTAAAAGATCGATGTGGTGAATAAGTGAATAGCCCTAATACTGGTGAGACAAATGCCATTGATTTGTCTCGCAATCAATTCATCCTGGTCCAAAGCATGCATTCGCGCAATCGCACGCGAAGGTTGAGTATTTTCCAGTTCTTAAAACCCTGAACTGGTCATGGTGTAAGACATGACAATTGGACCCTGCTGTTCAGAAATAATGGTATAGCTGCTTGATTCTTCCTAGAAGCTACATGACATAAGCAGTCGCTCCGAATCGAAGCACTTCTTTTTGTTGGCTATTCCTCACCAATTTATTTCACCACGTTGAGCTTGCATTCATTCTACTTGGCTAAATCCCCTCTGCAGTGTATATATTCATATTCCGGATTATTATTATTATTATTATTATTATTATTATTATTCTCGCTTTAGCGTCTGCTGTACGTCTGCGTTGTGACGAATTTTGGTGCTGCAACTCAACAGTGCATTACTCCATTCAAATTAATTTGTGCATTTTGTGCACTCGCTCGAGGGAACATTCTACAGAAAACCGAACCAAACAAAATGCGTTCTCCTCCAACACAAATTGCAGTATTTTTCTCGCATTCCTAGAAATTTGTTGCTTGCCCTGCATTTAATAGAAATTGGTCGATAACCCAAAACCAATCGTCACTCTTTGTGCTGTTGTCAACCAGTGCTCCTGCGTACCTCATTACATAGAGCAGGGCAGTCAAATTGCCCGATAATTCGCTCTCACGTTGACCACTGCTAGGGTAGGTGGGCTCGTTTCTAATGATGCTCTCAGACTTAACACTTCATCTAGGCATCACGGAATATCCAACACTGCTGAGAGAACAACGACATGCGCACCCATTGTTGTCACCTAAATGACAGGAACATACTCCACGTTTGCCTCGATCGCTGTCAAACTAGATGCAGTTAGGTTCACTAATACAACTAAGAGACCCAGGGTGTCTCTTGTCGTCAAACCAAAGTAAGCAGCCACACCCTAGTCCGAATAGGCGAACCCTGAAAAGTATCATAATGCTCTTAATGGTATATGCTAAAAGGTGCCTGAATCCGAGGCAAACTCAATCAAAAGGAGGCTGTAATGCAATCATAAACAATGGGATGCCATATTTTTATCTAACTGAAGTCCATGCAAAATCGTCTAACATGATGCGCCACGTCTGTCATCCAGCTCCGGCACACTACGACGAAACAAAACGCACCTAACGTTTTAGTCAGGAGATGATGCACAGACCGTTCACTAGCACAGCGCTCACCTTCCGTCAACTCAATGCACGGTTAGAATTTTTGCAGATGTTTCATAGAGCAAACGCCAAAAAAGTAAACTAATCTAAAACGACTACCACAAGCAAAACGACGTAAAACCGATTCTTTTCCGCGGTTTCCCCGCGCATAGACTCCAAACGTCTTAGAGGCCAAGCGCATGACTGGGATGTATATCGCTTCATCTATAAATGTGATGGCCAATTGGGTCTCATGCTTTCCGTCATCGTTTAGCTTCAGAGCGAGAGAGCCGTCTACAAGTGATGGAAGTAGAAATACAAACAAACCAACAGCGGAAAAGGCGAAGGAAGCGTGGCTTAAACAGAGAAAGGAACTGCAATCTGAAATACACCAGATGTTAATGGATACTAGACAACAAATCGACGAGGTAACGCTGAGCTTACACCCAGTCTTTACCCCCCACCCCGGTCAGCGTGACTCTTCAAACCTGATTGTAGTCAAAATACCCGGTCATTTGAGGAATGACTAGATTTACAGCCACCTACTGACGTCGCAAACTCTAGATCTAAAGCCGGAATCGTACATAGTCGGCGATTATGGTTCAACGAATTTCTACCGACAGCCGACTCCACAAAAATTGGCATAACCCACGCCCAGAAATCACATCTACAAATGCACTGTTAGCCTCTGAGACCCCCTTCTGCTTTTATAACAATGCTTAAGGGCTTAGTAAATTAGCCGACCCTCGTAACCGTCAGGCTTCCATGTCTTGATACAGCGTGACGATAACCGAAACATGGCTGAGTACTGAGATACCAAGATACACAAGCACAGCATGTTTCTCCTACAATGGTATCGACCCAGTAGAATAGGCAAAGTGCTCGTGTACTGCCGATGTGACATGCATATAAATATCATCAACGATGCAGCAACGCAAGTTGTCGATTATCTCTGGTGCCGCCGGCATCTGAAGTGTGAGAAGGTGTGTTTACTTACAATAATATACTCCAAGATTCATGCTGAGAACGGATCACAGACTAGCGGCTGCTATGGAGCCAATCTTAGCGCGGTTGTACAGTCACGTGCTTTTAGTGAAGGACTTCAATCTGCACGCACTCAAAAGCCCAGCTTTGTTCTGTGAACAATTCAAAGCGGAGGTGAAAAAGTAGCCACAGATGTACGGCTAAACAACCACGTCACCGCTACCACGATTTTCAGCTCTGACGACCATACAAATGTCTTGGACATTGTGTTCATCAAGGAGAAACTCCTGGTTAATACAGTAAACATTGATGCACAGGATGGTCGTGGCGATCATGCGACGCTGCTCTTCCTATATATCTACTACGCGGAATACATCTGTGAAAATATCGAGGAAGTTCACGACGTCAATCATCACGCTACACTCACTAACCAGGTTCAGAAAACCAACTGGTCTCTCCTAGTTGAACAGACTTTCGATGTCGCTTTGAAGGGATTTGTCACCTAATTCCTCGGTCTAATGATAAATTTGTCTGAAACGAAAGTCTTTCACCCGAAGCAAATAAAGTCTTTACTGATGAGCCGGAAACGAAAATTCATGGGCCTAAAAGCTTCGGCTGGTGCGTTCATAAATCTTGTCCGGATGCTTGGGAGGCCAAAGAGACCCACATAAATCAGTGAAATCACTGTGTCAATTTAGTCTGCGAAGATAAACTCAATCATCAGCAAGACATATCAACGAAATTCACTACTATTTGTAGGACTGGTAAAAACTAGTCCGCGGTGGTAGGCTTGATCGGGCGCGGATAACAGAAGACAATTGAAGTCGGGCATAGCGGACTTTATTCGATGGGCTATAAAAGACGTGCACGGCTGAAGCGACCAGGATCAGACATCGGTGTCTTGACACACCAAAGGTAAAAGTTACGAACCGGATGTAGGCCAAGATGACCTTAGTGTAAGGGAGTTTAAAACAAAAATAATACTGTACAACTGGTCAGCCAATACACTGTATATAAAAGATTGTAGTCATCTTTCTGGGCCCTACAGAGCTCTCCCCTAGAAGGCTGAACATACGAAGCCTTCGAGGTCAAAAAGGACGGAAGATTCGAAGTTCTTAGGGCACAAACCTGCCTGTTAAGAATGCGTTCGGTTCAGAAAGGGGTTAGTCGGAAACCGGAATCCGCTGTGCTGTTTGTTATGTATTGGTTATTGATTACAGGCCAGGGTGTATTTCGGCGAGCAATTAAAGTAAGCATGTCGGTCTTCAAAAACTGGCTAGCCCAGAAAAAGGCCGGCAAGAGCTCAGCCTCCGCTACTGCCAAACAATGCGCTTGAGAGTGGCCTCTCCCTAGCCACCCCCAGCCCCGCGCCATAACGACGCTTGTCCCACGAAGAAACGACCATCGACACATGAAGAACCGACCCTCATCTCGCAAAAAACAACCCGCGTTGGCGTCCGGCTGCTCGATGACTGCGGCAATCCTCGCAAATGTTACTGGTAAAGTCTAGTCTATCGAAGTCGACTTTTGGGTTATCTAGAGACGGGAAAATAGAATAACGCACGCAGAACATGCCAAAAAGAACGAACGAATAATATGCTGGCAAAAGCATATAGAGTTTTTGCTTTCCTAATGTTTTTAGAAAGGGTTTTCGCTGGCTTTTGCTTTTTTATTTTCAACAGGTTAAGCAACCATAAACGGGGTAAATATATACAACATCTACAAACCTAAACTTATTTACACTGTACATAGTCAGAAAACCGAATGGGCCTGGCTACCTCCCGACCACAGTCGTGGGAAGCGACAGGTTAGGTTCAAATGATGTCGGGACGGCTGATGCTTGAAGAACGGTGTCGTCTTCTGCTTCGACTACATTAGAATATCGCAAATCGGTGCGGTTAGTTGTAACGTTGCATGCAGCACTGCTAGACGTTGGAGGCGAGAGAGTTTATTTCATAAAGGTTGGCTTTAGACCGTCCATGGTGACGATTTTGCGCCGGCCATGGCGGTCGATGATAAAAGAATTTGCTGTTCGGTTGATTAATTTAAAGAGTTTGATGTACCGTGACGGCAGAGGATGTTGAACACTGTCCATGCGAAGCAATACTCTTGAGCAAGTAGACAGTTTTTCGGACACGTACACCGTGAAGCGGGTGGGTGCATCTCACGCATCATGTGAGCAACCGGTTCAGTGTACCTTCAATAGTCGAAGCAGAGAGTGGACGGTGTTGGTGCCACCAGTTGTTCAGGTAACCCCAACGTGTAGTACCAGACTGGCTGTGCTGGTCTGGGGTCGAAAGCCGTTTTACCCGTGTCGTTTAGGCATAAGAGGACGAGAGAGAGGGTTTCAGATCATGAAGGATTTGCGTGCGGACGTGGCGCCGCCTTCAACTAGCAATGAAAACGCTCCATCACGCCGTTAGCGGTCGAATGATACGCCGTCGTCTGGACGTAGTGACAGCCTTCATCTTTAAGCAACGTATCAAACATGGATGAGAAATGTGAACATCGATCGGTGGACACGATGGCGGAACAGCCGTATTGAGCTATTCAATGCTCCAGAAAAGCTTTCGCTACCGTTTCCGAATAGCAGTTAGGTGCGGGAATAGCTACCGGCCACGTATTGAATCGGTCGACACAGATCAGTAGATATACAGAGCTTTTCGAAGGCGGCAAAGGATCTACGAGCTCTACTTGCACCGGGTGAAAACGTGCATCTGGTGTAGAAATTGTTCCTACTGGACTTTTCATGTGTTTATGCACGTTTGCGTCTTGAAACGGAAGACAAGCCATAGACTAAGTACGCATATCACAGTTGACATTACACCAAAGGAATCGTGTGTTTACGAGTTTAACCGATGCGTGAACCCCTGGGTGAGACAAGCAGGGCAAAGTGTCGAACACGGTCTGTCGAAACTGGAGTGGGACGACTTGACGCGGCGTGCCCAGAGATATACCGCAACCTTTATTCTTGTCTGTTGAGGTTAGCAGAATGAATCGTATGTCCAGTGAGGGAGACCTATGTAGTAGATCAATCTCAGAGTCATTGAATTGCGCTGCGGCTGTGTCTGCCAAGTTGATAGCCGTGCAGACGTCAGAGCAGATCGCCGAAATTCGGGATAGTGCCTCGGCGATGGTGTTGTGCACGCCTATGACCTGTCGTGTGTCGGTCGTAAACTAAGCGATACCGTCTACGAGGTGCGGCTCTCTTGGAGAGTATCGGTAGGATGTCTAGCTGAGCAAATAAGTCGGGGTTTTGTGGTTGGTGAAAACGGAAAAAGAGCGGCCTTCTAAGACATGTCGGAAATGACGTAGGGATAACTAAATGGCTAATAGTTCTCTTTAGAAAGTACTCTAACGAGATTTGGCTCATTGCAAACGTTTGAATAAAACTGGTAACGGCTACCAAGCGTCACTTACTAGTTGGTGTAAGATCGACCCAACTACCAGGTCGGAAACCTCGGTGTTGATCGACGTTGGGACAGCCCGGTCGTGATGCGCTATAGTAGCTATGTTGGTGTTAGTTTCATTCAAAGCTTTAAACGCAGTGCGTGCAACGGCAGGGAAGTCGAATTTCCTGAACTTCCCTCAGAGAAGGTCCGTGAGGGACTGTTTCAGCAACGCGCAGTTTGGTTTGATTCGTCGGTAACAGTTAACAAGCCCATGCAAATGCCTAAGCTATTTGAAAGAATGAGGCTCGGTATACTTGATGATGACTTGGATTTGATCCTGCAGTGGCACGACGCCTGCAGATGAGAAAATTTGCTGCATCGACAACATACGAACACTATTCTGCGTTGCTCTTCATCCTGTGTTGAGTTAAACGAGCAGAAAATGTTCAAACGTAGCGTCATTGCTCCTCTTAGAATGAGTTGCGAGTAAAGGGTGGTTGAGATAAGCATAGGCAAAATTTAGGCGGTGACAAACTTGATGGATAAAGTGCTGAAAAGTTGGCGCGGTGTCTTTAGACCAAACAGCATGTACAGCAATTCGAACAAACCAAATGCAGTCGTCACTGCAGTTTTAGCGATGTCCACTTCGGCTACCAGAAATTGTTTGTTTGCGCGCACCAAATCGGTGTTATTGAAAACGATTTTACCTGTCAGATTGGTCGTGAGATCTGCAATATGTGGGATAGAATAGCCATCAAACATGTTTCCGCTATTTAGGGAAGGATTCTCGCTACAAGGACGTCAGTGCCCCATGGTCTTTTTGGGAACTATGTGGAGTGGTGACGCCCATGGGCTTTTGGATAGTCTGATGACACTAAGCTGGAGTATGTGATCTAATTCAGCTCTTGTGGCACTTGTCGGAGGCGAGTCGTTTTGGTTGGGTACTCGTTGGTGTACCGCGAGGGAGAGGCAGATGAGCGACCTTTGTTATGACTGACAAGAGCGCTGCAGCTGATTGTATCAGTCGCGGAGATTAAAAGAGCAGATTCACATTATCGGAAGGTACATCCGCGATTCGGAAAAGGTGACTGTTTACGGGGGCGTTTTCAATAGTGCCTTCAACCCGTTGTTTATTACGGCCGTCTGTCGCGACCAGCATCAACAAACAACCAAAATGTCGGAGGAAATCGATACCGACAATTGCGAAGCGCACAAACACAGCCACTAAAACCTACTGAAAATCTCGGCATAGACTAAAGATGTGCTGAGCGAAGGAACCTATCGGACAACAGGTGGCCGCAGGAAGTTTGTACGTAGGCTTTGAGTGCATATCGTTCGCATTTGCAGGGATGATGCTGACTTCTGCTCCCGTGTCCGTGAGGAACGTGATGGAAGTACGTCGATCCTTTGTGTTGATGGCTGAAACCTGGAGGGAAAAGAATTGTCTGCCTCAGTGCGGTCGATCAGGCCATAGATCGAGTGGACGGGTGAGTTTTATAAACTCAGTTAGTTGTACATAACCTCAGAACTGTGAGTAGAACGCTAGTGTGCTGGGCTAGTGTGTCTTGTTTCCCTTGACGCGGCTGGGAAAACCAGGCACGCAACATGCTGCCATAGGCGATTCCACTGCCAACTGCTCTAGGGATGATGGAAAACTCGCTACCCGACAACTGGAATGCATGGAAAGGGGATTGGATGGAATTCGCAGCTTTGCTCCAGTTAGATGAAGATCCGAAGTCATACCAGTTGACAGTGTTCCGATACGCTGTCGGCCAGGAGGCGTGAAGGTGTGGAGTTTCTATGACCAGGATGGAGTGATGGATCATGCACAAATAATCGCGAGATTTGAGTGCTATTGTGCTGGTCGATTTACCCTTCGCGCTAGTTGCAGCCGGTTGATCGATGCCAGTTAAGTGGACAATGAATGTCAACGAGTGACGAAGTATTCCACGATGAAGTACTTAAAAGGCCTTAGAGAACAAGAGTACATCTTTCTAACGCCGTTGACACAAAGACTATCAGCATCATGACTGTCTGATTTGAGAGCCACTGACAGCATACTAGCCTTGGAAAGCTGATTCAGAATAGAATGCAGTACAATACGCAGTCGTTGAACAGAGTCGACCGGACCGAGGCTGCAACCGAAAGGAAACGTAGGCATAAAAATTGCAACTAAATTAAAGAAAAGAGTTATCATTGCCAAAGAGACGAATGCGGATCTTTGCTTGATGATACTATACTAAAGAAAAGCGCTATTTAAGGAGATCGGGACAAGTTCGATTCAGCGTTTCTTCAGTCGGAGGTGAAGGAAGTTGATGACAGAAACTAGCGTTCTAATACAGCGTAACCTTACTGCGGCTGTCATTCCCTTGGACCGGAAGTTCGCAGGCAGTGGACGAGGATATGGAAAATACAACAGAAAAACGGTGAAAAACAGAAAATATGAAGGATGTGGTGGTGGCTAAAACCTAGCGCGAAGGGAATCGTCTGCCTCGGTGCGGTCGATCAGGCGATCGATCGCGTGGGGGGGGTGAGTGAAAAAACTCAGCTAGGCGTACATAACTTCAGAATTGTGCATAGAACACTAATGTGCTGAGTTGGTGTGACTTGTTTCTCTTAACGCGGCTGAGTGGCTTTGAGTGCTTGTCGTTCGCGTTCGCAGGGAGGATGCTGAGTACCGCTCCAGTGTCGATGAGAAAAGTGATGGAAGTACGTCGATCCTTAAAGTAAAAAGATGATTTGTTTGGTTGTTAATGGATACATTGGTCGTGCTAATGTGCGATGTTTTCCATGAAGCGGCTGCGTCCTGTATAATGCAAGGAGTCCGACAACATCTAGCTTTTTTACCAATTCTGTGATGATAACAACATAATTCTGCAACTGGTTTGGCATTATCTGATTGAGAAACTGCAAGGAAAATGTTGCGCCTTCGTGTCAAACGGGACGTAGTCAGGTGCAGGCACAAATGAGCCGCAATGAACGGTAGCCAAAACGTGATCAGCTTATGCACCTTGCACAGGCGGCTTCGCACCCTTCACTGCTGCTATCCTGCAGCGAAGTAACGCAAGGTCCTTATCTTTAGGGTCAGATTGACCTGACGACTTGGAACAAATGTGAGACTCGGTTTTTCATCAATGAGAATACGTCACCGAAGATACTGGTTGTCTGCTGCGGACGACGTTCGCACATAGTTCCCTCTTTAGTAGCTCGTTATTTCAGGGACATATAGAAACATACACAGCATTACCAGCAATGGCTCTGGGAGACGTGGCTTACTCCCAGTGCTTTGCGACGGACTCCTGTGCGCTGCCCCACCTGTTCCGTTGATTCGTACGCTTGTATCCAGTTGCGGCAAGTATTTACATTCCCCTTCAGTGTGCAAGCGACCGGCTTCCATACGACTCAGTTCTCGTATTCTTTTACTATGTTGTTCTTCACCACAATCGAGCGCCGAAAATACAAGCCAACCATTTCGTTTAGCTGAACTGCACCTTCAAAATCACCCGGTAAAATTATTTGGTTGTGGCTCGTTATACCAAGCCAGTCATCAATTAACTCCCTGCTCTCGTTCTAATTAGTGAGTATGGCTTCCTTGAACACAGAAACACAGGCCCACATGGTGTTATGGGCTACCAACACTGCACCTGGTAGGAGCTGAAGCGTCCCACCTGCACCCCTATGGTTTAGTACGTCTGAGGTCCTGTTGGCTGAATGCGCAGGGCTATACACGCGCATCTACAGACCTGTACAAGTGAGCGGCACGAGCAAGGTTCAACGTAATGGAGTAAAGACTCAACTTGTATGCCCATCAGCGCACCTCCTTTGCCGTTCAGAATAATTCTGTTACCCAAGAGGAAAACTTAACCAAGCAATGGTGTACAGCTCCTTTATCCCTTCTTTGCTCAAAAATAAAAGTGCAGCGATAAGGCTGACTTTCCGAACTACCTCGTCGTGATTCCAGCTGGGTGGGTTGGGAGTACCCCCTTCCAGCGAATTGTTCGGCGACAGTGTTGCACGTCGTTGGGGCATTGTAGTTCAGCAATTGTGCTGGTTTATTGGTGAATTTTGGCTCCTGTTTTTTGATCCAATAAAAGAAAATGCATGAACTAAACATTCAGTCAGCGACACTCAATGGACGCGATTCCATGAATACGCTCCGCTGCCTTGTGGATAATTTATTTAGTCAAAGCCTCGGGATGGAATGTTCTAAGTCAATTGCCTACTTCTGCTTAGGCAACCAAAGAGTATCACGCCCTCCCACAAAACCATGCACTGTACTACAACTTGCTCTTCAGCTACCGTTTCTGCATTCTACATTCACGCGACTTCATTACACACCAATTGCTCGTTTGCCAACAATCGTTAGTTTTTGTTACCTGGTTCATGTGTTTAACAATCTGGCTGCGATTCCGGTTGCGCCGCGAATCACAGAGTTTAATCTGTGGCTCTCCTTCGTCCCCGATCCTCCTTCCATCTGTAATACTTCAAGGTTCGGACACCCATGCAGATTGGACAGCAAGCCGATCTAGCTTGCACCCTCGAGTCCCTCGAAATTGATGTCTGCAGCCTTTTAGAAACTTGATTGTAAGAACTCAGCACTGCGCTTACATTGGCATCTCTCACTGAAAACGGAGCTAGATATCATCTGCGTCTTACAGCAGCCTCAGCGGGATGGCTGGCGTAGGTATAGTACTAAGAGGCAAGACCAAGGCGGCACTACTAACATGGTTCCCGATTACTAGCTGACTGGGTGCAGTTCGACTTCATTGGGTTTAAGTACATTCAGCAAGTACAGTGAGGTGGGACGCAACTTGTTTGCAAGCTCAGTGTACACTCCAACTGACTGCAGCGATGGCTCAGTCAAGGACGAACTCTACCGGGATCTGCATCAGCTCTTGACTAATGCTAAAAGCTGGATGTCGTTGTCCTCTCTGAGGATTTAATGCACGCGTTAGCCACCTATTACCAAATGAGTGCCAACTTTGTGGTCACCACACCTTCCAGGAGGATCACTATGATAATGGAGAGAGGTTTCTCTCATGGTGAGAAGACAGCCATCTGTTTCCTTCGAGTCATAACTTCAGACGTACCCAGAAGCGTTCCGCAACGTGGTCTCCCTTTCGCCAACACGATCGTGTTCTCAAATTGCTCAAAATGCTTTTAACTTAAGTTCGCGCGGCAGGTTAGTGGACTGCAGGTCATTTTGGTCCACCTTCATTGACTCAGATCATGCTATGGTCTGCGCGAAAATCTGTTTGTGTATTGTGGGGTCCCGAAAAACGAAGCACCGCAAGATTCATGTACACAGCTTAACTGTTTCTTTTGTCCAAGCGAGCGACCTACCTTCACTGGCATAGGCACCAAGTTATAATCCACCAAAATACGTGGAGCAACACAGGACTTGTATACTGAAAGCGATGACCATTTCCGGACAATTCAGCTACGGCTTCTCTCGAAGCCTTTTAGAGCTTTGAATCTCTGTTCATTCTCTGGAGCTGTTCGAACGCCATAAAGATATCCAGGCGGAATCAGATTGCAGCGAGTGGCGCCATTCTACCAACCGGCTGCTCAAACAATGCCTACGCAAGCGTCGCGAGGCATGGTGGTCTGAGCATGCTTTAGAGATAGAGACCGCTGACCACTCTGGTAATGCACACAAGCTTTTCCAACTTATCCTGTCCATTGGCCTCAGGAAGCCTGGTGTCAGTGACGTTATTTGCGAGGTGAATGAGTCTCCGATCACCAACCAACAGAGGTGTATGGACCACTGGACCGAACACTTTCACTCGCAGTTCAACGGGCCTCCGCCTTCCATCAATGCATGTAGGACACCTTTTTGTCCACCCTGGGTTGTCCCACTGAATCCACCCAGCGAAGGGGAAGTCTGTCTTGATATTCAGCGCTTAAAGCGCTTCAAGGCTGTGGGCTCAGATCGACTCCATCCGGAGCTGTTCAAGTGCGGTAAGGTGGCGATCATTAACCAGCTGACCTCCTTGTTCGCAAAAACCTGACATGAAGAGGAAGTGCTTTCCTCTTGGGAAATCAGTTATTGTCCCGATTTTCAAGAAAGGCACTCGCACTTCATGTGCAAATCGTCGCAGAATTAGTCTTATTTCGGTTGCATCCAAGTTATTGGCATCACAGTCCACATTGAGACCTGGTATCCCAATCCATACACAAAACGCGTGCTGCACAATGACTCCACTAACCTGGGTAACATTTGTTTAAGTCATAACAGACAAACCGATTTGTGAGTCTGACATTTTAGCAGTCACATTGTTATGCGGATCAATTCAAATTCAAAGACACATAAACTACGCGAAGACCGATGAGTAGAGATGGGGATACTCAGTCACCGCCTTCGATCCAGATGATCGAGGTTTACGATCAAGAGGAGGACTTGTAGTGGCCTCCGCTGCTTACACAATTCGCTTGCATTAGTATGACTGCAATGCAGTCAGAACATAGTCTAGACGCCTTACTCCTTCTTTCTGGCTAGCAAGTTGCTGAGTTGCTGCTTAAAATGCAATATGACCAAAGTCGTTTCAAAAATGTCCGAGTTGTTTTGTAAAACATCTAAAAGTTTATAGCATCCAACGCGGTTTACAAAACTTCTACATAACTTTGGATAACGTCCAGTGTGTGTTATGCATCGTCCAAAGTGGTTTGCAGGGCGTCCAAATTAGTTTGCAAATCGTGCAACGTAATTTTAGAATTGTCTATTTCGCATTTACACCACCTGACATGGTTTGTTTCCATCAAACTACGAATCAACGCAAACAGTTTTCTCATCAGCTCTATTCACTACTTAGTGGTGAACAGGAAAGCAAGTATTAATGTGAAAATCGGTCAGCCATTTTCTGGTGCATCACTAATTGGTTGTGTGGTGAAACGAGCAGGCGCGATGAACTCAGAGGGCCACTTGCGCGTAGTACACAATTCAACTAGCCCTGAAAATGGTTGGCGCTGGAGCGATGAACCTATACCATAACGTCACGGCAAGCTGGGTCGATAGCACTATGTGCAGCGTGGAATCAAATGACATCACAAATACTTTGCTCAAAGGAGTTCGACGGTTCTGTGTTAGCAGTATTACACTATGTATACATACGTTCTCCACCACACGACTAGTTTGCACGCCACGCCATCTCCGGGTTTGTTGCGGTGAACTTGTGGAGATGGCAGATGAAAATCCCGTGGACGCAGGCTTTTGTAGATGAGAGTATACGGAGATTCCTGGAGGACCTTGAAGATGTCGCGGAATTAATCGGGGTAAAGCAATAGCTGGCGAAGCTGGTTGCGCTTCGGAATCTACTCAAGGGACGGACGAAGGTGAGCTTGGATGTTGCAGGGACAGGTCCAGTGAAGTAGGAGTGGGTCACCGCGAAGGAGGCGCTGCTCGCGGGGTTTGACATTCCGGCCGACCACCGGGATGCGATGCGGCTTGGGCTAAGAGCTGATCCAGTAATGTTTGCGGTCCTTCTCGGTAGCTTGTTGGATCGGGCGCTGCCAGGTATGAAGGACGTGTCAAGACAACAACTGTTATTGGAGTAGTTTCTAGACGGTCTACCTCCAACGATGGGGGATCGATTGTGGAATGTGAACTCCACCCAGAGAACGGTCGTGGCGTAACTTGCTCGAGCAGCAAATGCGTTGGTACAGGAGCCAGCGGAGGCGTTGAGAACTGAATACAAATAGGACGGCTATCCCTTGGACAGGTTAAAATAGTAGTTTGAGCAGACTACGCAAGACATGGGAGCACTTGGAATTACACGTCGAAGGACGCGGCAAATGGGTCGTTGCTTCTTTTGTGGCAAACTGGGACCCTTGAAGCCGCGATGCTCATCAAGGCGCCCTACAGACTTTGTACTAACTAAAAGTTAAACAGTATTGTTCGTGTGTTTGAGGGTGCAAACGTGGGATCCTGAACAAAGCTGCATTTGCAGCGCTGCTAGAGGTGAATGGAGAAACAATGTGGTGTTTAATTGACACAGCAGCCGCAGTCTCACTGATCAACCATCGAAATTGAGTGAAAATCCAATCATGTTCCACGGTGGTGGAGATGGTTGGTGGGTACGATATATGCATAAATAGTATGGCAGAGCATGTCTTAACTTCAACCATTTCTTCGTCGCCTCGCCAGAAGTGAAACAGACCATTCTGGGGGCAGACTTCCTAGGAGCCAATGAGGCCATTGTCTACCTGAAATGAGGAAAGTAAAAATAATGAAATGCGGGTATATCTCCTTTGCTAGTAGAAAAGAATCCACATGGGTGTGTCCAGTCGTTGCCATTTTACACATTAGTCCGGTCATGCAATCGCTTGTCAGCAAATACTAATTTCTCTTCATGGACGACAACAGCACCTACGGGTTTTTGATGGTCCCGAACACTCAATTCCGCTTTCGCGGCCACCGTCTCGGCCGCATGGACCCAGCAGAACACCAATCCGCCTGAAGGCCGATGTCAGAAGGAAGGTTCAGGTGATGTTGAATACCGGCGAAATCGACGAAGATGACAGCCAGTGTAATTCACCAATCATTTTAGGGAAGGAAGTCGACGGAAAATACTGCTTTCGCGTGGACTTCAGAAGGTTGTGACTACCCACTTTGAGTTCGGGGCAAGGTGTCATTTGGATTATTCCCTTCTATCCTCTCTACAATTTCTAACAACCTTGTCACTGTGCGCTCATTCGAACCGGATTTACCAGCCCTATGGAGTGATGCATCATATGTAAGATTTTTTTCTATGATTAAAGTCCGTGACATCACTAACCATTTGCAATGTCATTAATGATTCTGCGCAAGAGGACAACTTAATCACATTAACCAGATTGCCCTTCTGCGTGACACCATACAAAACAGCATTCCGGAGGCAGTCGGAAAAGCGTACGCTTATTGCGATCCCGCGTTTACCAACACAGCTGTAAATGAATTTATTATCTCTCAATCTCTGTTCTTCGTCGTGTTCAGATTCAGTTAGCAGGTTTCAGCCACACGCCATTCCTTGTGAACTTGTCAGTCAGTGCGCCTGCATAACAAATCACACGAACCGCATGACCACACCTACCGCTCATTTGACCTTGCAACCACTACGCTCGCCTGACCGATGTGCACCGCACTTCACGCTGGAAAAGTACCGAAAGCCAAACAAACCAATGAGGCAGGTAACGACACCACGTTGAATGGCAGAAATGCGAATCCGAAAAAGCTCCAAGCGAAAGGCATTTGCGGGTTAGGAGAATGTCATCAATTAGTTAAAATAGATCTGGCTTGCGCACATTGTTTGGAATGGTATCCCCCGAAAGGTGCAAACATGTCCAAACAACAGATAGGAGAGCGAAATAATTCCCAAGGTGCACTTTTATTCTGTACTACATGCCCCAACATCCCACTCGTTAGGTGCTTGCTTATCCTAGTTCAGATGTACGACCGGTTAACCGTCGAACCTAAGCAGAAGAGAGACAACAAAATTACTTCAATGGAAGCGAGTATGCGCCACGGGACTGTAGCGGCTTCTAAGCAACCGAATGTTGTACAATCCGTTTCCCCTGAACCGCACTCAGCCACGCTCCTATCACAATTGTCTTCTCCAACTTTGGCAGAACGCCGGGCGAAAACTGACCGTATCTTCAAGAGTCAAGCAGTACTCATGACAACGGAAAGCAGGCACCACTCGAAATGTTTGGTTAAGCAAATTCCACTAGGCCTGATATCTAGCATTAACAAGGATGAAGCAGCCGAACACCAACCCTCGGTACCTGTAGCTCAAATGTCTCTTGTTAAGACAAAGCCACACGGAACCACAGGTACATATGCAAAGAATGCTGCAAAAGTAAGCCGGGAGGCCGCCGTTGAAGCATCTTCTGTTATAAAAACCGAAAACCCGAATAGAGGGACAAACAGTAACAATCAACACTTGTCAGCAGGTCAGGACAAACGATTACCCTAACTTGTAAATCGGCGAAAATGGGATCCAACAATAGTGCCAGACTATTGTATGCTCGACCGTTCCAGAATCTACCGCCATGGCATTTCGGGGTAATTTATCGGACGACCAAGACCAATGGAACTCATTGTGTGCGCTGATGATTGACAAAGCCAAATCCCTACACCTATTACGAATTACTCGTCATCCGAACTCGGCACACTATGAAGAATGCATACTTATCCTAGTAACATTAGCATTCTCCACCGAGGTAGAAAACGATCAGCTCTCTGCAAACGCACTGAAACACCCATCATGTGGGCTACGCATCTAGCCTGATGTCCCTTGGAGCGCGCGACAATCAAAAAGAAACACCGAAGAGAGGGACAGCAAGCAAGACCGCCTAAACACAATCTTCATGCATAACGTGACAGAGCATCCTTCGGACGATGGATACGAGACCAAGAGCCCGATTTAGAACAGTGGCGGTTCATTCGTAAAACACTTTCTTTGGATAATATTGTGGCGCTATCACTCACCAGGGTATCTCTCTCACCGAATTATAGACGATGCGGTCGTGGGATAACAAAATGTGTGTTTCAATCAGAGCAACAAGCAAAGGATGTTTTGGATCTTTGGCGAAGAATACGGAAATGTCTTTCATCGGAACTTCGGCTAAAGGTCGCTGAAGATTTGCACGGTTCAACTAATAAAGCAACTGGGACAGCAAGAGTACCGATAAATGTACAGAAGCGTAACTTGACTGTTGTTTTAATTGACTCTGACGTTGTTTTAAACGAAGGCTGTGACGCATCTTGGCCGAATCAAGTTTCAGACGATCTACAAGATCACATAATTACTGTCTCCCATTAAAACTGATCACTTTGCTTATTCAGTTCAAACAGGTGAAATGCCATCTGTGCTGGATCTTGTACTTACCAACCAGAAGCATATGATTGAGGTTTTAGTTTTAGACTGCCCGTTATGTCGCAGTTGTCACGCAGTTATCAGTTTTGCCTTCGCCTGCTATGTGGAATATCGGAATAAGAACGATGAGACTGTGCGAACTAACAAAAAATAAGATCGACTAACACAGCTGCTCAGTACTACAATTTGGTTGTTCCTTGCCGAAGCACCCTGGGAAGTTGTCTGGATGGAGTTCGTCAACAAATTCAGTCAGCTGACCTTAGAGGCTTCAGATAAGAGTTTGAAATAAGTGTATATCAGTTGCTTTTGTTAGGAGCGGAATACAAAGATGGATGACATTACGCAATGCAACATGGCGAGTGTACAGATAAGCTCCAGCACCAGAAAATTGAGACAAATATGTGGCTTAACGTAACCGTTGCACTCAACTGTTAAGCGAAGACAAAGCCGCATATCAGCAGCAAATCGCAGAAAACATTGCTAACCACAACGGGCGGTGCAAGCAAGTCAATAGTCTACGGAACGTGAGCGAAGGATTTTCTCCACTCAGGACGGTCGATAGTCCAACAAAAACGGATGTGGAAGCAGCCTATGCGCTGCGGATGCAATATACCTTCACGTTTTAGAGACCATGCCCCCAAGCGATTTTTCAACCTTTGTATTTCTCTGCCAGGACTAACGCACATTACTTTTACCGCGGAGGGTGTATTGCAAAAGCTGAAGCCCCTACGTAAACACAGCTCACCAGGTATCGATATCATTCTTCCAGAGGCATTGAAGGCAGCAACAAACCAAATGCCAGGACCTTTAGCTGAGTAATTCCCGCGCTTCTTAGACCAGAATCAAGTTCTCGCCATGTGGAAGCTTGGAATAATAACCCCGATTCACAAAGTTGGAACCAGTACTGATCACACTAACTACCGTCCAGTATCCTTTATTCGTATACTCTCCATGGTCTTGGAATCTATACCTGCCGATGCACTAGTGTGCTATCTCTAAAACTGTAACATCATCACGCCTGAATAGCAGTTTCCGTCGACAGCGGTCATGCAAAACGCAGTTCCTAATCGCAAACATTAGTTGGACCAAGCTCGCGGACGCTGAAGAATGTGTTGATGGGGTCTACCTGGATTTTTAAAAAGGCTTTCGATCATCTGGACCATCGGATACTACTTTCCAAGAGCCAGCAGTTAGGGGATCGGCGACCATATTTTAAGCTGGATCGCCAACTTTCTACTTCAACGGCAACTAATGGTCAGGGTTCGTAGCTCTTTATCGGACCCCATACAAGTCATGTGGGGTGTGTCGCAATGCGTAGTACTAGGTTCACGTTAGTTTTTGGTGCTTATTAATGACCTAGCACAGTGAATCACTTCAAACTTTCAAATGTTTCTCGACGATATCAAGATTTCGCACTGGAGCCATGTTAACGCCCACCAGCATATATTTCAGAGTGACCTAGGTACGGTCTATCATGGTCAGCACATAATTTAGCGTATTTCAACCTCAGTAAATTCATGGTACTTTTCATCCGACATTACAGCAGCCACACATACCGGCTCGGAACGAATGTACAACAACAAGCAACTGTCGAACTTGACTTTGGTGTCCTGCTTCAAGATGACTTGGGTTGCTTCAGGCAATCGAAAAGTCCTCTAAGTATGGAAACCAACCCATTGGGCTCTTACAGCCGGCGTCGCGCTCCAGAATTCGACAAACGCTCGCCCCCATCTGGAGTACGAAATTCAAGCCTGACATCCATGACTGCAACACGACCTTTATGCACTGGAGCATCCAAAACTTCGGGCATCTGAGAAAGTAATTGGAATGTGCAAGCTTTCATACCAGGAGAAACTGCAACAATTTTGTATATCCAGAGGAAGATATCGCAGATTACGAGGCGACCTAATCATGGTATACTTGATTCTGCATGACCCATATCATGTGTGACGCCTTTAACTGCGACTCAGCACCAATACAACCCTGAGGGACACTAAATGAAACTTGCAGACCAGTCTAGCCGACTTGAGTGCCACAGAAAGTTTTTTTATTCGTGTCTGTTACACGTGGAATGCTCTCCCAGTATCGGTCGTCTCTGCACCGAAGCTAACGGTAGTTAAAAAGGTTGGATGACGCACTCATCCACTTACACTTTGTCACTTAGCGCTACGTCTCCATTCTACACCTGGAATTTACCATGGATTTATTTGTTGGTAACTGTGAGAGCTGTTAAGCTAAGTGGATTGCAGGCCTACAGATGAGGAAACCATAATTCCTTATTTTCATTATTAAAATACTAAATGTTTAACTATTATAATTATCATTATTATCATTATTATGCCGTTATACCTACCAAGTATCCAATGGCAATTGAAAAGCAACGCTGTTTAATCCCTATACATTCCTTTTGCATTGCTTTTGATCATATAGGAAATAGAGATACTTAAGCAATTCGTACCACCAACACAGAATGCAAGCCCCGTCTTATACAGCAGCAATTATCGGCACTAGTGATGAGAAAGTATTATGGTGTACCACATACTGACTATCCCCAATCACGCCTGTCGTGAGCTGTTGCGAGTCAATCACAATAACAGCATGTGGGGCCACCATCTCAAAGTGACCACACACCTCAGCCGTCTTGTTGCCAACAAAACGTTTTCTCCATACTTGTATTCAGAAAGTGAAACGCTATTCCTTTTCACGTTACTTTTGCACCCATACTAATGACTTTTAGAAAACTACTGGATTATATCATTTTCACTTTAAATCAGACGTTCTGAGAATGATATTGGAGGTTTTGCAACCCAATTCGGAGGCACTGCAAACTACTTTGAACAATGAACAATGATTTATCACGGGATAAAAGCAAATGCTTGACACTTCCGTAGGATGGTTAGGGTGAACATGCTGAAATAAAAATATATCTGAGTCATCTAGCAAACGTCTGCCTAGATGAATACTTTAATAAATGACATCAGTGTACAACTTAAAAACATCGAGCGCAAACGTTCAGAAAGACACTGGGATGCAGTGGTCGTTGATGTAAGGTGTGAGAAAAGTGAAATATGGTCGCTCACTTGGGTCCATTTGATACATAAATCCTGTTGAAAAGCATGCTTAGCGTAATCCACAATAGAGGAGTTTAGGTAACAAAATGCTGGAAGCTAAGAGCAACATCTAATCTTTTTTGAAAATGTTCAAGGTAGGAGAGGATACAACCGAGTCTGGGAGTGCGTTCCAGGGTTGGCAAACCCGAAGGGAAAAGTAATTCCATCGACACTATAGACGGCTATCTTCTTCCCTCAATTTTAAGCAGTTACACCTGAGCTGCGTGTTGTGGCCAAGTTTCAGCAAATAGCGGCATACGTGGTTGGGGTCACTGAGTATCTGATAGGCTAATATGAGATCGCCGCGCAGCCTTCGATAGCGTCCGCTTAAAATTCCCAACAACTTCAGCCTTTGGTGGCAAGAGTGATAGCGCAGGCCCATTACATTCTTTGTTGCTGTTCGTTGTGGTGCCTCTAACGTTTACAAGTAGCGCATCAACCAAGGTTGCCAAGCTTGGATAGCGTATTCAACATGCGGGCGCACATAGGAATTGTGCATCATTGGGAAGACTGGTAGGTCGAATCTCCCGAATGTCCTTCTCAGCATGCCGACGTGCTAGTTGCCTCTTTTTCCAGCTACCTCAGGCTGTTTTGAACAGTTGAGGTCGTTCTGTACGAGCACACCAAGATCACGCTCCTGGGAGCTGGTCTGCAATCCGTTTGTCCCACGTAAATAGGTGTAGTTATGTATATGGCGTAATTGTACAACGCGACATTTGTCTATGTTGAATGGTAGGGCGTTTTGAACTGACCACCTCGACACTGTGTTTAGATCGCACTGGAGCCGTTCGTGGTCTTCCGGTCCTCTGATCCTTCGCCATATCTTGATATCATCAGCGAAAATTGGGAAATCGGAAGCAATTGATCCCGCTGAATAGTTAATGAACACCAAGAACAGACGATGTCCAAGAACTGAGCCTTGTGATACTCCACACGCCACATCTATTGCATCAGACAATGATTCTCGGACTCACACCACTTGCAGTCGTTCTTGTAGAAAATTGCTAATCCAACTCAGGATTGGGTCACCAATGCCGTAGTTCCGAAGCTTCTGAAGGAGAATTCGATCGTTTAAGCGATCAAACACTTTTGAAAATTCCAGGTAGATGACGTCGACTCCTACTCCATCATCAACAGCTTCACTCCAACCATTACATGCAATTAATAGGTTAGTAGTACACGAATGTTTATGACGAAAGCCACGTTTCTTTGGAGCTATTAAGTTGTGGTTTTCCAGATACTGCATCAGTGCATTTGCGATGATTGATTCCATAACTTTGGATAGTACGGGAAGTAGGGTTAGTGAACGGTAGTTGGCAGGATCAGTGCGGCTACCTCCTTTATGGATAGGAGTGATGACCCCTCGCTTCCATACTGGTGGAATACGGTTATCTTCTAGACATCGCTGATAGAAAACGGCCAGTGGTTCTACTAGATAACTAGCTACCGCCTGCAGAGCGTTTGCTCGGATGTTGTCAGCTCCGGGAGAACTGTGGATACGTAAGGATAACAACTTCTTCAACACAGCTACCGCAGTGAAGGTGATTTTGTCTGAACCCGAAGGTGCAGTATTAGAAATGAGGAGAATGTTTGGGCTCGTTACATGCCGGAACGTTTAGGAATAATGAAGCCGTAGGGGATCAGCTGCTTCCATTGCTGATCGCGTGCACCCATCAGCTGTGACTAGTGCTGGAACCCCCCGCTCCACCTATCGAAGGCCGTCAACGTGCCTATACAGAAGTTTGCGGTTCGTGCAGAATCTCTTCATTAACTCTTGCTAATGCGTGACTTTGTTTTTGCGAATCAGTTTCACACAGAACTTACGATGTGTCACGTATGTAGTCCAGGTTTCGGCATTCGAGCAATCCTGGTGATCTCGCCATACCAAATCCCTCCGGGACATACATTTACGTGTTCTGCTCCTCAGAAATGACTTAGGCTTGTGTTTGGGTTGGAAGGACTTCTGCTCCGATGCGCGCGCAACCTGTGTGCTAAACATCCTTGTAAAGGTTCCCCAGGCAACATCTGGGGAGCCTTCGGTTAAGAAAGTCCAAGATGTATCCTTAACAAGCTTAGATAACACATTGTAGTACGTGACAATATGCACTTTATCATCCTCCTTTATAGGTTACTCCGCATAGCACATATAGTCAAAGAGGTGTGCTTGTAACTATCCCGCTAACCATGAGTTCTTCGTTAGTGAGCACAAGATCCAATATCAAGGGCTTGTTAGCAGTTCGAAATCTGGTGAGAGAGGTTACGTGGGTTTACAGAGGGTGGCTAGCAATTAGCTCTTGCAAGCAGGCTATAAATGGCGTACCGTTGGTTGCCGGCGTTTCTATGTCGTGCACATTAAAGCCTCAAGCGATAAGAAAGTGGGAGTAGGACTTGTTCAAAGCAAACTGAAGAACTTGGCTTGGTTTGGTGTCCATTTCCGATCTTGAGTTTTGTGGGCGATAAATCACGGCTAGTAGACATGTGTTCTTGTTTCATAACTATAGGCGGCACCAAAGCTAGTCAGGAGCTCGGATTTCCGGGTGATCGATAACTTCACATTGGAGGTTTGTATTATGGTAAAGAATCACGCCGCCACCCCTTCCGGTTCTATCGGTCCGTAGTAGCGACATACCGGGTAAATTGATCTCAGAATCGATTATCTCAGGATTTAACCATGTCTCTGTAATCATGACGAGGTTCCACTGTTGTGAGGCATGGAGTTCTCTACGTTCGGCCAACTTGCTTAGAAGGTCTTGGACGTTTGTATACATGCAAGATAGAGCATTTGTTGTTAGGAGTGCGTTGACGGATGTCAAGTTTGTGTTAATTTTTAAGCCGGCCGTTAAGTGGCCGGCAATTAATCGTTTTTTGGTTTACGTATTTTAGTCAAGTTGCATGTCACTGTTGAGCGTTCCTGAACAGAGGTTTCACTTGTGCTGTGCTCTCTCTTGTTGTGTGTCTTGGGCGCCGTTGTGTCGGACTCTCCGCAGGACTGTGCAAATAAAGAAGTTGTAGCGTTTGCAAGTTCCATCGACTTGCATCCGACTGTTGGCTGTTCGCCTGCTGCCTTTAGCCGGATTTCTGTTGGCAACCTAGGTCGAAACGTTAACCAGCTATCCAACAGAACTTGCCTCATTCTCTCGGGGTCTAGTATTACTTCCATTAGGCTTGTCCCGCTGTCCTTGTGGTTAGGTCATGACGGAACTCTTGTCAGGGATTTGGCAATAACATTGTCAACAGAGAGTGCTTAGCGGATGTAGCACCACTGCTCTCGGTCATGTGTTTGTGCATCGTCATCAGAAGAATGCAGAGCTAGGGAACACCATGAACGAATATTGTTTTCTTGCTATCCCTATTAGGAATGCCGCGCTGCTCAAATGCTTCTTTTGGGCGATCTTTCCAAGGTAGATCAGGTAATATATGCACTTCGCTCGGTGAGTTGCGAAGATGAACTGCTGACAGCAGGACAGCCTCTGTCTCATCTGCTGAGTTTAGTGTTGCTCGAAGAATTCGAGGTTCACCAGAGTGTACTGGGGTCGGGTGACGCGCTACGCGTTACAGCATAGCAGGCTCAAACCAAATACAAATCGTCTCGCAGATGGAACTCCATTGGTTGCGATTGTCTTGCAACTTGCTTTTTATTGTGCCAGATTTGGATTCGGGAACATTGATGCACACGAGAGTTAACGCAGCGTGGTTTCGTCTAGCGAGTGTTGGCCTTATAGTTTTGCCGGCAATTCGGGCTGTTTAGAAGGCATCACTGGAGTTGACGTTGAAAGCTGCTTTGCGCCACGCGTGCTCGGTACTGAAGATGGACCTATGTGTGTCTCTCCCGGTGTGTTTGTCGAGGCGATCGATGCATACGTTACTTTCTTGTTTTCTGCCCCGGATTGCCTTCGGCTCTGAGCTGTCGGTGTCATGGCTGAATCTCCAAGTGTAGCGTCTATGGTTGGAGAAGTGGGAGCAGGCATGTTTGAGGCTTATCCACTTATGGGAGTAAGGTTACCCAGTGGATTTAAATTCATAGACGCTGCGGTGCAGTTGGAGTGTCTAGCTCTCTTTTTCGACTTAGATTCAGAACTTACTTTGGCTAGGTGAGGTATTGTCATGGCCATATTTACCCCAATGAGATCGATCTTAGTATTTACAAAATGCGCGATTATCTCAGCCATCCTATCGCACTTTTTATGAGCAGAGATAAACAGTTGACAATTGGAATGAATTGACATGTTGGGCAAAACAAATCGGGTCAGTAACTTGGTTTGTCTGTCTCACTTCTTGGACGGATTTGCCTACACATTGCATACAGTAAGATCTAATATAGCTAGAACAGGTAACACTGATCTTAAGGACTTTACTGCAATTGTCTGCGCAACATAGGCGACAATGAACCATTGGAATGCTAGTCGCCCACTTATTGTTGGACGAGGTGTAACAAACACTGGACGTTATCCAAAGTTATGTAGAAGTTTTGTAAACCGCGTTGGATGCTATAAACTTTTAGATGTTTTACAAAACAACTCGGACATTTTTGAAACGACTTTGGTCATATTGCATTTTAAGCAGCAACTCAGCAACTTGCTAGCCAGAAAGAAGGAGTAAGGCGTCTAGACTATGTTCTGACTGCATTGCAGTCATACTAATGCAAGCGAATTGTGTAAGCAGCGGAGGCCACTACAAGTCCTCCTCTTGATCGTAAACCTCGATCATCTGGATCGAAGGCGGTGACTGAGTATCCCCATCTCTACTCATCGGTCTTCGCGTAGTTTATGTGTCTTTGAATTTGAATTGATCCGCATAACAATGTGACTGCTAAAATGTCAGACTCACAAATCGGTTTGTCTGTTATGACTTAAACAAATGTTACCCAGGTTAGTGGAGTCATTGTGCAGCACGCGTTTTGTGTATGGATTGGGATACCAAGTCTCAATGTGGACCGTGATTCCCACTGAAGTAAACCTTGGCGAATTCCATCACTTGGATTGTAACGGATGAAGCAGATGGGCAGGAAGCCAGTAATTCCCTGTCACTCCATGGGGCTTTGCGTATTTTGGGTGAGTGCGTTTCCAACCTATTCAACTGTTCGATGTTGGGATCAGTGCAAACTATCATGACTCCACTAAACACAGTCTAGCTTTATCGGCCCTCTGTCGCAAGTCGTTATCAAAGAATGGGAAGTAAGGCCACCGGTCGATATTCAGATCACATTGTGCCCACGCGAATGCGACGGGACTGTGCGAGCTTTGGGCGATTGCACAAGCCGTATTATTTTCGTGTACGTCATAGAAATCCACCTGATGGCCGAGGCCAGAAGGCGGGTTCAGATGTTAACTTCTGGTGGAATCGAGTAGCCGCACAGCCCGTGTATCCTGCCAGTCGTTTTGGTGAAGGATGTCAACAGAAAATGCTGCTGTTGCGTTGACTTCATAAGATTGAATGAAACCTCGCTTACTCGTTTTGTGTCGGTGCCATCCATCTCTGCCATTTTCGACAAACTGCAGAATTCGGAGATACCCACGGTACTGGATTTGTGATCTAGCTAACTGGCAGCGGGTCATCAGACAAGAGGACCGAGAGAGAACCGCTTTTACAGTTGGCGAGAAGCAGTGCCAATCTAATAAAATGCCGTTGGGAGTATCTGAGGCTCCGTTTACTTATCGGCGTTTGATATTCCGCCTGCTGGATGGGTTAGAAAATATGGTAGTTTATGTAGACGGCATCGTGATATTCAGTGAATCGGTAGCGGAACACTGTCTTTATTTTGGAGCAATGTTGAGAAGGATCCAACAGTCCGAACTACGGATATTTGGTTCTAAATCGCAAAAGGTTTGTGACACTGCTCGATTAATTAGTGTGTCAGGATGAGTTAAAACCATTGCCAGTGAAATGTCAACAATTCGAGGCACCCCAGTTCCGACCTCGAAGCACAGTCTTAGGGTACTTCTGGGCGGCGCCGGATGCTATAGTAAATTCGGCAGGCTTTTTCACAGTTGGGCGTCACGTTTGTACGACCTGTTAGAAGAGGGAAAAGGTTTACGTAGATGCCAGAAGCTCAGCGAGCGTTTAGCGACATTCAGAAATAAACGGGAAAGCTGGATCTTACGTTGAAATTGCCGATCTCCGGAGATACGTTCACATTGACCACTGATGCAAGTGAAGTCGGAATCGGTGCGGTACTGAACCAAAAGCCGGGGACTACTGAATCCCTAGCATAATTTTATCGCCATCGGAACGCAAGTATTCAACAGTAGAGAAGGAGCATCTGGCAAATGTTTGGGCGCTGAACAAGTGGCGGGACTACTTATGGGGTCAAAGCTTTCACGTCAAAACATACCACACAGTTGCAATGGATCTCATCCTCCAAAGACCCCAGAGGCACGTGGGTGCCATGCTTACAAGGATATGACTGCACGACAGGATGCATATCAAGGATGGAGAACAGAACGGTAGCATTTTTATCGCACCTGAGGAATGACCACGATTTACCAAAAGTTGTCTTCGGTGTCATTGGTTTGGTGCTGAGTCAGAATACGGGGAGGTTGGCAGCTGAGCAAAGTAAGGATATCTCCTGAATAGGCTGATAATAGCACGAATACTGAATCAAACAGTAAACCGCAGACAAAAGCAAAAAATGCGGGCCGTTCGCGCGAAACCTGAAATACCTACAAGTCAAGGAAGCCGGAATCCTGATGAGGACACAAAGGTGAGGCGCTACCCCAGTGCCGGTGAGTCCACCGAAGTTGAGGAAAAAGTTAGTGGTCTCTTGTCACGAGATGGCGCAGACCGGATGCACCAGAACATATGATTTGCATAGGCAGCGAGTTTAATGGCCAGATAGGATAGGTGACGTCGATACATACGTGCTGTCGCGTCAGCCATGCCGGAAGGGAGACAATCGAGGAACACCACAACCTGTGCTCCAGATTCCAGTGATTGAGATTGGCGTATTGTGGTCAATCGACGTGATAGGGCCTTTCCGTTAACGAGACGGAGCTGTCGTAACATAATTGTGACGACCAGGCACTTCACTCTCTGGACTGAAGATGCGGCAATTCCGGATTAACGGGCTAGCAACATAACACATGCGGTGAATGGGCACGTGATAGCGAGCCATGGATTTCCTAAGGCCATACTGATGGACCAGGACTCCTGCTTTGAAAGTGACGAGTTCCGGACACGTCTGGAGAAACCGGGCATCAAGAAGATACGAACCACTCCCTACCATCCTCAGACAGATGGATTGACAGAGAGGAATAATATGGCGATTAAAGAATAACTGGCTGCAAAAGTCGGAGATTGGGAAGCAGCTCCACTACTGCGCTTGCTAGCTCACCGGGCGTACAAGCAAGCAAGCACGCGGGAAATCCCTATTTCAGTTAATGTATAGCCGCGCGCTTCTTAATCCTGTGAATCTGGAGGTGGCAAAATGCCTGACCTACCAGTTATCGCCGAGAGAAGAACGAAACAACAGGAAGCTATCGAACCGAAACCTGAAGGCAGCCCAGGCGGGGATGACGGAGAAATCCCGCGTCAACATGATACACCATCCGGACTTTCCAATCGGTACGAAGGTCAAATACGGAGATCATCAACGCCCGACCGTATGCGGCCCAGGCGAGAGGTAATTTCAATCGAAGTGGATGGAATCATATGAAGTATACCATCAACGAGGCCCTGTATACTTAATCGCTCGACAGGGAGATGGTCGGCAAATTCACTTTGGCGAATTGAGGAAGGGGTACGAGCGAGGGGAGGAAACTAAGGCATGCATGGGGCAGCCCCGTAGGTCGAAGAGACTACGTGCGAGGCCGATGGCCTAGGAGACTTGAGTGGGGTGGTGTGATGCACTACTAATGAGTATTATGGTGAAACAAGCATACATGATGAACTCAACGAATAGTGGGTCTCCGCGGACCATGGGCACGTAGTGCACAATTCAACTGGCCCTGAAAATGGATGACGCTGAAGGGTTGCACCTATACCAGAAACTCACGACAAACTGAGTCGATAGCATAATGTGCAGCGTGGAATCAAATGGAATCAGGAATGCTTTGCGCAAATGACTTCAACTGTTCTATGTTAGAAAGGTACTTATACGTTCGTTCACCACTACAGAACAGGTTCGCACCGCCCACATTTTCCACAATACCAAACTGGAATGTTTCCTTGGACCTGTCACTTCAAACACCTTTTCAATCCCCACTCCGATTGTGTTACAGCACATTTCAGGCAATGCTATGTGGTTCATGATAACTGTTCACAATTCACCAGTTATGGTGTGAAACCATCGCAATGAGGCTGGACCTTACCGTGGTGCGATGGTTTGTGTGCCTCAGCGATCCATTGAGCTATGCTGGGTGGTGCTTTTGCACCTTCAGAGTCACTCATACCAGATTGGTCAATGGTTAGAGGTCAGACAAACTCAGCCTCCTGGTCCTCCAGGTTGGGGGTTGGAATGAGGGTGGCATCTTATTCCTTAACACGGACTCCTTGTAGCTCAACGCAAAACCCGCTGCCTTGCGGTCAGGTTTTTGAACCAAAGGCTTTGGTTGAGAACCCTAATCGTTCTCCTGTCTAGGCCTCGGCAACTTGACAGTATCCTGCCCACGCAATACAATGAATCACACTTCAAACAAATTGCTGATGCTCTGGCCACCGCAGAGGATAATCAACGGTGCCCTATCTGCTGCATCGGGCAGGGTAGATAGGGGTTTGGATGCTAATGCTCAAGCCTTCCCGTCTTCTTATTCCCCATCTTACGCTTTTTCACTCTTACCGTCCCCTTCAAACTTCACTTATATCCCCCCAGTTTTCAACCCCCGATTCTTGGCCCTCCCCCAACATACTTTGCTAGGCATTTATCTTCTAGTTTCAACTCACATGTGAACGCGGAGAGTCACTCCTCTCCTGTCGACAAGCCCATGTCCAACCAAGCGGTCCATTCCAGTTCATAGGCTTCCATTACCAGCCCTCGATCCTCCTTCAGATTGGCATGCCTTAATGTACACACACTGCTACAAATCGGTCAACAGGCAGCACTTGCCCGAACATTGGAGACCCTCTCGATCGATATCTGCTGCTTTTCAGAGACCCGCCTACAAGACTCGAGCTCTGTGCTCACTCTGCGATCCCCTTCAGGTGACGCAAACAGTATTTGCTCATTGCGTCTATCCGGTGACGATGCAGCTTCGAGCACCGGCCTAGCTGGTGTTGGCATTGCCCTGAGTCCCCAGGCTGAAGCTGCTCTGGTTGATTGGATTCCAATCAGTAGGCGGATGTGTGCGGTCCGATTGGCTGGCTCGTTTAAATATTCTAAGTAGCGCGGGACTAATAGGTGTCTATTCATCATCGCTTACTACGCGCCCAGAAACGGTAGCGATGATTCGGTAAAGAACGACTTCTACCGCCAACTGACTCAGCTCCTTCGCCACAGAAGAAGCTCGGACACTGTTGTGCTGGCGGGGGATAGGAACGCACAAGTTGGAAAGTTGTCCACTGACGAAATGCATCTGGGCGGTCAGCACGGTGTAGGTTCCCGTAATGAAAACGGTGAGCGGTTACTTCATTTGTGTGAAGATGCTCGCTTATTTCTTGCGTGCACTAAGTTCCGACACAGCACCCGCCGGAGGGTGACTTGGCGCCCACCAGCCTCGAACCAGCCTTGGACGCAGATCGATCACATTGTTATCAGTTATGGCTGGAGAGGCTGCATCCAGAATTGTCGCTCGATTTGGAGCACATGTGTAGACACTGATCATGCGCTTGTATGTGCTGACATGCGGACGCGCTTTGGCGGACGCCCACGACGACGCTGTGAGCGCATTGACACCAGCCAACTGACAAAGCCAGCTGTTCTGAATGCGTATCAAAGTACGCTGACATGCGAGTTGAGCAATCGCCCACTGGTGATAATTGATGGTCACTGGTCACATGTTCGCCAGACCTTACTATCAGCGGGCAAATCCTCATGTAGTATGTCTAAAAGCCCACGTGGACATTGGGTCACTTCTCGGTCTCTGGAACTTATCGACGCTCGCCGGCATATCCCGGCTGGGAGCGAGCACAATGAAACTCGCAAAGAGCTCCGGGCAAAACTCAGCGCTAGCCTGAAGAGAGACCGCGAATCTTGGTGGTCTCATGGTGCGTCAGAGATGGGAGTGGCCGCTGCCCTTGACAACCATCGTGAGTTATTCCGTCTGATACGGGAAACGGGCAGCAGGAGACTTGGTGTTAGTGAAAAAATTTGTGATGAGAGTGGACAGCCTATCCACAATTTGTCAAAACGTTTGGAGCGTTGGGCTGAGCATTTTGCAAAGCATTTTACTCGGCTAGAATTGTCCGATTCGCCGGTCACTGATCGCCCTGCTCCGTGGGCTGTACATTTGGATCCACTCTCTCGCTCAGAAGTAGAAGGTGAGATCGGACTGTTGAAGTTGAACAAAGCCGCGAGACCAGATGATCTTCCTCCAGCCCTCTTCATATTCGGAGGCTCTGTTCTTGTTGATGCTTTACATGAATTACTAGTGAAACTGTGGGAGCAGGAGACCGTCCCAACCGACTGAAGCCGCTCCGTTATTGTTCCCATCTTTAAAGGCGGCTCGCGCTCGGAATGCGGCAACCATAGAGGAATCAGGCTGATCTCCATCGCCTCCAAATTACTCGCCTACATAATTCTTCGCAGACTGACTGGCGCTCGTGAAAGCCAGATTCGTGAGGAGCAAGCCGGGTTTCGTCGGAGTCGTGGCTGTATCGACCACATCTTCACCTTGCGTCAGTTGTTGGAGCACCGCCACACATATTGGCGGCCCACGGTTGTCGTGTTCCTCGACATCAAAGGTGCCTTCGATTCGGTTGATCTATGTGCCCTTTAGAATCGTCTACTCAGAAAGGTTTGCCCGAGAAATATATAACTATTATCCAAGCATTATACGCGCGTAGCACGAGCAGAGTGAGGGCTTACGGCAAGCTGTCGTCGTTCTTTAATAGCTCTAGTGGTGTGAGACAAGGATGCCCATTGTCACCTTTCCTTTTTAACTTCGCTATTAACGAAGTCATGGAGTTTGCATTTACAGGACATGACTTAGAAGGTGTGGATCTGCTTCCAGGAGAACGACTTCTTCACTTAGAGTATGCAGACGATATTGCCCTCATCTTTGACATCTCCCAGACTTGCCAAGCCGCGCTGGACAGATTAGCACTGACTGTCGGACGCTTCGGGCTTTGCTTTGCACCATCGAAATGCAAAGCGTTCCTCCAAGATTGGCAGGGATCGCCTCCTGCGCTGCCCCTTGGTGGGGATCAGCTAGAAGTCGTTCAGAAATTAAATTACCTGGGAAGTTGTATCAGCGCCCTTGGGATCAAAGACGAGATCACGAACCGTATATCAAAGGCTCGGGGCGCTTTTGCTAACCTTCGCCACCTATGGCGGCGGCGCGACATCACTCTCGCCCTGAAGGGTAGAGTGTACAATGCAGCGGTACGTTCGACCTTACTGTACGGTTGCGAAATCTGGCCCCTAAGGTCAGCGGACTTGAAGAGTCTACCTACGTTCGACCATCGGTACCTTCGCAGTTTGGCTCACATCTGGTGGGAACACCGCGTGAGTAACGAGCGTGTTTGACGCCTTGTTTACGGCCCACGAAAAGGATCTGAACCGCTCAGCACCGTTATTTCCCGCACCAGGCTCCAATGGCTCGGCCACGTGTTACGCATGCCAGCCCACCGACTCCCTCGACGTGCGTTGTTTGCTCACCGGGGATGTGGGTGGAAGAAGAGGAGAGGTGGCCAAGCGATGACTTGGTCCAGGGGAATGAAGTCCCTCACTTCGGAGCTAGCCTCGGTTGGAGCTTCACGGCTCCCTGGTTGGGGTCCAAAAGACGGTGAACACGTTTGGCTGGATACACTTGCTGACATGGCAAGGAGCCGACCTCAGTGGTGTTTGTGTTGTGAGTTTCTTTGTCCCTCCCCATCCCTTTTAGCCGCCCCCTCCATCTACGATCGCATTTCCTAGGATAAAACGTTTAAAAAAATTTTCTTTTTGCCTAGTAGCCGGCTGGTAGCTTACCGGAACGATGCCTATCCGTTGCTGGTAGCTCAGTTGGCATGCAACTGTTGTATCTATTTTTCCTTTGTGTATTGTATTATATGTATGTATGTATGTATGTATTTCCTTCATGTATTGCGGCACAATAGCGGAGGTGTTTTCCCACCTCTAGTTGATGTGTATAATGATGATGATGATGAGTTCTTGTGAAGTAACAATGGAATGTCTAACGATTGCGGTAACCGGTTTAGTGCACTTGTAAAATTGGTACAGGCATTTTGATGTCATAATTGTGCATGCAGTGACGTCACTGTTCTATGGTGTGGAAAGCGCTCTTGCGTAAGTGCAGACATTTTCGTTTTCGTTACTGACACCGTGATTGAAGAAAGCTTAAAGAAATGCTACGAGTCAGAAACAACATTCAATTTTATTAAATCAGTTGGTTTTATAAAGCTCGATGTGAGCATGTGAAACATCTGAAACGGAGAAAACACAAGAAGTAAGCATTAAATGACTAATGCTCCTTTCTTCGAAGGACAACTAACAAATAGTGTAGGCTGCTTTGGTTACGAAACGAAAATAATTTTAAAAGTGTTGGAACAAAGTTAGCTACAAAAGCTGTTGGCAGGCTGTATATGAGGGTCACTAAAGGATGGGACGATTTAATCGGCTCATACGAGGTCATGTGCAACTACATACTTATAGTTGTCCACAGTAATACTACATTTTTGATCCATCATGCATGAGTAATTAGCTGTTAACAAAGCTTGTGATGCCAAGCTTCACTGGCTTACAAATAAGTTCACGCACTTGAAACCATAATTAAATTTGATTAAGGCAGCTGATGAATGAAAGACCGCAAAGGTTGGGAGGATAAATATTCGAGAAACAAGTTGGTGTCAAAGAACTAGAGCACGTAAGGATAGAACCACAAGAAGTTTACACGAGTACGTGGATTAGTTGTGATGCATTGAAGACAATTTAATGAATGCTGCCACATCACCTAAGTTGACGTAGTAATTGCGAAGACGTCTCCGTAACACTCGTAAGCTGGGGAAATAAACAGCACAAGTTGCGCGGGCGCTCCGCAGTTAGCACACACATGGGAAGAGATGAAATTCCAGCGGCTTTGCAACCAAGCATTTGGCGTGTCGGCTTCAGCTGATGACATGGATGCCAGCTATTGTGATTAATCCTCAGAAGGTGACGACAAATGGCTTGGAGTTCTCCACGATGTCATACGGCATTTCAAATCGCTACGCAACGCCTGATACTACTCATTGTCGAGCTGCGCGAGTGTTAGACTAAGTTGTTAGGGGAGATAGAACAAACTCTTCACATTTGTGGTCATCCTTGCTTTGAAGTCTCCAGTGGGTGTGGAGTATTCTGACCGGAGCCCAATATAGCGTTTGGGCATCTATGAGAAGACGGAAGGGTCAACTTGCTGGAGTGACCTCTGCAAGGACCAAGGTTTTGGTCAAATTTTTCTTGAACTGACCTGTAAAGTCTGGGTCATCTTTTACCGGCCCTTCTGGATTGCATTCAATAGACATGCACCGCACTAGCTGATACCTCAGCCTGTAGCCGCGAGTGTATGGACTGTACACTTTCCATGCTGTACACCTGCTACGTGGACATGGACCGCGTTTATTTTGCAATGTCAAGTCCGCGAGAAATATAACATGATTGTCAAACCAAACGCCTTGAAATAATTTGCCCCTTCATGTCCACAACTAACGACCCTTCTGAGTAGATGAGGTTCCTCCTTTGCTCCAGTTAAAAATGAGACGGTTAAACATTCGCACGAATGTCAGCCACTCCGAGTCCAGTAATCGAATCCGTTACGCCTGCCGCTCATTGGCCATCTGGCTCACTCCGTTGGTTCATCTGTTCAATCTGTGCTGCCATTCTTATCACATCCACTTTTTCTTGTACTTGAGCCTCCATATTGACGTTCACCCCGTACACCTTGTCACTCCGCATCGTCTTCACTGCATTTACGCACGTGGTCTCCTCACTCCACACAGTATGGCGCTCCACTCCCAATCCACATTGTTGCCTCCGGAGTCGTCTTAAATGCACTCGTTTTCTTCTGAACACTTTCCCTCCGATATTTATTTCGTATGATCAGGCACCGACCCCTTCCCCCCAGTCACAACACTTTCTTTCATCGTTCTTGACTATCGGATGCTGGTTAAACCAGCACTTCCTCCCCCATTGTTAGCTTAGGTAGTACTCAAGCACCATGGCCGTGACATCGTTGCTGGGTGGTCCTTCGTGGTTTCAAAATGGTTTTTGATAACTCATGCTGTGACGAAACTGAACGTAAAATGTAGCAGATGCCGGCATCAGAGTTCTAGTCCTTCAAGTTTATAAACGCTGCACGGGGCTCAAACTGATATTCGTCGAAGGAGTGTCGCAATTCCTCCAGTAGCATGGGGTACGAGTCCTCGCCAGTTGATATGTCCTTTGCTACCAGTCGCTTGGCATGCCACACTGCCAACTCCGTTTTTCCATTCGATTGGCTGTTATATGGGCTGGTTTGCTGATGCATGAATTCCCTCTTGGTTGTGAAGTTCTGGAACGCAGCGCTGGTAAACTGGGGACCATTGCCGGAGACCCGCTCCTCCAGCATAAGCTGCCGCGCGAATTGAGCTGAGCTGGTTGATTACTGCTTTTGTGTTCGTAGTGGCGCACAACTCGATTGCAGAGTAATCAGTCTAGTGATCCACCTTGCGTAAGCAATCTTTCCCATTAGCATCGAAGAAATCCACTGCCATTTTCTGCCACGGTCGGTCAGAAACATCATGTAGGATCACTGGTTCCCTCGTCTGCAGACACGCCTCGCAATTCGGTAGAAGCTCCCTTATTTAGCCCGTCATTCCTGGGCAAAATATCAATACAGGGCCCTACTAAAACATCCAGCGGTGGCCGTACATGCACTAGAGGCAGGACACTCGATTGGTTGGGACAATGTCGGGATACTTAGGAGGGGATTACCAGCAACAAACCAAAGGTTGATTGCTGGGGCGACCGAGATTACTAAGACTAATAACCGTGTGAACAGAACAGACGGGGTAGAGTTATCGAACGCGTGGCGGGCTGTGTTAAACCGGTCAGTCAGAAAAGGTGTCGACGGACGAACTCAGGTCGGAGAGTGAATCAGCAACTGCCAGAAAGGAATGCCTCACATGTGAACGACTGGTGACGTGGATCAATGAGAAACGCTCGCTGCTTGTGGTTTCACTAGCATGGCCACTTGACCTATTGACCTGTAACACTATTATCCAATGGTTCCTGTTATGTCTTGCAGCCTTCAACTTATGTTCTCATAAAAAGCTAAGCCAATTTGGTAACGATTTACCTGGCTTGAAGTAGCTCACGTGTCAAGGGCGAAACGTTGCCAAAATAAAACCCTGCCAAAACCGATTTGTGTTCAAACCTTCTGAAATTCTCTTGCTCGATTAATGTTATAGTTGGCACCCACATGAGCGCGATGCACATATTTCAGCATTTCTCCTCAGAAAGATGACGGGATAAGAATACGGCTTCCATGGATGGCAAACCATCATAGCCAGAGAGTTCCTCACAAAAATTAAAGTAAGTGTTAGTTCCTTCAGCATCTGCTTTTTTGTTTCTGGCCACCCATTTAGAATAACGGTTTGCGAAGCAGAAAAAGTTACACCTTCCTCTGTGTGGTGCCTTATTTCTTTTAGGCCATTTTCTGTAACTGCCAGAGACTGTACTAGGTTTGCTGCTTCGACCACTTCTGGAGTATGCTAGTCTACCGTCAAATGAGAACTTGCCAGTCTATCCGCGATGAATACCTGTGCACCAGGCGTGTACAAAACATCCACGTCGTACTTTTGATGCCGGATAAGCATACGCATATAATCGTTGAAACCCTCCATGGCATAGACTAACATGAGCATCTCTTCCTCCCTCTGCACATAACGCTACACTGTCATGGTGAGTGCTCGAATGCGGAAATCCACAGGCTTTCCATTCTGTAAGACAACAGTACCAATTTTTCCTTGGTTGGTATCACACAGTAACTCCAAATACTGCGCTGGGTCTTAATACTGGAATGCAGGCGCTTTGTTGCTGCTGCTGCTGCTGATCATCACCTTCATCAACAGCAGTACATCAGCCGTTTGAACTGAGGCTTCGCTGTCATACAACCAGGAGGACCTATGAAATAGAGAATAAGAAGAGGGAGAGAAGGGGGACTTACCCGCAAATCTTAATGCCCTAAGAAAACATTCAGGGTGAAGGCGCTTACACCTTGTGTTAACAACATACCGTCACAAACAGCTAGCTGTCATGCAAAGATAAGGCGGCATCGGCGAGACAGGTTCTTTGCGGCTTTCACTGACCCGCGTCGTAATCAGCCATTATCCCGCAGCTAACTCAGCACCAAACACACTTTAAACAGACAATCCAAATAAAAGACGGCAGCAGACGCGCCACTGGTGTCGGTTGCGAGCCATGTCCTGTAAAGTCTCGAGCCAAGCAGAAGGCGAGTCACGTGGACTCCAGCCCGGAAGGCGAAACGGACCAACGGCACCCAGTTTGGTTGTCAGTGACTTCATTTCCCACTGTCAAGTCAACTTCTGTCCACCTCGCGTCTTGCGCCATCCTACACCTGGTAGACTGAACAAGGCCCTCCTAGGTAAGCGGTGACCAGGCATGCGTAACACGTGATCGAGCCAACGCAACTTATTCAATGCTATCTGTTGTCCTAGGGAGGTAGCATGATTATCACTACCTAGTACTCAACTACGCACATCATCGTTGCGGACACGCTGGTGCCATCTGACATCAGCAATGCTTCGTAGACAACAATGATCAAAGACGTGAAGGCGCCTCAGATCTTTAGACCGAAGCGGTCAAGTCTCACTACCATACAGCAGAACGGCCCTCACTGTGGCCTTATATACACGGCCTTTCCGACTGAATGAAATTCCCTTCTGTCGCCAAAGATGCCGCAGTTTCAATAAGGTAGCTCTGGCTTTTGCAACGCTCGAGCTAACGTCAGTTTCTATGCGCCCATTATTGCTGATGTAGCTGCCAAGATAAGTGAAATGATCAACCACCTCGAGTTCCTCGTTAGCAAGCTTCCAGGGGTTATAAAGTGACTGGTGGTCCTGCAGCGACACTTCGCATTTTGAAGGTGCGAAGTTCATAACAAATAATAGGAGCACTCTGGACAGACTATTCAGGGTTGATTGTGCCGCCGCAAAATCATGGAAAAGCAGGACGATATTGTCTGCATAATCCAGGTCAACTAACCTCTCACCAGGCAGCATTTCAACGTCTAAATCGTGAGATTCCGCAAGTGAACAATCCATTATAGAATCCACAACGAAATTGAACAAAATGGGTAAATCGGACGACCCTGACGAATGTCACTTGTAGTCGGAAAGCTATCGGATAGGACATCATAGACCCTGATCCGGCCTGTAGTGTGCGAATATAGAGCACGAGGGATGTTCACATATTTTGTGGGAACACCTTTCCGCTCAAGTATTTCGAACAGAATCGATCGATCGACTGAATCGAACGCACTCTTGTGATCGAGAAACAAAGATATTGTCGGTCTGCGCTATGAGTGGCGCTGCACCAGCACCTGCCGCAAAGTGAATATATGGTCTATACAGCCACGTCCTGGGCGGAAACCGGCCTGTTGTTCCCTAATCCGAGATTCCCGTTCCGGAGTGAGACGACGAACGATAATCGAGGCCAATAATTTTGTCACAACTGACGTTAGGCTATTACCTCTGTGGTTCGCACATTCTGTGCGACTGCCCTTCTTGTATATTGTCACTATAATCGATTCGCTCCAATTGACCGGGATACTCTCTTCCTTTCAAATACGTTCGGATAGGGAGGTCAGTGCCCTGCAGAAGACCTCACCTTCATCCTTAAATAGTGCAGATGGGAGGGAATCCGGGCCAGCGGCACGAAAACGATTGAGGGCTGTGATCGCGTCTCAGACTTCGGCCTTCGACGGAGGCTACAAACTAAGCATCCATGGCTGGTCCTGCATTATTTGCGTAGGAAGACCTTCAGAAACAGGGTGCCAGCTGAACTGATCTTGAAAGTGTTCCACTCAATGAGCCATACGGGGCTCATTATTGAGTATCAGTGCACCCGCACTGTCTTTGATTGTCTCACTGACGCCTGGTTTTCTGAGACCAGTGATGCGGATTAGCTGGAAGAGCTTGCGGTAATTGCCTGCTGCTCCTGCCTTCTCCATTACTTGAGCCCTACTGGTCCACCAGACTTCCTTGTCAGCAAGTAGGCCCTGTTTAGTTCACGCCTAATAGCCCGTCTGGTCACATTGTGTTCAGAGCCAGCCGGGATGTATGTTCTAGATTCCAGCAGGTTCCACGACCTCTCGGATATCCAGTGATTGGTGCGGTGACGATGGATAGTGCCACAAGCAGATGCTCCTGCGTCATGCATGACGACCCAGATCCTATTCCACTGAAGCTCAGTGTCATTAGGACAAGACAGCGAGAGTTCGGTATGCAGTGCGTCTTGATAGGCTTGTCTGACCGAGGGCTGAGATAATTTCTCATTTGCCAATTGGAGGGGACGCTTGGTGCCCCTTCCGGTAAAGTTCATGGAGAAACGACAGCGTACCAAGGCATGATCAGAGTCGACACAGCTACTCCAGTACGAGCGGCAATCCAGGATGGAACCACGCCATCTGTAACTTATGGCTATGTGGTCAATTTGGGTCCATCGCTAGCCAGCTATAGGGGATGCCAAGTGGCATTTCGGCGCCCACTGTGTCTAAAAGCAGTGTTACTAAGCAACAACTGGTGTTCCACACACAGTTGCTGCAGACGCTCACCGTTGTCAGTTCGTTTGGAGTTAAGCCCACAATTACCACCCAGCTGAGCTTCTGAAGAGCTCAGACGCCCTACTTGTGCGTTCATATCCCCTGCAAGTACTATAATATCTGAACTAGTAACACTGCGTAGTAGCGCGTTCAGTTCATCATTGAATGTGTCCTTGAGTGTATTAGAACTGCACCCGGTGAGAGCAAAAGCGGAAATCACGAACAAACGGCGTTTTGTACTACTTCGTGAATAAACCTTAACTGATGTCGTCAAACGGGCTGCACATAACCGGCTGTTTACCGGAATCCAAACGGTTAACGTTGGCCTAGCGTTGGAGCATAGAAAGATACCTACACCAGCTTGACCCGTGAGTGCTGCATCCGCGTCTCCAGATGCGTACAACCAATAACGAGAGGATAAGCCGGGTGCAGTCAGTTCAATAACCACCTTAGAATCATTGATCCTAGTTTCGGACACACAACACACATCAATACCCAGTGTGTGCAAGGTATGTGCGAATGCAGCCTGTCGACCTGTTTGTCTTAGAGTGCGAAAATTGAATGTCGCCATGGAAACGGGATAGCGTGGACTTATAAGGGACTTTTGCCGATAGGCGTCCGATAGGGGCTGTGGGATGGTGGCTGCAGATGGTTCTACTCCAGTGGCATTTCTGTTGCTGTCAATTAAGCTGGGAATTATAGAAGGAAGGTTATTAATGGGGTCGCGGTGGGAGTAAGAGAAAAAGGTGGAAAAGTAAGAAGGGAGGCGACAGCAGTAGCATGTTTTCGCTTATCCGCCCTGCTGTATGCAGCAGATAAGGCGACCCTTGATAATCTGCGCGACGGCCGATGCAGGATGAAGTTTATGTTTGGAGAAAATGTCATGGTTGTATGTGGGTTGAGATCCTGCCAGGGCGCCCAGACCTAGACAGGAGGACTATTAGGATTCTCATACAAAGCCTTTGGCTCAAAAGTCTGTCCGCAAGGCAGCGGGGAGGTGGCAGTGATTTAGTTGTACAGAAATGGATGCCATTCCATTTCAAACCCCAAACTGGAGGACCAGGAGACTGAGTTTGTCTGACCTCTCATCAATGACGAACCTGGTAGGAGTAGCTCTAACGATCCCCGGAGGCATCGCCCATTATGGCTCATTGGGTCAATGAGGTACGCAAACCGTCGCACCAAGTTAAGGTCCAGTCTCGTTGCGACGGGCGTTGCTGCTGAGGTGCTTATTAGTTGCGAATGCGATTTCCTGTTAATTTCTCCAACCTCATTTCACTCTTTTATGAATTATCTTCCTGAGCGGTATCATAATATCAGCAAGTCCTAGGATAAAGCGGCTCAAGTAATTCACCATACCGTTTAAGCGAAGCAATTTCTTCACGTCGTTGAGGAGCGGAATCTCACGTATTGCGTTAATTTTTCCTGGATCGACCCTGGTCCCTTGGGTTATTAGCAAATGCCCATGAGAAAACACATTGCGTTTCCAGAGTTCAAATTTAGCACCTTTAAGCTTGATGTTATTTTGCACACAAAACTGCAAGGAACGGTGGGGATTAGCATCGTGTTTTTCTTCTGTCGAACCATAGATTAAAACATAATCTTCCACCTATGTTACATAGTCTGAACTGTCTACCGCATTCACAAATGGCTTTAGAAAAATTTCACTTGATGCCTTCAAACCAAACCGCCAAGGTAGTAAAAATCTGGTTACTTCATCTGAAACTACCTGCCAGAATACCGAAGGTAGCTCGACGTTCGTGAAATACTTGGCCTTAGGCAAACGCGACAAAATACCTACTATGGCAGGTAGCGCGTAGTGCTTTCTACGCAGGGCTTCATTGAACGGTTTTGGGACAATACGCACGCGTAGTTCACCGGTGTTATTCGTAATGTATGTGACGTGACTAACCTAATTGGTTGACTCGTCGAATTTGGCAATCACGCCCTCTCTCATCAATTTGCCCATTTCAGCGGAGAACATGTCACGCAGCGCAAGTGGAAATCTAACCGATAGCACAGTCAGTGGTATCAAAAAACCTAGGGACAAGTGAGCGGTTCCCTCAACTTTTCCCAAACCTGGACTAAACACAGACGCATACTGATCATTTATATCGGTTTTCCCTACCAAGCTCAAGTGTCACGCAGCGCAGAATTTGCAGATCTCCTGTCTCAGGTTAGTAGCCTGCTTTGTATCTCCCTCGAAAACAGCACGCCATACTATGTCAGTTTGCGAGCTTCGTTTGTCTAAATCGATAGTTGGCCGATGAATCAATGTTACAGATATCGCTGCACTGCTAGAGTGATAAGTTGCATTACAGCAAAAGCCGCTTTGTCGTACCTTCATCATAGATTCTTAGGACAATCCAATAGCGTGTGAGACTGCCGCTTATGCATTTACAGATTTTGCTGGACTGGACCAAAATATTCAACACAATGATGTACGAGTCGACAGATCCATGTGCGCCTCTGCTTCGCATAAAGTGAAGGTAGCGCTGCTAAGTCTCATTGATTTGACCTTCGCAGAATTCACGGAACTTTTCGACGATCGCCCCAAACTCATTGGGATCTTTGTCTTTGTCGTAGTGAGATGTCTCTAGTACACGGCCAGCGTCATCCCCGGATACCTGTCGAAACATGGCCAACCATTATGCCATCGGTTGCACGTCCAATTGTACCGTTGAAGAAAGTCATCCACTTGCTCCGCCAGAGACGCCAATCACATTCCAAGTCCTGTTTATCCACGTTTAAAGGGGCACGCAATTAAACGACCAGTGTTGATCTAATCAGCATTTGAATGTGGCCGGTGGGGTTCGCGTTGGTCATCTCTGACACAAGGTTGCAGTACTTTGTCCTTCCAGCACAAGCGTTTATTCAGCAAGGTCATTTGGTGCAAAGTATAGCAAGATCGCCAAGGCAAGCGCCTCTAAATAATTTTCATTTTCACGTCTACAACTAAGGGCACTTCTGAGTCGATGAGATTCCTCCATTGCTTTAATTTAACAAAAGGTGGAACCCACACGAATGTGGGCTAATCCTAGTGCAGTTATCGAATCCGTTACACCCGCCTCTCATTTGCCGTTCGGCTCACTCCGTTGGTCCATCCGTTCACTCTGATCTGACAATCCCATCCCACTGCCATCGACGTTTTCGTTCAGCTGGAGCTAACAAATAGCAACTATGTGATGCAAACCCGGTAGTGGCGGAATCCATGCTGCTCTGCTTCAACGGTGCTACAGTTATCCAAAGTGATCATGACTGTCTATGCTGTACTGCTTTCTGCGAATTTGGAAAAAATAAATTAGTGCTACATAGTGGTAGTTAGTCGGAGCTGCACCATTTCTCCCTTTATGAATCTGAATGACGACTTCATTCTTTCCAATCGTTAAAACGTGCATCGCGTCTGCAGATCATCGAAAAAACTGTGGCGATGGTTCATTCAGATTAATGACAACCAATTGTATTTGCTTTGAGTGGATATAGTCGGCAGTAGGGCAGCAATGTTAACACTAGTTTCCTCTAAATATCTTCTGCCGTACACGTGATAAACGTAAGTTTATGAGTGATATAACCATATTGAACAATATACAAAACGAAACTGCGCTTTGAAATCACGGAATGGGCTTCTGGCATAAGACACCAGACGCTTCTTTTGCATTTTGTGCCTGTTCACATAAGGTAGGTGGAACATGAATCCCCTGTTTCACTTTACGGAGCCTGTTGACGTGTTTATGAAGCTATTTGGGGCTTGAACAGAATTTAAGTGGCTGCTTCCATTTACTGCTCTCATTGGTCATGTCATATCAGACCGACACGATGATTTTGTTAGGTCACGCAAGTCCAGTGATTCTGTCCGATAACAGCAGTGAATCTGTCATGACCAGATAATTTAGTGTGCTGCACCGTATGAAATGTTTACGCCCACCGGTCATGCGGGGTGTTTCTCGAGGCGCCTTGTATACTACCTCCTTGAACTGACTGGCAAAATTACATCCAGTACTTTTGGAAGATTTCCAAACTAGAAGTGACCTTCAAGTTGCATTAATGACGGTGATCCGCACGCTGTGGACTAAGAATCTGCTACATAATATTCTGCATAACAGACACGGCCAAACATCCGTGTTGTTTGATCGCTGATTCTCAAGGAACCATCTATCAATACCATTTCGACCTTAAGTTTCGCGTGGGCAAACGGGAGGTCTTAGACAGTCAGTATGTTCCTGTTTCGAAATTTGTTGGAGAAGGATTATGGTTGCAAATTGACAAGCCAGCGATTAGTTGATGCAATTCAGCCTTGAAATGTTCGTCAAGCCGGGCTGAGGTTTGGTAGGATTGACATAAAATAGGCTTGGCATAACGAACGCATGTGACCACGCCTAATGGTACTTCGGGCTGGAGGCCAAGAAAGTGCACATCTCTGACGCATACCAGAGAGAACAGTACACGATACCAAGTTAACATGTGCCTCACGTATTTGATGAACACGGTACCAAATCGTGTCGGTAATCTGAGTATCGCAGTCATTGAGGAGTATAAGTTAGAATTCAATGAGGTAGTGAAGATGCACACCAGCTGCTCTATTGGGTCAATCCTTGCCCAAGATAAACCTCCCAGGTATTAAGACTTTGGCGCAAGTGAACACTTCATTTATCCTACTCGTGGTTTACCTTATTAGGACCCATAACTTTGAGTCCTGATGCTATTAATCCATTTTCTGTTAAGGTTTGGAATCTTCTTCACTTTCAAGTATGTTATGGAAAATGGTGCAAATCACTCACATGAAGATTGAATTTTGTAACTTTAACTTATTTTATGACATGTGGATTTTTCGAACCGTCCTTTTGAAATGAGGCCAAGAAGAAATGCCTTCGGAACGCATGAAAAATAATGCGTTTTCTGAAAAAATAGACAACTGCTTGCAGATTTGATGTGACATTGTTTAATACTTCTTTCAACGAGATAAGTTAACAGGCACGTGCTGGTTATAAAAGAATATGAAGCCCAAATTTACACCAAAGATGTGTGGTATCATTCATGCGTGGTATGTCGAAGAGCAGGCCACGCATGACCTGATGCGCAAACTAGATTAGCTTTCTTCCCACAGTGCCGGTTTCTCCTTTGTCTCCGCAACTGTTCCAACTGATGTCTAGGGAAAAGTTTCTTGAGGCTGTTCTCAAACTTTTGCCGTTTTCTGCTGAATGCAAGCAAATTTTGGGGACATTATTCCCCGCTAGATACATCTGTAAGTAGACTTTTAACTATAGCTCGATTGAAGGAAATCATGTCATGTTGTTCCTGCAGGTGACTTGTATAAAATCCAAGCATTTTTCATCGCAACTTCCGATGGGAAGAAGAATAGCGGCCACCACCACCTTTTGCTGTTAAAATTGCTTCTATGCTGATAGACATTTTTGTCCAATGGATCCACTCCTCCTATCGAGGTGTTATATTTGCTAACTATGATAGGTTGTTTAATAAGTAAGTGCTTTTAGTCCTTCATTGTCCACCTTTCCACATTTCTAAGAGGAAATGCACCAAGAGACCTGATGTCATGTCCCAACAAAATTATCATTACAAGACAAAACGAATACATCATATCTTGTATTAAATCTGAAGTCATAACTATTCCAGTTTAGTTTTCCTATAGCCTTCTTGTCGATGGGGCACTTTTCTATCCTATTTAAGCGAACTGTTCCGTTGAGCTCATGTGTTAGTTTGCTAAATCTTTTGTGAGCGGCTTGCCTATAGAAAACTGCCGTTCCTTCGGGGGCGTGTTTACTAAGTCCATAACCACGTCATATTCAAAACCTAGTGTCTTGTCATATTTGGTCTGAGCCCCTTTGTAGAGATCCAGATAGGCGGCGTAGTCTAAAGGTGTTGCAAGCACCCATTGTTTATACCCGGATCTAAGAGGCTTTCCTCTAATCCATTCCTTATGTTCATGACTGCCGTATTATGGTATCGTGTTTTCATACACGCATAGATTTTCGCCCATGGGGATGAATTGCACTGAGTAGGTTACAAATTGGCAGACCTGCAAATTTGTCATCTGCTTGCAGATTTTCATTGTTTGCCAAATGGAGATATTTCACGATTGCGTCAAACCTGTTTTGATCCGTTGTATGGCTAATGGCTGCATGATGGATATCTTGTTCAGGATCCCAATACATGTGTCTTCGTGGTAATGAATTATGGCCAGAAATAAAGAGAATAGCGAGAAAGGCACACATTTCAGTCTTGGTTATATTGAATGCGTGGTCAATATTTGCTCTGACATACTCACTTGTCTGCCATTCAATGTGCTCAAAAACAGCGCTGTCAAACAAGCATTCGAATGATTTACACCATGTAAGCTCCTACTTTTAAAAAGCATGTTCGCATTCAGATCATTTTCTCTGAGTCTGTGATACTAGACATAAGTCCTGTTTCCTCCGTAGTCCAGATCTGGAATCCTTTTGGGATTTTCTTGTAGAAACGAGCTTAGGGGTAGCAAGTTCCACTTGTGAACTTATATTGTCACTTTATGGTTTCTCTTCGAATGGTTCGCCATCCATGGTGACAGCAATTGCGGATGCTAAATTGATTAACTGTCTGGCTGACAGATCAGCAAGAGATCAAGCAACCTGAATCACTTCATTGATATCATCTTCATCAGAATTTTCTCCATCGCCCGGAGGCATTATTCAAACGTTGGTTTCCAGGACACCATCAGCTTCTTCTATCATAGTGATGGCATATCATGTGGAATAATTTTCAGGCCTTTTTAACTCAAATTAACGTTACCAACTGAACTTTAGTCTACATGCGATTTTCAAAATGCCAATGAAAATAAAACGAAGAAATTATGTTACTACTATGCAACATTTCATAATGTAATAATGTCAACCTAATATATCGAAACATTTATAATGAAAAGGTGCAAAATTTTCAATAATGTTACCAACAACTCAGTCAGTTCCAATGTACACTTCACGGTATCGTTTCTTGCTGGCGTCCTTTACAAATGAACAGATGGTTGCAGCCCACGTATGCAGTAAATATCGCACATTTAGAGGATTACTTATGACAATGTGTTCTTGCCACATCCGTAACACAACCGTAGCGAGCATTTGGTGATTTTCCCCAAATAATTACTTAAGTACACTCACTTTTTTAGATTTTCCATTTTATTAGTAATTTGTGATCGTACAAGAAAAGGAAAACGTTGGTCGAAAATAGACGAACTGGATAAAATGATTTTAAAATAATGAGGACTCTTGTGTTATCTAAATTTGCAACCAAAGATACTATGAATAGTAGATTGCATCATTGCTTTAAATCCTATCTAGTACGTGTCCTTTCAAAAAGGACGCCAGCAGCAAATGGGCAAAGCTTGATTAGTCTGTTAACAACGCCTTGTGAGTTCTTATAAAAACAAGAGAGCATTGTATGCGTTGGAGATTGGTTGAAGTTGGGGGAAGCAAGAATTACCTGCGCTCGACGCTCGTGAGCAGAAAACGTAATAAATTCCGCATGAGTTAGGAAGTATCAGACATTATCTAGAACCTAACATTGACCACCTGTACACTAATCGTTTCAGCTAACAACCCACGCAACTTTTTATTGGTGATTTGTAGTAGCCAGATAGTCAAACCCTTTTACTCTATTGGTACCAGCAGTATCGCACATTAGCCGAATATTGTTGAATTGGGACACCTGACCTTATGTTTACGCCTGGGCGACTTATGCCACTGAGCTATGGGTAATGACAGTGTACTGCCATGAAGGATATGTAACCGTGTAATAGCGCTGCCCATCCTTCACAGTCATATATGTTATCAACATGCAGAGGACAGGGCTAGATCCCAGAGCCATGATTATCTATCCAAGCCGTCAGCAATCTAGGTTTATTGTAATCAGCTATAACGATTTGGGATTATGAAAGGGTCGTAGAGGGAGGACGAATGTTCTCAAAAATACAACATACCCAACATTACATGGCGGTTCATCGCCATCTCCCTTGGCTCTGTGGCTTAAGTCCCCGACCCGTAAGCATAGTACTATGAGCCTGGATCCAGCGCAATTTGACGGATGTGCTCTACCAACCAGTACCAATACCAAGAAACGGCTGTCCGGCGCTTCCTTGGATGTTTGGTGCCCGTCGGTCTCGGTCCAACTTCAACAAACCTTATGAAAAGCATAATAACTGCTTTTGCTACTCTCTGATCAACAGACGCAATATTAACCACTGCGAAATCGTTGAGTAACATAATACTCTTAACTTGATATGGGCTATAAAAAGCACATTCAATAGTGCGTGAGGGAATTTTGAATGTAGCGACATTTGTTAAGCAGAGGATTTCTAGGATGGCGTGTACAAATAACGCCACGTCATGAAAGTCCTGCCCACAGCCGAACCTCTACGACTGTAGGGTAGGAGTACGGAAATATGTTTGCTATTCACCTGACACACAATCGCCCTTCAATCTTTGCGACTACCTAGGATGTCGATTTTTGTCTACCATATTGTGTGAACTTTCCCTGACCAACAACAACCGTTTCCACCTTATGACTACCCGAGCCTTCGGCACTACATCATGTACTTTACCCCCCCCCCGTCTCTCTGTATGTTTGTGCATTTATTTACCCTGTCCCATGGTCTTGTTTGCTCTGACTCCGTGTTCACGGAGTAAACTTGTACATTATGTACCGAACCTTCTCGTCACCCTGTCACACACATACGGCGTTCACCGGTTTAACGATGGGGTCACCTTTTGCACTGGACATTGGTGTATCCAGTCGAAATAACGTACGAGTGTTTGTTTGTCAACTAAAAACTTAGATTTGTTTTGTTTTCATTCAGGTTGTTATATATGTCACTGTAGGATTTGGATCCAACCTTTGTCTCGCATACGTTGAAATCGATTTTTACGGCTACCTGGGCGAGAGATGTTGGTCGTAACACATGTATTTGGATCATGCATGGCATTTCGGTAAGGATATAAACTTGTTGGTGGGCCATGTTGGATTACACGTTGTGTGCTTGCTTTGTGACCCACAATCTCAGTGTGGACCACGATTCACATTGAAGTGAACTCTGGCCACTGCGATCACTGGGACCTTAGCCGAAGCAGATGGAGATTATGTGTTGCACGTCCGAAAACACTGCACAATCACGAAGCGTTTCGATATGATTTTATTTCGTCAGGTGGATATAACAGGCCTCGAACCCACATCCATTGGAATAGTAGCCGAAGCCTCTACTTCTTTGGCTACCGAGTCACGCGTCGCAATTTGATTATCCAACGCGTAATCCAAAATGACCGTTGTGTCAAGAGTTGCATGTCGTGATCCGGTAGCCAAAGGGGTAGAGGTTTCGGCTACTAGTACATTGGCTGTGGGTCTGAGGCTTGCTATCTCCACCTGATTAGATAAAATAATATCGAAATGTGTAGTGGTTGTGCAGTGTTTTCGGGTGGGCAAAATCTAATATAAATCTGTTTGTTTTTCATCTTCCGACTGGACCATTAAGAATGCTCTGGAGGGTTTTTACTGGTCACGAATACCAGGCATCAGGAAACGGCCTGTTTCCATATGTTGTCGGCTGCTCAAATCATAGATTCGTTCCGCCAATTACTTGAACCCTCCAATATTTGTTTAAACGCAAAAACCCATAACTCAAACAAGATATTGAAACCATGAAACAATAGTTTAACTCCGCCAGCTCAAAGCATAAGGCATGAGCATATACCAAGTAAAGCGGAGCCTGTTATTTTAGGATGACTGTCTGGTAATGTACATTTCTAAAACTTTGTCGTCGTGCTTCAGTAAAATCGTTTCAGTTGTCGAGCATTCCATCATTGCTGTAACTTGATTATTGCAAAGAATCGAGTAGTCGGGGTACACAAAGGATTATGTATAAGTTGGACAAAGTCAACATGTTTCCCGAGTGTTTAGATGTTGCTATAAAGTTTTAATACAGCCACCAGCATTTTCGCAAAATTAAAACTCCCGCTCGGACGATTTCTGGATCTTTATCTCCCTGTGAGTGACATCTGTGGTCCAGGCAATAAAAAATCTGCTGGGAACGAAGGTCTTAATATCATGTAACGATCACAAAATGAAATCAAATGTTTCGCAAAATGCATCATTAACCTACAACTCTACTATTCTTGCTTCTATTGACATAATGTTTCCTCCCATATGCGGAAACCTACAACACATGGGATCAGCATTTTTCGCGTACGAAAGCTGAGCAATAACGCTCCGAATACATAGTACACGCATTAGGTTCAGATTACCTGGAAAGTAAAATGTGGACTTTAATCCATTCTGAAGATTGTTTGGTGATTGCAACTCACTTAATCTTATATCAGCAGCCCAGCACAGTTGATAAATCATAAGTGTAACTACACTCTAATTGTAAGTGTGGAACTCAGTCGATGTCACTGGAGGGCCATGCTGTTCCATAAATCCAAAGGTTGTTTAAAGCAGCACCAGTGTGTTGAGCGATTGCACGCTGCGTTTGCTGATGACGCGCCTTCAAATCCACCGTGTTTGAGTGGTTTACGAAATTCAAGCGTGGCAGGCCGTCCCTGGATGATGAGGTACAGTGTGGAGGACAGCACCGCGGAGAACATTGCTGCTGTGCTAGTCATGCTGGGGGAGGACGCATGGCTGACTGCCGTATTGCTGAGGAAAGTCATCGGGATCTCTTCGGGATCATTCCACACCATCCTACATGAAAACCTCTGCCTCAGGAAGGTTCGCGCAAGCGGGCACCCCAAAAACTTATTGCGGACCAGCAAGCAGCTCGGGTGAATTGGCACCGCACCATGCTTGCCAAGTTTGATGATAGACGTCCCAATGGTGTTTGGGAAATCCTTATTTGTGATGATACTTAGTTGTACAGTATTCACCCAGAGACTAAGCAGCAGTTGGCTCAGGGGACGGCACTTGTTGGGGCACCTCCTCTGAAATTCTAGCTTGAACGCAATGAGACCGAGTAAATGTTGACTGTGTTCGTGGCCACGACTGGTCGTGTGGTTACCCTACGTTCGTATGGCAACGAAAACCCACCGGAGAATTGCATACTATCCATTGTCGGCCACAAGTGTTGGAAGCTGTATCCAGGCCCCGTTCAGGGACTCGAGTACAAAGGACCTGGCTGCACCATGATAACGCACCTGCACACGGGTGTCATGTCGTCGTAGATATTCTGACTAGAGAAAGCACCCAGGGGATTGGTCACCCACATCACAGTCCAGACATGACGCAGTGTGACATCTTCGTATTACCAAATATCAACCGCATGATCCATGGAATCCGCTATGAGTCTTCAGAAATTGCATTAGAGGCATGTATTGAGCTGCTTGAAGGGTTACTCGCTTGTGCGTGGTGTAGCTGCTTCTACAAATGATTCGAGGGCATGGAACTGTGCATGAACACTGGTCGAGGGTACTTGGAGAAAATGTAATGCTGAGTTTGTTGTAAGAAATAAAACTTTTGCGCATCCGGCAAACTATTGCTCGACCCTCGTACAATGCGCCTTTGCGTTGGATTTTCGGTATGTGCTTTGTTAGTACTCGGACAGTTGGCGAACAACGGGATAACGTAATGCTTATTTAGTTACCAAATTGGTTATGCATTGTACCTCATCAACGTTATAAATCACACGAGCTCTTTCCCTCTTTTTAAGTTCGTGCAATCAAATTCGTCGTAGCAGGTTCCAAATCAGATAGTGGCTCACTTGCCAGAAAAATCACTAGACTGCAATTTCAATCTGTCGGGCATCATCAGTAGTGCGCATCTATCCGATTCAACAGTGGCTTGCACCGCCAGTCAGCAGCTATTGCCGCTGGGCCACGGGGGAAAGCTTCAGACCATGATGATCTGCAAGCTAACTGCAATATAGCGTGTCTTATTTACCACTGCCATGCAATTTACAAACGGTGAAGAGAAAAAGGATGGTCCCGAACAACTCGACGTCCGCTAACAGTAGCTATGTACCACAGTATTTAAAAACCTTCAAGATGGTTAATTTGATATACTCATGCGTACGGGATTTTTGATGTAATTTGTTGAGAGTTCATCGTAGCAGGTTCTAAATCAGATACTCGTTCACATACCCGGAAAAGCACTGGATTGCAATTTCAACCTGTTTGGTATAATAAGTATTGTGCTTCTGTCGGATCATTCAGGATTCGAACCTCAGAGCAGCAGCGCCTTGCACCGCCAGTTAGCGGTTTATGCCACGGGGCCACAGAGAACAATGTCTGACCGTCAGGATTTGCCGATGCAAGTATGCATATATGAGTTGCGACTGTTTATTTTGAGTTTAAGTGGTAGCGCGATCAGCGAATGAAAGAACTGGGCATCAACATCATCCAATAAGTGCTAACCTCGTCGTTGTGCAGGCGTTAAAGTCAAATTATTGGTAAGACTATCTTAGTCGATAATTGTTGAAAAATATTTTCATCTACAACAACAGCACGCCTTTTATTCCTATCCTTTATTGAATAACCGTTCTGATAGTATCGTAATAACATTGATTCGATTCACTTTAGACCTCGTGACTTAAAGCGACATCTATTTTCGCACGTGACCCACAATTTTACATATTCTTTTTAGTGGTCGGCTTAGCTGCACCGGTGTGGAGATCAGTGTAAGGAACTCTCAAACAAATAATCGATCCCTATGAAAATGATAATTATCAGACAGTATTTATGCTCTAATTTGTAAAGTGAACAGCAGCCTACGTAAACACAGTAAGGCCATTTATAGCTGCGTGATGTTCTAAGTCAATAATCTACACTCGTACCCCTTGACCAAATGGCTGTATTTGGATATAGTAGGCCACCTGTGATCAAAAGCCATGCAATATACGTTCAGCGTTTGCCTTCATAACCGAAAAATTTGCATTTTTTCCCTCAGGATGTATACAACACCTTGATAAGGTTGTATCCACATGTATATTACCGGCTCCCATGCGAATGGAACACACAACTTTACTCTTCAGTGGCCGTCTCCTGTTGTCCAACCGTTTGGCCTGATCGGCTTCCAAACGAGCAGGACTGCATTACCCGCATTAGTCCTGGAACCCCTGCTCAACCTAATTTACTAAGATTAGCCCACTTCGATGGCGATAGAAAACCAGAAGAAGACAAGTGGAACGCAAAGTTTAAGGAGGGGATCAAGCACTTGAAGTTCGCTTTAAGCCGTGAGTGAATAAAAAGGATAGTAAATGTTTTCACCATGAAGCACCATGCGCTTTAACAAATTCATACCGCCTAGTATTGTTATAATTGTCACTAATATTAGCTTTTTTATCAAACCAAAGAATTATTATTGCTTTGCGTGTAACTACGTAATATTTTCTGTTAGGTTAAGGTTACATTTTAAACTCAATTTGCACCAGCCCAATACATTAATCTACCGGCTTGATGTAAAATGATGTCAGATATTTCCGGCGGAGTGAACAGACTTATGGCATGACTCGTCATGCTCTGAAATAGTTGCCTTGACAATATCTAACGTCCCGTTTGTGTTAAGCGAACTAGCCCAGTTTGGTAAGAGCAATGACACTCCAATGCCTGGGTGGAGTCTGAAGTAGCGCATATAGCAGCAGATTATATTACCTAAATATTCTGTAATTAAATAAATCGTTCATTGCTCGACTGTGCGAGACGGTCAACGTTATCGGTCCTATGAAATCGCACAAATTGATGGCAAAGATAGTTGCTTGTTCAAGCAAATAGACAAACATCTGTAGTCGCGATTTGGTGGGTCACATCTCATTTAGCGTAATCCGTCAGTCACACGAAAAACAATGTAGCGATCACCTATTGGTCGGTAGCGAACAAAACATTGCAGTGGCATTTCCTGCGTGTCATGGTGTAGTCTGTTATTGCAATAGGTATTCCGTAAAATACTACAGATGCGTGCACTTTGAGCTGGAACAATTGAGGTGTCCTCTTCATGTAGAAAGAACAGTGTTGCGATGTTAATGCAGGGAAAGTAAGACCTAATTTATCCAGACATATTCTGACTTGTTCCCACGGGGACTGCACCATAATCTCAAGAGGAACAAATCGAAAAAACAGAACAGCGAACAAAGTAACCGATATACAGCTGGAGGTAATGGGTAAATTTATGTCAGTTTTATCAATGCTAAAGGGTCGTAGACGGGGAATTAGGACCGAAGTCTATAATGCATTCAACAGTACAAAATTAGTGAGGGCGGGTACAGGATGCATGCATGTTTACTGATTCCAAGTCGTGAACAGAAATAAACAATTAAACTCGTTTTCCCCAAACACCTCAGTGTACATGCTGATGTTGCAGGAATTTCAATACGTAGACGGTACTCAAAAGTTTCCTATGGAGACGCGAAACAATGCAGGGTTGCTTAGTACACGAATGTGCAATTGCAGTACTTTACATACGTATGCGTATCTGTAAAGAAAGTGCCTACAGTAAAATTTAAAAACAGCGCTCGGTGAAATGATTGAAAAAAGCGAATTTAACAGATAGTGGGTAAAAGAGTAAGAGAACTCTGCCCAACTTTGCCCATAGGTTTCTACGTCGTCAACGAAATCTGAGGTAGGTCTGGCCGGTTAGGGAAAAGTATAACAGGGCCCAATGAGGTAAACGGTGTCTCGAATTACATACCGTCATTGTCTTCCATTTGCACATAAAAACCACGATGTCGGTGTGGCTTAATAAGGAAAGAATATAATGGTGATCGGGTGAATGATGACGAGGACTCGGCGCAGGTTTTCTCTTTACCTGCGATGATGGCATGGATCACGGTAATTAGGTAATACCGGATAATGCGAGAATTAAATAAAGGTAAGATAGTAGACAAATGCCGATACCTTACTAGACTACTGATCCCAGTTATCGAATGTGGACACAACTTCAATATCACTTGAAAACACGCAAGGCTCACTGAGGTGAATGATGTTAAACAAATACTCGCCTTTGGGATAACGACAATAAGGTCAAGGACAGTCCTTTCTAACAAGCAGTTCATGCCTCCTGAAAGTGCTATTCTAGCCAGCGCTTCAACAGTTACTTTTTGTATTTAGTTTACGGATTTGGCTTCCCGTAGATTGCACTTGTTTTCCAATTTGTCACATTTATTCTGAAAAGTGCAAATGGTACTCTTTGATTTCAGATGCCGAGTTAATTGACAGATTTAAGGAGATGTATACTCGGCTTCGTGCGGTTCCGCTGTACTGCTTCACCTGACAGCCTTCAAAAATTCCAACCGTAGCTCCATGGCGACCTACCGTTGAAGTAATCCAAAACATGATTTCGTTTGAATTCCAACAATACCTAACCTGAATGAAGCATTTTGTCCAATGTATACATTAATCGTACAGACTGCAAACGGAATAGCTGCGATTTGATAGAACAAATCCAAATAAATGAGAGTCGCCATTTATGTATATCAGTGTTAAATGTTTGACCTAAAATTTTACTTGCATAATCGCATATTGATTTTTACATCCATATTATATTGAGGCAATTACAAAGCGATTCGATTCGCCAAAGAATATGTAAGTCTTAAATTACCTTCTAATAAACAAATTTAAATGTTTTGAGAAATTGGTCGTGAAACCTGAGCAACACACAGCACCCGGGTCAATCAAAAAGGCAAAGCCGGAAGCGCTCCGGTGCTATGTACGGATGATTAGACAACAATTTAGTAACAAACAGAAAACAAGATCTAGACCAACATGTACACCATTATTCGGCTCTCAAATACAACGTGCTGTCAAGCCAGGCGTAAAAACGGCAACCGTCAACCGAAGTACAAACGGAAGCGAAGCGCTTCCCATCTCATTCAGAGTGGTTTACAACGAAGTGAGCGGTCGTTACTTGATCAGCCAACGAACAATGCGCATGGAACACGGGTGGTTAGGTGGCGTGTCTAGCCAACGCTCACTCAGATAATGAACATGTGTCCGGAACGAGGTTACGATGGAAGAGCTAAGCGCTAAACTATGCAGCACGTGCCGATTGAACGTGTAAATGTCTGAATGAACGTTCGGGGCAAGACAAGAAGGGAATTAGGGACGGCGTCTGTGGCATGCTTTGGTGGAATCCGACAGACCGCTTTGTCTGTTACAATAAATATACGGAAAGTTTGTTCTATCAAGCATATAAATACGATGAAATGGCCTACATGTGGTTAAAATACATGTTAGTTACGCCCTAGACACGCAGTCTGTTTATGAATAATTTTGTGTCTTTGTGCATAAAAGTTTTAGCTTTACTATGAATAAGCACTACTGAAGCGAAACCAAAGAAAGAATTAGCCAAATGTACTCCGTGCCAACGTTTGGCTGCCACGCGACCACCAACAGCCGCACGCGGTGATCAGTATACCAGGAGGAAGCCCACTCCCACGCGGATTCCAACCGGTGACCTCACATTTGCAAACCAGTTGCGCAGACCATGCGGCCACTGGACTTTCCTGTCCATAATCCACAACAAAATACTTTTCAACAGAATAAGGTTTATTGATTTCTTTGCTATATATATATATATATATATATATATATATATATATATATATATATATATGGACTAGGTAGTGGGTAATAGACAGGTAGGCACCTTGCCAACCTACACATCAAGCGCAGTCACACCTGGGATGTCAAACCACAGCCAATCATTTAAGAGAGAGAGAGAGAGACAAAGAAAATAACTCGATTTATGCATAAGGAAACGGTGACATAAACCTTAAGTTAATGAGCACATGTAATAAGTTGTTTACAAACGAATCCTAGATAAGTTCGCGAGGTCAGAAAGTATAGTTCACGGAATACCTCGAACACAAAAAATGCTATGGAAATCGACTACAGTAGGCTTAAGCGAAGTGTGCAGGTTAATGGAATAGAGTACGGGTAGACATTTACATGAGAAAGAGAAGCATTTAAGCAAAATTGCAAAAACCCACCACCTGAACTAGAGAGACTTAGCATGCAAGCACGCGGTTAGTAAATCGAATGCAGCGTGCCTACAAACGCTGCGCCGGTTCTGCCTATGTTCTCCGCAGAACCCGTCGGCGCTTCGGTAGTAGTCCCGAGTGGCCTCGCTCATGGCTTACTAGGCCTGCCTGACTAAGGCACTCGCGACCGCATGTGCTACAGCACCATGCACTCGATGTCGATGGAATACAGTCCATCGGTGCTTGCCGCTTCCGCACTTGCCGCTTCTTCTCTGCATGCATGAGGGATTTCTCCCGCACTTCAGCAACTGCCTTCGTGATGAGATCGCGCCATACGCGCCGATCAACCGCTTTCGCTTCTCATGACCTGCAATCAACATTAGAACGTGTGAGCCTCACATTGATCATGTCCTGGTAACGTAACTTTGGTTTCCCCACATGCCGCTTCCCAATACTCAGTTGACCATATAAGAGTTGTTTCGGTATCCGAGTCGAATCCATGCGCCACACATGACCGAGCCACCTCAGATGTCTGAATAAAAGTATGCAGTCCACTGCATACATCCCACTTCGGCGCAAAACTTCCGTGTCTGCAACTCTGGCGCTCCACCCGATGCGCAAAATTCGTCGCAGACACTGCTGATGGAACCGCTCGAGATATCGCACATCCCGACGGTACATCGTCCACGTTTCACTGCCGTATAGAAGAAATGACAGTACCATGGATTTGTACACCATCAGCTTCGTGCCAATGCTAAGCTGATGGTTGTTCCACACTCGGTACGCAAGCTTACCGAATTCCGCCGCTGCCTTCGACACGCGGATACGCGACTCAACGTGTAGCTGCTGGTCAGTCGACATCACACTCCCAAGGTAGCAAAAGCGGGAGGTGCTTTCCAATACTTCAGCACCAATGCTGATTCGCGGCAATATTGAAGATTGCACCTCCGGTGAAGGCTGAAAGAGACAGACAGTTTTGCTTGTGTTGATGATGAGCCCGAATTTGGCCGCTGTCGAAGCCAGAGCACTAGTCATTTGCTGCAACTCATCCGCGCTGTGTGAAAACAACGCACAGTCGTCAGCAAACAGCAACATACGGATAGTTGTCTCACAGACTAGAGTTCTCGCACCGAAACGACGGATGTTCAGCAACCCACCATCAATACGGTGCTCCACACGAACACCGTAAGCACAAGCCGCATCAAAAGCACAAGATAACATTGCATGAAGATATATATTAAACAGCGCAGGAGCTAAGACACAGCCTTGCTTCACACCAGTGTTGACTGCAAAGTCATCCGAGGTCTCTCCACTCAGCTGCACACCCGCTTGCATACCACTGTGCAGACATTCAATTAAACTTACAAACTTACGCTGGCAACCAAACTTACCCAACACCAGCCACAATGCCTCGCGGTTCACCGTATCAAATGCTTTGGTGAAATCAACAAAGAGCGAGTACCATGGCTGGTGTCGTTCTCTGAACTTCTCTTGCAACTGACGAGCCGCAAACACCATATCTATGGTGATGCGACCCGGACGGAATCCACACTGCTCTTCCGCCACGTTAGGTTTCACAACCTGACTGACGAGGCGATTGAGCAGGATTCGGGCAATCACCTTGCCCACACAACTCAGCAAGTTGATGCCACGATAATTCGTGCAACATTGTTTGCTACCTTTGCCCTTGTACAGTGGTAGCACAAGGACATCCTTCAGCTCAGAAGGCACCTCCTCCTCAATCCATACGTGTTGCACCGTGGTGCAGCGCAGTCAACACCGCGGGTCCGCCGTGTTTTAATATTTCAGGCAGGATCCCGTCGGCTCCGGCACATTTGCCGTTTCGCAGCTGAGCAAGTGATCTCTGCGTCTCATCCAGTCTTGGCGTATCCGTCAGATTCGCCTTCACTTCGTGCTGCTTCAGGCCGTTCGATCTAGGCCAGTCGATCTCTGAACGGTTGTTCAAGAGACAGTCAAAGTGTTTCCGCCAGATCTGCATTATGTCTGCAGTCTGTGTGCAGGTAGCGCCTGAACTACCATCGATCAATGTCCTCAGCGGCTCCAATCTCGTTCCATACACCGCCTTCAAGGAGTCAACGAATTCCTTGTGTTGACGGCGTTCGGCGTGGCATTCCATCGGCTTCGCCTTCTCCGTCCACCATGCATTTTTAATGCGACGGAGCTCTCGGGTCAGTCGCCGTCGAAGTTTGCGAAACTGACTCTTCTTCACCAAGTCACTGGGGTCTACAACATGTTCAGCAAATGCCGCATTCTTCTCTGACACCAATGCACCGATCATCGCATTGTTCTCATCAAACCAATCAGGTCGCTTACAGTTTGCGCGCCCGATGGTCTCCTCGGCAGCAGCTGTCACCTGGTCGCGAATGTGGTGCCACAGGTCGCCCACTGTGGCTATGCAGTCCACATCCCCACACAGGCGTGCAGCCATCGCCTTCTCCAGCTCAGTACGTTTCGCCACAGTACCGAGGGAGAGAATGTGAAATTTACGCCGATTCACGGCGGGAGTGCAATACATAGATTTACGAAAATATATGTACAGTTTGGTCCGCACCAACTTGTGATCAGTGCCACACTCAGCTCCACGCAGTACACGTGTCATGCGCACTTCACGCATATCACTCTGACATACGATGACATAGTCGAGCAGGTGAGCGTGACCACTCCGTGGGTGCGTCCAGGTTGCTATATCACTCGCACTCAGTGCAAACCGAGTGTTCGTGATCGTCAGGCCGTGAGTGGCACACAGTGAGAGCAGCCTGTCACCGTTCGCATTCGCTGAACCAATGTCTTGCGCACCGATAACATCTGTCCACTCCGATGCATCAGGCCCAAGGCGCGCGTTGAAATCTCCCAGCAGAAATGGTCGGTCGCTCCTCGGCACAGACCGTATCACGGAGGAAAGCTGAGTGTAGAAATGATCACGCGTGTCATCAGGATAACACATGGTCGGACCGTAAGTGCTTATAAAAGTAGCAAACTTACATATTCCGAGTCTTTGACGAACGGTCATCATTCGCGCGCTGATGCCTGTTGGTTCACCCACCAGCTGGCCATGGAGACGATCGGATATTGCAAACCTGACCCCATGTTCACGTGGAGCTGAGGCGGCGTTGCCCACCCAGAAGAATGTGTAGCCAGCACCTGCTTCATGCTACGTACCTTGCTCAGCGAGCCGGGTTTCACTGAGCGCCGCAATATCGATGTTGTAGCGCGCCAGCTCCATCGCGACCAGTGCAGTGCGTCGCTCCGGGCGCTCGTTGGAGTTCCGGTCCAGTAGTGTGCGCACGTTCCAGCACCCGATGCTGAGTGCTTTGCGCGCAGGCATACGATTACATTGGTGGACAATCGCACGCGAGGTGGTCGTTGTGCTTCGGAGGTTTGCTTGAGGGACTCCACCCGGAGCCTTTGGCTCAATAGCCTTACCCACAAGTCAGTGGGTGGTTTGGAGGTTTGCTTGAGGGACTCCGCCCGGAGCCATTGGCTCAAAAGCCCCACCCACAAGGCAGTGAAGTGCAGATCCAGCTCGGGAATGTGATTGCAGAGACAGATAGGGATCTGCTTGACGGCCGTCACACACAGCCTTTTAGGTTCTGGAACAATTATCATTTGTTTTGCGACCGTAATTGGATACGCACCTGCGACCATGGTGAGACATAGGTGGGTTTTTGGCTGGTTTGCACCAATCTGACCAGGGGCTGCATGGCTTGAGGCGGGCAGTAGCAAACCATTGAACACCCGGTGGTGTCCTCTCACCGTCAGAGACAATGCGTGGCACTCGTGCTCTACGCCAATCGAGCTGTGAGGTTATAACCCGTAGACCTGTAGTCTCCCATGGCTAGGTTTTACGGGAAGAGGGCCATCGACCTATTCCTAACCTCCGAAGAGGATGGACTAACATACTGCCAGGGCGCCCACACCTGACAGGAGAACGACTCGGGTCCTCAGCCAAAGCCTTCGATTAAATGAACACCCGAAAGGCAGCGGGTCTAGCAAATGGTCAGTTCACTGACTCATGCGGCTTGCTGTCCTGGATCTTAGCAGGGAGAAGGGCGAAACCCAACTCCCACCCAGCGGTCGCCACGTGGAGGCGCCCAGGACGAGAGACTATGGCGCAACAGTAGCAGCAGTGGGCAGACCATCTGTCAGGATCTAGCCACCACCAGCCTCAGCGACCATAGGCTCTCCCGCCATATATATATATATATATATATATATATATATATATATATATATATATATATATATATATATATATATATATATACATATGATTTGGCGGCATCCGTATCCGGATTTGCCTGTCACTGTGATGTCCATGGGGACAGTCACAGGACGCCTGCGCCTACAGAGGGACCATGGGTGACTTGCGCTGCACCACCCATAATTCCATCCACACACCCCATATCCGGTGTAAACCCGAAGGAATAAGACCGGGAGGCATGCGAATGGGAGCCACGTTTCATCAACGGAGCCGGCCCACACTCCTTCAACAAGCAGATCGGAAGCATTCCGGCCTAATTGGGAAACCATACACACCAGACATACACGAGGCGGTGGCTGGACCGTATCCCGTTCCACACAGGTTGCATGGAACCACTCTTTGAGCCTAGCACCGTCACGAGGACGGTGCACTCCGTCCCCTCCAGCGACGACCAACTGTCTCCTGGAACCAGTGTGGAAGAGGTATTGGGTAGTAGACAGGTAGGCACCTTGTCAACATTCACATCAGGCGCATCCACACCGGGGAGCTCCAGCAACATCTACTTCTGAAATACAAGATTACTCATCACGCAGACACACGTACCACATACGCCGCCTTATTGGCCAGGATTAGTAAATTGAATGAGAACATACTCATGGTGCTTCTATTCCGCATACAATAGTGTTTTCTCTCGTACCTGAGCAACCGCCCTTTTGAGCAGTCCACGGAATTCGCATCGATCAAATTTGCCTTGGATTCGCAACACCTGAAATCAACATGAGTTTGTCATGAACTCACCTTCTTCATGTTCTGGTAATATTATTTTCCGTTTGCTCGAATGTAGTTTTACTGCACTAAGTTAATCGTACAAAAGCGATATGAAAGTCCACGTGGAATTCATTCGGTACACATATATACATAGATTGGCGTCATGTTTGTCCAATGGCAGTTCGAATGCAACATATGTACATGCGTTTATGCAAACTTAAGTGTGAGCTGTCACAAAGTGGATAGAGACACATTAGACTTCATCATCAATGGTACGACAAACGTGTATGGGTTTCGTTTGGAGGTCAGGCTAACAACCACTTTTGCAGGTATGAGAATAACTACCCAATACCAATGGTTGATGTTTTCTTCCACATTTAGACTTGACTGCCTTAAATCTTGGGCATCCATATTTGAAGGAATCCGATGTGGCAATAGTAAAGCAACTGCTAGGTAGAATGATGACTAGACTATTGGTACAGTGAAATAGTGTGCACTTATGTGTTGCCCTCTACATGTACAGTATGGTTTGAGTAGCTGATGTGGGAGATCATACAGCATGCGAATGCGATACAGTGTCCACTTCTGGCTCTCTGTGTCTCCGACCGGTTCGGTCATGTGTTGCCCGAGGCATGTGCACCTACTCAAAGAACGATTGATGCGCAACCTTTGGTATTGACAAGCGACATCAACTAAGTCCCGCTGCCTACTGTCAAACATGCGACTTTCCACACAGTGTTCACATTTATTGTGCAAATGTCCAAGTACTCAACCGTTTATACCTACCGACCTGTACTCTACTGTGGCCATAAGCTATTTGCTAACGGTCTATATCGTACGTTCCAGGTGCAGCCCATTCGGTACTCATAAAACCATTGTCGCTATCCGCCGATTCATTTCCGATGTTATATAATGACACACTGACGTACCATTCTCGTTAGATGCAACCTTTTATTTAATTCATTCAAAAGATTGGCCATGTGCAATGCAACTTCTGGTAGGCGTCTCCGCACGTCTGCCTTCCATCCGGTTAATACTTGTGTTTTCATAGGCCCCCGGTAAATTCAGTATGGCTGAGGGATAACTGGAACTATAACTATACTCACTCTCTTCACTAGCCTGCGGAGTGGAACATGGAATGGCAATATCGTGATAATCGCTAGTCGGTTAATTGTCAGGATTGTTCACTTGACACAGATTTTCCAGGGAAATTTCTCTTCGAATGCATAATCCAAAGTGGTCACACGAAGGACAATCGTTGAGCATTGTGTTACAAATGTCAAATTTGACATTTTATGCGTACTGTAAACAGCCAAGCGATGATAACCTTTCGATTCAAACGTATCCATCGAACTGGAAGCATACAAAATATAATTTGCCACCCTAGCATTGATCCGTAGCAAGCACACAAATCGCTCAGAAATACCGCACTCACATCAATTACGAATGAGCTCATGGATGGACTGAACCATTATTCTGCGATGCACCGGATCTCTAAGCATCAGGCAAGTTAACATTGAGCAGCTAGTCAAGCTACAGTTATAGTGAGCAATACCATGGAGCTGACATAGTGATATGAATCGCGGCCGAATAATAATACGAAAATGAAGATGTCATAGCTCACTCTCGGTATGTAACCATACTAGACGCCGCTTGCGGAGGTAGCAAGAATAGCATAACATAGATCATGATGAGTACAATATCGTAATGGGCAACACATTAAGTCATCGCGAAATACAACCGGGTTAAATAAGCCTAAAAAAGTTAGGTTACCTGTGGCTTATCCATTCTATGCAGGTGCAATAAAGATCCCACATTGCACCAAGTCGGTAGTTAATCATTCTAGAATGAAACTACACCCAAGCCCGACTTACACGCGGTATATAGAATAAGGATGACACCAAAATGAATGACGGAGATGGCGTAAGCAACTTTTCAAGTTAGCAGGGAAATGATCCGATTATGTCCACTGCAGGCTATCCGTGTCGTAAAGTAAAACCAGAGCCGGTTCTAATCGTCTATTGTCTGAGGTAAGCGAGAATCAACAGGGAGGTAGAACCACCAAGCAGTCCGTCATGTGTTACTATTTATTTCCCCCTGGTCATTCGTTCGGACCGCTAACATATCTCGACCAATCCATCAGTGTCTAGAATACTACCTATTCCCATGCATTTCGATTCGGATGTTACAACGTATTGCCGATGCTCCGGGAATCAACCTAGATGACTTGTCTGAATCTCAGTGCGTTTACCTGAAGGCGGCAGCAGTACAATGGGGCGTATAGAGACACTTGAGATGGGATACATTGACATCATTTTGCAACCCCTAATAAGTCACCGTGTCACACGAGAAGAAACGTAATAAGATCCATCTGTCAAATGGGAATGTTTCGAGACACGAACAGATGTTAGCGCGTTTTGTACTTTAGCCGAGTCCCATTTAGACATCGAGTCAGCAGATCATGGTGTTACGCGAGTGAAGATGCCATCCGTCTGTCAGGCTGAATTGTGGTGCTTATAACTGTTTCTAAATGGCTTCCACTTAGTCATTCAACGTGAGATATCAGTTGACACACCAAAGGTCGTTGGTTCGAGTTACATTACTGCAGTGTTGCGAATGAGCATCTATATATATGCATATATATACATATATACATATATATATCTGTATATATATGATCAGTGAGTGGCGGCTCACCTCGGGTCTAATCAGACTAAAAAGAGTCGTGCTTCAGGTTGTTGTCTGCAGAATTCGTTGTCACATTGTTGCAAAACAATCGACACGGTCAACACAGTCATGGGAAGAACATCGTCTGCGTTCACTAGGTATTACCATTTACGATATATTAATTTAACATATGAAATGGACTCACCGCAGTATTGAGGACTGTCAGCCATGAAATTCCAAGGGAATTGATATAACTGCTTTCAATTTGCCCTGATGCACCTATGTAAATTACACATTCAACTCTGTTGTATTGATAGATGGCGGATCCAAATTTTCAGACGAACATCCATTACGTGTGATTTTCGACACTTCAACATACGCATGCTCTCCAGTAAAGTTTTGAGTTACCATAAGTTTTGTGGTCATGTCCCTTGGAATCCGTCACCGTAATCTGGTCTAGGATAATTTAGCGTCGCTCAAACAAACTCTCACAAATTCCAGGATAGGAACATTCGTTTGAGCAAAGCAATTTTCAAAAACAAATTGTAGAGAACAAGCTTCTTTTCACTGGTTTATCAGTTCAATTCAAGATAACCATCCGCCTTTTACACAAATGAAGGGCAAATATTCAATCAAAACACAAACGCCAAAGTCAAGATAAAAATGAAGTAAAGCATAACAAATCAATATGGTGCGTCAGCGATTTAAGCACGCGACAGAAGTAATACCGAATATTCAGTTTGGAAGAAGTTACTTGTTTGAAACTATTTTGATCAGTAAGACTACGTGATTGGTCTGGTTGACGTGACATCGAACGAAGTCCCGGGACTCTTACAGTTTATCGTGCTGGTTGGCTGTAGGGTAACTTTAGGGTTTGGACGAGATTTCCTGTGCAAATAAGTCCGGGGTTATGGATCCGAAGTGAAATAAAATCTGGAGCCAATAGCTGTCCGCATCTGACTGCTCGGGTGCAATGTCCGGGAACACAGTAGATTAGTATGAATGCGTCATCGGAATAATAGAAAGTGTTAACAACTCCTCATTACAATTACACAACCTGTTATTCGTGACATCGTCACTCGGTCCGAAATACTGTTGTCCACGGAACTAACTTGAACAGTTACATTTGGAGGTCAAATTTATAAATCTCTATTCCAAAGTAGCTGAGCTCACACCGTCAGCAACATTAGCAACTGAATTCTGTAAGTCAACATTGGTTAATGTATGTTACGTATACCTAAGTTATAACTCATGTAGCAAGCGTCTACCATAGGTTCCAAAGGGATAATCTGAGGTAACTCAGTTGCTCGTTGAATCACATGTATGTGTTACGGTGACACGAGAGCGCACTTAATTGCCAACTATACAATGGTGGATTTCGGTCTGCCAAAATTTCGCTCATCGAGTCGCAATGGTATGACTGGCTACAGTGATGGCAGAATGTCCGGCCAGCAGGACTGCATCCTCGGTTTTGGGGTTCTGATGATGGATGGACACACAAACCAAGTACTACATGGGTTAGCAAAACGATTTTGGAACGCTAGACCAACATGCCAGCATTGTGCGATGGGTGTTGTGACACTGGATGAACAGCCAGAACAGTCCACACGTAGGGAATGAGAAATGCATTTGCCGCACTGATGCAGCCCATGGAATGGTGTTGGCAAGATCGATGGAAATACCGCTCTGGGGCAGGTTAACAAGCTAGCCACAACAATCCCTGTATGTCCACTGTGTGTAGGTTGCTTGGTACAATGAAGAGGACAACCTCAAGAGAGCTACCACGCACTGCGTTGTACCTGTGTGAAAGAAAAGACCGCGTGGTTTACATGCGGACTAACACGCAAGCAGATGCGTGGGGTCAAGCGGCGTTCGGGATAAGTTCCGAAGGCTACCGATGTTGACGTACGAAGTGAGAAATAGCGGTATGATAGTTCGGGTAATCGGTTACACGTACCGCTGAAACTGTCGAAAGTGTTAAGCGATATGTGGAGGTCAAAGTTGCTTGGGGTACTGTGGTATTGATTTATTAGCGTGATCGAATATAGTGGGGTCATGTAACGAAACGCTTAAAAGTGCATGTACCCGAAGACCTTAAACACAGAAATAGGATAGGCGTGTGTGAAACGCTTAACCATTTTGTTGTTGACACCATTTGTTTTTGTCCAATTATTTCACGTATTTCCTCCATACACAGTGATAATATAATGTTGAAAATGTACCTAGCAGGGTGCATAAAGCGACTGTAGGTGAGTACAATGGAACAATTGTTTTATACAAGTAACAATGCTAAGGTATAACCGGTCCTAAGAGATGGTCATAGGGAACTTACAAAGTGTGAAATGTGCTAGCAAAAGTAGATTCAAACTGTTGGAACGTATTCTATATGGTGCGGTTAGTGCCAGTCTAGTCTGTGGAGACTGCCTCCGCCCTCTGTACCTGATGATGAATGATGTGAATCGTTCGTTGTCTTATCAATGGAGAAAAGGCACACACCAGTGTCATCCGGTTATCTACAACAGCAGTCTCGTAAGGTGCCAGAATTTTCTTCTCAGTTATATTGGGGACCAAAATTGCGTACCAGTGAATGACATCTCACGGCTAGCACGCTAACAACGAGAAGATGCTAATGCGGTATTGTGACCCGGTATACTGCGTTGTCAAATTTTAGTTTTTGGCTTCTCAGGTCGGTGTTATGAATGAATTGCAGGAGAGCGCATCAAACCGAAACCAATCGTGTACCACCCGAGAGATTTTAATTTAATCTCGTAGTCAGATAATGAATAATCTTAACACACTTAGATTCTTTTTGTTTCTCAGTTTAGCGTGCAGTGAGACATTGTTTCCGCTGGGGATGCCATACCTGAATGGTATTTTCCAAGTGAGGTAGCACACTAGTGACGTCTAGACAGGAAAATCCTTTCCAACCTAAGGACACCAATCTTTTACTCGCACATTGCTGATCATATCAAACATACAAGGATGGAGCAGAACAAGTAGAAGCACAAACTACACAACTACATACACACAAGTACATACTTACAGACTTCGCTAAACAAACATACACTGTTATGGCAAACATATCAGATTTTGCACATTCTTAATCACACATTGTTATGTCAAAATGACCTTGCCTGTAAAGGCGTGCCCCATCTTGTAGAGTAAAAAAGCTTTATAAAAGCTTTAAGCTTGACAGTTGTCAATTAAGGGCGATCCCGTGTCACAGTGAAGCATGCATGTGGTTCAACGAGCAACTGAGGTACATCTACCCACTCTTTTGAAACATACGGTATTAAGGCAGTAACATCTAGATGTCTTTAAAGAATTTAAGCGAAAAGATTATGTATACTTGTCTACGTCAGATAAATAGCCAGGATTTTCTGATGGACAGATTGAACATACTCCGAAAGCTGTGTCATTGTTTCTGACATATAAAAATGTCTAGAATGTATTATAAGAATGACAAGACACAGGCAATCGATAAATCTATAAGATAAATTCTGCGATGCTAAAAAAGAAGTGTAACGCACTCTGACAAAATCGATTGCTAAGAAACGCGGTTGCAAGGAGATATCTCATCGGTAAATCGCATTAGGCAAATACGCCTACAATGTTAACGGAGAAAATTACGAGCTTATGAAAACGGAATTGAAAAGAACAGAACTGGCAAACATTATAAAAAGGGAAATCAACTCGATCAACTCCAGAGATGAAAGTCTTCTTACTCATTGACTTCTTCACGAAACATAACTCAGTCAAGATGTGAAAACTCACTCGGTCTTCCTCATTGTATCATACGGAAGGATTCTCGCTACGCCGAAGGTCAAATTACAGTTTGCAACAGCATCTTCTGATAAAAAAGCGATGTCACTCTTACGAAGAGCCGTAAGAAAAAATCCATTTCTAGGACTGTGATGACAGGCTCACTGCGTTCACGGATGGCAACATGCTTTTTTGATAAATGCGGCAGGTTTTAGCTGTTTGAAAGTTGCGTTTCGAATTTTGGTTCTTTCTCATTTACTATTAACTCAAGACTACAGATTTTGGAGGCGCAGTAATACAAGCAGCGAACTAAGTTACGTTTATACCTCCAAGACACGAAACATTGGAAATGCGTGTATGGTCCCACTTATGTAGCCTTCCGGAATACACTTCTTTCAAGAGCACCGTTTCACCGTCTCTTCAGTAGTGCATCCACAAACGCTAAATGTCCTTCACTTTAGATTTCTATAGTAAACCTCAGTGGTGTGCGTGCACCGTTGAATTGCTTCAGAAAGGATACATTAAGGTTACAGTCACAGACAAGTAAAGTACCGTTCACTTAGCTGCAGTATAAATCCAGTGACGCAATAACAGCTTGCATAAGACCGCATTCACTTTTAGCGAGGGGGACAACTGCGGGAAGAGATACTAAGGGCGAACCCATAGTAACTCCGTCAACCAGACGATAATAGATTCCGTCAAACAGGAACTGCAAGTTTAAGGTGCATGGCAAGAATGGGTTCCTTCGCTTTGGCTCTGGAGGCAGAAGATGCTTTTGTAGACACTAAATTTGCCTTGGCCGCAGCGGGGAGGACCGAGTGTGCTTTTACATCTCGACTGAGTCATGTTTCCTTAAGAATTCAGCGAGTAATAAGACTCCCGACACTTGATCTGCTTGATTTGAATTCCTGGGGAATAATGTCAGCCGGTCCTGTCACTTTCATTTCAGCGTTCTCAAGCCCATTTGTTACTCCGTTTACTTTGTATATATATTTGCCTGACGCAATATTCTGAACAATGATCTACTTGCAACCATATTTCCTAATATCCGAATACATCAGGTTGATTGGAACAATGATTTCAAGACTGTATGGCCTACCCAAAGTATACAAGACAGGGCCACCACTATGCTGGATACTAGATATATGCAATTCGCCTTATCAGTAAACTTCTAAATGGCTTATCAAACAGTTGGAAAAAGTCAGAAAAACCATAGCGAAATACGGACTGAAAGACTCCTTAGATATTCTTGACTAAGTGAGGCAAATTGAGCTAGCTGGACAGAAGATGTTCTCATTATATTCGGTATATTTTCAATAATGTTCTATTAGAGGAGAACACTGAATATCCATGCGTGTTCATCCAGCTGCGTAACATCAACATTCGTATTCCAGTAAGTCGATTGGGACAAATGCCACTCATTTGTAAGAGAAGGCTTTCGCTTCAGTTTAGCGGAACACCCTATAGACCAATGGGCGGTGTGGCCATGGTTTTATCATTAGGGCCGCTGCTCGCGGATGTATTCATGAGCGAAGTGGACAGAAATCAGCTGAACGAATCTATCAACAGCTTGGAGTATTACGGTTTATATGTAAATGACATATTACACATCGCAGATAATCGTGTGTGCATCGATGATATTTTGGCTCACTTTGCACATGATAGCGTATCCTTCACTATACAACAAGAAGGCAACAACTCGTTGGCCTTTTAGAGGTCCAAATCAATGAAGAATTAGACAGGTAAATACGGAGGAGGATGCACAGTAAAGTACTTAGAATTTGCAGTACAGCCATTTCACTAGTATTGTTCCGATAAATCAGAAACGAAATATCTAACGTTACCAAACAGAGAGAGCGAGGAGAATGTTTGCAATAGATATGCTTTCAGATGATATGAGCTTCAGCAGATGCGTGTTCCAACGCAATAGATATCCTAACATTTCATCCAGAGGCACATGCAGCCGCGAGCGTTAAAGCCATAACACTTTTCCGCTGAGAAGTGCACGGTTTAGTTTAAGTGCAACACGCTAGCGGAACGGACGACCCGAAGAGGTTCCTCGGCAACGGCGGGAAGGATTTCATTACCAAGCTGCACGTATGCATCATCTCAACACCGGTTGTGTGCCAGCAATTTAAGGAAAGGATACCTCGGTCGCAGGCTTCCTCCTAAATGTACAAGTTCTTCTGCCTGTATCGAGCAAGATATATTGGGAAACGGCCTGGCGACTGTCCGTAACAGCTCGAGAGCGTTGTCCAGCTTGGCTCTACAGCGGTGTACGGAAGAATGTAAGGAGTGCATTATTGTTGTACATAGTAAGCTCCGGTCATCAGTTCAATTGGTATGACGCGTTCACACTAACCTACTGTGTACCCGGACGTAACACCCGGGCAGTCAGATGTCGACTACTGTCGACGACAGAGGCGACTGAATTTCGGCTTCATAACCTGGACCTATTTGCATAGAAAAATTATTCCACTCTCACATTATCTTGGGCGCAGGTCAGTATGGCTAACACCGGTAGTCACGAAACTTTCTTAATGATTGCCGAAGACAACTCGATACACCTGACTTCACATCAACCAGGAGTTTGTCCCTGTCAATCTTGAAGGACGTTGCATTTCTAAAGTATAAAACATAACCCGAAACGACTGACAACCAATGCTAATCTGTCCAGTGATGCTTTGCACGTTTCGCATCAATCACAGTCTAGGTTAATGTAGCTGGCACATTCCAAGTCAAGAATTCGCTCACCTGCAAACGGCTCCATAGTTTGTCGGTCACTCCTAGTGAACGCTGCTTACATGACTTCTTCAGTGGCGAAGGAAAAGAGAAAACGTAATAGCAGGCAGCCTTATCTCACACCGGAGAAGATATTGAAGGGCGGCAACAGTTAGCCATTAACCACCAATCTGCCTGAAGCATTTGCTTACAGCAGTCTGATGACATTTATATATTTATCGAGCACACCTTTCCACATTAAACAGTCCCAAATGGCACATAGATCCACGGAATCGAAAGCACCTTTGATGTCTAGGGACACGACTACGGTGGGTTACCAATAAGCATGGAGGTGCTCCAACAATTGGCTTAAGGCAAAGATACGGTCAATGCAGCCTCGATTTCGACGAAACCCAGCTAGCCATTTACGAATCTGCCTTTCACAAGTGCCAGTCAATCTATGGAGGACGACAGAGGCTAGCAACTTAGAGGTAATTTAAAGCAGTCTGATTCTTCTATGATTAACACATTTGGAATGAGAGCTTCAATTAAAAATTGGGACTATAATGGGCGGCTCCAGTCTGCTGGGACAGTTTCCTGCTCCCCCAACTTCACCAGTAAACTATTCAAATCATCCATAAGAGCAGAACTGCTGAATATGAAGATTGTTGGCTGAAGTTTAGCTGTTCCTGTGGCTTTGTTCACTTTCAGCCGTCTAATCTCGCCTTTGGTTTTTGAACGTGAGAGCAGGTTTAGAGGGACGACCTAGAGAGAAGTGCGATTAATGGTCGTTCCAGAAGCTTGTAGTCCTGAAGATTTAAAATGATTCTCAGACTGCTTGGCCCAGCGCTCCAAGTGCTTTGACAAGCCGTGGATCAGATGTTCCCTCTCGTCGCTTATGGTCTCGCTAACACCAGGTCCCTGTTACCCGTTTCTCGTATCAGACTGAATAAGTTACGACGACCAGTAAGGGCAGCAACTGCCCACATCTCCCATTCATTTTGAGGTTACCAGCTTTCCCTGTCTTTCTTCAGGCTGGCACACGGTTAAGCCCTGAGATTTGTGCTATTCTCATTTTTTCGCTTCCCGCCAGAAAAAGTCGGCGAGCATCGATACATTCCAGAGCTTAGGTAGAGGCTCAATATCCCGGTTGGCGGTTTGCTTTGTTACATGAAGACGTAGCTGCTGCTAATAACGTCTGGCGGAAATGCAACCATTGATCTTGCTGTGTTCAGTGAGCACTTACTCAGCTCGAATAGCAGCGTACTTTGATACGTGTTCAAAACTACTTGACTTCTCCAGCTGGCAAGTATTTATTCGCTCACAGCGTCGTTACGGACGTCGACCCAAACGCATTTGCAGATCGACGCTAACAAGTGCGTGATCAGAGTCCACACTCACGCTCAAAATCACACTTCAGCGGTAACTGAACATAACGTGCTCGATTTACGTCCATGACTGGTTTGAAGAGGATGGGGGTAATGTCACACTTCTACTAGCGCTGTGTCAGAAGTTATTGCTAGAGAGAAATAAGCGAGCATCTTCACACAGGTGGACAATGAACAATGAACAATGATTTAACAAGGGAAAATAGCAAGTGCTTACACGTTCCGTAGAATAGTTAACATGAATAGGATGAAATCAAAATATATGTGGATCGTCCACCGAGTGTCTACCGAGGTGAATAGCTTGATAAATACGTGTAAAATGCAAAGGTCGAGTGTAAGCGTGTAGAAATACACGGGGTACAGCGTTCGTTGACATAAGGCATGAGAAAAGTAAGATGTGGTCACTCACTTGGGTACATTTAATACATAAATCCAGGCATGATTGGCGTAATCATCAATAGCGTCATTTAGGTAACAAATTGCTGGGAGCTAAGAACAACATCTAACGGTTCTTTTTGGTAAACGTCCAGGGTAGGAGAGGATACAACTGCGTCTGAGAGTGCGTTCCAGCCTTGGCAAACCCGTAGGGAAAAATAATTACGTCAACACTCTGGACAGCTATATTGTTCCCTCAATTTCAAGCAGTTAACTTTGACTTGCGTGTTGTGGTTACATTTCAGAAAATGGTGGCATACGTGGTTAGGGTCACTCAAGTTTTGGTACACTAATAGTAGATGGAGGGACAGCCTTCGGTGACGTCCGCTGAAAATTCCTAGCAACTTCATCGTTCGCGGATAAGTGATAGCGCAGGCCCCTGACATTCTTTGTTGCGCTTCGTTGTGGTGCCTCTAATGCCTGTAGGTCGCACTTCAACCAACGTTGTCAAGCTTGGATTGCGTATTCAGCGTGCGTGCGCTCCAAGGAGTTATGTACCATTTGGAAGTTTGGTGGGTCAAAGCTCCCGAACACCCTAGGCAGAATGCCAACCTGCTGGTTGCTTCTTTTCGCAGATACCTTTAGTCTGTTCTGGACAGTTGAAGTAACTCTGTACGAACATAGCAAATTTACTTTCCCGGGAGCTGGTCAGCAATCGCTGTACCCCAAGCAAATAAGTGCAGGCCTATCTACGGTGTGATTGCACAACGCGACATTAGTCTAGGTTGAGTGGCAGTGTGTTAGGAACTGACTAGTTCGACCCCGTGTTAAGATCGAACTGGAGTCGTTCGTGGTCGTCCGGTCCTCTTATCCTTCGTTATATGTTGATGTCATCAGCGAAAAATGGGAAATCGAAAGCAATTGATCTCGCTGAATAGTTGATGATTACAAAGAATAGACGCGGTCCATGCATCGATCGGTTTGGTACATCACATTCCCCATCGATTGCATCGGACAGAGTTTCCCGGACGCTCACATCCAACCGCCATTCGTGTAGAAAACGGCTAATCCATTTCAGGCTTGGGTCGCCAATATCGTACTTCCGAAGCTTCTGGAGGAGAATTCTATGGTCTAAGCGGTCAAACGCTTTTGAGAATTCCGAGTACGTAACATAGACTCCTGTTCTATCGTCAACGGCTTCAGTCAAGCTATCAGGTGCAACCAATAGGTTAGAAGTACATGAACGACTTTGACGAAAGCCATGTTGCTCTGGGGCTATTATGCTGTGCCTTTCCAGATACTGTCTCAGTGCATTTGCTATTATTAGCTCCATACTTTGGATAGCACAGGAAGTAGTGTTATTAGACGGTAGTTGCTAGGGTCAGTGGAACTATGTCCTGTCCTCGATATCATATTGGCAGAATATGGTTTTTCTCTAGATGTCGTTGGTAGAAAACAGCCAGTGGTTTCGCTAAATCATCAGCTACCGCTTGTAGAGCCTTCGGTCGGATGTTGTCGAGCCTAGGAGAACTGTGGATACGCAAGAATAACAAGTTCTTTAAAACAGCTGTCGCAATGCACGTAATGATTTTAAACCTGGATATTGAAGCAATAGAAAAGAAGAGAAGAGTTGGCCTTGTTATCTGATGGAAAGTTTGGGAGTAATGAAGCCGGAGGAGATCAGCTGTTTTCATTGCTGACCGCATGCATCCATCAGCCGTGACTAGTGCTGGAATTTCCCCTCTCACCTTTCGAAGACCATTAACGTGACTTTAGAGAATTTTGCTGTTCGTGCAGAATCACTTCATTCACTCCTGCCGATTCGTGATCTTGTCCACGCGGATCAATTTCCCACAGAACTTACGATGTGTCACATACGCAGTCCAGGTTTCAGCGTTCAGACAGTCCTTGTGAGCTTCATATGTCAAGTCCATCAGGTACATATCTTTCCGTGTTATACTCCGCAGAAATGGATTATATTCATTGTTAAGTTGGAAGAAATCATGTTCCGATAGTTGTGCTACCAGTGTGCTAAAGATACTTGTGCATGTTTCCAAGGCAACGTCTAGGGGCATTGGTTTACGAAATAACAAGATGTACCTTTAACAAGCGTAAATAACACATAGTGCGTGATAGTATGCACTTTATCATTCCCCTTTTCCGGATATTCTACATCGCATATATAGTCAAATAATAGAGTTCGCTGGTCACTGCGACCCAGTGACATGCTTGCAACTATCCCGTCGACCATGAGTTTTTCTTTAGTGAGCACAGGATCCGGTATCGACGGCTTGTTAACAGATCGAAAGCTGATGGAAGAGGATGCGTGATTGTACAGAGAGTGGCTAGCAATTAGCTCTTGCAAGTAGGCTTCAAACTGCGCATCATCGGTTGCTGGCGTTTCCATGTCGTGCAGATTAAAGTCGCCTGTGATAAGGATGTGGGTGTAGAACTTGTTCACAACAAACTGAAAGACTTGGTTCAATGTAGAGCCTATTTCAGACGTAGAGTACGGTAGGTGGTAACTTACGGCTAGTAAACACGTGTCCTTGTTTTGTAACTATAGGCGGCGCCAAAAAGAAAAAAGAGCGCGGATTTCCGGGTGCTCGATAACTTCACATCGGAGGTTTGTATTATAAGAAATAACCACTGCACCACTCTTTCTAGTTCTACCTTTCAGAAGCAGCGACATCCAGGGTAAATTGATCTCAGCATTGATTATATCAAGGTCCACCCAGGTCTCTGTACTCATGACGGGATATCGCGGTTGTGAGGCACAGAGCACTCTAAGTTCCGCCAACTAACCTAGAAGGTCTTGGGCGTTTGTGCGCAAACAGTATAGTGTCTGTGTTGATAAGAGTGCGTTGATGGATGCCATAAATGTGTAGCCGGTTTTTAAGCGTTTTTTTGGCTTATAAATTTCGGTCAAGTTTCATGTCATTGATCCGTTTTCCTGGACAGAATTTTTGCTCGTGTTGCGCCCTATTCATTTGTGGGCCGCGGGTATTGTTGTATCGATCTCACCACAGGGCAGTGCCGATACAAATTTACGGCGTTTGCCAGTTCCATCTAATTGCTTACGACACTTGGCCGTGGGCATGCTGCTTTTAGCCGGATCTCGGTTGGAAACTTGGCTCGAAACTTTAACCATTTATTCAACAGCATTTGCCGTTTTCCCTCGTAGTGTAATACTACTTTCATTAGTCTTGGACCGCAGCTCTTATAGTTAGGTGATGACGGAACACATATCAAGGATTTGGCAATAACATGGTCTAGAGAGAGTGCTTCGCAGATGTTGCACCACTGCTCTCGATCATGATTTTGCGCAGCGGGATCAGGAGAATCCAGAAGCTCGAGAACACTATGATTAAATAGAATTGCCATGTTATCGCAATTAAAAATGCTGTGTTGGTCACCTGCTTCTTTTGAGCGATCTTTCCAAGGGAGTTCAGGTAATATGCGCACTCCGCACGGTGAGTTGTAAAGACGATTTGCTGAGAGCAGGACAACCTCTGTCTCATCTGCTGAGTTTCGTGTCACTCGAAAAATTCGTGGTTCACTAGAGTACACTGGGGTCGGGTGACGCGTTACGCGTTGCAGCATTATAGGCACAACTCGACTATCAATCGTAACGCAGATGGAACTCCAATGGTCGCGATTGTCTAACAACTACGTTTGTTGTGCCAGATTTGGACTCAGTAACATTGGTGCACACGAGAGTTAACGCGGCATTGTTTTGTCTACCAAATGTCGGTTTTAAACTGGTTGCTGACAAATTGGGCTGTTTAGAATGCACCACGGTAGTTGTCGGTGAAAACTACGTCGCCCACATGTGCTCGGTACCGAAAATGGAACTACGCGTGTCGCTCCCAGGGTGTTTATCCAAGCAATCATTGCATACCTTACCTGCACGTTATCTGCACCGGATTGTCTTCGACTCTGAACTGTTAGTATCATGGCTGAATCTCCAGGTGAAGAGTGTATGGTTGGAGGATGGGCAGCAAGCATGGTTAAGGCTTGTCCGCTAATGGGAATGAGGTGACCCAGTGGATTTAGAGTCACAGACGTTGCAGTGCGATTGGACCGTCTAGCTCCCTTCTTCGGCTTAGATTCGAAGCTTACTTTGGCTGGGTGAGGCATTGTCGTGGCCATATTTATCACCGAATGAGCGATCTTATTATTTACAACATGCGCGATTATTTCAGTCATCTTATCCTGGTTTTCACCAGCAACGACATAATGGCGACAAGTGGAATAAATTGACATGTTGGACAAAACCAAAATGTGTCAGCAACTTTGTTTGTCTATCACTTCTTAGAAGCATTTGCTTCTACATTGCGGACAGTACGATCAAATGCAGCTAGAAAAGGTTACCCAGACCTTAAGGACTTCAAAGCAATTCTCTGCAGAACATAGGCGACTTTGAACCATTGGAATGCTAGTCGCCCTCTTAGCGTTTGCAGCAAGGCATGTCGGAGCGATCTTCTTGGTACTTGCGCTCACGGTTGATGAATGTTCTATGCGCAAGACGAAACACACAAAAATGCACACGCGTTGAGAGTTGTGCAGCCGCACTAAAGTTAGTCGTCAGCGACAGATGAATGTCTTACCACGCAGACTGTCGGGTTCAACGACCAAACGACTCGCGGTTGAACGCACACACCCACACAAAGCGGCAGCGTATATTGAGCGGTGCATTCGATTCGGTGGATAGACATGCACTTTGGGACTGTCTACTCAGGAAAGGTGTACCTGAGAAATATGTGAATATTATCCGAGCATTATATGCTCGTAGCTCGGGCAGAGTGAGGGCATACGGCAAATTGTTGTCGCCCTTTATTATCTCCAGCGGCGTGAGACAAGGATGCCCGCTGTCACCTTTCCTCTTCAACTTCGCTGTTGACGAAGTCATGGAAATCGCCTTCACAGGACACGACTTATAAGGTGTGGAGCTACTCCCAGGAGAACGACTTCTTGATTTAGAGTATGCTGATGATATTGCCCTCATCTGTGACAGCTCACAAACTTGCCAAGCGGCACTGGACAGATTAGCACTAGCTGTCCGTCACTTCGGGCTTTGCTTCGCACCCTCGAAGTGCAAAGCGTTTCTTCAAGATTGGTCTGGACCGCCTCCTACCCTGACCCTTGGTGGGGATCAGCTAGAAGTCGTTCATAAATTCAACTACCTAGTAAGTTGTATCAGCGCCCGTAGGATTGAAGATGAAATCACGAATCGTATAGCAAAAGCTCGGGGCGCTTTTCCTAACCTTCGCCACTTATAGCGCCGGCCCAACATCACTCTCGCGCTGAAGGGTAGAGTGTACAATGCAGCAGTACGTTCGACCCTATTGTACGGTTCTGAAACCTGGCCGCTTAAAGCAGCGGACCTGAAGAGGCTAGTTACGTTCGACCACCGGTGCATTCGTAATTTGCTCACATTTGGTGGGAACACCGCGTGAGTAACGAGCGTGTTCGACGCCTTGTTTATGGCACAGAAAAAGGAACTGAACGGCTCAGCACCGTTATTGCACGCATCAGGCTCCGATGGCTCGGCCACGTGTAACGCATACCAGCCCACCGACCTCCGCGACGTGTGTCGTTTGTGCGCCGGGGTGTGGATGGAAGAAGAGGAGAGGTGGCCAAGCGATGACTTAGTCCAGAGGAATGAAGACCCTCACTTCTGAGCTGGCCTCGGTTGGAGCGTCTCGGCTCCCTGGTTGGAGTCCGAAAGACGATGAACACGTTTGGTTGGACACACTTGATGATATGGCTAGGAGCCGACCTCAGTGGCGTTCGTGCTGTGAGTTTCTTTGTCCCACCCATCCTTCTTAGCCTCCCCCTCCAACCACGATCTCATTACTTAGCCTTATATAATTTTGCATAATAATTTTCTTTTGGTGCACAGCAGCCGGCTGGGAGCTTACCGGAACGATGCCCATCCGTTACCGGTAGCTCAGCCAGCTTTCACCAGTTGTTTTTTTCTCTCCTTTTTTCTTTGTATTGCGGCACAGTAGCTGAGGTGTTTCCCACCCCTAGCTAACGTGTATAATGATGATGATGATGATATTGAGCGGTCTGCCTTAAGCGATGATACAGATGGAGCGCTGATAAGCTTCCCTAAGTGTTTTGGACGATATGTTCCGATGATGAGTGAAGCAAAGTGACTGCAACTTCGATATGCAGCAAATTGCAGGATGGTAGCGGCGTAGTTTCGGAGTCCTCAGCTTCTTCCTCCGAATGAGACCTAACTTTTTCCCAAAAAGCTCCGGTTTGATGCGGTTACACACGTAGAACTCGGCAAAGAATATGCCAAAGCAGAGAGCTGGATCGAGTGTATAATCCACAAAGGTTAGATCGAAGAGATGTGAAGCACTGAGTAGAGCTAAACGAACTAGTTCGAACAATTGCATGCACAACATTTTGTGGGGAGAATTAGAGTGGTCACAGAGGGCAAAGAGAGCACCGAGTTAAAGTGCGGCCGTTAAGCGTGTAGCAACTGCTCATCATTGTCGTTACGCGATCCTACACCGTTTTGGCCGCCCAGAGGAAGCTCAGCAGTGGACAATTTTCTAAGTTGGGTGTTTAAATCATCAGCCAGCACCAAACCATCCGTACATTTTCCGTAGCGAAGAAGCGCGTTCAGTTGGTGATATAATTCATCTTTCACTGCATCAGTGCTACATCTCGTGGTCGTGTAGACCGCAATGACAAGTAGGCACTGTTTGTGTCCGTACGACCTCGAAGCTTTAAACGAGCCAAACATTCTGACGGCGTACATCTGGCTGTTCATTGCGATCCAGTCGATAAGGGCAGCTTCAAACCCGATGCACAGGACAATGCGTATGCCGGCTTGGCCGACATTTGCAGCTGCTTAAAGCAGTTAGATTCCTTCAGAAATTTGAAAAGCGCGGTAAAAAGACGAAGCTGTGCCATTTACAGACATGCACAATGAAAGAATACCGTCAGTGTCGCATGATTGGATCATGGAGTAATCACAGAACTCCAATCATAAAGGCGGGTTTCTGCTAAATAGCTGATGTTTATCCTTTAGTTCTTTAGTGATCTGGCAAATGCTGCCTGTTGGACAATCTGCAGCAAAGTACTGATACTGAGGCACGCCAGTCTTGGGGAGGATCGGTGTCTCCAAACAGAAACATATCGCAATGACTCCCTCTTGTGTATGCCCCGTTCTGACTATCAAGTATCTACTCTCCTATTCAGACGAACGAATGCAAATAGGATCTATATGCATCCACGACAATGTAACCGACGAAATTCGCAGTTGGTAGGTCTCGTGAGACTTAACCGCAACACGGTTACTACCCGAAAGTCGTAAGACTCCTAGACCGAATTCAAATTCACACACGACTACCTGAACCCGAAAGATATAAGGCAAAACACAGACCTTTCGCAACAAGCACTTTTACCGGCCAGGCTGGAGGCGATTACAACGTGGTCCAGCTTCGTTAATATATCGCGATCTTGCAATATGTGACATTTCACGTAGACCGTTTTGCGTAAGCAAACCGCGGAAGCAAGGCCTGAACAACCAAACTGGCACTATGTGAATATGCCAACGAGACGTGCCGAAAATTGCAGTTTGGTAGATGCGGAGGCTGGACCGGTAAAGGAATGTGTCATAGGTACAAAGGCTAAGCGGTATATGATCGCGGATATTGGTTGGAAACAGGAATGTTGCTTAGGTACAAAGCTGAGCGATGAATGAATGTCTCTCGATCGAACATGTGCATGTGATCGAACGTGTGTACTAGTCTAGTGCGACTTAAGTAGTTTCAGCTTGTGATCTTATAAGCAAGTTAGATCCCCATAACACAGATGTACTGACGTCCGTTTGGGTGAAAATGAAAGCTTCGACATGGTTGGTGTGACGCTACGCATTTGCATGTGCGTTGAAATTGGGGGAAAGCGCTTATTGGAGTAAGATGCGGTAGGTCCAAGGAATTGGCGGTTGAAAGCAGGGGGATAAAACTGAAGTTGGTAAGGGAGGATAAGGGTTAGAATACGCAATTTGGGAAATAGAAAAACGAGAAATTCTGAGAAGTAGCATCTCCTATTCACAATGCCTAATGCAAAAGTGAGGACGGCTTGATAATCCTGTGCGACGGTCAGCGAGTTAAGAAGTGTTTAAGAAAAGGTGCTGTGTATTCCGCCGATAGGATTCGGTTAAGTTGCGAACAGAAGTAACTATTCCATGTGTCTGTATTTTGAGAACTAGCGTTTCACCAAAACAACAATGTAGAAAACAAATTAACGTTTCGGCAGTCTTTAAGTCGTTTGCTCTTTGGCTTGCTACGCCAAGAGAGCTGCGCACGGACAAATTCGCTGCGCTGTACTGTTCATAACTTAACCCTGAGAGTGCTGTGAGCAGTCAAAAGCGTTTGCAGTGACGGATCATTCTTGGAATTGTGGATGGAGTGTTGCCTCAGCAGGTTAGCCGCTCCGTTTGTGGTTATCGCGAAACTATCTGCTGCACGTAGAATTGCGATTCCGCGCTGCACTATCTGGAGATCGTTGAAGGGCCTTTACAGTATTTTAGGATTAGTACGGAATTTAATAACGTTTTGCTATTTGAGCTTGTTTCAGTGGACTAATTAAACACGATGATTTCATGGAGTAATATATGCATATTAACTTCGCCACTTCGAACAGGCCCTCCAAATGATCCAAGCTGATTCTCATAAGTATATGTAGGTTCAACTCCGATTCCTTAGAGAGAGCATCAACTGTTCCCGCCAAAATACTACGGTTTCTGACCCAATTGGCGATGGTCCGATGTGCAGTGTGACAACGTCTTCCCAGACGACATCGGGAGGACAATCGACAAGGAAAGACCAGGTGGTGGCTTGTTCCAGTCACCATAATGCCGCAATTGATGACATGGGCTACCTCTCTTTTTCAGCGTAGCAGATTTAATGGAGGAGCAGAGTAGCATTATCGCTTCGGTCAAGCGCTGCACTTGTGGTTACAGTGCTGACCCTTGTTTTATGGTTGATGTGCACGACGTCTTAGACGGATAGAACTTCACTCGTTCTAAATCACGTTGGAGTCGTGACCAGTTTTATAGTGCTACATAGGTGATTTCTTCTTACAAATCTACCTTTAATTGTTTGGTAAGAGAAGCGCGAACTTCAGTTTCTTTCACCATGAAGTCTCCACGCAAGAGGAAATAGCGCTATGACCGTGCCAATACTACCTTCATAGCAGACGCTAGGGAGAGATCCCTTTCAGAGTGGACATTAGAGAGCGGTAGATTTGCCGGTCTATAAGCCTCATTACGTCTTAGGCGCAGGCGACACCAAATAGAATCTATAGTTTGCGTTTCTAGGTTGTCAATAATATCGATTAGAAAATCAATGGTAATGCAAGCTTACTTCTCCGCTGCTGGGTCAATCCTTTCACAAGAGAATCAAGACAGGCGGTGCTAGCTCAGCATCAATGATCTCAGTATTCAGGCCTGTTTCAGTTTCCAAGGCGAGGGCGTTAGATGCTAAAACATACGAATTACGGAGCTCGACTAACTTACGAATAAAGCCATTGCTTTGGTATACAAGCATGTGAGGGCCTTAGAGGTTAGAAGAGTATTTCTTGATGTGCATTTCCTGTGCAAGTGATTGCAGGCCATTGTGGGATTGGCTGCCGTTTGTTTTTATTTGTTGCTTTGCAGACATGCCTCGGGACCATTCCGTGATAGTGTGTAGCTTTCTACGTCAGCTGGCGGTAAATCAAATAATCCTGCTTCAGCTGTGAGGGTGTTTTGACAGGTTTCCAGTTCTGCGCTGCATGTTGATGAAGGCGCACAGGTGAACCGTTGGTTCAGTGTTACCTTGTCTAATTGTGGCCTGGTGTCCATCACCTTTCCTAGTATTTCGGATCGCAGCGTTCTGTGCATTTATGTCACATTTCGATTGCGTTTTTGTATTGGAGTTTCGCAGACCTGGTCGTCTTAGCTTAGAGCAGGGTGGTCCAAATATTGTTGGAGGAGGGTGACGTTTTGTGAGGTAAGAATATATCGGGCTATATTCAGTCCATCCTTAAGGTAAAAACAAAAATTACACATTTACGTGTAAAATTCAAGCCTGAATTTATTATTGCGTGATGAGGCCGGAGGCCAGTTTAACTGTTAACGTGCGCCGCATTTGGCCACGAACCGGACTTTGGACACCCCCGGCTTAGACCAAAGTTATACGTGACCTGAGCACGGCTTCTATTCAAGCGAGTATTCAGGTGCTGCACAGTCCTCGAAAACAGACGCGATACGCACACGACTGGGGGACTAGACCCCCGAGAATTAGACGCACACGAAACACGCGGCTAGAGCAGCGCAAACGAACAAGTGCCTCCGCGCTTATAAACCACTCGCAAAAGAAGACGAGAAAAGACGAAGCGAACCCCTGAGTAATTGAAGCCATCACCAGAACAGACCTACGACAAAGCTAGGGAGTCCACCAGGAGCATTCCGGTTAAAACCACATTGTTGCTGAATTCTTGATTGACGATTTACTGACTGGTTTGAAACCACTTGATTACGACCGAGACGCCCAGTCCAGTTTGGCCATAAAATGGGGAATTGTTACATGGTCTTGCCTTGCGATTCACCGCAAACCTAGACTCCGTAGTAACTATCAAACGAGTGGTCCATGTCTTACCAAGAAGCCTTTGGTAAAGATGGGCAAGCGTAGCCAATTCCATCGTGCAGCAAGGAATATAAGCAGGCTTCAAGGTTCGATCGAAATTTGCTTCTTCAGAGGCTCACACAAAGCGTAACAGATTTGGACAGCTGCTGCAGTACCCAAGCTCCGGTATTCTAGCACCCAAACTTTGTGATTATCGTTGGGTAGAAAAACTACATTGACGTCAATCACTGCTTGACATCGAAAGTGGGGCTAAAGGTTCGCCACTTGACCTGCGACGACCAACACAACACCACGGTAGGTCAAAAGGTTTGACTTTTGGACTGTTTGATCGAAGGGAACTAATCAAGCAAAGAAAAGGATGTGTCTCAATGTAGGTCACTCTGAAGAACTGCGTTCCCCTCTTCATTCTAAACAATATAATGAGAAGACCGAGGTTGCAAGAAGATATCATTTCGTGCTCTCTGATCACTTGCAAAGGAGCAATGTAGTAACCGATTACTAAGGGAAAGAATCAGTTCAGATGCTATTGTAGGTCACTTTACCGAACCATCCAATTAAAGCGGATAACGTGACAAATAATTGGCAAGGGTGGACGTCATCCTCTTTTACACAGAGCGCAGGAAACATCAGTCACTACAATCTGGTCTATGTCGCAAAGCCTCCGGTTCGCGACAGGAGGTATAATTCCAGTACGACCAGAGGGCGTCCTGAAAATAACCGAGTCGTAGGTATTGTTGAATAGCTGGTCAGATGTGACATTGGGACAGGAGTACATTTCGCTTCAGCAGGTATAAGATCTTCTCCAGAGGGATTGGAAATTAAAAATGGGCTACACATCAACCGCTGACACCAGGTATGCTGCGTTCAAGCTAATGTTGTTAGAAAGGAATGATTCGGTTTTATTTCCCGTGCACACAGTCTTCGAAAATTGCACCCTCATCCAAAGTAAGGTTCCAAGTAAACAACAGCACGTCGTTAGCAGCTCATGAAAGACATAAAACTGGCCGACTTACCAGATATACATGTGAGGATCATGATCGGATCAGACGTATTAGCCACATATTGGCAACTGGAACAACGCCTGTTAGAGAGAAGTTAACCGTTTGCCATAAGAGGGCCACTGGGATGAACGATAATCAGACCAATAAAAGGAAAAATAATGACTAATTATTCCGTCAACTATGTTCGGGTTAACCGGCCATCGGTAAAGAAACGACTCATGCTTCTCTATGACAGTAAGTTCAACGGTGTCAATTGTGAACAGCGAGAGCTCTCCGTTGAGGTTAAGGATACATATTCAATCGCAAAGAATTCGGTGCGTTTGTTGAGAGAATTTAACGTTGCGCTTCCCTGGTGCAGTGAGAGCACGCACTTGTCTACTAAATATGAAATGGCATACCAACAATTAAAGAACCTAAGGAAGCGATTAAGGGGAAAGTGCTCACTCCACGGACGATACAATACCATAATCGAAAATGCACTAAATATTGATATACCGTTCTAGTGCTAGCAGACTAACTCGAGCCCTATTATGCACCCCGATGTTACCTACCACATCTCGCAGTGCTGAACCCAACTGAAGCTGCTAACTAGCAAGTAATTGTGGACTGCGCGGCAATATCTTATCGCTTCTCCTCGAATGACCGTATAATACCGGGTCGGCATGTCACCACTATTTTGCTTGAGGTCGTCATGCGTTTCCAGGACGAGCAAGTGGCCATATCTGCGGAAATCGAAGAAACATTCATGCAAGTAAAGCGTACTGGAGAGAGAGCTGCAATGCATGTTCTACGGTGAGAAAACGGCGATATTAACGCGGAGGTTGTGGAGTACCAAATAACGGCACATCATTTGGGGACGAATTCATCCCCTTTTATGCCAACTTCGCATTACGTAAGACCATCGAGGAAGAGGAAAATCAATATAAGATTTTGAGATACGTCGTTTACGTACACCTGTACCTTGACGATTTATTTATTTCCCTACCGTCACCACAAGATGCAGTACAGTTTGTCACACAAATTCTGAAGATGCAGGTTCGGGAAGGAATAGTAATGAGAAAATGCGTTTCCAATTGTCTTGAAATATGTAATGCTTACTTTCGTCAGATGTTTCAGCGGGGATTGTACCACAAAACTTACCGGGAGACCCAATACTTCGGATCTTGGGGCAAGATTCGTACGAAGCGGAGGATGCTCTCCTGTTTCTATTCGCAGTGAAAAACGAGCGGAAAAAGCGATGAGCATTCCTGTCGTTGGTGTATTCGCTGTACGACACATTGGGATTCGTAGCATATTTGGTAATGCTAGCTAAGTTATTGCTACAGAAACTTTGCCATGTCAAACCCGTAGGGAATGAAGAAGTCGCACATGAGGACGTAGAAGTTTAGCAAACCTCGGCTATCCGATTTGAAAAATTTCGGTGAGGTAGAGATTCCTAAGTGTACTACTGGTAAACTGACGATGAAACAACAATTGCAATTACAGTATTTTGCCACGCTTCTGAAAGTGGATACGGTGCCGTATCCTATGCTCTAGGAATTTGATAAGGTAGCATTCTGCATACTAGTTTACGCTAAATCTAGAATAGGTCTCCTAAAGGCTGTCTATTCCTTGGTTAGAGCTAACAGCAGCTAAGCTTTCACACGGGTTTTCAAAGGTATGCTCGAAGAAACACAGATACGGTTTGAGCGAGTTTTCTTCTGGAGGCACGCAACCGCCGTGTTGTGCTTGATCAGCGACACTTTCACGACGGGTTAAGTACCTTACTTGCTAATCATCTGTCAGTTATCCACGAAGGATCCATGCCGAGTCATTGGAGATACAATCCGCCAGAAAGTAACCTAGCTGATCTGCTTCCGCGAGGTATCATTACTTGTGCGTGTTTGAAACAGTGGCTAGAAGGTCCGGAACTTCTGCGGAAACAATAAGTGGAACGGCGTAACATCCCTAGCTAACACAGTCCCGGATGATGTAGAATTAAATTGTCCAGCCGTCCAGCTGTACGGTATAACAGACGAGTGTTTTTTACGTGCGGTTATCAACCGTCACTCTGATTGGGCAAAGTTGCTGTCATTGGTTACACAAATCTCACGTATAAAGTGTATGTTTGAATACTGAAGGGCGACCAAGTTGCTCCTGACCAGCTACACAGATTACTGAAACTGAGTAAACTTGCACAAACAGTGGTAGACATTATCCAGGTCGTGCAGCATCGAGTGTACAGAGAAGAGCGCGCATTTATTAACGAGTAGGAAGTGGAGGGCGCGATCTCGCAAAAATATTGTAAAGAAGCACATTAATACGTCTTTGTTCTTTCTTACGTAACGAATTCTTCTGTGTTGGTAGCCGAATGTCCAATTCTTTGCATGAATCATGTTTGAGGTTTCCATTGATTATATCAACTAAACATGTGGTGACCGAGATGCAAGTCAACTTCCATCATCTGATCGAAGGTCACTTAGGAGCCGCCCAAATTTTGGGAGCTTCCAGCCTAAATACTACATTGTTCACAGAGGTGCGGCTATCAAACAGGTTATTGAGAACTGCTGGGTATGTTGCAGGCAACTGGGAAACCTTAATTGGCAACTGATGGCACCACCGCAGATGTTCAGAGTTGAAGAAATTTGGCACCTATCCATGTACGTGTGCTGACTATTTCCGAACTCTGATCGTTAAAGGTGACAGAAGTTAGGAGAAGCGGTATGACTGTCTGTTCACCTGTTTGCAAATGCCAGCTGTTCATTTAGAGGTATTACGCTCAAGTTTGCTCATGTGATTTATTTGCAAGTATGTGTACCTAGAGAAAAAGTTTACTGATTGCGCCTGGAATTTTGTCGATATCGTTAATGAAATACGTCCAGCAGTACAGAACTGGAATCAAGTTACAAACCATGACCAACTTTTAAGCCGATATAGCCAGTGGCACTTCAGTCCTCCGTTTGCAAGTCATCCGGGTTGTACTTAGGAAAGAATGATAAGATCTATCAGAAGAATATTGCTTCAAACTGCAAGCTAAAATTCTCTTAAGGACGGGAAGCTTGCTACCTTCCTCGCAGAAGCGCACCGTACCACCAAAAGCAGACCTCTTTTCCCAGTTACTAAAGATACTCGTGACCAACGGACGTTACACCAGAGGACCTACTATGGTTTCGGCAGAACACAAGGAAGTTGCTGATATATACAAAGCAGCAATGTTACACGCTACGCTGGAAGCAAGTGAATCACGTGCCAGCGGGATTTTAGAAGCAGTGGACCGAAGGGTATTTACCGATGCCTCATCGCTGCATGAGAACTGAACGGAACTCTATACGTTGCGTCGTCATACTAATTATTTCTGAGACACCTACACGATGACATTTGCCGATAAATGTAATAACGGCTTGCGTAAACTGAATGCTGAATACTGAATACTGTATTATAGTGCGTAGAAATGAATTCTTTACAACTCTTTCGAAATATTGTGAAAAACATTATAAAAGTTGTCAACCGTGAATACCATTGTCGTTCTCATGTGATATTTAAGCTATTCGACTTACGATATCACAGGATTCACAAATGTGATATGTCATCGTAAGTGTGCAGTCGTTCTCTGAATAGAATAGTGGCAAAATATAAATCTAACAACGTTTCGAACTGTTGCACAGATGATGCCTCAATCACATGTTCAGGCAAACTGTTCCAAATGTTTACCACTCTCCGCTCGAAGCACAGTGGGTGGGGAACACATTTCACATCCGGCACAAGTTTGTATCAGTGGCCGCGTGTGCTGCATGGCCTTCGTAAGTGCAGCATTGGCCTTAACATGGGGAAGTCACCGAGATGTAGAATACGGTAGGTCATAATGAGGTCGACTCTCATCCGACGGTAGTACAATGTGTAGAGTCCTAGTTTCTCGCACCGGTCTTCATACCCAAAGCCACGCAAGCTCGGGATAAGTCTGGTAGCAACGGGTTGGACCCGTTCGATCTTTTGTGCCTCGCCTCGGGTAATCGGAAAGTAGGCGGGCGAACCGTACTCTAGCATTGGTCTAATGATAGAAGAGAACAGGCGGGTGGCAACCTCTTCAAATCATGTGCCGAAGCTACGTTTGAGCTCCCAAAGCATGTTCAGTCCGTTACGATATAGCCTGTTCGTGTTGTCCACGGACTTCAAATCGTAGCATGAGAGTACACCTAGGTCCTTCACGGAGGGTGTGGGATATAGCGTTTGGCCGTCAAGGGTGTAGTTTCGGCCGTTAGCACCCTTCCCCAGGCGCATAAATACAGACTTGGCTGGGTTGAACGAGAGAAGAACTTCTGCAGACCATGTGGATAGGCGGTTGAGGTCTTGCTGAAGTAGGCCACAGTCATCGGGAGCGTCAATTTATCTCCAAATCTTCATGTCGTCCGCAAACAAGGCACACGGCGACCGGAGAAGCTGCGGTAGATTGTTGAGGTGGATCAGGAACAGAGTGGGCCCCAGCACAGTGCCTTGAGGCAAGCAACTTATAGAGGGGTACCAGTCAGTTAGATGGTCGTCGACCTGTACCCTCCACTTTCGTCCAACAAGAAAGTCGCGGATCCACCAGTGCAGTGAGCCACCGACACCACACATGCTGAGTTTGTGAAGGAGAACCTCATGACGGACCTTGTCGAACGCTTTACTGAAATCGATGAATATCACGTCGACGGACTTCCCCTTGTTTACTGCCTTCAACCACTCATGCCTCGTCACAAGCAGGTTCGTAATGCATGAGCGACTTTGCATAAAACTGTGATGTGCGGGCGTCAGGACCTCGTTTGACTGTAGCAATTGCAGCAATCCCTTCTTCATGATTTTCTCAGCAACCTTTGCCAAACTAGGTGTCAGACAAATTGGCCTGTAATTGTCTACTTTGCTAGGGTCGTCGCCTTTCGGAATAGGCTTCACCACTGCACATTTCCAGTCAACCGGCAACAAACCTGCGGACAGCGACCTGTTGAAAAGATCAGTCATGACAGGAGAGAGGATGGTTGAAAGTGACTTCAGAACCAGTGGGTGAAGCCCATAAGGTCTGGCAGGTTTGGTGCCGTCAAGGTTGACGAGTAGTTGAGCTACCTCTTCAACGCCGCAATGCAGCCTATCGAGTTCAGTAAAAGCGGTACACGTCGAACTCGCCAACGCGGACGCACGCTCAATGCTGGAGGTTAGGGGCTGTCCATCCGTGCCATCCAGCACCGGCACATCACCTGACGGCTTCAGGCGTCGCTTCACATATGCAAAGATTCTCTTTGGGGCGGTCTTCACTGCTACTGCTAGCTGCTCTTCGAAATGTCGGCGTTTATTCTTTTTTGCACTGTTGCAGAGGTTCCGCTGACATTTATACACTTCGTAATCTGGCAGAGCCAGAGAGGAGGAATTTGTCTCACGGTCTGCGCCCCCTCCGAGCCAGGTTTCTATACTCCTTGTCAAACCAATGAGGCTTAATCGTCCCAACCTTTCGACATTTCAATGGCACAAATTGGGAACACAATGATGTCAATCTCTCTTCTATAAATATCCAACAATCTTCCACAGATGCAGCTTGTGACAGAGACCAACACACTTTGCTCGCGGCTCGATCTAGGCCATCGAAGTCCGTCTTCCAGTAGTTGGGAGCTTGTCGCAGCGGATGTGAATACGGAAAGGTAATTCCATTTCAGCTATCAGTACTGAGTGGTCGCTCGTAGCCAGGGACTCCCGGATCCTAATGTTACGCACTCGTTGTTCGTAGCTCGTTAACCTCAGGTCGAGGCAGGACGGTGTTCAACGTGTTGATATGCGTGTTGGCTGGCATATGTGTTGCGATGCACCCGTTTCAAGTACGAAATCCACGAACATTGCTTCAACCTCACTATGTCCAGGCATCAAATGCACATCAGGCCATTGTATTCGAGGACAGTTAAAATCGCCCATAAGTGGCAAGTGTGGACGACTCATGTGGGTCCGAAGAATGGGCAGCCAATCCAAACAACGACTCAGGGGACTGCGATAAACTGCGCCCACAAGCAGTTCTCCGCGCCTGAGGCGGATAGAGCACCACAGTAGCTTACACAGACCATCGTCACTTCGGTAGGTGCTCACAAGTCTCCCATGCAGGGAAGACCGGATGTAAAGTAAGACACCACCGTTGGCATTCTTTAGTCTATGGCATCGGAAACACGGGTAACCGTTGAATTAATGTACCTGGGTGTATAACTCTGCATGCGGCCATGTCTCTGCGAGTCCCCCGACGTCTTGCCGCTCAGACGCAACGAAACAACAAAGCTCATCGCGCTTATTCATAATACTGCAAACGTTTGTGAAGGCTACTCGCAGGTCGCAGCAGGAGCCACCGGGCGTGCTTGAACTGTGAGTAGCCTGTTTATCCTGATTCACGGATTGTTGGAAACCACCCGAAAATTTTCGATACGAAGATTTGTTTCCCCCTCACCAGTGCGTCTTGTCAGCTCAATGATGGCAGACTTGAGCTGCTCCCTGTCTACTGGGTCTAGGTGGGGACGAACATGGATTTTCAAACATTTCAGTCTGGTAAGGCGAGACATGATCAGTCTTGGACTGGCTTCGTCCACAAAAGTGATTCTCATAGGCCGATTTTGTTGAGCACCTTGCTTTCTAAGACGGGTAATCTGCCTCACTTTTACCGAGTCCTCACCAACGTCGAGGAGTGTATCAATTAGACCCTGTAAAAACTCGACATCGTGATCGTGGCGCACATGGGGTGATGGATCACTGGACCCCGGTGCGTGAAAGATCACGAGATTATAACGCCTCTGGTCGGACGAGGTTGGCCTTGCAGGGCGAAGTATACTACCAGCCTCAAGTGGTTTGGCTAACTGTTGACTTACAGAACGTAAACGCCCAACGTTCCTTCGTAATTTCGTTCACTATTCTTTCCACTGATCTTCAGCATTCGGACTTTCACCTGCTGGGACATCAGTGTCCGTTGGACACAACAAAGGTGAACAATTTAGGTCAGCTGCAACTGGGCTTCTCACAACGGTTGGACTTCGTTCCGATGAGTTTGCACGGGTAGAGGAGGACGTCTGAGCCGAATCCTGAAGGCTCTTCGCGCTCCTTACTCCATGAAATCATCGTGTTTAATTGGTCCACTGAAACAAGCTCAAATAGCAAAACGTTATTAAATTCCGTACTAATCCTAACATGCTGTAAAGGCAAGTCAAAAATCTCCAGAGAATGCAGCGCGGAATCGCAATTCTACGTGCAGCAGATAGTTTCGCGATAACTACAAACGGAGCGGCTAACCTGCTGAGGCAACACTGCATCCACAATTCCAAGAATGATCCGTCACTGCAAACGCTTTTGACTGCTCACAGCACTCTCAGGGTTAAGTTATGAACAGTTTAGCTTAGCGAATTTAATGAAAACTACTGTCTTTATGCGTGCGCAGCTCCCTTGGCGTGACCGACAAAAGACCGAAAGAATTAAAGACTGCCGAAACGTTAATTTGTTTTCTCCAATGTTGTTTTGGTGAAACGCTAGTTCCCAAAATACAGACACATGGAATAGTCACTTCTGTTCGCAACTTGACCGAATCCTATCGGCGGAATACACAGCATCTTTTATTAAACACTTCTTAACTCGCTGAACGTCGCACAGGATTATCAAGCGGTCCTCACTATTGCATTAGGCATTGTGAATAGGAGATGCTACTTCTCAGAATTTCTCGTTTTTTTATTTCCCCAATTGCGTATTCTAACCCTTATCATCCCTTACCAACTTCAGTTTTATCCCCCTGCTTTCAACCGCCAATTCCTTGGACCTACCCCATCTTACCCCAATAAGCGTTTTCCCCCAATTTCAACGCACATGCAAATGCGTAGCGTCACACCAACCATGTCGAAGCTTTCATTTTCACCCAAACGGACGTCAGTACATCTGTGTTATGGGGATCTAACTTGCTTATAAGATCACAAGCTGAACCTACTTAAGTCATACTAGACTAGTACACACGTTCGATCACATGCACATGTTCGATCGAGAGACATTCATTCATCGCTCAGTTTCTGTACCTAAGCAACATTCCTGTTTCCAACCAATATCCGCAATCATATACCGCTTAGCCTTTGTACCTATGACACATTCCTTTACCGGTCCAGCCTCCGCATCTACCAAACTGCAATTTTCGGCACGTCTCGTTGGCATATTCACATAGTGCCAGTTTGGTTGTTCAGGCCTTGCTTCCGCGGTTTGCTTACGCAAAACGGTCTACGTGAAATGTCACATAATGCACGATCGCGATATATTAACGAAGCTGGACCACGTTGTAATCGCCTCCAGCCTGGCCGGTAAAAGTGCTTGTTGCGAAAGGCCTGTGTTTGCCTTATATCTTTCGGGTTCAGGTAGTCGTGTGTGAATTTGAATTCGGTCTAGGAGTCTTACAACTTTCGGGTAGTAACCGTGTTGCGGTTAAGTCTCACGAGACCTACCAACTGCGAATTGCGTCGGTTACATTGTCGTGGATGCATATAGATCCTATTTGCATTCGTTCGTCTGAATAGGAGAGTAGATACTTGATAGTCAGAACGGGGCATACATAAGAGGGAGTCATTGCGATATGTTTCTGTTTGGAGACACCGATCCTCCCCAAGACTGGCATGCCTCAGTATCAGTACTTTGCTGCAGATTGTCCAACAGGCAGCATTTGCCAGATCACTAAAGAACTAAAGGATAAACATCAGCTATTTAGCAGAAACCCGCCTTTATGATTGGAGTTCTGTGATTACTCCATGATCCAATCATGCGACACTGACGGTATTCTTTCATTGTGCATGTCTGTAAATGGCACAGCTTCGTCTTTTTACCGCGCTTTTCAAATTTCTGAAGGAATCTAACTGCTTTAAGCAGCTGCAAATGTCGGCCAAGCCGGCATACGCATTGTCCTGTGCATCGGGTTTGAAGCTGCCCTTATCGACTGGATCGCAATGAACAGCCAGATGTACGCCGTCAGAATGTTTGGCTCGTTTAAAGCTTCGAGGTCGTACGGACACAAACAGTGCCTACTTGTCATTGCGGTCTACACGACCACGAGATGTAGCACTGATGCAGTGAAAGATGAATTATATCACCAACTGAACGCGCTTCTTCGCTACGGAAAATGTACGGATGGTTTGGTGCTGGCTGATGATTTAAACACCCAACTTAGAAAATTGTCCACTGCTGAGCTTCCTCTGGGCGGCCAAAACGGTGTAGGATCGCGTAACGACAATGATGAGCAGTTGCTACACGCTTAACGGCCGCACTTTAACTCGGTGCTCTCTTTGCCCTCTGTGACCACTCTAATTCTCCCCACAAAATGTTGTGCATGCAATTGTTCGAACTAGTTCGTTTAGCTCTACTCAGTGCTTCACATCTCTTCGATCTAACCTTTGTGGATTATACACTCGATCCAGCTCTCTGCTTTGGCATATTCTTTGCCGAGTTCTACGTGTGTAACCGCATCAAACCGGAGCTTTTTGGGAAAAAGTTAGGTCTCATTCGGAGGAAGAAGCTGAGGACTCCGAAACTACGCCGCTACCATCCTGTAATTTGCTGCATCTCGAAGTTGCAGTCACTTTGCTTCACTCATCAACCGAACATATCGTCCAAAACACTTAGGGAAGCTTATCAGCGCTCCATCTGTATCATCGCTTAAGGCAGACCGATCAATATACGCTGCCGCTTTGTGTGGGTGTGTGCGTTCAACCGCGAGTCCTTTGGTCGTTGAACCCGACAGTCTGCGTGGTAAGAGATTCATCTGTCGCTGACGACTAACTTTAGTGCTCCGGCACAACTCTCAACGCGTGTGCATTTTTGTGTGTTTCGTCTGGCGCATAGAACATTCATCAACCGTGAGCGCAAGTACCAAGAAGATCGCTCCGACATGCCTTGCTGCAAACGCTAAGAGGGCGACTAGCATTCCAATGGTTCAAAGTCACCTACGTTCAGCAGAGAATTGCTTTGAAGTCTTTAAGATCTGGGTAACCTTTTCTAGCTGCATTTGATCGTACTGTCCGCAATGTAGAAGCAAATGCTTCCAAGAAATGATAGAGGAACAAAGTTGCTGACACATTTTGGTTTTGTCCAACATGTCAATTTATTCCACTTGTCGCCATTATGTCGTTGCTGGTGAAAACCAGGATAAGATGACTGAAATAATCGCGCATGTTGTAAATAATAAGATCGCTCATTCGGTGATAAATATGGCCACGACAATGCCTCACCCAGCCAAAGTAAGCTTCGAATCTAAGCCGAAGAAGGGAGCTAGACGGTCCAATCGCACTGCAACGTCTGTGACTCTAAATCCACTGGGTCACCTCATTCCCATTAGCGGACAAGCCTTAACCATGCTTGCTGCCCATCCTCCAACCATACACTCTTCACCTGGAGATTCAGCCATGATACTAACAGTTCAGAGTCGAAGACAATCCGGTGCAGATAACGTGCAGGTAAGGTACGCAATGATTGCTTGGATAAACACCCTGGGAGCGACACGCGTAGTTCCATTTTCGGTACCGAGCACATGTGGGCGACGTAGTTTTCACCGACAACTACCGTGGTGCATTCTAAACAGCCCAATTTGTCAGCAACCAGTTTAAAACCGACACTTGGTAGACAAAACAATGCCGCGTTAACTCTCGTGTGCACCAATGTTGCCGAGTCCAAATCTGGCACAACAAACGTAGTTGTTAGACGATCGCGACCATTGGAGTTCCATCTGCGTTACGACTGATAGTCGAGTTGTGCCTATAATGCTGCAACGCGTAACGCGTCACCCGACCCCAGTGTACTCTAGTGAACCACGAATTTTTCGAGTGACACGAAACTCAGCAGATGAGACAGAGGTTGTCCTGCTCTCAGCAAATCGTCTTTACAACTCACCGTGCGGAGTGCGCATATTACCTGAGCTCCCTTGGAAAGATCGCTCAAAAGAATCAGGTGACCAACACAGCATTTTTAATTGCGATAACATGGAAATTCTATTTAATCATAGTGTTCTCGAGCTTCTGGATTCTCCTGATCACGATGCGCAAAATCATGATCGAGAGCAGTGGTGCAACATCTGCGAAGCACTCTCTCTAGACCATGTTATTGCCAAATCCTTGACACGTGTTCCGTCATCACCTAACTATAAGAGCTGTGGTCCAAGACTAATGAAAGTAGTATTACACTACGAGGGAAAAAGGCAAATGCTATTGAATAAGTGGTTAAAGTTTCGAGCCAAGTTTCCAACCGAGATCCGGCTAAAAGCAGCATGCCCACGGCCAAGTGTCGTAAGCAATTCGATGGAACTGGCAAACGCCGTAAATTTGTATCGGCACTGCCCTGTGGTGAGATCGATACAACAATACCCGCGGCCCACAAATGAATAGGGCGCAACACGAGCAAAAATTCTGTCCAGGAAAACGGATCAATGACATGAAACTTGACCGAAATTTATAAGCCAAAAAAACGCTTAAAAACCGGCTACACATATATGCATCCATCAACGCACTCTTATCAACACAGACACTATACTGTTTGCGCACAAACGCCCAAGACCTTCTAGGTTAGTTGGCGGAACTTAGATTGCTCTGTGCCTCACATCAGCGATACCCCGTCATGATTATAGAGACCTGGATAGACCTTGATATAACCAATGTTGAGATCAATTTACCTTGGATGTCGCTGCTTCTGAAAGGTAGAACTAGAAAGAGTGGTGCAGTGGTTATTTCTTATAATACAAACCTCCGATGTGAAGTTATCGAGCACCCGGAAATCCGCTCTCTTTTTTCTTTTTGGCGCCGCCTATAGTTACAGAACAAGGACACGTGTTTACTAGCCGTAAGTTACCACCTACCGTACTCTACGTCTGAAATAGACTCTACATTGAACCAAGTCTTTCAGTTTGTTGTGAACATGTTCTACACCCACATCCTTATCACAGGCGACTTTAATCTGCACGACATGGAAACGCCAGCAACCGATGATGCGCAGTTTGAAGCCTACTTGCAAGAGCTAATTGCTAGCCACTCTCTGTACAATCACGCATCCTCTTCCATCAGCTTTCGATCTGTTAACAAGCCGTCGATACCGGATCCTGTGCTCACTAAAGAAAAACTCATGGTCGACGGGATAGTTGCAAGCATGTCACTGGGTCGCGGTGACCAGCGAACTCTATTATTTGACTATATATGCGATGTAGAATATCCGGAAAAGGGGAATGATAAAGTGCATACTATCACGCACTGTGTTATTTACGCTTGTTAAAGGTACATCTTGTTATTTCGTAAACCAATGCCCCTAGACGTTGCCTTGGAAACATGCACAAGTATCTTTAGCACACTGGTAGCGCAAATATCGGAACATGAGTTCTTCCAACCTAACAATGAATATAATCCATTTCTGCGGAGTATAACACGGAAAGGTATGTACCTGATGGACTTGACATATGAAGCTCACAAGGACTGTCTGAACGCTGAAACCTGGACTGCGTATGTGACACATCGTAAGTTCTGTGGGAAATTGATCCGCGTGGACAAGATCACGAATCGGCAGGAGTGAATGAAGTGATTCTGCACGAACAGCAAAATTCTCTAAAGTCACGTTAATGGTCTTCGAAAGGTGAGAGGGGAAATTCCAGCACTAGTCACGGCTGATGGATGCATGCGGTCAGCAATGAAAACAGCTGATCTCCTCCGGCTTCATTACTCCCAAACTTTCCATCAGATAACAAGGCCAACTATTCTCTTCGTTTCTATTACTGCAATATCGAGCTTTGACAGCATTATATTCAATGCGTACGCTGTGTTAAAAACTTGTTCTCCTTGCGTATCCACAGTTCTGTTATCCTGCATAGCGGTGGCTCTATCTTGTGTAATTTGGGCAGACCATATTGTCTTTGAATTATGGTTCCATTCAATCGGATGTATTCGTATATTGCGAAACATGGTTTCAAGTAGGTAATTTTTCAGAAAATTGCGTCAGGCAAATAGGTAGACAAAGTAAACGGAGAAACAGGCGGTCTTGAGAACTCTGAATTGACAGAGACATAACTGGCTGACCTTATTCACCAGGAATTCAAATCGACCAGATCAGGTGTTGGGAGTCTTATTACTCGCTGACTTCTTAAGGAAACGTGGCTCAGGCGAGATCGGTAAGCACACTCCGTCTTCTTCAGTGTCCCGTACGGAGAGATTCTCGTTGTGGCCAAGGCAAATTTAGATTCAACAAAGGCATATTCTGTCTTTAAAGCGAAAACGAAGGAAACCCATTCTTGCCATGCACCTTAAAATTGCAGTTCCTGTTTGACGGAGTCTATTATCGGTTGGTTGAGGGAGTTACCATGGGTTCGCCCTTAGTACCTCCTCTCGCAGTTATCCCTCTAGCTAAAATTGAATGTGGTCTTATGCAAGCTGTTATTGTCTCACTGGATTTTTACTGCAGGTACATGGGTGACACTTTATTTGTCTGTGACTGTAACCTTAATGTTGCTGTTTAACTGGATCAATTCAACCGTGCACACCCACCAATAATGTTCACTATAGAAATGGAAGTGAAGGACAGTAGGCGTTCGTGAATGCCCTACTGAAGAGGCGGTGAAACGGTGCTCCTGAGGGAACTGTATTCCGGAGGGCACTTAGGTGGGACAACAGACGCATTTTCTACGTTTCATGTCTCGGAGGTCTAAACTTAACTTAGTTCGCTGCTTGTATTACCGCGCCTCCAAAATCTGTAGTCCTGAGTTCATAGAACATGAGAAACAAAGCATATGCGAAACGCAAGTTTCAAATAGCTACCCTGCCGCATGTATCAAAAAGCATGTTGCAATCCGTGAACAGAGTGAGCCTGTCATCGCAGTCCTAAAAAGGGAGGTGTTACTTACGGCGCTTTGTAAGTGTGACATCGCTTTCGACCAATAAATTAGAAGACTCCACCGCGATGACCGAAACTTACGACTCAGCAAATCCGCACATTCATGCGGAAACTACCCATTTCTTGCTCAGCGCCTTAAGGACGGAATAGCGGCCAAATCTGAATTGCATTTAGTATGTCAATATACTTGCACCTACAGTGCGAAGGGCCTCTCACATATGACCGGACATTTGTTGACAAGTATAGGTGAGCATTGTTTCGGGTCTGTGCGGAATGGTGTTGTCAGAAGTATCAGGAGTTCCATCTTTGTACATTTGGCTCAAAGCGGACACGAACTTCCTACCAAAGATGCTGTCCGAATATTCCACACATTGCCAAACAATACATAAGGGGTGACGATTAGGTGCGCAAATTTTAACACATGACTTCTGCTTGGTGCGCGACGTATTGCCAATGGGCTCACAGTACCTGTCCTGATGTTGCAGATTGGCTCACTCACACGTCACTTCCCAATGGACCGAAGTACCTGTCCTTCAAATGTCCAAGGGTCTATGGTAGATTAATGTTGGAAGTTTGTGAGTAGGGTACAATTTGCGCACCTAATCGTCAGCCCTCGGTAGCTCAGGTGGTAGAGCAGCGGACCGGAAATTCGTGGACCGGGGTTCGACTCCCCGTCGAGGCATATTATTGTGCGTGAAATTTAATCGTTACTTCTACTTACTACAAAATTTACCCTACTCACAAACTTCCAATACATAAGGGGATTAGGAAATACCTCCTAAGGATAGTCGAAGCACTTGCGATTAAGCTAATGCAACCAGAGCTTGGTAAGCATATGCCGTTGCAAGCATTAACTTGACCTTCGCCGTAGCGAGAATTCTTCCGCATTAGACAATGAGGACGACCACGTGTTTTCACCTCTCTACTGTTATGTTTCGTGAAGAAATCAGCGAGTAATAAGACTCTCATCACTGGAGTTGATCGACTTGACTTCCCTTCGTATAATAATTGCCAGTTCTGTCCTTTTCACTTCCGCTTTCATAAGCTCGTAATTTTCTCCGTTATCTTTATAGGCGTTTTTACCTTATGCGATTTATCGACGAGATATCTCCTTGCAACCGTGTTTCTTAGCGATCGATTTTGTCAGAGTCCGTTACACTTCTTTTTTGGCAACACAGAAGTTTGCTTCTAGATTTATCGATTAACTGTCTTGTCATTCTCATTATGCATTCTAGGCATTTTGGTATGTCAGAAACAATGACACAGCTTTCGGAGTTTGTTCGATCTGTCTATCAGAAAATCCCGGCTATTTATCTGACGTAGACTAGAGTACATAATCCTTTCGCTTAAATTCTTTAAAGACGTCTGGATGTTACTGCCTTAATACCGTATGTTTCAAAAGAGTGGGTAGATGTACCTCAATTGCTCGTTGAACCACATGCACGCTTCACTGTGACACGGGATCGCCCTTAATTACCAACTGTCCAATGGTGTAAGTTGGTCTGTTAAAATTTCGCACGCTCAATCGCAGGGGTGACAGTCAACATTGATGGCAGAACGCCAGGCCAGCAGGCCTACATTCTCGGTTTCGGGGTTCTGATGATGGATGGAAATACAGTCCAAGTACGACAGAAGGGATCACAGCGATTTTTAACTTTGTTTCTGTAGAGAAAACCGTTTGTTCCCTGTAGGCTGTGTTAAGCTCTCTTTGCAAACCGGGGTCAGCTAATTCCGGTGCAGACCTTCTTACGTTAACCTCGTGTCTGCCAAGTCACTCGACTTTTAGGTACCAGTATTTGTGGCCCTCCTCTGTGTGCTATTCATCAAGTTCGCTTACGATTCTGTTGTACTAAATAAAATAAATAAATAAAGCTTTTATACTCGACAAGGCAGGGCACGTCTTTACAGGCAAGCTCATTTTGACATAACAGTGATTGATGAAGACTGTGCAAAATCTGCTATGTTTGCCAGAATAGTGTGCTTTTGTTTAGCGAGGTGTCCAAGTATGTACTCGTGTGGGTGTATGTAGCTGTGTAGTTTGTGCTGAGGCTGATGTTGCATTCATTATGCTTCTTCACCGCAGTTGGGCTTAACCAACTTACACTTAAACTAGGTCTTTTTAATGTGGATAAAATTCATTACATGTTATTTGTTTTGTTCTGCGTACTTCATTATCCTCTCCTTATTTGCACACGTCGCTCACGCAAATCGTGGTAAACTTGCGTAATTTTATCTCGTGGAATTTTTTAAATAACTTTCGGACATTTTGTATTTATCACGGATTCATTTATAACCAAGTTCTTCTATATGCTCATTTAGCGATTATTTATGTCGTCATATGTGTTTACTTCAATCGATATCGGCATTTCGAATGATTGGCTGTTGTTTGACATCCCAAGTGTGGCTGCGCTTGATGTGCATGTTGACAAGATGCTTACCCGTCTATTACCCACTACCTCTTCCATCTGGCTCCAGGAGACAGTTGGTCGTTGCTGGAGGGGACGGGGTGCTCGGTCCTTGTGGTCGTGCTAGGCTCGAAGAGTGGGTCCATGCACTCAGTGTGGAGCGGACTACGGTCCAGCCACCGCCTTGTGTGCATTTGATTCCCCAAATACAGCGTGCTTGTGTTTGTCTGTAAAGGAGTGTAGGCCGGCTCCGTTGATGAAACGTGGCTCCCACCCACATGCCTCCCCGTCTTATTCCTTCGAGTTTACACTGGATATGGGGTGTGTGGATGGAGCTGTGGGTGGTGCAGCGCAAGCCATCCATGGTCCCGCTGTAGGCGCAGGCGTCCTGTGACTGACCATATTGACCGGCAAATCCGAAACCGGATGCCGCCAGACAGTTTGTGCTTGTACCGGTGCTGCTCTATTCTTGAATATTTCATATCGTCAGGAAGGTGCGACTAAATGATTGATGTCCGTGGGTTGGAAAGGATTATCCAGTCTAGATGTCACTTGTGTGATACCTCACGTGGAAAATACCATCCAGGTGTGGCATCCCCAGCGGAAACAAAGTCTTACTGCACGCTAAACTCCGTAACAACGCGAATAAAAGCATGTTAAGACTCTTCATTATCTGACTGCGAGTTTATTTTAAAATCCTTCTGGAGGTACACGAATGGTTTCGGTTTGATGCTTTCTCCTGCAATTCATTCATAACACCGACCTGAGAAGCCAACAACTAAAATTTGGCAACGCAGTTTGCCTGGCCAGAATGCCGCATTAGCATCTTCTCCCTGTTATTTTGCTAGCCGTGAGATGTCATTCACTGGTAGGCAATCTCGGTCCCCAATACAACTGAGAATAAAATTAAGGCACCTTACGAGACTGCTGTTGTTGATAACCAGATGACACCGGTGTATGCTTTTTCTCCATTGATAGGACAGCGAATGGAGAGGCATAACGATTTACATTCTCTGCTGTCATGCATGTCACAAACTTTACAGAGGACGGACGTAGTCTCCACAGACTAGACTGGCACTAACCGCACCATATAGAATACGTTCCAACAGTTTGAATCTAGTTTTGCTAACACATTTCACACTTTGTAAGTTCCCTATGACCATCTCTTAGGACCGGTTATACCTTAGCATTTTTACTTGTATAAAACAATTGTTCCATTGTACTCACCTAAGCATGAGTGGTACATCTCATTTAACTACAGTCGCTTTATGCACCCTGCTAGGTACATTTTCAACATTATATTATCACTGTGTAGGGAGAAAATACGTGAAATAATTGGATAAAAACAAATGGTGTCTACAACAAAATGGTTAAGCGTTTCACACACGCCTATCCTAGTTCTGTGTTTAAGGTCTTCGTGTGCATGCACTCTAAGCGTTTCGTTACATGACCCCACTATATTCGATCACGCTAATAAATCAACACCACAGTACCCCAAGCAACTTTGACCTCCACATATCGCTTAGCACTTTCGACAGTTTCAGCGATACTTGTAACCGATTACCGGACCTCTCATACCGCTATTTCTCACTTCGTACGTCAACATCGGTAGCCTTCGGAACTTATCCCGAACGCCGCTTGACCCCACGCGTCTGCTTGCGTGTTAGTCCGCATGTGAACCACTTGGCCTTCTCTTTCACACAGGTACAACGCAGTGCGTCGTAGCTCTCTTGAGGTTGTCCTCTTCATTGTATCAAGCAACCTACACACATTGAACATACAGGGATTGTTGTGGCTAGCTTGTTAACCTGCCCCAGAGCGGTATTTCCATCGATCTTGCCAACACCATTCCATGGGCTGCATCAGTGCGGCAAATGCATTTCTCATTCCCTACGTGCGGGTTGTTCTGGCTGTTCATCCAGTGTCACAACACCCATCGGACAATGCTGGCATGTTGGTCCAGTATTCCAAAATCGTTTTGCTAACCCATGTCGTACTTAGTTTGTTTGTCCATCCATCATCAGGACCCCAATACCGAGGATGCAGTCCTGCTGGCCGGACATTCTGCCATCACTGTAGCCAGTCATACCATTGCGACTCGATGAGCGAAATTTTGGCAGACCGAAATCCACCATTGGACAGTTGGCAGTTAAGTGCGCTCTCGTGTCACCGTAACACATACATGTGATTCAACGAGCAACTGAGTTACCTCAGATTATTCATTTGAAACATACGGCAGACGCTTGACACAATTTATAACTTAGGTATTCGTAACATACATTAACGAGTGTTGACTTATAGAGTTCAGTTGCTAATGCTGCTGACTGTGTGAGCTCAGCTACTTTGGAATAGGGATTTATAAATTTGACCTCCAAAGCTGACTGTTCAAGTTAGTTTCGTGGACAACAGTACTTCGGACGGAGTGACGGTGTCACGAATAACAGTTTGTGTAATTGTAATGCGGAGGAATTGTGAACATAGCGGTTAACTTTTTGGGCGCTCCAGTGCGCCCCCTAGATGGCTGAACATAGAAAGTCTTCGACGTCGAAAATAGCAGGTGAATCGAGGTTCATAAGGCAAAATCATGCCGAGTAAGAATGAGCGAGCGTTCGTGTCAAGTAGAGGTTCACCGGAAGTCCGAGTCCGCTGTGCCGTTTGTGATTTATTAGTTATTTATTGCAGGGCAGGGTGCATTTCAGCGAGCCGTTGGAGCCGGCTTGTCGGACTACAAAAGACTAGCTATCCCAGGAAAATACCGACAAGACCTCAACCTCCGCTGATGCCAAACGGTGCGCCTAGGACTGGTTTTTCCCTTGGCGCGCCCTCCCAGTGCCAAAACAATCCTCGTCCCGCAGCGAAACGACCATTTCCCCACGAAGAAATGACCATCATCCAGCGGAGAAGCGACACCTGTCCCGCAGAGAAAGGACAAGCGTTTGCGTCAGGGTCCTCGAACACATTACTAGTGCGGGCCAGTTGTTCGAATAGGAGGGTTGGGGCGTGTATAGACGAGAGAATAGAAAAACGCGCACAGGAAACGCCAGGAAGAACGAATCGATGATCTGCATTTTTAAGTTCTTTTTCGGTTTTTGGCTATTATTTTAGAAAATGGTTTTTCGGAGGTTTTTACTATTATTGTTTGTTTTCAAAACGTTAATCGTGCAAAAATAGAGCAAATATATAATATCTACGAGATTAAACGTACTTACACTGTACACAGTCGGAGAAACTAAGAGGCTTACTCACGTCCCGACCACGACGATTGGTCGTGGGAGACGGCAGGTTAGATTCGGAAGACATCGGGACGACTGAAGCTCTTAGACCTAGATAAAAGTCTGGTTGAATTGCACTAGGATTAGAAAAGCTGGCGCGGCGTTGTGCCGTCTCACGAAGCACTACTAGACGAAGTAGTCAAGGTGGTTTCTTACAGAAAGGCAAGTTTTAGACGGTCGATGGTGACGATATCGTGTCGGCCACCGCGGTCAGTATTGTACGTCTTATTTTGCGAGGTGTAGCACTTTGAAAACTCCTATGTACGGCGACTGAAGAGGCTGACGAACACCGCCTGCACGAAGAAAGAAGTGTGAGCACGTAGACAGCTTCTCGGGCACGTACACTGATGTCCTCTGCCATCGGGAGCGGGTGGATGTAGCTCACGCATCTGCTGAGCCAGTCGATCAGTGCAACTTCCGTAGTCAAAGTGGAAGTGGTGCTACAAGTTGTCCGGGCAACCGCAGAATGCAACCTTAGACTAGCGCTGCTGATATTGAGTCGAACTCGATTTTAACCGTGTTTCTTAAGCCTAGCAGAACGAGGGGAAGTGTTTCAGACCATGAAGGATCTGCGTGCACCCGTAGCGCTGCGGCCACTATATATATCTGAATGAATTATAGAAATACTCAGGTCACTAAAGAAATCAATAACTCATATTCTGCCGAAAAGCATTTCGTTGTGGATTATGAACACGGAAGTCTGGTTACCGCGTGGTCCGCGCGTGTGGTTTACTACCATGAGGTCGCAGGTTTGAATCCGTGTGGGAGTGGGCGTCCTCCTGGTATACTGATCACCGCGCGCGACTGATGGTGGTCGCGTGGCAGCGAAGCACCGTTACGGAGTACATTTGGCAAATGCTTTCTTTCGTTCCGCTTCAGTAGTGCTTACTCACAATAAAGCTAAAACATTAATGCTTAAAGACACAAAGTTGTTGCTACTCTACGAAAAGGCGGAAAAATCGCAGAATATACAGATCTCGCCGACAATGAAATATTTCTAGAAATCACGACAAAATGTGAAATTCATGAAATTCCCCTTTATTACCAGCAATGCAATCAACGGGTTTTAACTTATGTAAATATCACCTCGAAAAAGAAATCAGCATTTGTGAGGAAAATCTACTCTTGACTGCGTAGAATATTTCCCTAAAAGACTACATCAATACCATGGCTGTGAACTTACTGTTTTGTTTTTCATATACGTATCTGTGAATCTTTCACGAAAAGCAACCGCTTTGCCGATATTTACAACTAGAAACATTTTAAGTGGTCAATGTGAGCCCAAACTGCTCACCCACACCCGTTGCGCCAATCCGAGCGCGACATTCCCAACCACGTCGCAACAACCTTTCCGCAGCCAATGACGACGACTCTAGCCCGACCGCAGAACACAATGATTCACGAATGACGAAGAGGCCAGCTTAATAGCACCATGTGCCGATATAAGGAACGGAATGGTTGCTGACAGTAACATTATTGGGTTTGTTTTCTATCAAGTACTGCTACTGCCGTCAATGCCGCACTGAAGATGTCACTTCGAATGTTGGCGAAACTTTTGCACTCAACTTGCCTAGTTTGGAGTGCTCCACAACAGCTGAGCAAGCCTCCAGATTTACCAATATTCCAAATCATTTCGGATTTAACTGATATGTGTAAACGTGTAGATATTCCAACCAACGAAACAACACAAAATGCCTTGAATTGGCAACTGACTTGTTTTGCCACCGTTGGCAAAATCATTAGCCGTTACTTGAAATCTGGCGAAACACTGTCTCGGTTTACCCGTACGTTCTGGTGCCTGATGCATGAAAGTACTCCACAACTGGCAGACATTATCGGTCATAATCTATGCAACCTAGCGAATTCGGTAGACGCTGGAAGGGATTTGATTGAGTACAAAAATGTGTCTGACTAACATCAAAATCTGGCAATTAGTAAAATAAAGCACATAAACGCAGTTTATACTAGTTTCTTGGGTTTTGTGTCATAAATGACATATAAGTAATGGGCAAACGCGCCTGGGTTTCTATTTATTTTAGTCTTTGTGGGAAAAGCATGATATGTTGTTGGCATGACAGAGTTGTCGCAGAATTTTAGCTTTTGCACACGGAAAAAACCTTTTATCTCCGTGAAAACAAGTAGAGTTAGTCACACGTATTCACAAATCAAATGCGTGGCTAGCAACAATAACTGACGTGTAGCAAACATATGTAGGCTATTCCATCGTGTTTATGTTACCATCTCAATGAGGCTGGAGATTACCGTGGTGCGATGGTTTTATGCCTTAGTGATCCATTGAGCTATGCTGGGTAATGCATTTTTGCACCTCCTGAGCCACTCATACCAGATTGGTCAATGGTTAGAGGCCCGATAAACTCAGCCTGCTGGTTCTCCAGGTTGGGGTTTAAAATGAGGGTGGCTCCTTGTAGCCCCACCCCAAAGCCGCTGCCTTGCGGTCAGGTTTTGGTTGAGAACCCTAATCCTTTTCCTATCTAGGCCCGGGCAACCTGACAATAGCCTGCCCACGCAAATCTATGAAACATTTCTCAGCCAATTTCCTGATGCTCTGTCCACTGCACAGAATAAGCAACGATTGCCTTTCTGCTGCATCGAGCACGGTGGATAGAGGTTTGGATGCCACTGCTTAAGCCTTCCTGTCTTCCTATTACACATTTTCAAACTTATCGTCCCGTTCCAGCTTCACTTTTATCCCCCCAGTTTTCAAGCCTCCAATTCTTGGTCCTACCTCACCTTGTCTCAATAATCGCATGTCTTTAAATTTCAACTAACATGTGCACGCGGAGCTTCATTCCTGCTCTGTCAACAGGCCCGTGTCCAAAAAAGCGGCTTTGCCCAGTTCCGCAGTTTCCATTTGGAGCCCTCGATCCTCCTTCAGAATTGCATGCCTCAATGTTATCGCGTTGCCTCAGATCGGTCAACAGTCAGCACTTGCCCGAACATTAGAGATCCTCTCGATCTATATCTGGTGCTTATCGGAGACCCGCCCGCATGAGTCGAGTTCTCTGCGCACTTTGCGATCCCCTTCAGGTGACACTAGCAGCACTTTCTCATTGCGCTCATCTGGTGACGATGCAGCTTCAAGTACCGGCCAAGCCGGTGTTGATTTTGCACTGAGTCCCCGGGCTAAAGCTATTCTGGTTGATTGGATTTCAATCAGTAGCGGATGTGTGCGTTCCGATTGGCTGGATCGTTCAAACCTTCCAAGTCGCGTGGGACCAACAAGCGTCTATTCGTTATGACTGCCTAAGCACCCACAATCTGTAGCTGTGACTCGGTAAAACACGACTTCTATCGTCAGCTGAACGCGCTTCTTCGCCACCGAAGAAGCTCGGGCACAGTTGTTCCGGCTGGGGATCTGAACGCTCAAGTTGGCAAACTATCCACTGATGAACTGCATCTGGGCTCCCAACATGATGTAATCTCCCGTAATGATAACGGTGAGCGGTTACTTCATTTGAATGAGGATGCTCACTTAATTTTGCGAGCAGTAATTTCCAACACAGCACACGTCGGAGGGTGAACTGGTGCCAACCAACCTCCAACCAGCCTTGGAAGCAAATCAATCACTTTATGATAAGTTACCGAGGGTGAAGCTGCGTCCAGAACTGTCGCTCGATTTGGAGCACATGTGTAGACATCGACCATGCACTTGTATATGCTGACATTCGGGTACGCTTTGGCGGACGCCTACGATGACGTTGTGACCGCATTGACACCAGCCTACTGGCGAAGCCAGCTGTTCTGAATACCTATCAGAGTACGCTGTCGTGCGAGTTGAATAATTGCTCACTGGATGCAATTGATGTTAATTGCCCCAATTTTCAACAGACCTTACTAGCAGCAGGAAAATCCTCATGTGGTAAGTCTAATCGCCAAAATAGACATTAGGTCGTTTCGCATTCTCTGGAACTTATCAATGCTCACTGGAATATTCCGGCTGGAAGCGAGCACAATGAAACTCGCGAAGAGCTCCGGGTAAAACTCAGTGCTAGCCTGAAGACAGACCGCGAATCCTGGTGGTCTCATCGTGTTTCAGAGTTGGAAAAGACCGCTGCCTTTGGAAACCATCGGCAGTTATTCCGTCTGATTTGGGAAACGAGCAGCAGGAGGCCTGAGATTAATGAAACTACACGTGACGAGAGTGGACAGTCTATCCACAATTTGTCAAAACTCTTGGAGTGTTGGACTGAGTAGTTTGAAAGGCAAATTAATCGACCGGAATTGTTAGATTGCTCGCCGGCAGCTGATCGCGCAGCTCCCTGGGCTCGCCCTTTGATCAACTCTTTCGCTCAGAAGTCTTACGTGTGACAGGACTGTTGAAGTTACATAAAGTCGCGGGACCAGATGGTCTTTCTCCAACGTTCTTCAAATTCGGGGGACCTGCTCTTGTGGATGATTTACACGAGTTACTAGTGAAACTGTGGGACCAGAAAGCTGTCCTAACCGACTGGAGCTGCGCCATCATAGTCCCAATTATCAAGGCAGGCTCACGATCGGATTGCGGCAGCCATAGAGGAATCAGTCTGATCACCATCGCCTCCAAATTGCTTGCATCTTTCTTCCTTCATAGACTAACTGGCACTCGTACAAGCCATATTCGTGAAGAACAAGCCGGGTTTCGTCGAGGTCCTGGCTGCATTGACCATGTGTTCACTTGCGTCAGTTATAAGAGCATCGTCACCTATATTGGCAGCCCACGGTTGTCGTGTTCCTCAATATTAAAGGTGCATTCGGTTAATGGATAGACGTGCATTTTGGGACTGTCTACTCAGGAACGGTGTACCTGAAGAATATGTGAATATTATCCAAGCATTTCCTGCTCATAGCTCAGGCAGAGTGAGGGCTTACAGCAAGTTATGGTCGCACTTCAATATCTCCAGCGGTGTGAGACAAGGATGACCGCTGTCGCGTTTCCTCGTCAACTTCGCCGTTGATAGTCATTGAAATCGTTTTCACAGGACACAAGATAGAAGGTGTGGATCTGCTCCCAGGAGAAGGACATCTTTACTTGGAGTATGCTGATGATATTGCTCTAATCAGCGACAGCTCCCAGAATTGCCGAGCGGCACTGGACAGATTAGCACTGACTATCAGCCGCTTCGGGCTTTGTTTCGCACCCTCGAAGTGCAAAGCGATCTTCCAAAGTTGAACTGGACCGCATCCTACGATGACCCTTGGTGGGGATCAGCTAGAAGTCGTTTAACAATTCAACTGTCTGGAAGCTGTATCAGCATCCGTGGGATTGAAGATAAGTTCACTAACCGCATAGCAAATGCTGGAAGCGCTTTTACTAACCTTCGCCACTTATAGCGCCGGCCCAACATCACTCTCGCGCTGAAGGGTAGAGTGTACATCGCAGCGGTACGTTCGACCATTCTGTACTGTTGTGAATCCCGGCCCCTTAGATCCACGGACATAAAGAGTCTAGTTACGTTCGACCACCGGTGCCTTCGTAATTTGACACAAATTTGGTACGAACACCGCGTGAGCAACGAGCGTGTTCGACGCCTTGTTTATGGCACAGGAAAGGGGAATGAACCGCTCAGCACCGTTATTGCACGCACCAGGCTCCGATGGCTCGGCTACGTGTTGCACATGCCAGCCCACCTACTCCCGCGACCTGCGTTGTTTGCGCGCCGAGGGTATGGATGGAAGGAGAGGAGGGGCGGCCAAGCGATGACTTGGTCTAGAGGAATGAAGCTCTCAATTCGTAGCTAGCCTCCGTTTTAGCGTTTTGACTTCCTGGTTGGGGTCCGAAAGACGATGAACACGTTTGGCTGGGTACAATTTTGATATGGCTAGGAGCCGACCTCAGTGGCATTAGTGCTGTGAGTTTCTTTGTCCCCCATCCTTCTTAATCTCGCTCTCCAACCACCCTCTTATTATTTAGCTCTATATAATTTTGCGTAGTATTTTTGCTGCACAGTAGCCGGCAGGTAGCTTACCGGAACGACTCCCAGCCGTTGCTAGTAACTCACTTGGCTTGCACCTTTTGAAGATTATTCCCTTTTTCTTCTATGGATTGCGGCACAGTAGCTGAGGTGTTTCGCTCCTGCAGCTAGCGTGTTTAAAGAAATATGTTACATGGATTTAACTTACTGTATATTTGTTGTAACGCACAAATCACAGTCAGTCGGATTCCACCGAAGCATGACACAAACGTCCTCCTTAATTCCCTTGTTTTCCTACCCCGAAATTTCATCCAGACATTTACACCTTCCCTCGGCACATGCTCTATCGATTGTCCCTCACCCCTCCAATCGTAACTTCGTTCCGGATACACGTTCATTGTCCGAATGAGCGTTGGCTAGATATGCCCACCTACCCACCCGTGTTCCAAGTGCATTGTGCATGGTCTGAGCAAGTAACAATTGATCACTTCGTTGTACATCAGTATGAATGACATTGGAACTGCTTCGCTTTGGTTTGCCTTTTGGTTGACGGTTGCGGTTGTTCTGCCTGACTTGACAGCACGTTGTATTTGGAGGTCGAATAATGGTGTACATGTTGGTCAGGATATTGTTTGCTTTTTGTTACTAAAATTTTGTCTAATCAGTTGCAGATAGCACTGTAGTACTTCTGGCTTTGCCTTTTTGATTGCCCTGGGTGTTATGTACGGTTCAGGTTCCAAGGCCAATTTGTCATAACATTCAAATTTATTTATTAAAATGTGATTTTAGTCTTATATATTCTTTTACGATTCGAATCCCGTTTGTGATTGCATCAATATATTTCAGATGTAAAACACAATATGCGAATATGCAAGTAAAAGTATAGCTCTAACATGTAACACCTAAATTTATAAATGACGGTGCTCATTTGTTTCGAAATTTTTCTATCAAACCGCAGCCATTCGTTTTTCAGTCTGTAAGATTCCTGCATACAATGGACAAAATACCTCATTCAGGTTAGTTATTGGCGGAATTCAATTGAAATCACGTCTTGGAACGCTTCAACGATGGGCAATCATGGAGTTCTGGTGCGAATTTTCGTAGGCTGTTAGGTGAAGCAGTACAGCGGAACCGCGCGAAACCGAGTATACATCTCCTTAAATCTGTCAATTAACTCGGCATCTGAAAGCAAAGTGTACCACTTGTACCGTTTCAGAATAAATGTGACAAATGGACAAAAGAGTGCTATCTAAGGGAACCATAATCCGTAAATTCAATACAAAGAGTAATTGCGAAAGTGATGGCTAGAAAAACACTTGCAGGAGGCATGAAATACTTGTTAGAAAAGACTGTCCGTAATCCTATCTTCGTCTATCCCATAGGCGGGTATTTGGTTAAAATCCTTTGCCCCAGTTAGCTTTGCGTGTTTTCAAGTGATATAAAGGTTGTGTCCACATTCGATATCTGGGATCAGTAGTCAAGAAACGTATCGGCATTTGTCTACTATCTTACCTTTATTTAATTCTATCATTACCAGACATTACTTAATTACAGTCCTCCATACCATCATCGCAGGTACAGAGAAAACCTGCGCCGAGTCCTCGTCATCATTCACCAGATCACCTATAGATTCTTTACTTACTAAGCCACACCGACATCGTGGTTTTTATGTGCAAATGGAAGACAATGACGGTATGTAATCCGAGACATCGTTTACCTCATTGGGCCCTGTTATACTTTTCCCTAACCGGCCAGACCGACCTCAACTTTTGTTGACTACGTAGGAACCTATGAGAAAAGGTAGATAGTATTCTCTTATACTTTTACCCAACAAGTGTTAAATTGTCTTTTCCAGTCCCTCCCCAGCGCTATTTTAAAGTTTACCATAGTTACTTTCTTTGCAGAGATGCATACGTATGAAAAATACTGCAATTGCACATCCGTGTGGTAGGCAACACTGCACTGTTTCGCGCCTCCAGAAGAGATTTTGAAATACCGTCTACGTATTGGAATTCCTACACATCAGCACGCACACGGATGGATATGAGAAAAGGAGTTTTATCTATTATTTCAGTTCACCGCTTAGAACCAATAAACATGCATGCATCCTGTACCCGCCCTCATTAATTTTGTACTGTTGAACACGTCATTGACTTGGGTCATAATTCTCCTTCTGTGACTCTTTAGATTTGATAAAACTGTCATAACTTTACCCATTTCCTCCAACTGTATATCGGTTAATTTGTTCTCTTTTCTGTTCTTTTTTAAAATATGCTCCGCCTTGCGATTCTGATGCAGTCCCCGCGGAAACAAGTTCAAATATGCCTGGGTGAATTAAGCCTTGCTTTCCCTCCATTAACATTGCAAAAATGTTATTTCTACATGAAGCGGAAACCTCAAACTTTCCCGCTCAAAGTGCACTCATCTGTAGTTTTTTACAGAATACTTCCCTGCAAAGACAGACTACACCACATGCCAAGGATATTTTGCAGCGTGCTGGTGACACACACGAAATGCTATTTTGTAATGTTTTGCGCGCTACCGACCAATAGGTTATGGCTGCATAACTTCTCCTGGGAGGAGGAATCAGGATACATGAGATGTACCCCACCAAATCGAGACTATGGTTGTTTTGCTATTTGCTTGAACAAGCAAACATCTTCTTTTTCAATTTGTACGATTTCATAGGAGCGATAACCTTGATCGTCTCGCACAGTCGAGCGAAGAACGACTTATTTAATTACAGGAGCCTAGGTAAAATAATCTGCTGCTATGTGCGCTACTTCAGACTCCAAGCGAGCATTCGAGTATCGCATTACTTGTCAAATTTCTCTACTTCGCTTAACACAAAAGGAACGTTGGATACTGTCAAGGTAACTATTCCTGAGCAAGACGAGTCATACCATAAGACTGCTCATTGCGCAAGAAATATTTGGCACAATTTTTAAATCAACCCGGTAGACTAATGTAGCAGGCTGGTGAAATTGGTGTTTAAAATGTAACCGAAACTTACCGGAGAAGATATTAAGTAGTTATGTGCAAAATGATAAGTTTTTGGTTTAACCATTAATAATAGCCACAGTACTACTAATAATAATAATAAGATAATAAAAATAATAGGCGGAATACATTTGCTAAACTATGTGGTGCTTCATGGCTTAAATATATACTATCCGTATTTAGTCACTCACGGCTTAAAGCGAACTTCCTCTCCTTGCTCCCTTCCTTAAACGTTGTTTTCCGGTTACCTTCTTCTGGTTTCCCATCCCTATCGAAGTGGGCTAATCTTAGTAAATTAGGTTGAGCAGGGGTTCCAGGACTAATGCGGGTAATGCAGTCCTTCTCGTTTGGAAGCCGATCAGGCCAAAAGGTTGGACAACAAGAGACGGCCACTGAAGAGTAAAGTTGTGTGTTCCATTCGCATGGGAACCGGTAATATACATGTGGATACAACCTTATCAAGGTGTTGTATACATCCTGAAGGAAAAATGCAAATTTTTCGGTTATGAAAGCAAATGCTGAATGTATACTGCATGGGTTTTGATCACACTATGCCTACTAGGTATAACTCCAACCATTTGGTCAAGGGTTGTGAGCCTAGATTGTTGACTGAGAACAAATCTCAGCTACAAATGGTCTTGCTTTGTTTTGTGTGTGCTGCATTTCATTTTAGGAAGCAGAGCATAACTTTTGCCTTATAATTATCATTTTCATAGGGATCGATTACCTGGTTGTGAGTTCCTTACACCGATCTCCGCACTGGTGCAGCTAAGGTAAGCATTAAACAAAATATGTAAGATTGTGGGTCATGTACCACAATAGAGTTTGCTTTAAATCATGAGGTCTAAATTGAATTCAGTGAACGTTATTATGACACCGTCAAGTTGTTTAATAAAGGATAGAAATAAAACGAGCGCTGTTGTTGGCGTAGACGAAAGTATTTTTCAACAATTATCAACTAAGGAAGATAGTCTTAAAATTAATTTGTCATTACTGCCTGTACACGACGAGGTTAGCATTTATTTTATGATGCCGATGCCCAGTTCTTTCATTCGCTGCCCTTGCTACAGCTTAAATTCAAAATAAACAGTTGCAAGTTATATATGCATACATGCATCGACAAAGCCTGACAGTCAGACGGTGTTCACTGTTGCCCCGTGGCATAAGCTGCTGACTGGAGGTGCAAGGCGCTGCTGCTCTGAGGTTCGAATCCTGAGTAATCCGACTGAAGCACAACACTTATGATGCCCAGCAGGTTGCAATTGCAATTCAGCGCTTTTCCAGGTATTTGAACGACTATCTGAGTTAGAACAGGCTGCGAGGTACTCGCAACAAATTACATCGAAAATCCCCTACCCGTATAACAAATTAACCGCCCTAACGGTTTCTAAATACTGTGGTACGTAGCTACCATCAGTGGACGTCAAGTTGTTCGAGGCCAACCCTGTTCTCGGCTTCATTTGTAAATCACATAGCAATGCTGGATGAGACGGGCTATATTGTAGTTGGCTTGTAAATCATGACGGTCCGAAGCTGTGCTCCGTGACCCAGTGGCAAAAGCTGCTGACTGGCGTGCAAGTCACTGGTGGTCATAGGTTCGAATTTTGATGGATCGCATGGATGCGCACTACTGATGATGCCCGACAGATTGCAAGTGCAGTCTAGTGCTTTTTCGGGCAAGTGAGCCACTATCTGCTTTGGAAGCTGCTGCGACGAACTTGCAAGTAAAAATGAATTTGGTTTCACGAACTTAAAATGATGGAAAGAACTCATGTGATTGATAAGTCTGATAAGGTACAGTGGATAAATAATATGGTAACTAAATACCCATTATTTTATCCCGTTGTTCGCCAACTGTCCAAGTACTAATCAAACACATACTGAGGATCCAACGCAAAGGTGTATTGTACGAGGGTCGAGCAATAGTTCACCTGATACGCAAAAGTTTTATTTGCGATATAGAAGCAAATGTTGGTAGCTCAGGTTGTTTAGTTGATTGGCTGATTGTTCGCTGAGCTCGGCAGGTTGACTGCAAACGTTTCGTCACCACTCGAGGTGACATCGTCAGTGCGAGTGTATTTAGCAGTATGGCGCGTACGAGGCGCCTCGTACGCGCCATACTGCTAAATACACTCGCACTGACGATGTCACCTCGAGTGGTGACGAAACGTTTGCAGTCAACCTGCCGAGCTCAGCGAACAATCAGCCAATCAAAAGTTTTATTTGTTATGACAAACTCAGCATGGCACTTGTCGAAGTACACTCCACCAGTGTTCAGGCACAGTTCTATGCCTTCACACCATTTGGAGAAGCAGCTAGATCCCGCCGAATTGAGTAATCCTTTAAGAAGCCCAATAAATGCTTCTAATGCAGCTCCTGAAGACGTCTAGTGGATTACATGCACGATGCGGTTGACATTTGGTAATGCGAAATGTCACGCGGAGCCAAGTCTGGACTGTGATGTGGGTGACTGACCCCCTGGATATTTTCTCTAGTTAAAAAATCTAGGAAGACATGACACATGTGTGCAGGTGTGTTATCATGGTGCAGCTAGGTCCTTTGTGCTCGAGTCCCTGGTCGAGGCCTGGCTACAGCTTCCAGAACTTGTGGGAGACAATGTGAAGCACACAATACTTCGGCGACTTTTCGTTGCCGTACGAGCCGTAGGGTAACCACATGACCAGTCGTGGCCAACGACACAGCCGACATCTGCTATGCCTCACTGCGCTTAGGCTGGAATTTCAGAGGAGTTACCTCACAAAGTGTTTTCCACTAAGCCAACTGCTGCTTAGTCTCAGTGTCAATACTGTACACATAAGTATCGTCACCAGTGAGGATCTCCCAAGCACCATTGGATCGTCTACAAACAAACCTGTCGAGCATGGTGTGGTGCCAATTCACCCGAGCTGCTTTCTGGCCCACAATATGTTGGTGGGGTGCCCAGCTTGCGCGTACCTTCCTGATACAGAAGTTTTCACGTAGGATAGTACAGAGTGATCCGCATGAAATCCTGATGGCTTTCCTCAGCCCTACCGCAGTCATCCACGAGTCCTCCCCCAGCATCGCTTGCACAGCAGCAATCTTGTCAGCGGTGCTGGCCTCCACAGGTCCAACACACTCTGGCTCATCATCCAGAGACCGTGTGCCGCGCTTGAATTTCGTAAACCACTCAAACACGGTGGATTTGAAAGACCGTCATCACAAACCGCAACATGTAATCATTCAACACTCTGGTGCCGCTTTTAACAACATCTGGATTCGTGGAATTTCATCGCTTTCCAGTGACCGACTGAGTTTCATACTTACAATTAGAGTGTAGCTACACTTATGATTTGTGAGTTGTGCTGAGCTGCTGATGTAGAGTTAAGCGAGCTAAAATCAGGAAAAATTGTTCGTAGTGTATTACAGTTCACACTGTGCTTTCCAGCTCAACCGCACCTAATCTGTGTCCTACGTATCCGGTAGGTTATTGTTCTGATTTCGTACATGAAAAATGCTTGTTGCAATACTCAAATTACAGAAACGATGGAATGCTCGACCCACTGAACGATTTTACAAAGTGCTACAACAGGATATTAACAGACAGTCATCTTAAAATAGCAGGCTCCGCTTAACTTGCTATGTGCTCATGCCTCATGCTTTGAGCTGACGGGGTAAAACTACTTGTTTCATGATTTCAATATCGTGTTTGAGTTATGAGTTTTATGAGTTTTAGCATTTAAATAAACATTGGAGAGTTCAAGCAATCGGTGGAATGAATCTGTGATCCGCGTGGCTGACAACATATGAAAATACCATGGCCGTTTCCTGATGATCGGTATTCGTAACTAGCAGAAACGCTCCAGAGCATTCATAGTGGTCCAGTCGGAAGGTAAAGTTAAACAAATTTTCGTTAGGAGTTGCCCACCTAAAAACGTTGCACAACCACTATGCTTTTCGATATTATTTTATCGCATCAGGTGGAGATAGCAGACCTCAAACCCACAACCCCTGGAGTAGTAGCCGAAACCTCTACCCCTTTAACTACCGGTTCAAGACAGGGTCACGACACAACGCTTAATGACTACCTACACGGTCACGTTTGATTACATGTTGTGTGATTCAATTGCGACGCGTGACCCGGTAGCCAAGTGGGGTAAAGGCTTCGGCTGCTATTCTAATGGTTGCGGGTTCGAGGCCTGCTATATCCACCCGATAAAATGATATCGAAACGCTTCTTGATTGTACAATGTTTTCGGGCGGGCAACACCGAATCTTCATCTGCTTCGGGTACGGTCCCAGTCATGACAGTGGCCAGAGTTCACTTCAATGTTGATCGTGGTTCACACTGAGCTTGTGCGTCACAAATCAGTCACACGACGTGTAATCCGAATGGCCAACCAACAAATTTTTATATTTACCGTAGTGCTATGCATGATTCATAGACATGTGTTACGACCAATGTCTCTCGCCGATGTACGCGTAAATATCGATCTCAACATGCGCAAAACAAAGGATGGATCCAAATCCTACGGTGACATGCACAGCACCCTTGTTAAAGACATAAACAAACCTCATTTTTTGCGCCTTAAATTCGATTAGCTCAAGTGGGTATGTTACGAGAAACCGCCACGGCTCAAGCGGATAAGGATGTAGAGGAGAACACACGTACGGTACGGCCAGAGGGAGGTTTTACTTGACAGACAAACACACGTAACTCATGGTGACTGAATACACCAATGTCCATTGCAAAAAATGACCCCATGGTTAGACCGGTGAACGCCGTATGCGGTACGTAATGTTCAAGTTTACTCCGTGAACACGGAGTCAGAGCAAGCAAGACAACGGGACAGGGTAAATAAACGCACATACATACAGAGAGACGGGGGGAGGGTTAAAGGACATGATGTAGTGCCGAATGCTCGGGTAGTCATAAGGTGGAAAGGGTTGTTGTTGTTCAGGGAAAGTTCACACAATATGATAGACAAATATCGACATCCTAGGTAGTCGCACAGATTGAAGGGCGATTGTGTGTCAGGAGAATAGCACATATTTCCGTACTCCCCTACAGTGGTAGAGGTTCGGCTGCGAGCAGAACGTCCATGACGTGATGTTATTTGTAATCGTAATCCTAGAAATCCTATGCTAAACAAATGTCTCTACATTCAAAATGCCCTCGCGCGCTATTGAATGTGCTTCCTATAGCCAATATCAAGTTAGGAGTATTATGTTACTGAACGATTTCGCAGAGGTTAATATTGCGTTCACTGCTTAGAGAGTTGCAAAAGAATTTAGTATATTTTTCATAAGGTTTATTGCAGCTGGACCGAGCCCGACGAGCACCAAACGTCCCAAAATGCGCCTGGCAGCCGTTAGTCTTATTGGAACAGGTATGTAGCACACATCAGTCGGATCGCGCTGGATCCAGATTCATAGCGTTATGCTAACGGGTCGGAGACATAAATCACAGAGCCGAGGGAGATGGCGATGAACCGCCATATCAGGTTGGATATGTTGTATTTTTGAGAACATTCGTCATCCCTCTGCTACTCCTTAATAATACTTAATCGCTATAGCAGATTACAATAAACCTAGATTGCTGACGGCTTGGATAGATAATCATAGCTCTGGGAGCCAGCCCTTTCCTCTGCATGTTGATAACATATATGACTGTGAAGGATGGGCCGCGCTATATCATGGTTACATATCCTTCAAGGCAGTACGCTGTCATTACCCACAGCTCAGTGGCACAAGTCGCCCAGTCGTAAACACAAGGTCAGGAGTTTCAACTGAACACTAATCGGCTGATGCGCGATACAGCTGGTACTAATAGAGTAAAAAGGTTTGACTGAGCCTGGCTACGACAAACCATCACAAAAATTTGTGTGGGTTGTTTGTTGAAAACATTAGTGTACAGGTGATCAATGTTAGGTTCTAGATAATGTCTCGTACTTCCTAACTCATGCGGAATTTGTTAGGTTTTCTGCTCACGAGCATCTACCACAGGTCATACTTGTTACCCATACCTTCAACCAATCTCCAACGCATAGGATGCTCTCTTGTTTTTATAAGAACTCGCAAAGCGTTTTTCACAAACTAATCAACCTTTAACCCATTTTCTGTTGGCGTCATTTTTAAAAGACACGTTATAGAATGTGATTTAAAATAATGATGCGATTTACTATTCATAGTATCTTTGGTTGCGAATTTAGATAACACACGAATCCTCATAATTTTAAAATCATTTTATCCAGTTCGTCTATTTTCGACAAAAGCTTTCCCTTTTTTGTATGATCACAAATTACTAATAAAATGGAAAACCTAAAAAAGTGAGTGCACTTAAGTAATTATTCATTGAAAATCACCAAATGTTTGCCACATTTTTGTTACGCACGTGACTAGAACACCTAAATGTTCGATATTTACTGCATACGCGGGCTGCAACCATCTGTTCATTTGTAAAGGACGCCAGCAAGAAACGATACCGTGAAATGTACATTGGAACTGATTAAGTTGTTGGTAACATTATTGAAAATTTTGCACCTTTCCATTATAAATGTTCCGATGTATTAGGCTAATATTATTACATTAGGAAATAATGAATTGTAGTAACATAATTTCTCAGTTTTATTTTCATTTTCATTTTGAAAATCGCATGTGGACTAATTTTCAGTTGGTGACATCAATTTTCTTAAAAGAAAGCTTGTAAATTATTTCGCATGACTTGTCATCCCTATGATAGAGTAAGCTGATGGTGTCCTGGAAACCAACGTTTGAATAATGCCTCCGGGCGATGGACAAAATGCTCATGAAGATGATATCAGTGAAGTGATTCAGGGTGCTGGACTTCTTGTTGATCTGTCGGCGAGGCAGTTAATCAATTTAGCATCCGCAATTGCTGTCACAATGGATGGCGAACCATTCGAAGAGAAACCATAAAGTGACAATATAAGTTCACAAGTGGAACTTGCTACCCCTAAGCTCGTTTCTTCAAGAGAAACCCAAAGGGATTCCAGATCTGCACTATGAAGGAAACAGGAATTATGTTTAGCATCACAGACTCAGAGAAAATGATCTGAATGCGAACCTGATTATTAAAATTAGGAGCTTACGTCGTACAATTCATTCGAATGGTTCTTTGAAAACGCTGTTTTTGAGCACATAGAATGGCAGACAAGGGAGTACGTCAGTGCAAAAATTGAACACACATTCAATATAATCAAGACTGAAATGTGTGCCTTTCGCGCTATTCTGTTTATTTCTGGCCACAATCCGTTACCACGTAGACACATGTACTGCGATCCTGAACAAGATATCCACAATGCAGCCATCAGTCAAACAATGAATCAAAACAGTTTTTACGCAATCATGAAATTTCTCCATTTGGCAAACAATGACAACCTGCAAGCAGATGACAAATTTGCCAAAGTTCGGCCACTTTGTAACCTATTCAATGCAATTCATTACTGTGAAATAAAATCTGTGTGTGTATGAAAGCAGGGTAACATAGTACAGTCGTCATGAACAGAAGGAATAGATCAGAGGAAAGCCTATTAGATCCGGGTATAAACAATGGGTGCTTGCAACACCTCTAGGCTACACCGCCTATCTTGATCTCTACCAAGGGGCTCAAACCAAATAAGACACTAGGTTTGGAATATGACGTGGTTATGGACTTAGTAAACACGCCCCCGAAGGAACGGCAGTTTTCTATAGGCAAGCCGCTCACAAAAGATTTAGCAAACTAACACATGAGATCAACGGAACAGTTCGCTCAAATAGGATAGAAAAGTGCCCCATCGACAAGAAGGCTATAGGAAAACTAAACTGGAATAGTTATGACTTCAGATTTAATACAAGATATGATGTGTTCGTTTTGTCTTGTAATGATAATTTTGTTGGGACATGCCATCAGGTCTTTTGATGCATTTCCTCTGAGAAAAGTAGAAAGGTGGACAATGAAGGACTAAAAGCACTTACTTATTAAACAACCTAGCATAGTTAGCAAATATAACACCTCGATAGGAGGAGTGGATCCATTGGACAAAAATGTCTATCAGCATAGAAGCAATTTTAACAGCAGAAGGTGGTGGTGGCCGCTATTCTTCTTCCCATCGGAAGTTGCGATGAAAAATGCTTGGATTTTATACAAGTCACCTGCAGGAACAACATGACATGATTTCCTTCAATCGAGCTATAGTTAAAAGTCTACTTACAGATGTATCTAGCGGGGAATAATGTCCAGAAAATTTGCTTGCATTCAGCAGAAAACGGCAAAAGTTTGAGGACAGCCTCAAGATAATTTTCCCTAGACATCGGTTGGAACAGTTGCGGAGACAAAGGAGAAACCGGCACTGTGGGAAGAAGGCTAATCTAGTTTGCGCATCAGGTCATGCATGGCCTGCTCTTCGACATACCACGCATGAATGATACCACACATCTTTGGTGTAAATTTGGGCTTCATATTCTTTTATAACCAGCAAGTGCCTGTCAACTTATCTCGTTGAAAGAAGTATTAAACAATGTCACATCAAATCTGCAAGCAGTTGTCTATTTTCTCAGAAAACGCATTATTTTTCATGCGTTCCGAAGGCATTTCTTCTTGGCCTCATTTCAAAAGGACGGTTCGAAAAATCCACATGTCATAAGTTAAAGTTGCAAAATGCAATCTTCATGTGAGTGATTTGCACCATTTTCCATAACATACTTGAAAGTGAAGAAGATTCCAAACCCCAGCAGAAACTGTGTTAATAGCATCAGGCCTCAAAGTGATGGGTCCTAATAAGGTAAGCCACGAGTAGGATAAACGAAGTGTTCACTTGCGCCAAAGTCTTAATACCTGGGAGGTTTATCTTGGGCAAGGATTGACCCAATAGAGCAGCTGGTGTGCATCTTCACTACCGCATTGAATTCTAACTTATACTCCTCAATGACTGCGATACTTAGTTTACTGACACGCTTTGGTACCGTGTTCATTTAATACGTAAGGCAAATGTTAACTTGGTATCGTGTACTGTTCTCTATGGTCTGCGTCAGAGATGTGCACTTTCTTGGCCTCCAGCCCGAAGTCCCATTAGGCGTGGTCACATGCGTTCGTTATGCCAAGCCTATTTTATGTCAATCCTACCAAACCTCAGCCCGGCTTGACGCACATTACATGTTTGAATTGCATCAACTAATCGCTGGCTTGCCAATTTGCAACCATAATCCTTCTCCAACAAATTTCGAAACGGGAACATACTGACTGTCTAAGACCTCCCGTTTGCCAACGAGAAACTTAAGGTCGAAATGGTATTGATAGATGGTCCCTTGAGCATCAGCGATCAAACAACACGGAAGTTTGGCCGTGTCTTTAATGCAGAATATTATGCATCAGATTCTTAGTCCACAGCGTGCGAATCACCCTCATTAATGCAAATTGAAGGTCATTTCTAGCTTGGAAATCTTCCAAAAGTACTGGATGTAATTATGCCAGTCATTTCAAGGAGCTAGTATACAAGGCACCTCGAGAAACACCCCAATGATCGGTGGGCGTAAACATTTCATACGGTGCAGCACACTAAATTATATGGTCATGACAGACTCACTGCTGTTATCGGACAGAATCACTGGACTTGTGTGACCTAACGAAATCATCTTGTCGGTCTAACATGACATGATCAATGAAAGCAGTAAATGGAAGCAGCCACTTAAATTCTGTTCAAGCCCCAAATAGCTTCATAAACACGTCAACAGGCTCCGTAAAGTGAAACAGGGGATTCATGTTCCACCTACCTTATGTGAACAGGCACAAAATGCAAAAGAAGCGTCTGGTGTCTTATGCCAGAAGCCCATTCCATGATTCCAAAGCGCAGCTTCATTTTGTATATTGTTCAATATGGTTATATCACTCATTGACTTAGCTTTATCACGTGTATGGTAGCAGATATTTAGAGGAAACTAGTGTTAGCATTGCTGCCCTACTGCCGGATATATCCACACGAAGCAAATACAGTTGGTTGTCATTAATCTGGATGAACCATCGCCACAGTTTTTTCGATGATTTGCAGACGCGATGCACGTTTTAACGATTGGAAAGAATGAAGTCGTCATTCAAATTCATAAAGGGAAAAATGGTGCAGCTCCGACCAACTACCACTATGTAGCACTAATTTAATTGTTTCCAAATTCGCAGAAAGCAGTACAGCATAGACAGTCATGATCACTTTGGATAACTGTAGCACCGTTGAAGCAGAACAGCATGGATTCCGCCACGACCAGGCTTGCATCACAAAGTTGCTATTTGATAGCTGCAGCTGAACGAAAACGTCGATGGCAGTGGGATGGGATTATTAGATCAGAGTGAACGGATGGACCAACGGAGTGAGCCGGGCGGCCAAAGAGAGGCGGATGTAACGGATTCGATAACTGCACTAGGATTGGCCGCATTCATGTGGGTGTTTCATCGTTTGTGTAACTAAAGCAAAGGAGGAATCTCATCGACTCAGAAGTGCGCTTAGTTGTGAACTTGAACGTGCAAATTATTTCGAGTATTTGGTTTGTCGGACATGCTATATTTCTCGCCGACTTGACTTTGCTGAATGAAAGCTTGTGCCTGAAGGACTGAGTGCTGCAACAGCCAGCATGGGACTTGACTTGGTTTTTATGAACTTAACAACGATGTTAAACCATCTGAATTATTGTCATTCTTTGCTTAGCGCAGTCGCTTTATTCATCACAGGCTATAAAAGCGACGCTGGGTTTGGCGAATTCCTGATAGCCTGCAATGTTCTAACATTCTAGCAACTGCAGAGGTTTGTCTACACGCCCACACATATCACGAGAAGGATCCTCGAGTAACAGGGGCAACGAGTTCAGCGGTTTTGATCGAGCTTAATGAAGTTCACTTCAAGTCGGGGCTTGCACAATCGCCCACTGTTTGCACAGTCCCGTTGCATTCGCGTGGGCACGACGTTGTCTAAACATCGACCGGTGGTCTTACTCCCCTTTTTTGATAAGGACTTGCAACGGAAGGTCAACAAAACTAGTCTGTGTTTAGTGGAGTCATGATAGTCTGCACTGCTCCAATAATCGAGCCGTCGAATAGGTTCACCGCGCACCCACACAAAATACGCAAAAGCTCATGGAGTGACAGCGGACTACTGGGTCGCCGCTTATCCGCTCCATCAGTTACAGTCCAATCGATCTAACTGGCCAAGGTTTACTTCAGTGGGAATCACGATCCACACTGAGATTGCACATCGCAATCCATGTACAAAATGCGTGCTGCACAATGACCCCCTTAAGCTAGCTAATCTTTGTTTAAATCATAATAGACAAAACGATTAGTGAGTCTGACATTTTAGTAGTCACAGATATACGCGAAGCAAAGGCACATAAAACTACGCGAAGACCGATGAGGAGAGACGGGGATCCTCAGTCACCGCCTTTGATCCATATGATCGAGGTTTACAATCAAGAGAAGGACTTGTAATGGCCTCCGTTGCTTACACAATTCGCTTGCATTAGTATGACTACAATGCAGTCAGAACATAGTCTAGACGCCTTACTCTTCCTTTCTGGCTAGCGAGTTGCTGAGTTGCTGCTTAAAATGTAATGTGACCAAAGTCGTTTCAAAAATATCTTATTTGTTTTGCAAAACGTCCAAAATGGTTTGCAAAACATCCAATTGGTTTTCAAAACCTTCAATATGTGTTGCACATTGTCCAAAGTAGTTTGCACAGCGTCCAAATTGGGTTGCAAACCGCCCAATGTCGTTGTCAGAACGTGCAATTTAAAGTGAAAATGGTAGAATCCAGTCATTTTCTAAAAGTCATTGGTACGGGTATAAAAGTAACGTGAAAAGGAATAGCGTTTCACGTCCTGGATATATGTAAGGAGAAAGGTTTCGTTGGCAACAAGACGGCTGTGGTGTGTTGTCAGTTTGAGCTGCTGGCACCTTTTGATGGTATTGTGTTTGACTCGCAACAGATCCCGACAAGCGTGATTGGGGATAGTCAGTAGTTGGTACACTATAATACTTTCCCAACACTGGTGCCAATATTTACTGCTGCATAAGCCAGAGCTTGCATTCTGTTTTGGCGGTACGTATTGCTCGAGTAATCCTAGTTCCTTTGCGTACATGTAGCCTCGAACTCGGAGTGAGAAGCCACAACCGGATGACACACACAGTATCGCATTTGCGCACATGCATTGAAAGAGGAAAATGTACACCGTAAAACGGGCCAATCAGAACAAGAATAAAAAGCCATTTGATTTCGGCCAATGTGACTATGCTGTTCGGCAAATCGTGTGTGAGTGTGTGGTTATTTGAGTAACCTCAACACGTGCTGCCATAACAATGTAGAAGAGGTGCATCTGTCTTCTAACGATTTTCGTTGCGCTAAGTTGTGAAGTTTTGAGCGCAGCAGAATCGTGTTTGCTCGAAAGTCGCCAGGTCTGGATCGCGTATCCAACGTAGGGTCTCAGGTAGGAATCAGCATCTGTGAACAGTTTGATGGTTCGAAATTCCCGAAAGTCATTCGTAAGAGGCCAAGTAGCCGACGGCCGATGCCTTTTCGGCCTGTTCCGAACAGTCTTGATCGCCCATACACCATTACTCCGAGGTCAACTTCCTGTGCAACATGTTGCAGCTGCTGCCCTGCCAGTCGATACCCATGGGTATATGGATGGCGTATGTTCAGAACTTTACATTACGTTAACTTAAACTGAGGCCAGTTTTCGGATGACTACGGATAAGCTCTGACGATATATATATTTGTAGTGCTGCGTAATCATCCACTATCTGGATGTCGTGTCAGGTCGCAACCTCATCTGCAAATAATAAGAAGCCAGGCTGGAGCACCCTAGGAAGCTCATTGGAGAATATTAGGAATAAACTCGTCTTAGTACCAATCCCTTGGGCTTGCCACATTGGACTTCAATTAAATCATATAGGACCCTGTGGACTTTCACATTCAGCTGAGATTGGATTAAGAAGTTGCTTATCCAACTTAGCACGGGTGCACCGATTCCAAGCGTTCGAACGTTATGAAGGTGAAAGCTTTAGCGAAGTCCAGGTATACGACATCAACTCCTAGTCTGGCATCAACTGACTTCGTTAAGCTTACTCACACCAGTAGCAAGTTTGTGCTGCAGGACCGATTCCTTCGGAATTCGTACTGCTGTGACACCACGAAGGGGTTTACCTCAAAATTTTCCATGAGCTATACTGCGATTTTAGCTTCCATAACAATGGATAAGACCACGAGGACGATGACTGGACTATAGTTAGAGCGCTTGGCCTGATTCCCACGCTAGAAAAGGAAAGTAACTTTTGCTTGTTTCCAACTAGTCGGAACCTTCATTTACTATAGGCTTTATTATAAGAAATGAGCCAAACTTTCGGCAAGGTTCATGGCTACTGTTTTAAATGTCCATATCAGAAGAAACTGGTAGTCGCAAGTACAGTAGTGTAGTATGTGGCCTAATCCTGGGAGCGGTGTGAGCTGTATCCTGTACTGGTTAGGTAATGATTCACTTTGGAACGTGCGGGTAACTTGTTGCTGAAGCGCGTTCGTCGCATACTGTTTGGTGATTATTAGACTATCTGCTGCACGTAAAGGTTGGATCCCGCGCTGCACTCCTCGGAGATTGTTGACGTGCCTATATGGCATCTAAGGAACATGTGGCATCCCAAATGATGACTACTATCTTTTAGGTATAATTTCTTTGCTGATCGATTGTGCATTATTGTTTCTTGTTTTAATCGCCCTTACACTAAGGTCATCTTGGCCTACATCCGGTTTGTCACTTTTACCTTCGGTGAGCCACAACATTGACGTCTGATCCTGGCCGCTTCATCCGTTCACGTCTTTTGTAGTCCATCGAAAGTAGTCCGCTGTGTTCAACTTCCATTGCCTTCTGTTATTTCCGCTCGATCAAGCGCACTGCCTCCCACTAGTATCTACTACTCTTACAGATTAGTGCCCCCGACTCACACGCGCAAATGTAAACTGTTTTCTTTGTCCACGTTTCGGTGATTTCGTTGCTTTCCCTAGATTAAATACATAGATTTATTTGTTTATTGCTGACTTTTAGCAGTTTCATGCTGTTTATGTTCATTCTTGACCTTCTCGATTCGGAACACTTAATTGGCTTCTGAGTCATTTCACAGCATTGACGTGTTTACTTTGGCTGACTCAGATTTCATGGAACCCAGCTCAGAGTTTGGTTTTGTGATATTCGAGAGCGAAGTGAAAACTAATGACATTCAAATTTACCGTTCAAAGTACATTCATCTCGTCCCATGCTTCCCTTCTCGTTTGTGACACTGGTTCAGGACATTCTACTACGCGCATCAAATGAGACATAGTATGAAACTAAGAAACAAGCGATTTTGAAGTAGTTACAAGCAAGCACCCGGGTTGGATTTGAACAGCTCAATGGTCACAAGCTGGGAGAACGCGAGCCGTCGGCGTTAATCCGCGAAATTCAGCGCATCGCTAATATGTATATGTATAATCACTACAGTCCAGCAACTGGACATAGAGCCATGAAAACCGTGGAGATTAGCAGATAAAGGGAAGTCACTGCGTCAAAGTCATGATGGCATAGGAGGTGAAGGTGAGCAATACACTTCAGCTAAAATGCCACAGGAAGAAAGGAACCTTTCGACAAAAAGTGAGACAAAACATTTTTAGTTGGTTTTTCACACACCGATTTTCCTCTTTTTTTATCTGTTTTGTTATTTAAAGCCTTAAAGATGTGAATTAGTGCAATCCTGTACACAATTCTTCCACTGCTTCCGATTTTAGATCATGTCTGCAAGAGTGTTAAGCCAGTGGCACTCCTCATCTTTGGGTCCCCGTCCTGGAAGTCGTACGAGTCCAAGAGCGGCTAGGCACAACGTCTGCGATTTCATGTGCTGTCGCCAAGTGGAAATCTGACCACGACGGTGTAGCCTCCAGCCAGATCCTAAACGAGCGAATAGAGCGCGATGTGGTAGACGCTCAGATGCCATGCGTAGGACGTGATCCAGCCATCACAAGTGGCTCAGCAAAGCCACGTTGTTGATGAGAATACTCGTATCCCCAGGATGTGATGTTTAACATCATTACTGTGAACTCGATGTTGTCACCAAACACGAACGATCCTCCTTATGCAACCGTATTCCAAGGAAGAAAGACGACGAATGTCTGCCACGCAAACTGGTCAGGACTCGCTCACATACAACACTATCACACAAACAGCTGCGTTGTAAACAGGATCCTTTAGCGAGAATGAGATGTCGCGAGAACACCACAAATGTCTCAGATCGGAAAATGCTGGTCAGGCTTTAGCGATGCGAAGAGGAACTTCTTTGCCGACGGTGCCGTCAGCATTAACACAGCTTCCAAGGTAGACGAAGCTATCTACCTGTCCAGGTTGTGCACCTTTGAGTGTGAGCACGGGAATAGAGGTAAGCCAATTCTGGAGCAGTACTTTACACTTCTATGGGGCGAAGCTCATGTGATACTTATATGCTTTAACCGCCAAACGATCCAAAATGAGCTACATACCCTGCCGATCGTCATCAAGTAAGGCAATATCATCAGCAAAATCTAAGTCGGTCGCGCTTTCATCCGGTAGAAGCTCTAGGCTAAAATGTTGGAAATCTTCTGAGTACTGCACAGAACGTCTTCGATTGGGAACAGGAATAGGGACATAGGGAAGCCCTGTCACACACCGCTATTGACAGCGAATTGCGAGAAAAGCTTGCCATAGACCCTCACTCTCTCGAAGGTATGAAGGCGAAGTGCTGGTAAGAATGCGGTGCATTTCTCCGGCAACTCGTTCTTTAACATGCAACGCAATAAAGCAGGTCAACCAGCGGAGTCGAAAGCGGCACTTATGTCTAGGAATGCAACGATAGTGGGCGTGTGATAAATGTGGCGATGTTCGGGGATTTGGCGGAGGTTGGAAATTTGATCCATGCATCGGCCGCCGAGATGGAAATCAGCTTGCTCATCAAGGTAGGATAACGCACATACTGAGGAAAGTCTGCGAAGCGAAATAGATGCCAATAGCTTGGAGGCAACTGAAAGAAGACTAATCCCGCGATGATTTACGCACGAAGTGTGGGCGCCTTTCTTGAAAATCAAGACAATAATTGGTTTCCCCAAGAGGAAAGCACTTTCTCTTCATACCATATTCTTGCGTACAGCTAGGTCAGCTGGTTAATTATCGCCACCTTGCCATACTTGGACAGCTCCAGAGGAGTTCCGTCTGAGCCGGCAGCCTTAAACCGCTTCAAGCGTCGAATCTCAAGGGAAACGTCTGGTTCGCTGGGTAAATTAATTGCAACAAGCCAGGGTGGACAACCAGGTGTCCTACATGTACTGATGGAAGGTAAAGGGCAGCTAAATTGCAGATGATAGTGCTCTACTCAGTGGTCCACAAGCCTCTGTTGGTTGGTGATCGGAGACTTATCCAACTCGCAAATAACTTCCTTGATACCAGGCTTCCTGAAGCCTGTGGGCCGAATGAGTTTGAAAAGCCTTTGAGTTTGCCAGAGTGGGCAGCGGTTTCTATCTCTAAAGCCGGTTCAGACCACGGTGCCTCGCGGTTCGTGCGTAGGATCTGTTTGAGCAGCCGAATGGCAGAACGGCGCCGCTCGTTGCCATCTGATTCTGCCGGGATATCTTTACGGCATTCGAATAGCTCCAGAGAACGAAGAGAGATTCAAGTCTTTAAGAGGACTCGAGCTTGGTCGCATGTGGATTGTCCGGAAATGTTCCTCCTTTTCTGTATACAAGTAAAGTTTTGCGCTACCTCTTGCGGTGGACTGCAACTATGTGCATACGTCAGTGAAGGCAGGTAGCTCGCCTGGACAGCGGAATCAGTTAATCTGCTTACAGCAATCTTGCGGGGCTTTGCTTTTGGACGCCAAAACCACATGCAGATATTCATGCAGACCAGTGCACTATCTGAATCAATGAAGGTGGACCAAGAGTACCTGCATTTTACTGCGCTATCACGCCATCCGAAACTAATTGCAATGTGATCAATTTAAGACCACGGTTGTTTTAGCCAAGGGGGACGCCACGTTGCGGAATGCTTCTTCGTACGTCTGACATTAGTGCTCGAGAGAAACAGGTGGTTTTCTCCGCACAATGTGAGAAGCCATTCCCTGGTTGCAGAGCGATTCTCATCGAGCGCGTGGAGACCACCAAGGTGGCGTTCGTAAGGTAGCAGGCGGCCCACGCGTGCATTAAATCCCCAGGAAGGACAACGACATCCGGCTTGTTAGCATTAGTCAAGAACTGATGTAGCACTTGATAGAATTCGTCCTTGATAGAGCCGCCACTGCAGACATTTGGAGATTACACGGAGATCACAAACAAGATTACGGCTCACTTCACTGTGTTGCTTAATCTACATGAACGCAATGAAGCCGAACTACACACATTCGGCTGTTAATCGGGAACCAGTCCTGTGGTGTCGCCTCGGTCCTGTCTCTTAGTGCTTTACCTACACCAGCCATCCCGCTGTGGCTGTTTCTGGATCTTCAGAAATACGCAGATGTTATCTGTCAGTGGGGAATGTCAACGTAAGCAAAGTGCTGGGTTCTTGCAACCGGGTTTCTGAAAGGCAGCAGACATCTATGTCGAGGAACTAGGGTGCACGCTAGACCGGCTTGCTGTGCAATCTGCATGAATGTCCGAACCTTAAAGCACGCCAGATGGAACGAGGATCGGAGATGAAGAATAGCCGTAGGTTGAAATCTGTGGTTTGCGGCTCAACCGGAATCGTAGCCAGATTGTTGAACACATGAATTGCGTAACGGAAGGTAAGGATTGTTAATAAAAATAATTGATGTGCAATGAAGTCCCGTGAATGTAGGATGCATAAACGGTAGCTGTTGGGGATGTTGTAGTACTGCCCAAGTTTTTGTGGGAGGGCGTGCTACTTCCCGGTTGCCCAACCGAATTAGGGAGTTGAATTAGGGGACACTACCCTGAGACTTTGGCTAAATAAACTGCCCGTAAGGTAGCGGGGAGTATTCAGGGGATCGTGTACTTTAGGAGTCACTGACTAAATGTTTAGTTCATGTATTTTCCTTTTGGTGGATCAGCAAACAGAGGCCAATATTCCACACGAAACCAGTAGAATGGCTTGACTACAATGCCCCACCGACGTGGAACACTGTCGTCGAACACTTCGCTGGAAACCACAAACAATCCAGCTGGCACCACAATGAGGTAGTTCGGCAAACCATCCTCATCGCTGTTCCTTTATTTTTGAGCAAAGAAGGGATAAAGGATCTGTGCACTATTGCGCGGTCAAGTTGTCCTCGTGGGTAACAGAATTATTCTGAACGGCAAATGAGGTGCGCTGATGGGCGTACAAATTGAGTTTTTACTCCATTACTTTGAACTTTGCGCGTGCCGCTCACTTGTGCAGTTGTGTAGATGTGCGTGTATAGCTCGGCGCCTTCAGCCAACAGGACATCAGATGTACTAAGTCGTAGGGGTACAGGTGGGACGCTTCAGCTCCTACCAGGTGCAGTGTCGGTAGTCGATGCACCATGTGGGTCTGTGTTTCTCTGTCCGAGAAAGTTATTAGTGATTAGAACGAGAGTAGGGAGTTGACTGACGATTGGGTTGGTATAACAGGCCACAGCCAAATAAGTTTACCGTGTGATTTTGAACATGTAGTTCACCTAAACACAATGGTTGGCTTTGTGTTCGACACTGGATCAAGGTGAATAACTTCATACTGAAGGCGTAAGAGGATGAAGTCGAATGGAAGCAGGTCGCTTACACACTAAATGTAAACGTATATACTTGCCGCAACTGGATACGCGTGTACGAATCGACGGAAACAGTGGGTCAGCCAGGGGTAGTTCGTCGCAGATCACTGGAAGAAAGCCACGTTTCCCAGAGCCATTGCTGGTAATGCTGTGTATGTTTCTAGATAGGTCCCTGAAAGAACAATCTACTAAAGCGGGAACTGCTTTCGAACGTCTTCCACTGTAGACGACCAGTAGCTTCGGTGCTGTATTCTCATTGATGAAAACCCGATTCTTACATTTGTGCCAAGTCATCAGTTCGATCTAAACCTAAAACTAAGGACATTGCACTACTTCGCGGCAAGAAGGCAGCAGTGAAAGCTGCAAAGCAGCGTGTGCCACGAGCATACGGTGATCACGTTTTGGCTACCGTTTATTGCGGCTCGACTGTGCCTGCGCGGAGTACGTCTCGTTCGACACGAAGCCGCACCATTTACTTTGCAGATCATCAGTCAGAGAAAGCTAAACCAGTCGCAGAATTATCTTAGTATCACCACAGAAGTGGTAAAAGCTAGATGTTGTCGGACTCACGGCATTAGGTAGGACGCAGCCGCTTGATGGGAACACCGCACTTTAGCAGGACGAATGTATTCAACAACAACTAAGCAAATCGCCTTTTTGCGTTAATGATCAAGGTACGTCCATCAATTCTCAACGACACAGGAGCGGTAGTCAGCGTCATCCATACGAACGCAGACGACAAGCTTTCAAAGCCACTCAGCCATGTTAGGAGAAACACGACACACCGGCTTAGCACACTAGCGTTCTGTTTCAAATTCTGAGATTATGTACAACTAGCCGCGTTTTTACAAACTCAAGCGCTCACTCGATCCATCGCCCGATCGACCACACTGAGGAAGATGATACCCTTCGGGCTAGGTTTCAGCCACCATCACATTCTTTACTTTTTCGCTTTTTGCAGATTTTGTGTTGCATGTTCCATGTCCTCGTCCATTGCATGCGAGCTTCCGGTCTAACGGAATGACAATCGCAGTAAGGTTACGTTATATAAGAAAGTTAGTAGCTGATATCGACTTCCTCCACCCCCGACTAAAAATATGTTGAATCGAACTTAACCCGATCTCAGTAGATAACGCCTTTCTTTATAGCAGGATCATCAGGCGAAGATCCTGATTAGACTTTTTGGCAATGACAAGTCGTTCCTTTATTTTGTGTTAGTTTTTATTACAATTTTTTCTTTCGGTCGCAGCGTCTGTCCGGTCAACTAGTTGAAGCGACTGTGTGTTATACAGCACTCTATTCTGATGCATCTTTCTAATGGTAATATGCAGGCAGTGGTTCTCAAAGCAGCTTGTAATGATGCTGATCGTTTTTGTGTCAACGGATTTGGAAAGACGTACTCTTGTTCGCTAAGGCCGTTTGAGTATTGTATTGTGAAATCCCTCGTCGCGTGCTGACATTCATTGTCTACTGAACTGGTATCGACCAACCGGTTGTAATAATCGAGAAGGGTTGATCCACCATCACAATAGTACTCAAAGCTTGCGAGTGTTTGTACATGATCCAGCAACCCATCATGGTCACAGAAATTCCACGCCTCCATTATACGACACGCCTCCAGGCCGACAGCGTAACAGAACATGGTCATGTGGTATGACTTCGGATCTTCATCCAACTGGAGCAGCGCTTCGAATTCCTCCAGGTTGCTTTCCACGCTTTCCAGTTGTCGGGTAGCAAGTTTTCCATTATCTGTAGAGCAGTCGGCAGTCGAATCGCCTCTGACACTATGTTGCGTGCCTGGTTCTCCCAGTCGTGTCAACAGAAACAAGACACCGGCTCAGCAAACTTGCGTTCTACTCACAATTCTGAGGTTTTGTACGAATGAGTTCTTAAAAATTCACACACCCATTCGATTGATCACCTGATCGACCGCACTAAGGCAGCTGATTATTCTCGCCCCAAGTTTCAGCCATCACAAAGGATCGACGTACTTCCATTGCGTTCCTCATCGACACGGGAGCGGAAATCAGTGTCATCCCTGCGAATGCGAACGACAAGCACTCAAAGCCTACATACAAGGTGCCTGCAACCAACGTTTCTCCGATAGGCTCATTCAGTCAACACATCTTTAGTCTCCGCCGAGATTTTCGGTATATTTTAATGGCTACGTCTGTGCCGTTTACAATTATCGGTATCGAATTCCTCCGGCATTTTGGATTGCTTGTTGAGGTTGGTCGTCACAGACTTTTAGACGTACTTACCTAACTAGAGGTTAAAGCCATTCTTAGGGACGCCCCGTTTATCAGTCCGGTTCTCTAAATCAGCGGCGTGCCTTCTGCTTAACCAAACCCATTATCTGAATACGCACGACTGATACGGTCTTATGCTGCGATCCTGCCAGTCCCACCTGAGGTCGTTCATAAGCTTGTCACGCGCGGTCGGCCAATGAGTACCCAACCAAAACGACTCGCCCCCGACAAGTTACATGTCGCAAGAGCTGAATTCGATCACATGCTCCAGCTTGGTGTCATCAGACTGTCCAAAAGTCAATGCAAGTCACCACTCCACATGGTTCCCAAGCAGCCCATGGGGAACGGCGCTTTTGTAGCGATTATGCTTCCCTAGTTAGCAGGACTACGCCTGACTGCTATCCTATCCTAATTATAAATAAATAAATAATTATATTCTCGATGAAACGAGACACACCAGTACAAGCATGATCGTAGATCTCACCGCCAATCTGGCCGGCAAAAACGTTTGCAGTAAAATCGCTTTGGCGCGCGTACAATAAAATTCCGGCAGCTGAAGCGATTATTGCTAAAACCGTTGTGACGACTGCAGGTTGTTTGTTGGAATTTCTGCGAATGCCTTTTGGTCTAAAGAAACCGCGCAAACATTTCAGCGCTTTACCAAGCAAGTTTGTCACCGCCTAGATTTTGCTTATGCTTAGCTAATAGACATTTTACTGGCAAGCTCATCACAAGAAGAGCGATGGCGCTAGGTTCGAACACTTTCTGATCGTTTAGCTCAATACGGGGTGAGGATCAACGCAGAAAGGTGTTCGTTTGTTGTCGATTCAGTAAATTTCCTCGACTCTCATATCTCCTCTGCAGGCATCGTACCTCTGCAGGAAAAATCCAAGCCATCATCGAATACCCCTAGCTTCATTCTGTCAAACTGTTAAGGCATTTTCATAGGTTTGTTAACTGTTACTGAAGGTTCATACCAAACTGCGCGTCCTTGAAATAGCCCCTCACGGACCTTCTCTGATGGAAGCTTAGGAAATTCCTTTCTTGCCGCAGCACGCACCGCTTAAAGCTTTGAAAGAAGCTATCGCCAACATAGCTGCTTTAGCGCATAACGACGGGGCAGCCCCACTGGTGCTCAATACCTAGGTTTTCGACATGGCAGTTGGGACGATCTTAAAATAAATAATAAGGGACCCTTGACAGCCGTTAGCAGATTTCTTCAAACGCGTGCCATCCGCATTATCTCGTTACAGTACTTTCTGTAGAGACCTATTAGCCATTTATTAATTCATACATCATTTCCGACGTCTTAGAAGGCCGCTCCATTGCCGTCCTTACCGACCAAAACCATCTACTTACTTGCTCGAATTGACTACCTACGGATACTCTCCAAGACAGCCGCGCCTCATAGACTGTATCGCTCAGTTTGTGACCAATATACCACATGTCTTAGGCTTACTCAACGCCATCGCCGATGCACTATCCAGAATTCCGGCAATCTGCGCTGATGACTTCAGGGCTATCAACTTTGCAGCCGCAGTTGCAACGCAATTCAAATACCCTGAGGTTGATCTACTACACATATCTCCCTCAATGGTCATACGACCCGTTCCGCTAACATCATCAGATGGGACTAAATTTTGCGGTGTATCTCTGGACACGTTGCGTCAAGTCGTCTCACACGAGTTTCGACAGACCATGTTCGATACTTTGCACGGCTCTTCTCACACAGGCGTACACGCATCGGTTAAACTCGTGAACACACGATTTGTCTGGTGCAACGCCAACCGTGATGTCCGAACTTGGGCTATCGCTTGCCTTCCGTGCCAAAGCGCATAGGTGCATAAGCACATGAAAGTCCAGTAAGAACAATTTCCATGCCAGATGCAAGTTTTCCCCCCCCCCCGTGCTAGTCGATTTTGTAGGTCCTTTTCCGCCTTCGAAAGTTTCTGTATATCTTCTGATATGTGTCGATCGATTCACTACGTGGTCGGTAGCTATGCCCGTACCTAACTGCTTTTCGGAAACGGTAGCAAAAGCTTTTCTGGAGCGCTGGGTAGCTCAATACGGCTATCCCGCCATTGTGTCCAACGATCGAGGGTCACCGTTCTCATCTACATTTGACACGTTGCTTAAAGATTAAGACTGTCACTAAGTTCAGACGACGGCTTATCATCCGGCAGCTAACGGCGTGATGGAGCATTGTTGCCACTAGTTGAAGGCAGTGCTACGTGCGTACGCAGCTCCTTCATGGTCTGAAACCGTTTCCCTTGTTTTCCTAGGCTTAAGCAATACGGTTAAAATGGATTCCGTCGCATTACGAACGCAGCCAGTCTACTGCTGTATGTTGCGGTTGCCTGGACCACTAGTAGCAACATCACGGTTCAACTTCACCTTGGACTATGGAAGTTACACTGATCCGTTTGCTCACATAATGCGTGAAATGCGCCCACCCGCTCTACGGTGTAGGTGTCTACTTGCACAGGAGGATTGCTTCGCATAGACGGTGTTCGACTTCCTCTGCTTTTACGATCGACCGCGGTGGCCGGCGCAAAATCGTCACCATCGACGGTCTAAAGCCAAACTTTAGAGAGAAAACTATCTCGCTTCCGTCAGCTGGCAAGACTGTGTGCGACGTTATAACTATTCGCACCGATTTTTAACACCCTAATGGCGTCGAACCAGAACACGACCCCGGTCTGCAAGCATCAGCCGTCCCAACATCGTTTGAATCTAGCCGGTAGCTTCCCCCGACCCATCGCCGTGGTCGCAATGTATGCAGGCTCTTTCGCTTATCTGACTAAGTACAGTGTAAATAAGTTTAGGTTTGTAAATATTGATTATATGTGCCGCGATGTTGGTTGCGTAACTTTTTGGAAACAAAAAACAGTAGCCACAAAAAGACTTTTCTAAAAACCTTCAGAAACCAAAAATATCTAAATAATTTCGTCCGCATATTTTTAGTACTTTTAGGCATGTTCTGCGTGTTTTTCTATTTCCTCGTCTATACATGACTTAACCCTACACTTCGATCAATTAGCCTACACGATTAAAGTTTTTGAGAATCGTCGCAATCAACGAGAAGCCGGACGCGAACGCAAATTGTTTCTTTGCAAGACCAGGATCGGTGCTTCTTGTGGCGACGGTCGATCCTTCATGGGAGGAATGTGATAATGGCGCGGGGCGAGGTGTGGCGGGGATAGGTCACTCCCAAGCGCACTGTTTGGCAGCAGCGGAGGTTGAGGTCCTGTCAGCATTTTTCGGGGATAGCTAGTTTTTAAAAGACCGACAAGCTTGCTTCAGTGCCTCTCCGAAATACACTCTGCCCTGTAATCAATAACTAATGCATAACAAACAGCACAGCGGATTCCGATTTCCGACGAACCCTAATTGACTCGATGACATTCTTAATCGACACGTTTGGGCCCTAAGAACTTCGATTCAGACGCCCTTTTTGACTTTGAAGACTTCGTATCTTCAGCCTTCTAGGGAGAGCGCTGTAGCGCCAAGGAAGGTGACTATAATCTTTTATATACAATTTCTTGGCTGACCAATTGTGCAGTGTTATTTCTGTTTTAACCTCCCTTACACTAAGCTCATGTTGCCTTACATCCGGTTTGTCACTTTTACCTTTGGTTATTCACAACATTAACGTCTGGTCCTGGTCGCGTCATCCATCCACTTCTTTTTTTAACGTATCGAACATAGTCCACTGTGTTCGATTTCAAACGCCTCCTGTTATTTCCACTCGATCAAGCGCACCGTCTCGGACTAATAGTTACTATTCGTGCAAACAGTAGCGAATTTCTTCGCTACGTCTTGTTGATGATTGAGTTTGTCTTTGCGGACTGAATTGACACAGTGATTACGCTGATTAGTGCAGGTCTCTTTGGTCTCACAGGCATCCGGACAGGCTTTGTAAGCGCACTGGGCCGCAGCAATTAGGACAATCAATTTTCGTTTCCGGCTCACCAGTATGGACTTTATTTGCTTTGGGTGAAATAGTTTGATATTAGACAAAAAATTTTCCCATCCTGCCTTTTTTGTTCTACTGGATTTCTACTGCAGGTATATGGATGACACCTTTGTTCTCTGGGATTCGAGGGCTGATTCATTTATTTTACTCGAGCAACTTAACGGTACACATCCATCACTGAAGTTCACCAAATAAATCGAAACTAGGAAAGCTGTCCTTCCTGGACGTACTACTGAAGGGACTAGAAGAAGGCTCTCTTGAGAGAAGGGTGTTCCGGAAGGATTATTTGGTTGGACAATACACGCACTTGTTGAGTTTCGTGCGTCTGAGGTATACATTTATCTCAGTCCGCTACATGTGTTACCGAGCCTCAAAAATCTGCAGCCCCGGAAACGCTAGCAGAGGAGAAAGAACACATATTTATAACATTGCTCTAAAAAGCTTATCCCTGTGCTTTTAGCAAAGAATACGCAGCTGTTCGTGAACATATCATCACAGTTCCCAGAAAGCATGTGTTTCTCATGCTTTTGTTTAAGGGTGACATCGCTTCGATGTACTGAACAGAAGACTTTTAGCTACGGTGACAAGAACCTACCCAGCCGCAAATCCACGCGTTCCGGCTGAGACCACTCCATTTATTACTCAGCGCCTTAACGATGGATTACCGGGCAAGTCCGAATCGTACGTGGTATATCAGCTTACTTGCACCTGTGGTGTTAAGTACCTTGGACATACAACCAAGCGTCTGTTAATAAGGATAGCTGAGCACTGATCCGGGTTTCTAAGAAAACGCACTACCTGAACAATTAAAAGTAACGTCCTTGAAAACCTGGTTCAAAGGGGACACGAAATACTAACCAATGCTGTTTTCAACTTTTGCTACACCGTGTCAAAACGATATCCTAAGGGGATTAAGAGACGCTTCCTTAAGAATGCTGAACTGATAGTGAACAAGTTAACGTAATCGAAGCTTTGCAGTCAGAGGATGCTACTGCCATCGAGCAAGCTGCCGTGGCCGTGATAAGGTTTTATTCATATGGAACATTGAAGAAACTAAAGGTGGCATCCTTCCTCGGCTGACCCCTTTTGCTTCGCAAAGTGGTCAAGGAACTGTATCAACTGGGGATCAAAAAGCTCAGTTTTCATCAATAACACAGGCTTTACCAATTAGCCCGATCAATTTAACTTCAGTCCGAATAAATTCAGACCTTATCGTACTTTCGCTTCAGCTTTCATTAGCTTATGAATATTCTAGGTCTGCTTGTAAAGGTATTTGCCTTGTGAGAATTACCGAAGGGAGATATCTTTGAAACCGTCTTTTCAGACAAATTTCCCACTAGACAGGTACATTTTGTGCAAATTAATTCAAAACGATATCGGGAGTCTGTTCAGCTAGGAGAGAGCAGTTCCTTTTTTGAAGGTGGTTAGAGAGTGTACCGTGATGAGTGACATCATGAATTGCGAAGTAGTTATAGCGGAAACGCATCGTCGCATGATCACTGTGACCAAGCGGTGCACCAATATTTACTGCATCAACCAGAAGTACCTCTCTGATGAACACAAAGTCTAAGACAGTTAAATATTCGTCGGAGCTGAATCGCGTGGTGGCGGTGAGTTCGTTGTATAGCTGTATACCTTTGAGTACTACTTCAAGTCCCCTTTGAATTGTTCGCAGAACAAAGTCCTTCACCAAAACGACATGAGTGTACAAGCGCGCGGAAGTTCGCTTCATAGCAGCCACTAGGCTGTGATCCATTTTCATGATGATCCTTGGAGTGCCTACCTTATTGTAAATAAACACACCTTACACTTCATAGGCCGGAAGCACCAATAATCGACAACTTGCTTTGCTGGATGGTTGACTATATCTATATGCATGTCATATCGGCAGTACACGAGCACTTTGCCCATTCTACTGGGTAGATCACTTCATAGAAGAACCATGCTATGAATGGGAATTTCGGACATCCATATCTCAGTAGTTTGCCATGTTTCAGTTACGTTCACGTTGTGTCAAGGAATAGAAGGCTGGCAAGTACGGGGCTCGATTAACTTATTAAGATACTAAGCGTTGCTATAAAAGCAGGTGAGGGCCTCAGAGGTTAAAAGTGTATTTGTAGATGTGATTTCTGGGCGTGGGTTATGCCGATTCTTGTGGATTCGGCTGTCGGTCGAATTTTGTTGAACCATAATCGCCGACTATGTGCAATACCGGATTTAGATTTGGAGTTCACGTCGTTAGCAGGTGCCTGTAAACCTGGTCATTCCTCAACTGACCGGGTATTTTGACTACAACTAGGTTCGAAGAATCACGCTGACGTGGACGCAAACCTTGGGTGTATGGTCAGTGTCACCTCGTCGATTTGTAGTATACATTAGGTTTATATGTATTTCGGACGGCAGCTCTTTTCCCTGTTTGATCCACGCTTCCATCACTCTTTCCGCAATTAGTTTGATTTGTAGTTCTACTTCTATCGCTTGTGTACCGTATTCCCGCTCTGAAGCTAGAGGATAATGGAAAAAATGAGACCAAATTTGCCATCACATTTCGTGATGAATAGCCATGTATCCCAGTCATGCGCTTTGGCCTCTAGCTCGCTTGGAGTCCAAGCTCGGGGAAACCGGGAAAAGAGAGCGATTTTACGTCATTTCGCTTACGGTAGTCGTTTTATTTTAATCTTCTGGCGGTTGTTTCATGAAACGGCTAAAAAATGCGAACCGTGCAATGAGTTTACCGAAGGCGGGTGCGGGCAAGAGAACGGACTCTTCATCAGCTCCTGACTAAAACGTTTGTTAGGTCAATTTTGGTTCGTCCTAGTGTGCCGAAGTTGGATGACGGAGGAGGCGCATCACGGAAGACGGCTTTACTTGCACTCCAATTAAATAACAAATAGCGTCCCATTATTTATGGTCGCCTAACCTCCTGCTTTTGATTGTGTTCGCCTTGGATTCAGGCACATTTAAGCACATGCCATTAAGGGCATAATGATACTGTTCAGTGCTCTCCATTTCGGAGCTGGGTGTGCCTGCTTACGTTGATCTGACAACACCAGATTCAAGGCGTCTCTTGTTTGGATTATTGCACCTAACTGCATCCAGTTCGACAGCAATTGAGCCTAAGGTGGATAATGTTCTTGTAATATAGGTGGCAACAATGGACGCACATGTTGTTTTTCTCTCAGCCGTGTTTAATATTTTGCGACGCCTTGATGAAGCGTTACGTCTGACAGCATCATGAGAAACGGGCCCACATACCCTGGCGGTAGTCAACCTGGTTGGGGTGCCCAACTCTTGACCATTGTTCTTATACCCTGCTTGGCTGGTTTGTTTCGAATTTGACTCTGATGTTGTGCAGCCATCTCTACGTTATGCCTCCCTTGGGTATAGTAAGGCAGAGGTTTTTGTAGTCGCACGCCTTACAATCTCTGCCAGTCTGTCGCATATCTGTACCAGCATTACCATGCATATGACCACTGGGATAGCCGCAAATTCGGTGCAGAACCATCCAGAAACAGTCGTGTTTTGTAGTTTCTTTATCTCAATTTAGTTAAGGGGACAGCACTTAGAATGGAAAGTTTTAAAACCTCCAGTGTTTTCTAGTACCAATGGCACATGCTTAAACTAGCCTCTACATGTAATGTTCCCTTGTAATAAGTTAGGCTTAGCTCTCCGAGGACAGCCAGTGCGTGCTACGGTCAACGCCAATACAATTCTTTACTTGGAGTGTCCATCGCCAAGTGGTCTGTCTTAGCCGTCACTGTGTTACTGACCCTCACACAATTGTGGTAAGTGTCCTGTAGACCAGCACGCGCACAAACGCTGCAACACACGCGATGGGCTATGACTGAAGGCCAAAGGATTTTGTACGTCAGGCGCTGTCGCAGCAGTACAAGGTCTATGTCGTCACCTGACAAGTTGGGCTAGTTGATGTTGTGTATCCTTCTGAGCGGTAGCTTGCGCACACGCGTCAGATGAGCGGTGGTTGAAAAGGTCAAGTGGGAGCGAACTAGCGGGCGATGTGATTGCGCTGATCGGTGTACCATACGTTTGGTAAGAGTCTTTCGATTTTGCTCAGTCTCCGTAGATCAGCCGCGCAGGTCAGGGTGAGATTGGAGCGCACTAATTTGCTGACCCACCAATGGCATGTAAGTCTACTGTATTTACTCACCCACGCATGTCTGGGGGTGTGAATACGACATGAGGACGCATATTGGTGCATGTATCCTTGAAATATGTTAATTACCCTCGGCGATTTTGCCACCGGTCAGTTCAGATTGGGTCGCTGCCGAAGTTTTTGGCTGGTGGTTTGCAACATCTCGACAGCAGTGCATAATGCACTGGCTACCGTGTTCAAATGTTGGTGGCGCATCGACAGTTGCCTAATGTTATCCCAACAAATAATAAAAGGGTTAGTGACAACGCTGTTGTAGACTGAATGTTACCTTCACATAAACCACCTTAGCAAAATAAGAATTCATAACAATTAGACGGTGAAAATATGAGAAGCTACTGCTGCATAAATGAGTCCGGAAAAGCTGTCGTTGACAGACTACTCCCGTCACAGACTTGATAGCAATTGCAGGAACCAAGTGGGGTGCACGCTGTCTAATTTGTTTAACAGTGACCGTGACGGTGTAACATGAAAGGCTGACAGTGTCGCTCAGTCTCTCAGGAAAACGTAGGTGTATATCAAACGAAATGATCGTTACATGCTGCTGTGTATGCCAATTAAGAGACTACTCGCTGCACGTGTTTGTGGAGAATCACTGCCGATGTTTTTCTGCTCCCGTGTGGCGTAGTAGTTGCTGGAAATGCTCCTTTGTGACAGAAACCACCTGCGTAGCATGAACAAGGTCTTGGTCTTCTTGCGTTACAATCACATCCAAAAGATATGCTCTTGATAGCGTAGCTTTAATGGGAATCTTTGATTCTGGTTGATAGACCATTTCCGGGTAGTACTTCTTGAGACTAATGCTCGTCTGCTGCAGGCGACGCGGAACGACGTGGAGTGTTTTGTTGGCTGTGGATACCAACAGTTGGTGGTCAGTAAATTCGGTAGACAGTTCGGCGGCCGAATGCCTATTCAGTAACACGCTGCACAGCATACATCAGCGCGATACTTTCCTTTTCCATTTGACTATAACGACTTTCGGAATCCGTTAGTCTTCGGCTGCGGAAATCAATGGGCTTTCCGTTTTGCATTGGCACGGCACCAATGCCGAACCGGCTACTGTCACACTGGATATCAAGGAAAGTAATGGATCATGGTACGCTAGGATGGGGACGCTTGTGATCAGCTGTTTAACCTTTTGGAAAGCTTTCTCTTGCTCTACGGTGCACTGCCAACTTTCGCCTGTATGTGTCAGTTTCCGCATAGGAATCATTACTTCAGCTAGTCCGAGTAAAAAACGGCTGAGATAGTTCACCCTCCCGTTCAGCCTGCTCATACCCTTCACACAGCTGTCGGGGTGACATCTCTTTTATGGCTCTGACTTTTTTTGGATCTGTCTTCAGCCCCCCTTTTGAATTTAAAATGTGTCCGTAAAAAACCACTTCGTTTTACGCAACTCAAGCTTCTCACGTTTCAGTTTACTTTCCCTGATTGCACAGCCCTGTAGCAATCTGTATACATTGCAGTCATGCTCTTCTCCAGTACCTCCGAAAACTAGCACGTCTTCTGTTATACACATAATGCCCTCTGCTGGTAGTCTAGTGTTTGCATAATGCGTTTCCAAAATATTTCACTGGATACTTTCAAACCAATGGTAGGTGCAACCATTGGCAGCGTCCAAACGGCGTTCCATGCGTGGTTAACTAGCTGGACTCTTCGACAAGCTTAATGTGCCCGAAAGCAGAAGCGAGGTCAAATTTTGTGAATAACTTGGCCTTGAGCAATACCGGTTGGACGTCATCTGGCTTCGGCCTCGTGAAATGTTCTCTTCTGAGCGCGGAGTTTAGCATCTTAGGATGGATGCAAAAGCGTAAACCACTTGACTGCTTAGGGACTACCGCAACCTGACTGACCCAACCTATTGATTCATTAACCTTGGCTAACACCCAAACGGATCAAGCGCTGCAACTCGTCTAAGAACTTCTCACGCAAAACGATAGGTACTTTCCTAGCTGGCAATGCTACTGGTCTCACCTATTCGTTTTACGTCAGGTGAGCTTCCCCCTGAAATTTCACCACGACATCGGCAAACACACAAAGATAATTGTCTATCGTCCGTGTTATTGTCATACGAATGAACAGAACGGTCATGAATAAAGGAGACGGAACCCAAAGTCTAAATGGAATCAAGGCCCAACATGGGCACAACATCTGCAGATACCAGGAAGAATTCGAGCAAATGTTATGATCCATCCTTTACCGTAACACGGCCCTTTCGCTGTAACATTAAGCCATTCCACCTACTGAGACAAATCTGTGTTGTGGCTTATTCTGCATCCGGACAGTATTTGCGGGGTGGTACGTGTAACGTACACTTGTTTGATGACAACCGTCTTTGCCTGACCCAAATTTACCACCCCAACTTCCCAATTCCCCTCCCCAGGTTTAGCTCGTATTTGCTGTTACGTACTGTCTTTCCTCGAACACTCCAATTCCCACGCCTTAGTTGCCCTCCTTCCTGGTGTCCATCCCCATGTGTATCCACCCTAACAGCCTTGCAGTGTCCCTTTGCTTTACGGCCACGTTTGTCCTTGTCCCACCGCAGTTTTACACTCGTGCTAAGCTCATGAGGAAACCCCATACCATGATTCACCGCTGTGTGCGATTGATCTATCACACCCGGCTCGTCTGAACTTGTTCTCATTCTAGGAGAGACTATGTCGCAATGAGTCTGGACCTTACCGTGGTGCGATGGTTTGTGTGCCTCAGTGATCCATTGAGCTATACTGGGTGGTGCTTTTGCACCTTCAGAGTCACTCATACCAGATTGGTCAATGGTTAGAGGTCAAACAAACTCAGCCTCCTGGCCCTCCAGGTTGGGGGTTGGAATGAGGGTGGCACCTTATTCCTTAAAACGGACACCTTATAGCCCAACGCCAAACCCGCTCTCTTGCGGTCAGGTTTTTGAGCCAAAGGCTTTGGTTGAGAACCCTAATCATTCTCCTGTCTGGACCTGGGCAACCTGACGGTATCCTGCCCACGCAACACAAGGAATTACTCTTCAAACAAATACCTGACGCTCTGGCCACTGCAGAGGATAATCAACGGTGCCCCATCTGCTGCATCGAGCAGGGTGGATAGAGGTTTGGATGCTACTGCTCAAGCTTTCCCGTCTTCTTATTTCCCCTCTTACGCATTTTCCCCCTATGGTCCCGTTCCAACTTCACTTTTATCCCCCCAGTTTTCAACCCCCGATTCTTGGCCCTTCCCAACATGCTTTGCTAGACGTTTATCTTCTAGCTTCAACCCACATGCTAACGTGGAGCGTCACTCCGTTACGTGGATGACACTTTTGTTTGCATAAAACGGGATGAGAAAAACGAGTTTCTAAACCGTTTGAACACTCTTGAGGAGACCAGACATTTCATTATGGAATTGGAATCTGGCAGTGGAACACTGCCATTCCTTGACTACTTAGTTCACAGGAATGGGGGTAGTCCAAAAACAAAGATATATCGTAAGCCGACGGAGACAGATGGTGTATTCTACTATAGTTCAGGTCGCCCAAAGCATGTGTATTCTGGAATCGTCTCATCACTGTTTCACAGAGCCCAGACTCTGTGCACAGAGGAAGAAGATAGGAAGGCCGCGCGGAAAGAAGCAATGAACTAATTGCTTGGTAGTGGATACCCGAGGCGGATACCCGTTGCAGCGGATTTTAAATCCCCAACCACGGTGTACTACCGAGTGGATTGGGACGGTTGATATTCCTTATAAAAATGGAACTTCAGAGGCCACCCAGAGGGTCTTAAATAAAGAAAACATAAGTTTAATTTTCCAGAAAGGCCAAACGCTCCGCTCTACACTAGTGCGCTTGAAAGACCCAATTCTCGCAGATAGGACAACCAATTGCGTCTAAAAATTTGGTTGCAAGGACTGCTGCGCGGCCAAACCGCGAGAGAGCTAAGCACAAGGATAGCGGAACACAAGAGGCGCAAAACACAGCCACCGTTTTCAGCGGCAGTGATTCTCCACAAACACGTGCAGCGAGTAGTCTCTTAATTGGCATACACAGCAGCATGTAACGATCATTTCGTTTGATATACACCTACGTTTTCCTGAGAGACTGAGCGACACTGTCAGCCTTTCATGTTACACCGTCACGGTCACTGTTAAACAAATTAGACAGCGTGCACCCCACTTGGTTCCTGCAATTGCTATCAAGTCTGTGACGGGAGTAGTCTGTCAACGACAGCTTTTCCGGACTCATTTATGCAGCAGTAGCTTCTCATATTTTCACCGTCTAATTGTTATGAATTCTTATTTTGCTAAGGTGGTTTATGTGAAGGTAACATTCAGTCTACAACAGCGTTGTCACTAACCCTTTTATTATTTGCTGGGATAACATTAGGCAACTGTCGATGCGCCACCAACATTTGAACACGGTAGCCAGTGCATTATGCACTGCTGTCGAGATGTTGCAAACCACCAGCCAAAAACTTCGGCAGCGACCCAATCTGAACTGACCGGTGGCAAAATCGCCGAGGGTAATTAACATATTTCAAGGATACATGCACCAATATGCGTCCTCATGTCGTATTCACACCCCCAGACATGCGTGGGTGAGTAAATACAGTAGACTTACATGCCATTGGTGGGTCAGCAAATTAGTGCGCTCCAATCTCACCCTGACCTGCGCGGCTGATCTACGGAGACTGAGCGAAATCGGAAGACTCTTATCAAATGTACGGTAATGGGGTACGCCGACGCACTGGTTGACTAGATCAAAAAGAGTGACGATTTGCTTTGGATTATCAATCAAATTCGATTGAATGCGGTGCAAGCAGCAAAGTTCTAGGGAATACGAGAAAGATACAGCAAATGGTATTTGAGGAGAACGCATTTTGTTTGATTAGGTTTCTCGAGAATGTTCCCTCGAGCGAGTGCAAAAATTCACAACTTGCTTTAAATGGAGTACTGCACGGTTGAATTGCAGCACCAAAAGTCGTCACAAACGGACGTTAAGCAGACGCTAAAGTGACGATTATAATAATACTAATAGTACGGAATATGAAAATACACTCTGTAGAGCTGTTAAAGGCGAGTAGAATGCTTGCAAGCTTAACGTTGTGTAGCAAATTGTTGAAGAATATCCAACAATAGTTGTGCATCGATTCGGATGGACTGCATATGATACATAGCTTCTAGGAAGAATCAAGTACATAGGCCAGTATTCCTGACACAGCATGGTTTAATTCTTATGACTTACACCATGACCAGATCAGGTTTTTAAGGACTGATAAATATTCAGCCTTCGCGTGCGCTTGCGCGAATACATGCGTAGGACCAGGATCATTCGAGTGCGAGACAAATCAATGGCACTTGTCTCACCATTATTAAGGCTATCCGCCTGTTCACCACATCGATCTGTTACCTGATTACTAGCGCCGTGATTTGCATTCACGCAGACAGTTAGTGATATCTGTGACTGAATCATACCTAGGGTTTCGCCTAAGTGTGACTTCAGAGTGTCAGATTTTTAGTCATTGTAAATTCCTGACTTATGCGAAATTAATGTAGCGGAAAATTCCAGGATTTGTCTTGGTGCAGATGAATCACACATAATTTTAGCTGTAGCTATCTGTATGCAAGTGTGTATGCAAGTTCAGATCAGCCAGCATTTATTAGGTCCTACATTTATCGAACTGGCCGCGTGCTATGGAACTTCCCAAGATAATATTAAGCTGCTGCTCCGACAGAAGGCACAAAATTTGATAAAGAAAAGAGAAATTAAGCTTGCGTAATCAGTGTAAAGGTTTAGCCCCTTCAGTTGGAGCGAGTTTCGTGTGCAGCTTTTGGCCGCATCTCATTAAGCGCAACATCATAATGTCTTTGTGGCTAAATCCATTTGGACAACTATGAAATGCTCTTGGTGCTTCAATGCACAAAAAATCATTATTGACGTAAAACATAAACCCTATTATTGTAATAGTATTTCAATCATTTGTGTGCGTATGACGTTTCAATGCAGCGGTTTGTTTTCAAGGAATTTGTCGGTGATGACTTGAAGCCAACATACTTTGAGACGTTTAATCGTTAATGAGTGAAAGTGTTAGAAACGTAAAGCTCCTAAACTGGGGAATATTCTTTCTAGATGCTGTATTATGTTTCACTAATTTCGCGCTCCTTCAAAAATCACTTGTATTTACCCCAACGTTGCTTAGCACAAGGCTGCTTTCTAAATACAGTGCAACCTGCCGCACCATTCAGCTGTTGGTGGCATCCAGCAAAAATCGTCCCCAACGTTTGCTTCTATGAGTAAACCCGTCTAGGGCGACCACTTGTCCAAGGCGACCGATTTGGTCCATCACTTGTGTGTTCACCTTAGACCGCTTTGATTGTAGCAGCTGGCCAGGCAGCTATTGCTAGCTTGAAACGACCTTAACCAATCTGGATTCAACGGTGAATTATACAAGCAAATAAATCAAGTGCCTATAAGACGTCATCTTGGACCACTATGGGTTGAGATCCAAATTGGATTGCCGGAAGATGACCCCCTAAAATCGAGTCTTTTAAGCTTTAGACTCAGCTGAATTTATACAATTATCACACTCAGTAGAATGTGTTCAGGTGACCAGCATGCAGCTCCATACACCCTCCATAGCTGAAGACAAAGTTAGAAGCAGATACCAATCCAAAGAAAATGAAAGCTTAATGGATCCAGGCTGGACGGCTGTAAAGCATTTCCCCTAGTTTTGCATTAAACATTAGCAGAACACTGGTGCAGAAGCCAACAGGTTGTACACGTGGTATCTTAGCGAAGGTTAGTGATGTTGTACTAAAGTATGTCAAAAAAGAGCTTATGCGAAACAACTATTCAAAACGCTTCAAGGACGCGCATATGAAGTCCAAGACCCCGCGATTCACATTGCAAATGTTTGAGTTAAAATAACTGTTCCATATGTTGGAACTAAAAACGAGCTATTTCGATGGGGTCTATGCATATCGATTGATGCAGATCTGCAGAAACCTTTAAAATATACCATCAGTTGTAATGAAAAATTGTAGTTGTAAGTACCGTGCATAATCTTCTGCATTCAGTGATAACTTGCAGGTTCAACTACTCCCGTAGGAATACATAATTGAATGAGTGAGGCAGCTCTAAGGAGGGCGGTATAAGGAACCTGTATTAAATTGACTCATCAACCAATGACTTAAAATTAAGTTAAAAGTCAGCACTAATTATCTGATCGGCACTGGGCATTCCACTGTAATTGTTATGATTTTGGGATCTTGTGTAACCTAACATCGCAACTAATTCTTCAATCAAGAGTACAACTGCTTGCTATTACTGAGGCTGTACGCCTTAGATAGACAACAGCAAAGCTTTGTATCCAAAAGAAGCAAGTTGCATTATTGTAACATCGTGTCGAGCAGCCAAAAAGGAATCGGCTCCTACCCAACAATACCGCATACTTTTAAACGTTATGGAGTCTGACGTGCAGCATAAGAACTGTTGTACTTCGTACGCTCCAGTGAAAGTGATCTGCCTTCGCGTTTGCTTACTAATTAGACCTTCTTTTAAATTATTCCAGAACAGGTATTTGTCTAAAGCTTACCTCATATTTTTACCTTGGGGTAGAAACTTTTCATAAAATGCAATCAGATCATGAGTTTAACTTCATCTATCTGTCACAACTGGTGTATGCAACAAACTCTACAAGTCACCAGTAATCCCATACACTTTTACCTCTCCACGTATAACTGCGCAAACTAGGAAACAAACATGGAACATTGACACTATCAGCTGGTATCTATTTGTTTATTACACGATACCAGCGCACCAGACAATACGTAACAGACGGGTGGTAGACTAATAGATGCTGTGAGATGAGTTTCACGTGGAACGCCATGTAGTAAGTAGAAAGGTGTCAGTCAGTATTCTCTACGCTCATTGCTCAATTCACAATTCTACTAACTGAAGCTCAAAGTCAAACAAAAGCGGTCATAAACGGAAGTGTTTGCATCGGATTGAGCATAAATTTCGTTACTTAGGCTAATTTTTCGTTGGCGGAAGTGGTTAAGGTGGAGATAGGAACGAAATGAATGCTTGGAACAGAGTACATGTCGTAATAGATCTACAAGACCGGTTCTCAGAAGCAAACTGGTAGCGATGTGAGTTCGGTTTGCGCAAACCAGAACAACTGTGGTCAAATTCAGAGGTATAGCAGACGTACTAACATGTAAGTCTAAAAAGCAAGTTCGAAGTTCAGAAAGCGTTACCTACCACATTGTCCTAAATGTCCCGCTTTACGGAACTGCAAAAAAGAAAGTTCACCACGTCTACTCTATCACGTAAGATAATAGTTATCACCGTTGCGCATTCAGTTGTACAAAAAGCGGCCAATATACAAAATGGCAGAGTACGAAAAGAAAGACCTCATGTGGTTTCCAGTATTGTCATAACACCAGTTGCAGGTGGAGTTTAAATGAGGAAAACATGAAAAATCGACAAAGACAGAATTCGACCGCCATTTGTCGGGATATAAGATAATTAAAAATTCATATTTAACGATAGAGAACGAAAGATCATCTAGTGAGTAAATGCATTCAATGATTAATTATTAGACCATTACAATCATACGGAGAATAAAAATTAAAAGATTCAGCCAGTTAGTTAAAAAGGAACAGCACACTTAAAGATCTATGTCAGATGTGAGGAAACAAATGATATCTTATTAAGCTAGCCATCTTCTACCGCGTCTGACCGGAGACAGTCGAGCTGGGAGTCTTCCGTCTTCGCTGGCCTGGGAAGCTGGAGAGCCTGGACCATCTTCTTCTGTGAGCATAAGGACGGCTGGAACAATGGAATGCAAATTGCTTCAGCTGTCGTAAGTATACGAAGGCGGTAATGTTTGGTTCGGTGGGTCGAAAACTTGTAAAGTATTCGGAAGGCGCGTTCCCAATCCACCTCATAGCCGGTGTCCACAAAGTGGGGCAGAATGGCGCTACTGATGGTCCCGGCGCCCACTTGACGCAGCCAACAAGGGCAATGCTCGTTCACGCGTTTGGATAACTGCCGTGCCGTTCGACCAATATACGTTGCACACAAAGCACGCGAATGGATAAATTATAATTGAGGTGGTCAGCATCAGCACTTGTCATCTTTTTAGGATCGAATGAGTGGTTCCGTCGAACACACTCACTTCAACGAGGCTGCTGGGAAGGTTGACTTTACCGCGGCCGAAATGTTTCTGGTTAGACGCTCGGCATCGGCGTTCGCTTTACATGGTGAAGAATAAATAGCTCTTCCTTTGTTGTTGTTAACAATAGCACTGGCGTGGGGTTCGCTTGAAAGTTTCTTTTAATAAATCCATCAGGAAAACCGTTTTCACGTTGAGTATTCTGTATGAGCAGCAACTCGGCTTCTAGGTTGTCATTTGTACAGTTTCGACGTGCTCTTGTGGTAAGCCAGTAAACCAAATTGCGCACGTATCTTAGGAACGAAATGTGAAAGTTTGTATACTGACTTATTGATGTTGTCTTTTTGTAGACCTGACTTTGGATTGGTCCGTCTGGGCACATAGTTAACAAGACATGGTGATATGATAGTCGAGTAAGGTTTTCATTCTCTTAACCCAACTGAACTACTGCATGTATTAGGTTAAAGTGGCCAAGTTTTTCACCCAGATTACCACTTTATTCATCACAACAAATATATCTTCCTTCTGTCGAGTATAACGATCAAAAACGTCCATCGTTGCTCGCATTTCGCTTCTTTGTAGCTTTGCTAGGAAGAAATCATGTAATAGCGGTCCGAGGGGGATCCGATGGCAACGCGCTCCTTCTGCCGTTAGTATTTTCAGTTGAATAGAAACTGTACATTATAGGTACAGCGTAACAAAAGGCCTTAGAGGTCACGCGTAGTTATACATACTTTTATTCCTGACCCTGCAATTTACTCGCAAATGTAATCGATCTTCTCAACCAGTGGGACGTTGGCAAAAAGAGCGACGACATCGAAAGTGAGCATTAGTTTCTTATTAATTTTATCATCTTTGACTTTTTCGATGGAATGGAAGCTGTCACGTTTGTCGGTAGCGAGGGGTTGTTGCACAGGTTTAAGTATTTCTACAAGACCCTCAGCGACGGCATGGTACGGTGATTAGGCCATCGATAAAGTAGGACGAAGTTGGATGTTGGCACTGTGTATATTTTTGGTAACCCATGCCAATGGCATTGTTAACAACAACAAAGGAAGAGCTATTTATTCTTCACCATGTAAAGCGAACGCCGATGCCGAGCGTCTAACCAGAAACATTTCGGCCGCGGTAAAGTCAACCTTCCCAGCAGCCTCGTTGAAGTGAGTGTGTTCGACGGAACCACTCATTCGATCCTAAAAAGATGACAAGTGCTGATGCTGACCACCTCAATTATAATTTATCCATTCGCGTGCTTTGTGTGCAACGTATATTGGTCGAACGGCACGGCAGTTATCCAAACGCGTGAACGAGCATTGCCCTTGTTGGCTGCGTCAAGTGGGCGCCGGGACCATCAGTAGCGCCATTCTGCCCCACTTTGTGGACACCGGCTATGAGGTGGATTGGGAACGCGCCTTCCGAATACTTTACAAGTTTTCGACCCACCGAACCAAACATTACCGCCTTCGTATACTTACGACAGCTGAAGCAATTTGCATTCCATTGTTCCAGCCGTCCTTATGCACACAGAAGAAGATGGTCCAGGCTCTCCAGCTTCCCAGGCCAGCGAAGACGGAAGACTCCCAGCTCGACTGTCTCCGGTCAGACGCGGTAGAAGATGGCTAGCTTAATAAGATATCATTTGTTTCCTCATATCTGACATGGATCTTTAAGTGTGCTGTTCCTTTTTAACTAACTGGTTGGATTTTTAATTTTTATCATATGATTTTAATTGTCTGTTGATGATTTATTAGAGGCAATCGCTCACCATTTGGTCTATTGTTCTCGAGTATTCATTTTCACTATAAATGTTATTGAGTGCACATTCGGTGAAATTCTTAATAATTGCAAATATTGTTGGAAGATTTTCATGATACGGCTTGCCTGCTACGACTTTAAATCGATTAAGTAAACGCTGTATTGTTTTCACCCGGCATAAGTTAATGGGGTGTATTTTAAATTTGCTTCATCAAATGGAATTTTAAGCTTATATCTTATTGTAGACATTTAGAAACTCTCATCACATGTTTCTGTTTGAAATATCTCGCACAAGGTGCAAAGTAGCAACCATCTGTTCGCTATAAACGTGAAATAATTGGGTCAAACCCGTCGCATTATGCTTCCAAATGGTGCCATTTCGTGTAGCGTACACTTTCGGTTCAACAATGTTGCGTCAGTCTGCCACCGCATTAGATGTGAACGAAATTCAAATAAGCGAAGCTGAATATTAATCAACTGATTCTCTCTTCGACCAGTTTGGGAGACTTACCTGCTCCCCTTGGCTGAGTTTACCACGTTCCATCAAAATGCTCGAAAGTGCAGTGTTACGCATTTCCTTCCATCCTTTTGTTCTCATCCTCTTCAAATGCATTAAAACGACACCCCCATTCACTCCTGTCGGCTGAAAATGAACAGGGTCATTTGCTGTACTATATTCTGTGGGCAAGCAAATAAGTGTCCCTACGTGCTTTCATTACCAATCAGATATGACACACGTAAGTACTCAAGGTCTTGCCTAGATCCATAGGGTAATTCCAAAGGACTAGTTGTGAACAGAACAAATATGTATTCTTTGCCTACCTCAGTTCTCCATGGAATTTAAGTTGAACAGCGTTTGAAGAAGTTAACTGACAGTGTGTGTCCTATTTGGCTGATGCACTGACACTGATTCTGCTATATACTATACGGATTTCATGTTAAAAAGCAACCAGTAGCGCATGCAAGCGGAACTTTGAATCGAGTTACTTCGCTCAGTAATGCTTGAAACGGTTCTGATACACTCCGCTTAAGTAACTATACACAGAATCGAAAATGCTTCTCGGATCGAGCAATATATAAATGGTTGTACCATTTTGGGGATAGGTAATTGGCAGTCCAACTATGTACTAAAACTCTTCTAAAGTCAGCGTGTTACCAACAGTGGGTGTCTCATTCAATGACCTGAACGGATTTAACAGAGCGCATAAGAGCCAACTGTCATTTTAACGATGATAATGACTACATTTCGTTAACACACAATCGATGGTAGTCATACGATATACATTTATCAAGAGGTTTTTAACAAGTTCTACTTTCGACCCGTTGTGAAAAGTTCGGGCACACATGTCTAACTACGAAGACATATACAAGTAAGTAGATAAACAACAAACAAACAGTCACATAAAGTTCACCGCCTAGTATGTAAATGACAGCTTATGTCGATGGACAAATAACAACGGGGATTTCGAAGATCTCCTTTTCTACTGAATTTAATCAGGTGTTCTGGTTCTCCAGTGCATGTGCTGTCGTGACTACGCTTATAATGCACATCAACTTGAAAATTTTCGCTGGTAATCATGATACGCAAACTGAGATTTTCCTCAGTAGTCTCGAACGTGAACCGACTCAATCCAATGTAGTTAAGTGGCATCCTAATGGAGTTGCATAGATGTTCATTTTGTTAACTAGCACTTAAATAAACTACGTACTATCTGATGGAACGGTTCAGCAATGCCTACCACAAGCAATAAAATCTAACTGTATCATTAAAACAGAGGAAAGATGGCATTTCAAAGTGCATTTAGTTGCCAGTGTGAGGATGGTTAACTCGAGATCAGTATATCTTGAATGTTACACCGTCGGCAGAAATACATCTAAGCTATGTACTCATGTGACGCAAGCAGAAGGTTGTCCTATTTTCATTACCTTGAAAACATCTGCATTTCGGAGAAATGCTAGTGCGAACTGAGTTATATGTTGACAAAACTGCAAGTAACTTGTGTCAGTTTCCATTTGTCGGCTAGCAAATCATGGCCCAAGACTGTTTTATGATGGTCCGGATTTAATGGATGGGCCTTATTCATATTATTCGATGGAGACCCCTTACTTAAGTTGTTAAACAATGGACCATAGATTGTAGTACCTAGATTCTTTCTAGTCGCCTTTCCACAAATTTAGCCAAGGAATATCTTGTTAACTGCCCAGTGACTTAATGTTCTGGTCGCCAAATCCAACTTTGATTTTTTCGCTGTTCCAAGAGTCGATCATGGATCGCAGTGGCATTGTGATCAAGAGGTCAGTCGTGAATCACTAAGCTTCGAGTTCCACCACATCTCAGACAAGCTTCACCTGAAGAGTTCAAACGAGGATGAAAACGTCTGGTGTCCTTATTGAGAGGAGTAACACCGAAATATCTCCATGTGCAGTTCAGGCTTCATAAATTACTCCGCTTTCGGGATATGTAAAATTTCTTTGGCTATCCGACTAGAAATTTGCTGCAGCGATTAGCATAACACCACTTAAGCATGTTGTGGCTGAGTAAATTCGAAAGTATCAACGATATTTTCTGAAGCGTTTGACTTGACGTAACCACTCACGTCATATCACAAAGACCTTGTGTGTTTTCTACTCAGTGACAAATTCTGGAATACTTCTTGAAAATACGTGTGAAGCATGCACAGTCGAACAAATGCAATCTGCTCTAAACAGCACGGCACTATGGGTGGAAGCCCGGAGTACTAAGACCAAGCATCATTCACATCAAACACTGTCGGTGAATGCGGATTTCGTGTCATCTCATCGGCGCACCTTACCCTTACGTGGTTGTGCTAGGTATCATGTGACCATGTAACTGGAGAGGTGCTGGTTTTCTGGGCTTCTAGGTGGTGCGTCGATAGCCGTTTCTCACCCTGGTTATCAATTCTTACCAGATGTAAACATTGAGAGCTGGCTATCTGTCCAAGCTCTTCCTTCAGATACGAGCCGTGACTAAGCCTTATTAGTCTTTTGGCTCATGCTGCAATCCACTAAGTTTCTCTGGAATATTTTGTCTTGGTATCTTTGGCTGAGTAGCCGAGCCGTTCACATTCGCAGTCATGAGTACAACAAATGGTCCGAGGTGTATCTATAACACACTGAAAACTACGAAACCGATGTCGGTTAATCCGTATATGTGCAAAGTGGACTGCACAGAGATTGTACTTCGCAATCCATTCACACAAGAAGTACTTCAAATGACCATGCAATCCGTCATTCAGTCCCACTATCTTTGTTGTTTCCTGTTGTCCACCTCTGTTAGCTTTCCTCCCGACATCATTTGTCTCGATCAGTTCCGTGCTTCCTTCGTTGTTCTCTGCAGCTCTACATCTTGCCGAGTGGTTGTGCTATGGAGGTTCAAACGGCCAAGAAGTAATTATTTAAACTTGGATCTCCACGGATCTATTATAACTTACTGGACAGGTAAAATATTGGAAAGCCGGAAAGAAGTAATATTGCAGTGCTCAGTCACCACCTCAGTCAAACTGCCAACGTGAGTGCTACGAATATAAATGCAAATTAAATGCACAGATCTAGACGGGTCGCTTTATCTGTTGCACACAACGCTGTGGATGAGCAAAAACATGATAAAACAGGAGCCATTGTGATTGCTTCTCCCATCCGTGTGTACAGTTTGTCGCTCGATGAGGTCATACGCATACACGGCAGCCTAGAACTCTGAATGTTGAACAAGCGCAGGCTACTGGAACCAAATGTACGCTTCAAGTGTGACGCGCTGAATTGTTCTCCATGGAACTCTGTTGTCTTGGCGCTGATATCGCGCCTCCCATTGGGAAAAACATACTGTTTGTGCTGATTACACATGATGGTGAACCGAAATACTTCTACTGCATCAAGTGAGGAAGGTATCACCAATGCGTTATTCGACCGCTTGTATTGTTACTTAATTAAAGAGATGACTGGCTTTACCTCAATCTGGCACTTAGACTTCTCCTCTAGCAGAGTCAGTATGTAACGTTTATTTGAGCCACCTGTTGGCCAACGTGTTCTGTTGGTGGTAAACAACTGCAGTCATAACGCTCAAATTTCTTTGTTCTAAAATCCAAGAACAGTCAAGATATTGTCTGAGCGCTTTCATCGCTCATGCGGTGTAGGATATGACAACGTTGTGACATTGTCAGCGTGTGCATGCTAACGCTGCAATTCTGTGCTCTGTGTTAAATTGGACTTATCCCAGCACATCCCAGCACATTGTGCCACCTCTCCGGAAGTACGCCCAATCGATTCGGATCACCGAGCTCTATCCAACGGGAACCATATTTTTGAAGTAAATCCAACGACACTCTGGTACACCCCGAACAACGTCTTCAGAAGTTTATTCACTAAGGCTAACTAGAGAAACTTTACGCATTTGTGTTTCGTCAGGACTTTTGAGGTACCATTCGACAGAGCTTCTTTAGGGCTACCAAACAATATATAACAGTACTGTGCACCACTGAATGCGACAGCTACAGGATTTTTTGTCATTGCATATTACCACCATACGTTTACGTGCACTTAACTGCACAAAGCCTGTGTGATTTTGGCTACCCGTGCTCCTAGTGACGCATCACTACCAAACTCGCTGACACATAACCCCCTGACCAAAGCAGACGACTGACGCAACTCAAACGGCGTGAATATAAAAGTGTATAAAAAACACTGCTCTATGGCCTGGAGAAGCTTGTCGACCGAGAATCCAGTGAGCAACAAACCCAGGATCAATCGTAGCTCAGACAAGCTGGGAACAGAGATCAGCTCGAAGATCACGTGTTCGTTCTGTGCCAATTCCTACAACGCAACAAATGTGAACATTAAACCTGACGTAGTTAACAGCGTATGCACAGATAGCTTGTGGTTCGGGGACTTATATTCAGCTGGTCCCATATTTAAGATTGTTCAGACGCTCACGATAAGGTGTGGAATGTTGTCTGTTACGTCGGCAGAATAAAAGGAACTTATCGCGGTTTTGGAAGGGAAAATCTCTTAACTCGATTTGCAGAGTAATGTATTACGTAGCCCGAATCCCAGACCTTTTAAAGATAAGGGTTCCCTTGCAAAAATGCTACACTATCCACCAGCGAAAGGCAAACATCATTGGTGACAAACAGCAGTGAAAACGGGCCGGTTATACGGTCTCCCAAACCTTACCCAATGCGGAAAAGCCTACAGAATTAAGCACAAATGACTCGATCATCTCTGTCATTAGCAGCGCAACAACGCATGACTCCTACAAATATTGCAACTAACGGCGCTGTACGTAAACAGTCTTGCTGTAGCCTTGGCTTATCATCCAGAGAAGGAAAACTGGACATTCCACATGACAATCCTCAGCTCACAAAGAGCTGCACAACAAACAACCACTACGCAACCAAAAGCTTTGAAAGTGATATGTTCACAAGCCCTAGAACTCACCAGTGAATGGTTAAAAGGTAGACAATCTGAGGAGCAAAAAACCGTTGGGCTGAGATAACCTATGCACTCGGACTAAAAGGTCCTCCCAACCAGTCTTGCCTGTAACGAAATCTATCATCACAAGTGCACGAACCTCGGTTACTGCAAGTAACCTTTGGCAACACACGCGACCTGGACGGTGTTCTCTTAGCAAGCTAGGTTCTAGTGAATTGCTGTCAGTACCCACATTTCTCCGGACAAGCCAAAGGCAGAAGGATAGAAGAGGCAAGCTGACCCGAACGCGTCCAATCAAAATAAGACAAAGAAAGTGGTAATGGTTTATGGCGTGCCATAATTAAAGCATGACGATAACAATGAAAGACAAAAGCAAGACACGGAAGAGAGAGGGTAGATCACAGAAATCAATAACACACAAATTATCGTCGCTTTTGACGTCACCCGTCTAGTTGCCCCTACAAAATACCACGGCAGCTGGCCAAGAATTTTGAAAGCTACCTTGGTCAAAACCGAGATGATAAAAATGATAATCCAGGTATGGTATGACAACAGGAAACTTGTGCCTCCAATATTAACCTTAAGACCATTCCTTCAAACGGTACAAACCCCAGTTGCCGCTGAGCCAATCTCGGTTGTTCGTATCTCAAATGAGACAACAGTAAAAACATACGTTCCAGAAAACGTCAGTAGACGGGCACTATTTGTGCTGGTCCCTCACAGCGAACTGAGCTCCTAATTCGCCAACAAATATAATGCTGCTACAGCAACGCTCAAGGCCTCTACTCTAACCTGCCAGAAGGGCACCATCGATATGAAACATCAAATTGGAACAGCATGGTAGTGACTGAAACTTTGCTCTCGAACGACGTACTAGATCCAGAGATTGAACTCAGTGTGATGTCAGTAAATGACAAGGATTGTCCATCTCACGGTATTGCCCTTTGCTTTCGAGATTACCTTAAATGTAAGACCCTTGCTAAACATTCCCTTGTTATTCCTGACTCATTATTTTGCTGACTGCAGGTAGCAGGTCGAGATAACGGATCACTAATGAAGACGAGGGATTCTTTCCTCCTAGCCGTCGTCTACAATCCAACGAACACCTCCGGAGACAGTGATAAGAGTCTGTTAAACTCACTCCACTATGCCCTTTTACAAAATGCTCTAATTACCTTATAATATGCGATTTCATATTAACTTTAACTGTCTCAGTGACCATTAATGCGTCATCGTTTAAATCAAACGTTCTTGAATTCATGGAATGGCAGTTTTGGATAACTGTGTGCATCGACCAAGTAGACACCGCGGTTCCAACAAGCCACCATTACTGGACTTAATCATGATAAAGGATGAGTTGATGCTTGAGCCAGTCACCCTTTTATGGGTAGTAATGACCATTCAGTCCTAACATTTGGTTATGTGTGTAATGCCAGTATGGTGAAAAAGAAGGCGAATCCCAAAGAGCTATTACTGACTATTCCACGCTTCACAACCTAGCGACAAGCTTTGACTGGGTTCTACAGACTCACAGTTCGGTGGACGATGCATGGAATGAATTGAAAGGTGAAGTTAACTGGATCATACTCGCCACCTCAATAGTTGTACCATTACGATTATCACGCCGGACCCACAGTCGGATTCGTAGCAGAACACGTGAATGGATCAACAGATGAGATGATTTTTGGAAGCAACATCCGCTAAACCCATGTGATACATCATTGCGGCATTACAAGACAATCAGAAACTATATCCCGTCAATTGTTAGTGCAGACAACTACGAATGACAGGAGATCACGGTAGTTGAGCTTGCGAGTAACAATAAACTGCCACACAGGTATGTGCGCGATAAAAGAGAGGTTAAACCAGGAATACCACCACTGAATACTGCCGGTGGCTTAACGGCTACTGCTGTGAATACCGCGAACGCTCTCCTCCTACAGTTTGGCTCGGTGGCTACAAATACCATGGAACTTGTTCTCCATCAACTCTCAACAAAGGCAGTCGGCTTAACCAGTGTCACCTTTACTCCAGAGGCTGTTCTGAACTAATGACAATCTCTCCGGGAAAACAAAGCTTCGGGAAGCGACAAGATGGTTAAAGGTGGTTAAAGTTCTGGCCGCCATCATAGCAGTGCATCTTCCAGCCTTTTCTAGGGCCTATTTAACGCACGTACACTCCCATTTAAGTGGGAAATGAAATAATCACTCCGATATACAAAGGAGGTAAAAGACCGGATGCTGCCAACTACTGACCTATTTCACACCTACCTGTTTTATCAAAAGTGAAGGAAGCGTTAATCACAGATGAACTGACGCGATATTCTGAAAGTCTGCAAATAACTTCTAATGTTTAACACGGCTGCAGGCGGAGACGATCTTGCCTCACAATCTGCTCCTTGCCCGGGATTAATGGACCAGAGCAACTGATGAAGGAATCCCCATCGATGTGGTTTCCTTAGTTTTCTAAGGCATTCAACACGGTCAATCACTTCGTTCTCCTGCAAGACCTTACTACATAAGTCATCAGCGGTTCTCTGCTCATTTGGTTGGAAGATTACTTCTAAGACAGAACTATGAAGCTAAGAATAGCCAACACTCACTCCGAAGGCCTGTGTGTACCCAGTGGTGCACCACAAGGATCCGTCCTCTGCCCGCTACTGTTTTCACCTTACATAAATGCTCTCACAAAAATATTCTATTCCTGATACAGATATTTGAAGATGATGCTAAAATATGGAGAGCCATTCGCTCAGTATCCGTCGATGATTCTCTCCAGTGGTGTTTGGTTACACACTTCTAGCTAAGAGCTATGACACGCAATTCTGCATGAGTCGGTTCACTGACTCACGTTGCCAGACCCTTTCGGAAGTGCAACTTACCCAATTTTTGCTTGAGTCCCGGACTCGTTTTGTTCTGGTGCGTTTGTGCTGACAGTACACACGTCTAAAACCAAACCACGAAATACACTAATACGGATAATATCATGCTACATCGGCCGTCTCGCAATGGTGGGGGAGCGATAAAGGTCGTTTTATTTGCTGCATACAACTGGGTGCATGAGCGAAAACACGCTACCGTTGTCGCCTTCCTTCTTTCTTCTTCACATCTAAGTTCTCCGTTTTCATTCCCCATTTTAAATAGAGCGTTAATTGCTACGATACAAGTCAACATACGAGCAATCGCTCGGGGCACTTGTGTGCGTCCTCGCAAAGCGATCCACCTTGGGTGCTGCTACGTGCGCACACTGCTCTAACGGAACACGAGGAAGCGTCACGAGCGAGGCACTGCACTGGTCATGATGGAACTTTCGCGCTATATCATTAACGTTGCCGCCTTCAATGAGACTGGGCTCGTGACTGAAGCTTGATGCATGAGACTGGTGCTGGTTACAAGTTCTACAGGAGGAGAAACGCAATCTCATCACCACATAAAGATGGGGTTGGATTTGTATTATCTGACGGTCTAAATGTCCAGGTGGTAGGTGACTCGACTGGTATCATTCCACTATTGATGACGCTTCGCTTGTGACTTGGAAGAGCTATATTTACTACCTTTATTCGCATGCATGGTCCCACCGTGTGTTATCTAGATGAGACGAGGTATCGATTTTTCGCTCAGTTATCCTCCTTGATATGGTCTGCGCCGGGGAGTAACAGACACTTCCTACTGGGTGATTTCAACGCACATGCTGGGCATGGTGCCATGGTGTGAACAGGCTTACTCGGTCCTTATGCTAATGGCACAACCAATGTGTACGGTGACCGGTTTTTCTTATTGAACGCCGCTTACGGCCTAACGATCAAGAATACCCGGTTTTCACTGAGGGCGGGTGATATAGCTATTTAGACGCACTCACGGAGTGGATACGCTCAATTGTTAAGCTGTTACATTTTGACACGCCATAAATTATTGTTCAGATTGAATCGTTTTGCCATCGTACACTAGCGTGACACGCGTGAACTGCGTATGATACGTGTACTGCGTGGTGCTGAGGGTGACACTGATCACAATTTGGCGCAGACGAACTAGCACATCTATTTTCGTAAATCCACGTATTGTGAATTGGTTCAAATTTAACATTCCCTCCCTAGGTAGTACTGATAAGAGGCTGAAGCTGAAAATGGCATTGGCTACCCACCTTTGCGATGTCACTGCATCGTGTTAGTCGAGGACTGTGGCACCAAATCGAGGAACAGCTGACAGCTGCGACCGAATAAAAGATCACGTGCGAACTGCAAGCGTCCCGATTGGTTTGATGGTAGCAGTGCGATCGTTGGCGCGTTGGTGTCAGAGAAGGATGTAGCATTCGTTGCACATGCGGCGGATCCTGCCGACCGCGAGCAGGGGAAGCAGTTACGCAAGCCTCGAAGGTAAATTTTCGATAGCACCGTTGCAGCAAAAATGCATTGTGAAGGGAGAAGGTGGAGTACATGAAAATTTTGCCGAAGGACACCAATATAAGGAGCACTTTGACTCCTTGAAAGCGGTGTATAGATCCATCCTGCAGCCGTTGAGAACGCTAATCGATGCCAGTTCAGGCGCATTCTGCACGCAGACTGCAGACATAATGCAGATCTATCGAAATGAAGACTGGTAGCTCAGATTGTTCAGATGGCAGTTGAACTGTTCGCTGAGCTTGACAATTTGGTTTCAAACGTTTCGTCACAAGTCGTGCGCACTGAAGTAACCAGGCCAAGGTCACAGTGCACAAGCAAGAGAGGTCAAGGTCCATGGTAAACTAACTGTGAAACAAGCTAAACAAATGCAGATGTCCCAGCCCATAGGATTGTTCATCACCGCGACCAAACACTGGAACATATAAGTGCACACGAACTACATCTAACGTGTTCTCATCGAGGCTTCCCTACGCTATGCAACTGGCTACAACTGGCTACTTGACAACCCACTGATGATGTCACCTCGCTTGGTGACGAAATGTTTTCAACCAAATTGCCAAGATTAGCGAACACCTTAGCTGTCATAATGCGGATTTACCGAAAGTACTTTGTCTCTTGAATAACCGTTCAGAGATTGACTGATATTATTTTAACGGCTGCAACAACAAGGGAAAAATATGTGTCTTGACGACACACTGAGAGTGCATTAGACGCAGGGCGCACTTGCCCATCCGCGAAACGGCAAGTGCGCTGGAGCCGACGGGATACCGCCATAAGTGGTGCAACGCGACGGACCTGTGTTGATACATGTACTGCACCAATTGGTGCAACGTGTGTGATTTGAATGGGAGGTGCTGGTTGACTTGAAGGATGCCTTTGTGCTACCACTGTACGAGGGCAAATGGAGCAATCATTTTGCCACGAATTATCGTGGTATCCGCTTTCTGAGTTGTGTTTGGAAACTGATCGCACCAATCCTGCTTAACCGCCTTAGCACTCAGGTCGTTGAACCACACGTGGCAAAAGAGCAAGGTGGATTTCATTTGAACTGCAGCATCATAAATATGGTGTGCTCAGCTCGTCAGTTGCAGGAGGATTTCAGACAACGGCACCAGCGATTGTACTCGCTGCTTTTTGACTGCACAAAGGCATTTGCTATGTCGAACCGCGATGCTTTGTGGCTGGTTTTGAGTTAGTTTGCTTGTACGAGAAAGTTTATACATTTAATAGAATCTCTACATAGTGGTGTGGGGGCGATGGTGTAGCTGTGTGGAGAAATCTCAGATGACTCTGTTGTTGTCGCTGGTGTGGGACAAACTTGTGTCAGCTCCTGTCCTGTTTAATATTTACTTCTATGCAATAATGTCTCGTGATTTTCCTCCCGATTGCGATTTCGGTGTCTGCGTGAAGGATCGAATTGATGGTGGGCTTATTAACATTGTCGTTTCGTGAGTAGAATCCCAGTGTGTGAGACAACCATCCATCTGTTTGCGAACTACGGTGTCGTTTGCATTCACTGCGGATATATTGCAACACGTGACTTCGTATTCCACTTCGACAGCAGACAAATTCGGGCTCACCGTCAGTACAAATACGGCTGTTTATCTATCTCTGCCTATATCAGAAACTCAATTCTTGTGTTTCCCCTAATCCAGCTTAGCAACGATGTTTTATAAACCACATCCGGCTTTTGCTACCAAGGGAGCGTATTTTACACCGATCTGGAGATTTTGAGCGAGGTGCGGATCGCGTATCAAAGGTGGCTGCCACATTTGGACAGGTAAAGAACTGCGTGTGGCAGAATCAGAAGCTGACGAGTTAGAGGAAGCTGATGGTACACAAGTCGATGGCTCCATCCGTTCTTCTATAAGCAGTGTAAACTGAACGCTTTGCCGGAGGGACACGCTTTTAGTTGGAGCGATTTCAGCAACAGCAGTCCCTGTGTCGCATTCTGTGCATCCGCTGGTGTGATCAAGTTGCTGAAAATGAGGTGCTCTTTCACAGTGACATGTAATCAGTGAACTGCATACTTCTACAGAAGCACTTAAGGTTTCTCGAGTATGTCTGCCGCATGGATTCAACGCGGATGCGCAAGCATCTGATTAATGGCTAACTGCGTGCAGGGACGCGGCAGGTGGGAAAACCTAAGTTATATTACCGCACCATGATCAAGGTGAGTTTATGAAGAACTAATGTTGAGTTCAGGTTTTGGGTAGCGATGGCAGTGGATCGGCGCCGATGGCGACAGCTATCAAGAGAGTGGTTATCCAGGTGTATGGGAAAGCACTGTTGCATGGGGGAAAACTCAGATGACAGCAGCGAGGGATCCCGATGTAAGATATTCCATCGAAATCATGTGAATGGCGCTGTATAACATTTGGTCGCAAGTGCCTGAGCGAAGCCTGCTTAGTAGACCATATAAGAGGCAACAAACCCGTTGAGTAGGTAATAATATCAGCGCAGCGGTTAATGTGTATAATGCATCCTATTCAATTCGGCTTTCAAGCCCAGGTCAATAATGCTGTCGATGTGACATTTGTGCTATATCACCATTGCAAGTTGATCTGTACGTGTGTCTGTGTTTTGAGTATCATGCATTTCAGGTGTTGACTGTTTATTCATATCTCTGGTGTGGCTGCGCTCGAGATGAATGTTGGCAAGGTGCCTAAACATGTAACAACCTCCACCTCGATTACTGCCTGCAGTAGACCGCTGTTCGTTGCTGTAGGTGGGGGACGGGGTGAACAGTCTTGTAACGGTGATAGGATCAAAGAGAGGTTCCATGCATCCAGTGTGGATCTGGCAACTGCCCAGGCACTGCCTAGTGCACATCTGGCAAGGATGATTACCCGACTCGATTGACACGAATCCTGCTACAGTTGTTATTATGGTAGTTGCTGCTGCTGCTTCTGTGGATGTTGAAGTAGTTTGGGTCAGCTCCGCTGATGAAATGTGGCTCTCATCTACATACATCCGGTCTTATTCCTTCTGGTTTACACCGCATATGGTATGTGTGAATGGAGCGGTGGCTTGTACAGCTCAAGCCACACATTGACCTTTGTAGGCGCAAATCTTGACTATACGGGCTTTAACGCTTCACTCAGTCCTGCGGCAGCACTGAAAGTGCAATCGGACAATGCAGTTAAGGCTGCATTCTAAATCGTAAAACCTTAATCAGCATGATTAATTCGGTCAAAACTGTGAGCTTTCTGGTGCACTGGTGTCGGAAATGGTTTCAGCACCCGTTGAATTAACGAAAGAGCCGATTTAGCAGAACTGCTTGATATCTGACCCTTGCCTGAATGTCAGTCACTGCCCGACCAGGGGCATTTTAATTTTGTGCTCTTCAACGAGCTTGACACCAACTCCCCACATGCGCAACGATCATGACTTATAATGCTTATATGGCGTCATTAATACAAACTTCGACGTGGGCGAGAACGGGTTAAAATTGAGGAAATTAGCAGTCCTAAAAAGAAAGATACCCAATAAACTAAACCAATGAGTATCACCTTAGTGAATGAAGCCATTCTATAGCTTATTTTGTTCCGAGAAGTTTAACAAAGCTACGCTCATTCAGACCATAATCCTGTGGGCCAGGAATGGTTCAGGTTTTCAACAATGAGCTGAAAAACATGGTCATCGGAAACAAATCTCCGTATCCTAGTATCACGGAGACGAGACGATTGACTACGATGGTGCAGACTGACAGACCACAGCCTCAGAACGAGGCACAATTTCGAGACGTCTGTCTATATAACACGGGTTCCAATCAGACCCACTGTAGCCTGGCTGACTCACGTCGGACGCTTATGAAATCAGACCGCCATTATCACACGGGTTGTTACGTGACAGGGCGCGACAACAGCTGCCAGTGCGGACCGCAAATAGGTTTGAAATCTGCCCAGGGCAAGTGGCTTGAGTCAGCTCAGGAAAGTACAACAGGAGATGATATGTTTTGACGCATAAAATGTACCGTGTTCCTTACCTAATATACTTCGTTCTAGCAAGTTTCGGTGTTCTTTATTTTCCTCTGCTGGATTGGTGTGGTAGAAAGCAGAGAGAGGGCATCGTTACAATCCTTAAGTCTTTGGTTGTTTTCCACGATTCCACAAAAGGGGACAAACAGGTTACTCATAAGTTAAGCACACCCAGTTTTTTCTGCTGCTGCCTGCGTATAACCTGTGAAAACATCTGTAATCTCATAAACAAGCGAGATGAATTCAATCGTTTCTTTGCCACTGTAAGCCTAGCAGTAGTAGGAATAGCGGAGACGATGCTGAATTCTGAGATGATCGGTCAGGAGATTAAGCACAGCGACTACTCTTTCTTGCGCTGCGATAGACTATTGACTGTCCGCTGTGATACCATGTGTTCGCTGCGGACATTTCTGTGTGGGAGAGCTGTGCGCAACTACCGAATCGACGACTTGTGAGAGCAGCTGTATTGTTCGATTCACCCCAGACTCGCAGAACTGCTTGTAGGTGCAGTTTATTGAATTCCACTGAGCGGCAGTTTGGATTCGCTGCTGCATCTCCGAAGGCACATGGGTCGTCTCTATTTACGACCTATCGGTGATTTCATATTATCGCGGACACACTAGCTTGAAGACTCACTTATGCGCGGACATTGTGAAATTGAAGCAAAGTACTTGGATTTAAAACATTAAGCTGGAGCAGCGCAACAGGTGTTCCAGTTGATACTCGAAACTACAAGCTCAACTCCCTTGTGTACGGACTTAATGTTAACGAACAACATGCGTAAGACATTCGGATCCTACTGCACCATTCACCAAGCAACCGCTCAGGGCAAATAGCTAGTAAGAAACTACATTTGCCGCATTCTCTTTAAATCGCCTTCAAATTAAATCTACTTGAAACGAACTTCGACTTTCCTACTTGTGTCGGAAGCCAAGTGGGTTGGTCTTCGCCGCGAACTTCATTTGTGGAACACTGTTGGACACTTAAAACTTGGGGAGTGATATTGCCGTGTTCCTGGTTTGGAATACTTATATGTTGTAATGTTGGTCTAGTAACTCACATCGGCTCGAAGAAGCTTATAGTGAAATGGCTCAGTATGGGATAACTTCATGTCCACCCACTTTTCAAACGACTACGAAGTTTATAAGAAGAGACTGAAGGTTCGCTAAAATGCGGAAACGAGCCGGCACAGAAATTTCGAGGAAAGCTTGCAACCGCCTTTGAAAGTCATCTCGAGGTGAATCTTTACTTGAGTGAAACCGCACTGGAATTCTACAGGTCATGTGCCAGTGATAGATGACTCTAAGTTGCAGCCACTGAGCGAGCGTCCGCGTTAGCGATGCACTTTACTTCCATGTTTGCAAATGACCATATATGTGGATCGAATTTGATATGCCCTGTTATACCGAACACGACAGTCTGGAGTATGGTGCTGAGGAGGTGAGTCAACTGCTCTCTAAAGTTGGCGTCATCATGCCTACTAGGCATGACGGGTTCCACCTACTGATTTTCAAATCCCCCTCGGTCATATTCTCGCTTGCCGTGGACTGACCTATTAATAGGTCGCTGTTTGTAGGTTCGCTGATGACGGACTGAAAATGCTCAGTATTAAAGGCGATTCCGAAGGGCAGTGATCCAAGCAAAATAAAATATACAGGCCAAGTTGTTTGAGACCATTTCCTAGAAGATGGTGAAAAGTGTCTAATGCAGCTGCTCCAAGCAAAATATCCTAACTCCTACACTGCACGGTTTCACGTTAGACCAACCATGCATAACTAATGGCTCGTGACGATGCATGAATGGTTGCTGGTAACGGACCAAAGCAAATCTTTCGACCTTGTTTACATCGGTATCAGTAAAGCTATCGGCAAAGTAAATAATAAGATCCCCGTCCACAGGTCGACGGCCATCTAACAGACTGGTATCCCTTCACTACTTGCACGTACCCTTAAAGCATGGCGGTTGGTCCCACTCGGTTCTTTATCCACATAAATGAACTACCTCAGTTTATTCCTTCACCATGTGCCCATTGGCCGACGACATGAAGCTTTTAAGAGTGCTTAGCAACTCCAACTGCACGACTGCAGTCGACTTCACAAGCACCTCAACCGTCTCTTTGTGTGGTCTGCATAATCCTACCTCCCGGTCAAAACAGCCAAGTCTGTATTCATGAGCTTGGCGAAGGATGGTGACGGTCAAACTCACACGCCGAAGGCCAATCGTTCCATTCTACACTTTTCGTGAATGATCTACTTGTGTCGTCGTGCTGATATCTGAAGTTCTTAGGCAACACAAATAAGCTACATGTCAACTTACTGCGGATGCTTTGGACCATCGAACAGTGTTTATGTACTTGGTCCAATGCGATCGACGCTGGACTTTTCTCTCTCATCATAAGACTAATGCTAAGCATGTATCGCACGACTCTTGTCCGATTACAATGAACCATGAACAATGATTTATCACGGGATAAAAGCAAGTGCTTGACACGTCCCGTAGGATGTTAGCGGTGAATATGATGCAATTAAAATATGTCTGGGTCATCTATCGAACGTCTGCCGAGATGAATACTTTGATACTTAACATCAGTGTAAAATGAAGAAGAAATATCGCGCGTATACATTCAGAAAGACACTGGGGAGCAGTGATAGTTGAGGTAAGGGTGAGAAAATAAAATATGGTCGCTCACTTAGGTCCATTTGATACATTAGTCCTGTTGAAAACGTACTTGGCGTAATCCACAACAGAGGAGCTTAGGTAACAAAATGTTGGGAGCTGAGAGCAACATTTAATCGTTTTTGAAAACATCCAGGGTAGGAGAGGATACTACTGAGTCTGGGAGTGCGTTCCAGGGTTAGCAAACCCGAAGGGAAAAGTAATTCCGTTGCCACTCTAGACGGCTATGTTGTTCCTTCAGTGTTAAGCAGTTACCTCTGAGCTACGTGTTGTGGGTAAGTTTCAGCAAATGGCGGCATACGTGGTTGAGGTCACTCAATATCTGATACGCTAATATGAGATCGCCGCGCAGCCTTCGATAAGGTCCGCTGAAAATTTCCAACAACTTCAGCCTTCGCTGGTAAGAGTGATAGCGCAGGCCATCTACATTTTCTGTTGCTCTTCGTTGTGGTGCCTCTATCGCTTCTAGGTCGCGTTTAAACCAAGGTTGCCAAGCTTGGATTGCGTACTCAACATGCGGGCGCACGTAGGAATTGAGCATCATTGGGAAGATTGATGGGTCAAATCTCCCGAATGCCCTTCGCAGCATGCCGACGTGCTGGTTGCCTCTTTTCGCCGCTACCTCAGCCTGTTTTGAACAGTTGAGGTCGTTCTGTACGATCACACCAAGATCACGTTCCTGGGAGCTATTCTGAAATTCGTTTGTCGCAAGTATGGAGGTGTAGTTATGTCTATGGCGTAATTGTACTACGCGACATTTGTCTACGTTGAACGGTAGAGCGTTTTGAACTGACCAGTTCGACACTGTGTTAAGATCGTGCTGGAGCCGTTCATGGTCTTCCGGCCCTCTGATCCTTCGCCATATCTTGATATAATCAGCGAAAAATAAGAAATCGGAAGTAATTGATCTCGCCAAATCGTTAATGAACACCAAGAATAGACGAGGTCCAAGAACCGAGCCTTGTGGTACTCCACACGTCACGTCGATTGCATGAGAAATTGATTCTCGGACTCTCACCACTAGCCGTCGTTCTTGTAGAAAATTGCTAATCCAACTCAGGATTGGATCGCCAATGCCGTAGTTCCGAAGCTTCTGAAGGAGAACTCGATGGTCTAAGCGATCAAACGCTTTTGAAAAGTCCAGGTAGATGACATCGACTCCAACTCCATCATCAATGGCTTCAGTCCAGCTATTACTTGCAATTAATAGGTTAGTATTACACGAATGCTTTTGACGAAAGCTATGTTGCTCTGGGGCTATTAAATTGTGGCTTTTCAAATATTGCATCAGCGCGTCTGCGACGACTAATTCCATCACTTTGGATAGTACGGGAAGTAGTGTTATTGGACGGTAGTTTGCAGGATCAGTGCGGCTACCTCCTATATGGATAGGAGTGATGACCCCTTGCTTCCATACTGGTGGAATAAGGTTTTCCTCTAGACAACGCTGATAGAAAACAGCCAGTGGTTCTGCTAGATCACTAGCTACTGCCTGTAGAGCCTTTGGTCGGATGTTATCAGCTCCGGGAGAACTGTGGATACGCAAGGATAACAATTTCTTCAACACAGCCTCCGTAGTGAATGTGATGTTTTCTAAACCAGATGGTGGAGTATTAGAAATGAGGTGAATGTTTGGGCTCGACACTTGTTGGAAAGTTTGGGAGTAATGAAGCCGTAGGAGATCAGCTGCTTCCATTGCTGACGGCGTGCATCCATCAGCCGTGAGTAGCGCCGGAACCCCTCGCTTTACCTTTCGAAGGCCGTTAATGTGCCTGTACAGGAGTTTGTGGTTAGTGCAGAATCGCTTCATTAACTTCTGCTGATGCATGACCTTGTCTTCGCGGATCAGTTTCACACAGAAATTACGATGTGTCACGTATGCAGTCCAGGTTTCGGCATTCGGGCAACCCTGGTGATTTCGCCATGCCAAATCCCTCCGGGACATACATCTACGTGTTCTGCTCCTCAGAAATGACTTACTCTAGTATTTGGGTTGGAATGACTTCTGTTCCGATGCTTGCGCTACCAGTGTGCTCAAAGTCCTTGTAAACATATCCCAGGCCAGATCTGGGGGCATTTGATTAAGAAAGTCCAAGATGTATCCTTAACAAGCTTGGACAACACATTGTAGTGCGTGACAGTGTGCACTTTATCCTCCTCCTTTTCCGGGTACTCGGCATAGCATATGTAATCAAAGAGTAGAGTGACATGATCACTACGACCCAGTGGTGTGCTTGTAACTATCCCGCCAACCATGAGTTCTTCGTTAGTTAGCACAAGATCCCGAGGTAAGACACAAAAGAATGAACGGGTCCAGAATGTAGTTACTAGGGTCTTCCTACGTTTATGCAGCTTGTCACATTAAGACGGGTGGGGGAAACTAGAACTCTACAGCTTATCCTAGAGGCAACTGCTAGTCGCTCTCATAGTTGGCTACCGCATATTACCTCACGGTGACCTACTTATGTTAAGGCCGCCACTCCACTTGCGAACACCTCGCAGCACACAAGAAAACCAGTATGAGATTGTAACTTTCTCAACTGCACTCGTTTCTTCTTGCAGGTGCTTCGAAAGGAGAGCAGAAACTGTTTGCGGCTATCTGTTAGACCATGTCATGAAGGCAAAGCTGTGTAGCAGTTCATAACTTCGCTGGATTTGCATTTTGCTAATATTCGATCGCACGCTGACAATCCCATCTTCTATTCATTGGTCCTGTGATACGGTGAATCAGACATTTTAGATGCAGCATAAGAATTTGTAGAGCAATTGAAATATGAAATGGTGACAAATATTTTTATAACAATTTTAATCATATACAAATTGCTGCTTACCCCAGAAATTCGGCATTCTGTTTTATGTTGCCCGTAAAATTTTGCACATGTCAAGTAACACTACCGCATCTACTATGATGAAATGTGCAGGTGAGTACTTAGTGACAATGGTCAATAGTATATTGAGTATAACAAAGCCGAAGCTTGATATGTCCCGCCGGATGGTCGGTTAGGGGTGAGCACAATAAAGGCAAAAATGACAATAAGAAATAGTAAACAACCGAAACTTGTGAACTTGCCGAATACAGCGTTCGCGTTTGTTTTATGTATTATTCAAGGTTCTCGTCTTTGGTTTCCGTGCAATAATGGATGTTGGTTGGTCTGTTTTTGTTTGTTTGCTGTTTGTTTAGGTCTTTTGGATTACGTGATATGGTGTAGTTTGGCCAGTGCGCTGTCGATGTGTGCTTTGAACAAGTTTAAAGTGGGGGCTTGAATAACAGCTTCTGTGAGGATATTCCACGTAAGGCAAACACGCGGCGAAAAGAAGTTTGTTCAATACTCCTATCAACCCTATTGTTCTGCCAACTTGAGATGGTGCCCTCTCGGTTAGCTGTTGTAACTCAGCTTAATAAGTGGTGGCAGAGGGGATTAGTGTTGTTTAAATTTTGGTAAACTATGAGTAGGTCGCCAAGCGAAATGCGATAAAGTCCTCTGTAAATGCCATGCACTCTGAGGCGCTGTTCGTATAACAAATGGTCAAGCCTGCAACAGGCCTTGCTGTCCGCCGGTTTGTCCTGCAGTGTCCTCGCTCGGTCCACTCTCAAAAGCTGGATATCGGAAAGATCCTGGTAATTGCTGGATCACCGACGGGCGGTGCCTGCTGGCGAAGAATAAAACGAAGACCGCTGCGCTATTACGCAACAGCTGAAAGCAAGCCTCCACTCTGATCGTGAATCTTGGTGGTCAAAACAAGCTGATGATATGGAAGCCGCTGCAACATCATCATCATCATCATCATTATACATGATATACAACTTCCGCTGTCTATTACGCATCATCAGGGCCACCGGTTGCAATTTCCACACTATCAGCCCGACGAGCTGCGAATCATACGGCACAAAGATCACCAATTTTCACAGACAATCGGGTCTCTGGACAGAGTATTTCGCTCTTCAAATCAACCAACCAACACAGCCCCGTGTGACACCTTCAACCCCAATGTGTGATGCTTGGCCTGTCTCCACATCTCCCCCCCAAATGAAGCAGAGATTCGAAAGACAGTCCAATCTTTGAACCGCCACACCGTTCCGGGTCCCGACAGCCTACCACTCGCTCTATTCAAAGATAGTGGGAGAGTACTTGTCAACGAACTCCTATCGTTGTTCACAAAAGTTTGGATTGAGGAGTAGGTTCCGAACTCATGAGGAGTATCGATTGTTCCGATTCACCAGAAGGGCTCCCGCGACGATTGCTGTAACTACTGCGAAATCTCCCTAATCTCTGTCGCATCCAAAATCTTCGTGTCGGTCCACTTAGCAAGATTTCAACCACTAGAGAGGAGTTTTCCCGAGAAGAACAAGCCGGATGTCGTCCAGGCCGCGGCTGCATCGACCAAATCTTCACGCTTCGCCAAGTTCTCGAAATTTGTCACATCCACCAGCGGCCAACAAGTGTAGTGTTTTGCATATCTGAGCGGCGTTTGCTTCAGTAGATGGATTTGTGTTGTGGAACTGTTTAATGAAGAAAGGTGTGCCCGACAAGTTTGTAACCATCCTGAAAGTACTTTACAGTCATATGTCGGGCAGAGTCAGGGCTTACGGCATGCTCTCTACTTCATTGGCTGTGACCAGCGGCGTTCACCAATGTTACCCTATTTCACCTTTCTTCTTCAAGTTCGCCATCGAGCATGTCGTCCAAAGACCACTGGGAGGTGTCCAGGACTGCGGAGTTGAGCTCCTCCCTGGAGACTTGGTCAAGGACTTTGACTGCGCCGATGATGTCGCCTTGCTGGGTGACGACTCACAAACCGTGCAAAGCGCTTTGGACTGCTTGGCGATGGAGGCGTCTAAGTACAGCTTATGCTTCACTCCGGGAAATGTAAAAAGCTGCTCCTGGGATGGCAGGTGCCTTGACCCGCGCTCACCTTTACTGGACAAGTTCTGGAGCAAGTCCCTTGCTTTACTTATTCAGGGAGTTGCACGACGGCAGTGGGCTGTGTTGGAGATGAAGTCTCAGAATGGGTTGCAAAGGCTGGCATTGCATTCATCAAACTGAGACACCTATGGCGTCGTCGCGATGTCAGTCCGAAGTTCAAGGGCAGGGTGCACAATGCTTCCTGTCCGTGCAGTACTCTTATACGGCTGTGAGACAACGTAATCGCTCGGAAGACCTGAAGCGGCTATCAGTCTTCCGTAATCACTGTCTACGAAGGATTGCTCGGGTGTGGTGGCAACACCACATAAGTAACGCAGATGTGCAGGACCGCGTGCTTGGAGCGAATAGGATCAGTCTTAAGGACATAATCTGCGACATCGCATGCGTTGGCTCGGGCACTTTCTGTGCACGCCAGCCCATCGCCTTCCACATCGAGCGCTATTTACACTCCAAGGGAGGGATAAGAAAAAGTGCCGCGGTGCACAGTCAATGACATGGAGAAGGAGCATGAAGAAGGCAAGCTCAAGTTTGGCGGCAGTCGGACCAGTCCGTCTATTAGGTTGGGGACCACGAGATGCTGAAACGCAGTAGTTGAAAACATTATACGTCATGGCCCGCAACAGACCTCAGTGGCGTCAATGTTGTTGTGCCATTATATCCCTTAGTAATACACACAAACCTTACAAAACGAAAACAAAAAGTGCAAAAAGGCGTGTGTAAAATAAAAAAAATTCGTTCCCCATTTTTCTAATCGCAGTTCGTGTTCCCATCTTCTGCACTTTTTTCTTCTGTCATGGTTCTGATCGCATAATGTCTGCTAACAAGCAGAATATATATATATAGTATTACTTTACCTCAATACTTAGTAGTGAGTAGGTTGTGTCCGCGAAGGCACTTGCTACGCATTCTCAGTTACTGCTCGACAGGGAGGGTCATGGTCTGTTTGCTAGGTGTTGAATGACGCCGGAATATAGGAGCGCAGAAACAGACTAGGCAGTGCGAATCGTTTTCAGCTTATTGAACTCAAGTCAAGTCAAGCCAAGTAAAAGTAAGGTTTATCTACCCGGGTAGGTGCATTTTCAATATGTTACACTATCACTGCGGATAGTGATGCATATGAAATTACTGTTCCATGCAAAACAAAATGCGTACAACTGTCGACACTTATTTCTCAAGCAAATAAATTCGCGTCATACGGATAGTTTTGGTTGGGTCACAATGCAAGCAGGACAGATACAGCAGCACAGAATTACGGTAAGATTTAGTAAGTGAAAATAGTATCCTAAATTTGGAGCGGGTAGAGAAAATAGATAATGTTTTTGGTATGTTACAATATAATGAGTAAAGGGAGTCGTTTTGAATTTTGGAAGCAAAATTGGTACAAACTTCTTGGTGCTTATTGACAATAAAATCCACACTAAATTCTATACAATCCACTGCATCTGGAAATAAGCTCATCATTTCGTAAAATCAATGTATAGTCCTTTTCCTGTTACCCTGGGAAGATTACAGGGAACAGTAGAACCAATGTGACAGTATACATGTAGTCAGAAATCTCAGAAATAAATCACAAGGTACTGAAAATACTTTAAGGAGAAGAGCATAAAATGACTACCGTCTAACCTTGGAAAAGCTTTCGGCAACATGAATAGACCAAGATAACTTTCGGGATAAAAAGACCCCTAACAATTCAATACTTGACGATTTGGATGTGAACTGATCACTCATGCCAAATGAGAAGTGGCTTCCGAAACCACTTGTAATTAGTCAGCTATGAGAAACGAGAATGTTAAGACATGACATTTCGAAGCGTTCATAAACAGCGACCGGGATGAGGACCAAAAGGCGAGCTTATCTAGACCGTTTTGTAAAATGCCTGCCACGGCTGTTCGAGTTAGGCATTCCGATATGACATCGTCAACATACTTGCATTCAATAAGGGTGGATGTTAAGTGGGGCTTTCTATGTGTAACGAAAGTACAGCCGGTGAGAGGATGGCTCCCTGAAAAACACCTTGAATAGAGAGCAACGCAGAAGACTTTGCTCCATCAATCTGGTTGAATTGAGTGCGGTTTGTGCAATATTCTTTAATCACTCCGCAAACATTTGTTGGAACCCCATTTGCAGACAACTGATTGAGCAGGATTGGTCTGTCAATGCTACCAAAAGCATCTGAATAGTCGAGAAACAGGAGGCGAACTGATTCGTATTTTATCAACCAGTGCAGATGTTACAGAATGCACAAAATAGGACACTGTATCCAGTGTGGAACGCTCATGATTGTAGGCGAGCTGATATATATCGTTTGCATTGGCGCGTGTGAAAATCTTAGCCGCAAGCAGTTTCTCGAAGGTCTTCAATCGCACCGATGTACTTACTGGTAGACGAAAACTTTGGGAATACATCTCTGGAACAGATATTATCCCAACAAGTCTCCAAATATCAAGAATTATTCCTTCAATAAGACGTCGCTTGAATTTGCGCTCAGAGATTTCGCAAGATATTCTGCACAGTGAATTAAGACAAGCGGTGATAATGCATAGGGGCCAGTAGCCCCCTTTTCCCTTCAGTTTATTTTGTTCATGGCTAACATTAAACCTGTCAAAGGTGACTACCTGACTTGTGAAGTGTAGCGTTGAAGTGGGGCAAGAAATTAATACCCTGTTAAGAAGCAAGTAATTCAACGTTGAGCTTGTGCACGTCCACATTATCTATGCGTATATGGGAACTTGGGCCACATAGGAGTTTCAACAATCTCCAGAGATTGCGACAATCGTGAGAGCACAGAACTGTCTCAATGAACAGGAGGCTTAAACATTTAATTTCGGATTAGGTTGGTATAGAGGATCTTTTAACTTGCGCACTCATTTGGCATTTATAAGCTTGTATTTTCTTTCTTCTAAGTTGCTTCAATAACGGAGGAGTAAATCTATCCCTCCGAAGGTAGATGATCTCAACCGGGCCCACACAAACACACTATACACGTTAGCTAAAGGTGGAAAAAACCTCAGCTACTGTGCCGCAATACATAGAAGAAAAAGAGAAGAAACGGCAAGAGATGCAAGCCAGCTGAGCTACCAGCAACGGCTGGGAGTCGTTCCGGTAAGCTACCTGCCGGCTACTATGCAGCAGAACACATTTATTTACTATGCAAAATTATAAAATGGTAAATAATGAGATCGCGGTTGAAATGGAAGGCTAAGAGGGATGGGGTGGGACAAAGGAACTCACCGCATGAAAGCCACTGAGGTCGGCTCCTAGCCACATCAACAACTGTATCCAACCAAACGTGTTCATCGTCTTTCAGACCCCAACCAGGGAGCCGAGACACTCCAACCGAGGCCAGCTCCGAAGTGAGGGTCTTCATTCCTCTCGAACAAGTCACCGCTTGGCCACCTCTCCTTTTCTTCCATCCACACTCCCGGCTCGCAAACAACCCACGTCGCGGAGGTCGGTGGGCTGGCATGCGTAACACTTGACCCAGCCATCGGAGCCTGGTGCGTGAAATAACGGTACTGAGCAGTTCATTCCCTTTTCCTGTGCCATAAACAAGGCGTCGAACAAGCTGGTTGCTCACGCGGTGTTCCCACCAGATGTGAGCAAAATTGCGAAGGCACCAGTGGTCGAACGTAACTAGCCTCTTTATGTCCGCTGATCTAAGGAGCTAGATTTCAAAACCGTACAGAAGGATCGAAAGTAAAGCTATTTTGTACACTCTACCCTTCAGAGTGAGAGTGATGTCGGGTCGGCGCCATAAGTGGCGAAGGTTAGCAAAAACGCCTCGAGCTTTCGCTATACGGTTTGTGATCTCATCTTCAATCTCACGGGCACTGATACAACTACCAGGTAGTTGAATTTCTGCACGACTTCCAGCTGATCCCCACCAAGGGTCAGCGCAGGAGGCCATCCCTGCCAATCTTGGATGAACACTTTGCATTTCGATGGTGCAAAGCTAAGTCTGAAGCGGCTGACAGCCAGCCCTAATCTGTCCAGGGCCACTTGGCATGTCTGGGAGCTGTCACAGATGATGGCAATATCGTCTGAATAAACCAAGTCAAGTAGTAGTTTTCCTGAGAGTAGCTCCACACCTTCTAAGTCGTGTCCTGTAAACGCGATTTCCAAGGCTTCCGCAATAATGAAGAGGAAAGGTGACAGCGGGCATCTTTGTCTCACGCCGCTGGAGATATTGAAGGGCGAGCACAATTTGCAGTAAGCCCTCAATCTGCTCGTGCTACGCGCGCATAATGCTCGGATAATGTTCACATATTTATCAGGTAACCTTGCTTGAGTAGACAGCCCCAAAGTGCAAGTCTATCCCCCTAATGGAATGCACCAAGATATCGAAGAACACAACGGTGGGCCGCCAGTATATGTGACGGTTCTCTAACAACTGACGCAAAGTGAAGATGTGGTCAACGCAGCCACAACCTCGAAGAAACCCGGCTTGCTATTCAAGAATATGGCTTTTACGAGTGCCAGTCAGTTTGTGAAGGGTGAGAGAGGCAAGCCATTTGAGACGGTGGAGATCAGACTGATTCCTCTATGGCTACCGCATTCCGATCGTAAGCCTCCTTTGAAAATTCGGACTATGACGGAGCGGCTTCAGTCGGTTGGGACAGTTTCCTGGTCCCAGGGTTTGACTAGTAACTCGTATAAATCATCCGCAACAGCAGGTCCGCGAGATGGAAGAGGGCTAGAGGTAAATTATCTGGTCTCGCGGCTTTATTTAACTTCAACAGTCCGATCTCAAGTTCGATTTCTGAGCGAGAGGGTGGATTTAAAGAGACAGCACAGGGAGCTGCGCGATCAGTGTCCGGCGAGAAATACAACAATTCTGACCGATTAAATTGCCTTTCAAAGTGCTCAGCCCAAAGCTCTAAGCGTTTTGACAAATTGTGGATAAACTGTCCACTGTCTTCACGTATAGTTTCATTAACTTCAGGTCTCCTGCTGCTCGGTTCCCGAATCAGCCGGATAAATTTACAGTGGTTACCAAGGACAGCGGTCAGTTCCATCTCTGAAACACGATAAGACCACCAGGATTCGCGGTCTCTCTTTAGGCTAGCACGGAGTTTTTCCCGGAGCTCCTTGCGAGTTTCTTTGTGTTCGCTTCCAGCCGGAATATCCCGGCGAGCGTCGATATGTTCCGGAAACTGCGAAGTGAGGCAGTGTCCATGTTGGCGATAAGACTTACCACATGAAGATTTTCCTGCTGTTGGTAAGGACCGGTGAATATGAGACCAGTGAACTTCAACTGCATCCAGTGAGCGCTTACTCAACTTGCATAACAGCGAACTTTGATAGACATTCAGACCAGCTGGCTTCGCCAGTTGGCTGTTGTCGATGCGGTCACAACGTCGTCATGGGTCCCCGGCAAAACGCATTCGCACGTCAGCATATACAAGTGCATGGTCGGTGTCCACACATGTGTTCCAAATCGGGCGACAGTTCTAGACGCAGCCTCTCCATCGCTAACTTATCCCCAAGTGAATGGTTTGCGTCCAAGGCTGGTTCGAGACGGCTGGTGAGCGCCAATTCACCCTCCGGCGGGTGCTGTGTCGGAAATTAATGCTCGCAAGAAATTATCGAGCATCCTCACACAAAAGAAGTAACCTCTCACCGTTATCACTACGGGAGCCTACACCGTGCTGACCGCCCGATGCAATTCAGCAGTGAAAATTATCCGATTTGGGGGTTCTGATCCGCAGCCAGAACTACAGTGCCTGAGCTTCTTCTGTGGCGAAGGAGCTCGTTCAGTTGACAATAGAAGTCGTCTTTTACCGAATCCTCGCTAGGGTTTGTGGGTGCATAGGCAGCGATAACGAATAGATACCTGTTAGTCATGCGTGACTCCGAAGTTTCGAGCAAGCCAGCCACGCTGACCGCACACAACCGGATACTGATTGGAATCCGGTCAACCAGAGCAAATACAGTCCGTGGACTCAGGGCAATACCAACACCGGATTGGCCGGTACTCAAAGCTGCATCGTCACCGGATAGGCACAATGAGAAAGTGCTGCTAGTCTCACCTGAAGGGGATCGCAAATTGGGCACAGCGCTCGAGTCTTGCAGGCGGATCGCCGATTAGCAGCAGATACCGATGGCGAGGGTCTCTATTGTTCGGGAAGGTGTTGCCTGTTGACCGATCTGTAGCAGTGTGCGTACATTGAGGCATGCCAAACTGAAGGATGATCGAAGGCTCCAAATGGAAGTCGATGAACTGGGCTTGGCCGCTTGGTTGGATATAGGCTTGTCGACAGGACAGAGATGACGCTCTGCCTTCACATGTTAGTTGAAACTAGAAGGTAAAAGTCTAGCAAAGCAAGGTAGGAGTAGGCCAAGAATTGGGGGTTGAAAAAAGGACGGATAAAAGTGAATCTGGAGCGGGACGGTAAGACAGCAAGTGCGTAAGAAGGGGAATAAGAAGACCAGGAGGCTTGAGCAGTAGCATCCAAACCTCCTATCCACCCTGCTCGATGCAGCAGATAGGGCACCTTTCTTTTTCCTCTGCGGTGGCCAAAGCATCAACAAACTGTTTGAAGAGAATTTCATTGTATAGCGTGGGCAGGATACTTTCAGGTTGCCCAGGCCTAGACAGGAGAACGATTAGTTTTCTCAACCAAACCCTTTGGTCAAATACCTGACTGCAAAGCAGCGGGTTTGGCGTTGGGCTACAAGGCGTCCGTTTTAAGGAATAACGCGCCACCTTATTCTAATCCCCATCCTGGTGGACCAGGAGGCTGAGCTTGTCTGGCCCCTAGCCATTGACCAATCTGGTATGAGTGGCTCTGAAGGTGCACGAAAAAGCACCATCCAGCATAGCTCAACGGATCACTGAGGCGCAAGAACCATTACACCATGGTAAGGTCCAGCCTCATTGCGATGGATCTAAACACGGCAATACAATTCGAAAATAATTTAATGTATTCAGTCAAATGGTCACAAACCAAATATAGATTTTGCTTCTTTAAGACCGAAAAGTCATTTGTAGCCAACGTCGTTTAGAGTTTCGCAATGATTTCTGGCAAGGAGTGTCTTCGTCTAACGGTTTTGAATTGCTACTTTGTCAAAGAAACAAACTTGGTCTTGCAGAACGTCACTAGGAATGCCTTCAGAATGTAGTGCTCAGAGTTACCGAGAAGAGCCATTTTTAGTTTAGGAAATAACGGAGTTTTATTTGTGAAGACAAAATTTAACTGCGCGTTCAGTTTGGTTTCGAAGTTCACTATCTTTGATAGACCGAGAGATCTATTGAATGCTGTCACTCTTGCTGAAATCACAAGCAACGATAAGGATAGCACTCTCAATTTTGGGCAGCAACGCTGAGAAAAAATAATCGGCAAACTTCTTCAACTCAGACGATGGCGTCAGGAGCTATGTAGACATTTCCAATGAGTACAACATGAAAACCACTCAAAAACTGGTTTACATTCAGTTTAATGGCAGCTAATCTTTGACGTTGAGTATGTAAACAACAACGCCACCGATTTACACCGGAGTTCGTTGGTGTGAATGATAACGCTTCCTACAAGATTTTGCGGCTTTCCAGGTCCATCTGTCTATATGACAGGGCAATCACTAAGTCTGATAACCTCGTCCTCAACTTCAGGATGGAGTTAACGTTTTTGAAGCATCATGATACCTGTATTTGCAAATTCCTTACGCATCCTAGTGGCAGTAAGGTCGGCGAGTTAACTTAGGAAAGAGCGTACAAAGCTGGAGAGAATCGGCGGGATTTGTTATCTGTCTACAGAACAGTATCTAATGCCAACTTGACATTCCGCGCGAGGTTTTCTCATTTTACCAAAATGTTTTTTCAAAATTCGTTTCCTGATGTTTCTGGCCGGTTTACTGCATTTGGCATAAGATGTGCTTCGAAGGGCTTTTCGAAACGATTTCATAAATTCTGCAGTGTAGGACGTTATTTATAACTTTGGAATGGTTCGGGAAAACGAAAACAGAAAACAGCACAATGATATGTATACACGCAGTGAATAACGCAACAACTGATACACTAATAGAGACTTAGGCGGTGTTGAATTTGGTGAGCAAAGTGAGAATCGATCGGCCAGCAAATACCATTCCCTGTCAAAGGAGTCGAATTATTCCGTCAATACGATTAACCTGTGGAGCCAAACTCACTCACATTGGCTGCAAACCAGATGCAGAATAGTGAGCGATCTTGACCTCCTAAATTAGTATGTTTCGGTTAGCAATAAATAGAGTTAACCTATCCTGTATGTATACTCTCTCTGCCTACCGAGTTCTGGCCATTGCATTCGTCCGGTTGGCTGGGTGCGTGACTGAGAATTCAAATAGTCACAGCCTTATATGGCAGCTAGAAGCAGTACAACAGTTGTCAGTGGCAGAGAGAGGGCAAGAAGAAGCTTACAACCCTATAAAGAGAAGAACTAACAAAGCCCAATTTGAAGGCCCCGCCAGAAATAACGCTCCTCGATATTGGTTGGAACTGAGTACTGTTGACTCTTCCAGCCTATTAAGTTGGGGTCTCGCGACCTATTATGTGCCCAGCCTTAGGCTTTACAAAACACTCATTGTATCCGGCACCAGGAACACGTTTGTTGCTGTACTTCCCAGTTGGACCAATTATTCAGGTTCTGTTTGATGCTGAGTTATCTGTGAGGTAACCATGATTACGGTACGCATCAGCGCAAACAGACCGAAACTTATCTCCCAAAGCAATCCGATCTCCGGAATTTAGTCACCGGTTTGCAAACATTCCTTGTTAACTAGACGTGGAAACGCTGCATACGAATATTTATTTGATAAATTTAGGTTGTAAGCCAAGTTCGCTTCTTCTCACGTAAACTTCTTTATCCTCTATATCATAATACTTGTACGATAGTGACGCATCAGTTAAACTCTGTGTTTCATTACTGTTGGTGGTGCTAATGATCATTGCATATATGTTCATGATGTTCATGGTCAAATACTACGTTTACCTACCGGGATCGGTCCATTTATCAAGTGCTTACAATCAGGATCACGGCTCTGCTGCTCCCAGGCCAAGGCAATTAGCTGTAATAGATATAACAGAGAAAGGAAAGTAAACTCTTTGATCAGAACAACATAAAGTTTATTCCTAAAATTTGATGCTAATAGCTGTGCAAGCTGCTTCATAGTTGAAAATGTCATGTAGCAAGCAACCGTTTTTCTATAAAACGCATGCTGCTTTCTGATGGAAATAGCTCAATACAGTGACTAATGTTTCGTTCCCTTTGAACGTAAACAGGTTGGTCTCCGGAAATGATTGAAATCTCGGATGAAGAACCGAGTTGAGGAGCCACTTTAGTCTGTGCTCTATTATAAGATTTTTCTCATGACTGGGTGTCTGTAAGATGTGGACACACAGGATAACTGGATAGTTTTAATAAATTGGAATGCTGTTCCCAATCAAAAAATATTAACAGGTATTTTGCCTTCACAGAGGAAACACGGCTTTATAGAAGTGAGTGCAGAGTGGAAGGTATCCGCCACTTTCATGTTATTATCAATCGACATGCAATACACCTTGCAATAGAGGCAACATATGCTTAGTTGGTCAACTCGTGTGTAGAGTAAGACGAACACTCAATATAAGCCATATCAAACAATCTACTAAGTTAGGTAATTCAAACAATAGCTTGTAAAAACGATGGCAGTCAGGAACCAGCCTACTACGCTGAATTTTACTCGATTTAACTGCTCATACTCACCGAACACGACCAATAACTTATTGGCAATTTGTATATCAGTAAAAAATTCTACTTATGAATGTATGCTGGACGAGCAGTCCGGCGTCACTGCCTTCAACGGAGCAAAATGTCACCACCTTCCTGGGCCTAGGCAATCGCGACCAGATCTGTTAAGTCGCGCTGCACCATAGCCATATATATATATATATATATATATATATATATATATATATAGTGCCACATCCAAATTGCTAAGCACTAATTATAAGGACGACTAACAGATACGCCACAATTCGCAAACTTCCATTGGCATTTTTTCTATCTCTAAACATCTGTTATATACCAGGAGCACTTGTTTGACTCAAGATTAACAAAAATAACACTAACTCAAGAAAGCGCTCCTTCGCAATATTGTGGTGGTTGTGAAGTATAGTTACCACCGATTACCGCCAATCGATTATACTGTTTTAACATTACGCACTTCTGAAAATATTTCATTTGACTCGTCGCAAACATGCACAACAAGAAAATAATCTTTCTGCGGCAGCTATGGATTGTATACTTGTCGCACATGCGAAAATCAAAATGTTTACCTGTAATTTGTTGAACCTTTCGAAATGATCCCACAAGTCGTGGATATCATAATTAAACAGAGTGTCAGAGTCGACTACTATAACCTGAAATGATGAAAAAGAAGCATCAGAATTTCAAACTTTAATTTAACAATCCATAAGTGCATAGGTAAGGGGAGTTATGATGTAGTTAATTGTTAGGGACTCAGATCACCTACTCCCTTCACACGCCCGAAATATAATTTGACCGCCGGTTCGTCCTATCGAGACTCGTCAGTAGTGTGTATCAATCGGCTCCATCAGGATGTGGACACCAATGATCATGCATGGCTACTAGCGGCTAGCACCGCCAACTAGCAGATTATGCTACTTAGCCATGATGAACATCTGTGGACAGTCATAATTTGTAAACTAATTGCGATATAGCGTGACTTGCATGACAGTAGATAATGAGTCTAATTCGTATTCAAGCATGAGGTGGATCAGCTGGTATAGAACCTGCTTTGAAGAACTCCCAATATATAAGTGCACAGAAGAAGCAAATCTTGGTATGCTGTTCAATTGATATAGAAAATAGCCAAACTATAGTAACTGGGTAGCAGCATCGTTATTTATGTCAATTCATACTTGGTTCGCTCACACAGTTTTTGAAATGGCTCAGCTATATATTCCTTATAAATTGCACTATCGCTTCTACCTTAAACACCACATGGTGACAAGGTCTTAATGAGGCAGATTCAGAGGCAAAGTTTTTATTAAATATTAAACTACGATGAGATCGTTTTGGGAACATCTCCCTATGCTTTTATCAATCAAGCGTTATAACAGCAGATGCTTGCTTATCTCATACATGAGGACAAACAGACTCAGTGCAGCTCATTATGAGAACAATCGCTTACCTTCTCCACGGATGTCGGAAGAATAGATTCCATAAACACTTTGCATAGTGCTGTAGGTCCAGCGCGGTGTCTGTTTGGGATTCCGCTTACCAAGTGCTATATGAAAATACAAAAGCACGTATACGAGCATCAAGTGAGTAGCACAAATCGATTAAAGCCACCAAGAATTAGATGGTGGTTGTATGTCAGTTTAGATAAGCAACTTCACGTTTTTTGGAAAATAGTTTCACCGGAAGTTGCCTGTTGTGGATATACAAAAATATGTATATACATGCTGTTCAATAATTAGTCCACTTTTAATGCCACAATATTAATCTACGACACACAAAACATCGTTTACGTTAAACATGTACACCTGGAGATATAACAGATACAAAAGCACGCTACCGGAATGCAAAAAGGCTTAACATCCGAAAGGTCGTTTGTTCGGGTGCTTCCTACTTTTAACAGATGATTGCACATAGGTTCAAATTCAGTGGTTGACTTCAGTGCATTTGAAATACTATCAACTCTTACCGCGCCAAAATATGTTCCGTATATTTTCTGTCATTAATCCAGCAATTGGATTGATGTGGTGAAATGGCTCCGATGGACTTGCTTTTGATCTGAGAGCCGCAGTTTGGAAAATTAAACGATCGAATAGGATGTGTTCGACAAAACACCCACCGATCTCACTGACCTGAAAATAATTTGTCTTTTGTGTAACTAACAAACTAAGTAGGTTTTCAGAAGAATTCTGGTCAACGTTACACATCTACAGTCATATAGCTAGTCGCACTTCGAATACCGACCGCCTTGTTTTTTATTTAGAGCTTCTATGGAGTGCATGTGGATGGAATACTGCAGCACTCAATTCATTTAATTACAGTGGGACAGGATCTCCTGTCAGCTGCGTAGGTATTGTGCTGGTTATTTCTCCTTTCTCGCTCTTTTTGTTACCGTTAGAGTTGGAAGACTTTTACATCTTCAGCAAAGACCCAAGCATTTGTTTGTCCGAATCAATTCCTATGCATGCCACTTTTACACCAAAGTGCTTGTGTTATGCCTGTCTACAACATTGCGAAACATTTATCTTTTTCGTAATTGTATTTTTCACGTGAGTTGCATTCCTTTATCATTGGCACTGTGCCGACTCAAAGCACCTTGTGATCTGCATTCGTTTAGCATATCATGCAAATGATAGATCAACACAGAATACGCGCCCAAGCACTTGACAACCATGGATGATTGGGGAAGTACTTTCTCTCACATGCAATCACATACGGATATGCTTATATTACATCAAGACGCGCAACGCATGACGGTGGCAACGTATAAATCGGCCGTTGTCTTCGCACTGGAGCACTGTTCTTACTTTATCTGCCTCGGGTTTATCAGTTTTCACTATAAATTTTTGAAATTTGCTTCGGTTAGCCCAGTTACTAGATCAATAATCATGCTGTACGCAGCTTTTTTGAAAATGGTCTAACATATTGCGCGTAAAGCGCGAAATTCCCAGAAGACTTGTTATAAATTTAAGAATGCTCCTCCGAAGCGATAAACTGGGCTTCTACACATTATTGTCAACAGGATGCAGACCCAAGACCGTTTATTCATGGGACACTTATGTTCCTAAGGTCACGTTTCCAGTTATACAATTTGGCATTTTTAATAATGCTGTTTTAGAACTTCCACAGTAGCTATTAAAAATGGTTGCAAACACACCCACTCGGGTACATAAATCTTGTGTTAATCTGACTTCACTTGATAAGTGGATGGGAGGAACACTGACGCGCAACCTCCATCTGCGTCCGCGGTGCTATTCGTCGTCGTACGCATTTCCACTCCGGATCCAAGCTGGACTCAGGGCCATCATACATGAATACGCGATAATTCTGTCACTTTTCATGTTACTGTGTCATTATAATAATAGATCATTCGCATTAGTGTCCACACCTTCTGATTTTGAGTAGCGCTCTACCAGTCTGTAGCGCGAAAATACGAAGTAATCTACTGGACGGGAAAAGCATACCTTGTTTTATATATAGACTTGATGTTCCAATTCTTGCAAGGAACATTGTTTTACGTTATTCTGCAAAATTACTAACTTTAAAATGGTCCACACAATTGAGTACATGTAAACAAATTAAAACGCTCCGCTGATATCTGTGAGAATTGGGAGAAGCGGACGTTTCTAAAGAATGGACGCCTTCTAAATTGAAAGATCTGTGTGCATATAGTTGCATACCGCTTAATAAACACATAGCATTTGGTCCCACAGCCAGCAGTTAGAAATTAATACCAAACACATAGAGTCCTCCATTATATACAAAAGTGCAGCCATCGTACTTCAAAACAAAATGCGCGCGACTTCTGTCATTCGAAGCAAAATTAATGCTAGAAGCTGCCGTACACGTGCTAAATATCAGTTAAAAGTGTTTTCACAACAAAACTTTTATAAACATATCTTTAGGTCCATCTAACCTACAGACTGTCGGATGACTATCCTGATTTTGCAACTACTCTCCAATTAAGCGGCACAATTGCTCTGCACTTACCCGAAGCTCGGCTAATGAGCGGTTACTAGTGTGGCCACTAGGTCCGCTTCTTCACTTTGAGCTACTTGTTACGAGAATATCGAAAAAGCACGCAATTGCATGGGAAATATGAATTTCTCTCTGTTACTGTTATCAGCACAGACTTTGTACTAGCTGTGGCTCTGGTCTCAGCGCGCATCCATCAAACACGCACTCTAAAATACACGGCTTCGGAACAATTACAGGCTCTAATATTTGCAATACGGAGACTATCCACCAAATTACAAACCGGTGCATAACACGTAGACAGAATGAAGCGAATATACTACACCAAACCTAAGTGAACATAAACTTCCCATACGTGCTTCTTAAATCACCAGTCCAGACATATAGGTTTGTTATGATAAACCGGTTCACTTTACCCTGCATATGTCCTGTGATTTGGAGCAGAATGAAATGAAGGTTGTTAGCCATACATAGGCTAAATCTGGGGTATCCAGACATTTGCGATTGTATCGGTCCGACGGGACAAAACAGTGCGCACACACGAATGAATGTAATCGATTCACAATTCCAGAATGGAAGTCTCGATTAATGAATAATAGTCATTTGCAAAACAGCTGAATGCTTACCAAGTATTTGTCTAAGTCGTGTAAGGAATAACCAAAGCCTTTCATCCTCAAGCTTCTAAAGAGCGCATCCACCAAAACACTGGCACTCTTGTCTCGAATAAGGTGGATATGAATAGGGATCACTTCTTGTTTTCCATTGGTGGTGTTTGTTTGACAGCCAGTGCTAGAAGACATATTACCGCAGCATTCTAAACGGTCTGTTCGACAGCGACCCTGATAATACAGAGCACTTTTAAGCATGGTTATTGCTCTGAGGGAAGCTGAGTCACCGCGAAGCATTTGCACTATGTGAATGACCTTGCTTTCCGGACCCGTTTGATGGATAAACTGGAAGATGGGGAGCTGCGAACGAGAAGGGAGTCAAACGATGATTTCCCACGATCGTGGAATATTTGTCATCTGGGATCTGTAAGTATGGATACCAGCTTCAGCACCTTTCTCTCATACTCCATATACCACAAACATCATAGAAATTATAAGGTGTTATATTTGTATGATATATAAATAGGGCTGAGAATTTTCTAGATGCGCTTGTTTCCTCTTCGTTTGCCCGTCAGTGTGTCCATTTAATCGCGGATCTTCTGAAAATGCGGTCGAACTTATTGCCTGTGGAATCCAGTAGGAATATCCTTTACCAGAATATTGACGGAGAAATCTGCGGCAAGAGTAGGCTACGTGCAGCAAGTGATGGTTTAAACAATAACGCACAGTATGTTGATCCCTAACAAAACAACTATTAGGTAGTTATGAGCAAAATCGTGGTCGAAACTCCGTGGAGGATTAAATAAAACAACCGTTTTGCATAACATCTGGTGTTTATCCGTTGGTAAAGAAAGATGGTGCAGCGAAATGAGTGCACTGTCAACTCGGGGTTTGAATTCTGTCACAATGGATGTACAGTTGACAGATTCCGATAGCTCATTCCACGACTTGCAAACACGTACAAAAATGAGACTGAGACAGCAATCCGAATGACCATACTGTGCTACCAACTTGTAATGGTGGCCTCTCAATTTGCTGTTGTGACTGAGCTCTATCAATGGGTGACCCACGTGGTTAGAATTCTCAAAATATGGCAAGTCAAAATTACGTTCCAGCGTAATCGCTGATAAATGTTCGCTGAAGACCCAGAACACTTGAAGACTTCGCCCATTCGGCAACTTATACAAACATCTGACATTTGCGGTTGCTCTGTTTTTTGGTATCTCACAGGCTGTGAGATCTCTCCGCAGCCATAACAGTCAGACCTGTATTGGTTATTTTACCTGTGGACGTACGTTTGTGCCGAAAACTTGTTGGAAACCAAAAGATCGAATCGGCAGAATGCACGCTCTACGAAGCCCACGTGTTGGATGACCCTGGTTGATGCCGTTTCAGCTTGCTTCAAACGTACAAGGTCAGCCTGGATCAAAACACCTAGATCAACTTCTCCAGAAGATGTTTGAAGCACTTGGTTGCCAATTTGCAGGAATACGCCAGCTGGTTCTGTAAGTGTGGCACACTAAATGTCTACATTCGATTGAATTAGATTAAAGCTTGATCGCCCGTAAACCCTCTGCAAGTGGGCTTGCATTACTGCGATATCACCTGGTGTATCGATCTGCTTCCACACTATGGTGTCACCGGCATAGAGCAGGCAGTCCGAGTTTATGAGACTTGTGATCTCGGTGATATTCGTTCGAAATAACCTTGTTTCTAGTACTTATTCCTGTGGTACTCCGCACTCGACACGAATGGGATCTGACAGGGATACGCGCACTCCACTTTTGATCCATTCTAGGAGAGGATCACCAATAGCAAAGATTTAGAGTATGGAGAGCAGAATGTCATGATCTAACCGATCGAAGGCTTCCGAGAATCTCAGAAAAAATACATCAACTCATATGCCAACGTCTACTGCTTCGGTTCAACTGGATCGTGCTAGTGGTAAAGTTGTAGTGCACGATCCACTTCGTCAGATTTTATGCTGTTTCGGTGCAAGGTGGTCAACTTCTTCCGAGCAGACGGTTAGCGAATTAGAAATACTAGCTTCCATGATCTTTGAAAGAAAGGGTATAAAGATAATCGCATGGCAGTTAGTTGCATCGGAAAGCGCACCAACCTTGTGAAGGGGAGCAATCATCCAGTGTTTCCATGTCGAGCAGGTACCTTTCTCCTAAACAGTTTTGCGGGGATCGTTCCAAATGTTCAGCTAATCTTTCTTTTATCACCGCTAGCGACCTCGGGCAAGCGCAGGGTATTTGACTTACCCTTCGGTGCCTGTGTGAGTCCCTCAGCTGTTTGAAGTGGAGGAATTCCCCGTTTCACCTTGCGGACTGTTTAAGTGTTGATACAGAAGGTTTTGGCTTAAAACAATATCCATTGCCAACTTTTGCTGGTGTGTCATTCTACAATCGCAAGGGAGCTGAACACAGTTATCATGTTGAGTCACATAGACCATTCAGGTCTCGGTGCTCGAATACAGCTTATCGATATAACAGGCTGAGTTTCGCATGGCAATACTCTTTCGTGTTTTGCTCCACAAAACCGAGTCCACCTTTCACGGTAGACAGTTTTAGCCGCTGCAGCTTTGGCAACCCGTATTTAACTGGTTGACATAATGTTCCCATGCGCAAACCGGTGCCTCGTCTGCCGGTTAGGTTCAACTAGTTTTTTCGCTTATTCGAGTTGATATATCCTAGTATGTAGACTTTTGCGTCGGCAATTTCCAAGTAATATTCTGCATAACAGATATATTTGAAGAGTAAGACTATATGAAAGCTGCAGCCCGAGGGGATGTCAACTGTTACCATCCTATCGTCAGTTCTTCTTTGCTAATAATCTGATAAAATGTACGCGACTTTCTTTGTCTCTGCATCTAATGGGGGTGTGTTTATGTGGCCATACAGCGGAAAACTGTAGACAATCTCTTGTAGATCCGCCTTGAATCGTTTTTCTGTAGCTATTTGCGATTCCACAGCATGGATGCTGAAATCCTCAGTAATAAGAGTGCGACCGTAGTTCTTGTTTATCACCCGCCTTAATGTGAATACCAGATAGAAGTCCATCTCGGGTGTAGAGGAGAGAGGGAAGTAAACAGGCGTCACTAAGCAGGTATCGTCGCCTTTTAAACATAAACAGCACCATAGGGGATCCTGTACTTATCTGACCAGATACCCCATGAGCTCACATTGGAGAACACTGCGAAAGTAAAAATCTATCCTCCTTTAGGCGAACCAAACGGTGGACACACCCGGCAACGCGATCCCGATGTCACTTATATCTGGACGTAACCGTGTCTCCGTTACAGCAATGAGGCCACTGGACTTTAATCTTTAGCCCAACTACAGTTTGGGATGTTTACTAATTAATGCTTTGGCATTCGCGTGCATAAATTCAAACCTCTTGAATATCAAAAGCTTTTGATAAGGAACAAGGGAATGAGGTAGATTTCTCCGGCCGTTTTTTGGGTGAGTTGCCAAATCTCACCTGCACCTGCGATATGTGGTTCAACTTGAGCTTCCTCATTGGCTGCTAGTCTTGTTACATAGTTTTCTACGTCGATGTTGTGATTATATGTAGGCGCGAGTGGTATGGTTTCCGTATCGACAGCGAGTTGCTGCGGTGGTCTAACCTGTCTTTAGTCGCAGTTTCGAGGGATTTGTGTTGCTTAATAACTGTCAGCTACGCATTAATACCACAGCCAACTGTTGTGACTATGTTATTACTATAAGTGTCATCGGGTCACTGGTTTTGTAATGTGGTGACACGGATAACCGGGTAATTAACTGAAGTTTAGCGCCACCAGCACAAGGAACATCACGGATGTGCCGCTATTTATCTATGTCCTGCGCATGGGCTTCTTCGTCGTTAGATGCCGGTAGCTCGGACACACCATGAAGGAAGATTATTCTTCTAATACTCTCCGTGCAGTAGTCATTAACTTTCTTCTTGCCACTAATGTTCACTACAAGGAACATCCGGAAATATGGGTATCTCACTGTTTTCCATCCACAGGTGGTATCCCGACAAAGACCTCGTCTCGACAACATCTGTGGATCCCAATTTTGCACACATTAGCCGGTACTCCGCGTAGTGCTTCGAGGTTGGATGTTTAGCGAAGCACATTAACTTAGCCGGCCTGGCCTGAACTACGAGTCTCTGACAAGAATAATTCTACTCCATTGAATCATCCTGCTGCTTCCCCATTAAGGTCTTAGGAACGTTGGTGCACATAAGTGCCAAGGCGTTGTTGTTCCGCCTGGTCTCCGGTGTTGTTTGAGGCACGGATAACATGGGCTTTGGTGACGTCTCTGCAGGCTGCGCCTGGTTGTTGACCCGTGTTATGGCTGTACAGAATGAGGCCACTGAAGTTTGACTTTGATGATATCACACAGCGACGGTTGCGTAAGTGGATCTGTCTTTAGTATACTTCGGATTTTGTAGGTCAATCGAAATGGTAAGTATAACCGGTGTTGCATCTGCTGATACGTTGGACAAGTGGATGTGGGCGGTGGAGCTAGACATACTTCGATTGCTCGCGATGAATTGTTGGTTCGTAGTTTCTAAGGTTTTTGGTACTACCAGGCTGTTTGAAAGCCTTGCTTTTGTTTTGGTTTCCAGATAAAAACTGGGAAAGACGGATGAGGTGCATTCTGTGCCATTGTCGTATCGAACGAAACAAGTTTCTCATTTAAACAGGGTTTACTATTGCCAACAGACTCTCGTAGTTCTGTGCTAATGCTAGTATGCATTTTACGATTGGAATCGTCGTACACCCAAGACAGAATTAAACTAGCCTAGCATGCTTTTTTGGTTCGAAGACTGACGCACTTGGGTTGGTAACGGCTAGCGCAATAGTAAGAAACCAAACATGCTCTCACTAATTCATCACATGTTTGATTAGCAAACAATACTTCGTTCCGGTTTACGGGCGTTGTGGTCATCACAGCCGAATGGCCGTTGAATGTATTACAGGTAAACATCGTCTCGCCGTCGGTTGGCGTTCGGTCGTCAATCGTCTTGTCTAAATTAGATGACGGGGCTCCTCGTGCTCTGTGGGTTGTGTCCGTACGTCATACGATCGCGGGTAGGAAATCTGGTATAAACAGTTATCGTTCCTGGCAGGCCGGTTGATCACACCGGCTGAGATCAAGTGCAGCGAAACTTGACCTTTACTTTCCTCAGAGGGTTTCACAATCGGAACGTAGTTTGCTCTGTAGGTGTAACGCACGGATAAGGAAGCAGATAAGTGAAAGCCCGATCTAACGCAACTAGCCTCCAGCATCTGAAAAGTTACATGTTCTGGGTATATGTCTAAAACCGCGCAAAATTTTGCTATTGAATAATTCGAAATTTTGCGCAAATTATAACTTTGATAGAAAGAAGCTCTGTGGAAGTACACCAGAGAAATACTTTCAGCAGATGGAGCTCATCAAACTGAGACGAAAAATTGCTGCTCTAACTATATGCGACGAAAAGTCATATAGTAAATGGAAAGCAATTTTGAAGCAGGATATAGAGTGGTCACATCGTTCGTCACTTAAGGATTCATTACAGGTCTCGCTGAAGTAGGCCAATCATCAGGACACGGATAGCTTACCACATCTTTAGTTTAGTCGCAAATTGGACTTACAGCACTTAAAAAAGCTGAGGTACATCGTTGATTTGAATAAGAATAGGGTAGATCGTAACAAGTTACTTTAGGTGCACCACAAATATAGTGAGCAATGGGTTAGGTGACCGTCAATCTGTACCCAACACTAATGTTCAAAGGAAAATATAGATTCAGTGGTGCAGCGAGTCGCCAGCTTGTAGAGGAGAATCTTATTGTCTACGTCACCGAAAGCTTCACTGACATAGATCTAGATCAAATCGAAAGATTTCCTTACGTTTTTGTCAACAAGTGTTCATGTATCGTCATGGACAAGTTGGTGATGCTGAGCTGCTTCCTTAACCTACATGTGAACTATCTGTGCTAGAGGTTCCTGAAAATTGACAAACCTTTGTACTAAACGTGTATCCGAGGTTAAAGTAAGATTTGCGTCCGTATCAACAGATAGATAACTAGATATACCTACTCCAACCTTACTCTCTGCTGTTTAGTTCGAGAGATTTAATTGTGGTGCAGTAACCACCGTGAAAAACTGTAAGTTACGCAGAAATACATTGTTCGTGTATGAGCGCGTTTGCCCCGCAATCTACCCATTCATGCAGCATGGTAAAACTTTCAGCTGGTAAAGAAAGAACGTGCTAGAATCTACTACGGGCACAAAGATCAAGTTCAATAGTTTGAAGGCAGGCCACAAACTAGTCAACGGACTTCACACCAACTGCAGAGCTTGATTGGTCAGGCCGAACAAATAAGCATTTTGAAGGTGATAAGGGTTGATCAGGACGATTAAAGTCCCAAGTGTGGGCGCTAATCTGGGAATGTAAATTTAATTTATTCCGTTCCAGCAGCTCACAATACACGCAACACAACACCCATCCAGAAAAGCAGCAGGCGCTTTTCACCCTATTGGGGCTTGTCTTTAGTGCACATCTCTTGGTCCTCTACTAGGGAACGAACCCATGATCGGTAGAGTCTTACGCCAACCAAGCAGCGGCTTAAGCCACTAATCCATGGGGACGGTTGTTGGGCTAAATAATTTGCAACCTAACTGGGTTATAGCACCACCTATCTTCCATTGCCGCGCAAATTGTTACCTTTGCAGCTGGAAGCGGCTAGCCTCCATTGTTCAGTGTCTGAAACTTGGTCCTAATAGCCGGGAAATAAAGATAACAGTTCTCTATTTAATACCACACAAAATGTCATCGTATAACAGAATAAGATGCATCAGGTTACTTTTCTCTATTATACATTTGGTGTTAAAACACAAGTTAGAGCAGGAAGCATTCAAACCAAGTAGCATCTGAACAGTGGAGGTGCAGCATTTGACTAAGTTGATTAACAGAAGCGATGATTCAACGGAAACTCACACAGACAAATTTAGATAAATGTTGTTAACCAAATTTGGGCACATGCCCAAACTCATTGTGGCTAGATGCTGTTATCCAATTCTTCATACATGTACGCGGCGATTGTTGAATGGAAGTCTCATTAGTTGTCAAGATAAATGGGCTACTCTCAATACTGAATACTGTATTATAGAGCGAGTAGAAATGAGTTCTGTACAACTCTTTCGAACTATGGTTAAAAACGTTATAAAAGTTGCCAACCTTGAACATGGTTGTCGTTCTCATGTAACATTTAACATATCTGACTTACGATATTTCAGGACTCAAAAATGTGATATGTCATCGTAAGTGTGCAATCGTTCTCTGAATCGAATAGTGGTAAAATATAAATCTAACAACCTTTTGAACTGCTGCACAGATGTTGCCTCAATCACAATTTCAGCCAAACTGTTCCAAATGTTTTCCACTCTCCGTTCGAAGCACAGTGGATGGGGAACATATTTCACATCCGGCATAAGTTAGTATCAGTGGCCGCGTGTGCTGCATGGCCCTCGTAAGTGCAGAATCGGCCTTAGCATTGGGAATTCAACGAGATGTAGAATAGGGTAGGTCATAATGAGGTCGACTCTCATCCGACGGTAGTACAATGTGTAGAGTCCTAGTTGATCGCACCGGTCTTCATACCCAAAGCCACGTAAACTCGGGATCAGCCTGGTAGCAACGTGTTGGACCCGTTCGATCTTTTGTGCCTCGCCTCGGGTAATCGGAAAGTAGGCGGGCGAACCGTACTCTAGCATTGGTCTAATGATAGAAGAGAACAGGCGGGTGGCAACCTCTTCAAATCATGTGCCGAAGCTACGTTTGAGCTCCCAAAGCATGTTCAGTCCATTACGATATAGCCTGTTCGTGTTGTCCACGGACTTCAAATCGTAGCATGAGAGTACACCTAGGTCCTTCACGGAGGGTGTGGGATATAGCGTTTGGCCGTCAAGGGTGTAGTTTCGGCCGTTAGCACCCTTCCCCAGGCGCATAAATACAGACTTGGCTGGGTTGAGCGAGAGAAGAACTTCTGCAGACCATGTGGATAGGCGGTTGAGGTCTTGCTGAAGTAGGCCACAGTCATTGGGAGCGTCAATTTCTCTCCAAATCTTCATGTCGTCCGCAAACAAGGCACACGGCGACCGGAGAAGCTGTGGTGTGTCGTTGAGGTGGATCAGGAACAGAGTGGGCCCCAGCACAGTGCCTTGAGGCAAGCAACTTATAGAGGGGTACCAGTCAGTTAGACGGTCGTCGACCTGTACCCTGCACTTTCGTCAACAAGAAAGTCGCGGATCCCCCGGTGCAGTGAGCCACCGACACCACACATGCTGAGTTTGTGAAGGAGAACCTCATGACGGACCTTGTCGAACGCTTCACTGAAATCGATGAATATCATGTCGACGGACTTCCCCTTGTTTACTGCCTTCAACCACTCATGCCTCGTCACAAGCAGGTTCGTAATACATGAGCGACCTTGCATAAAACCGTGCTGTGCGGGCGTCAGGACCTCGTTTGACTGTATCAACTGCAGCAATCTCTTATTCACGATTTTCTCAACAACCTTTGCCAAACTAGGTGTCAGACAAATTGGCCTGTAATTGTCTACTTTGCTAGGGTCGCCGCCTTTCGGAATAGGCTTCACCACCGAACATTTCCAATCAACCGGCAACGAACCTTCGAACAGCGACCTGTTGAAAAGCTTAGTCGTGACAGGAGAGCATGTTGAAATTTAGTTGTGAACCGTTGGGTGAAGCCTATCAGGTACGGCACGTTTGGGGCCGTCAAGATTGGCGATAAGTTGACCTACCTCTTTAACGCCGCCATGCAGCCTATCGAGCTCGGTAAAAGCGGTACACCTCGAACTCGGAACAGACACATGGTTATTCGCAAATACAGAAGAGAAGTGCGCCGCCAAAGCGGACGCAAGCTCAGTGATGGAGGTTAGGGGCTGTCCATCCGTGCCATCCAGCACTGGCACATCACCTGCCGGCTTCAGGCGTCGCTTCACATATGTAAAGATTCTCTTTGGGGCGGTCTTCACTGCTACTACTACTAGCTGCTCTTCGAAATGTCAGCGTTTATTCTTTTTCGCACTGTTGCAGAGGTTCCGCTGACATTTATACCCTTTGTAATCATTGGCAGAGCCAGAGAGGAGAAATTTGTCTTACAGTCTGCGCCGCCTCCGAGCCAGGTTTCTATACCCCTTGTCAAACCAATGAGGCTTAATCGGCCCAACCTTTCGACATTTCAATGGCACAAATTGGGAACGCAATGATGTCAATCTCTCTTCTATAAATATCCAACAATCTTCCACAGATGCAGCTTGTGACAGCGACCAATCCACTTTGCTCGCGGCTCGAGCTAGGCCATCGAAGTCCGTCTTCCAGTAGTTGGGAGCTTGCCGCAGCGGATGTGAATACGGCAAAGATAATTCCATATCAGCTATCAGTACTGAGTGGTCGCTCGTAGCCAGGGGCTCCAGAATCCTATCGTCACGCACTCGTTGTTCGTAGCTCGTTAACATCAGGTTAAGGCAGGACGGTGTTGAACGTGTTGATTTGCTTGTTGGCTGGCATATGTGTTGCGATGCACCAGTTTCAAGTACGAAATCCACGAACATTGCTTCAACCTCACTATGTCCAGGCATCAAATGCACATCAGGCCATTGTATTCGAGGACAGTTAAAATCGCCCATAAGTAGCAAGTGTGGAAGACTCATGTGGGTCCGAAGAATGGGCAGCCAATCCAAACAACGACTCAGGGGACTGCGATAAAATGCGCCCACAAGCAGTTCTCCGCGCCTGAGGCGAATAGAGCACCACAGTAGCTTACACAGACCATCGTCACTTCGGTAGGTGCTCACAAGTCTCCCATGCAGGGAAGACCGGATGTAAAGTAAGACACCATTGTTGGCATTCTTTAGTCTATCGCATTGGAAACACGAGTAACCGTTGAGTTCAAGTTCTTGGGTGTATAACTCTGCATGCAGCCATGTCTCTGCGAGTCCCACTACGTCTGGCCGCTCAGACGCAACGAAACAACAAAGCTCATCGCGCTTATTCATAATACTGCAAACGTTTGTGAAGGCCACTCGCAGGTCGCAGCAGGAGCCACCGGGCGTGCTTGAAGTGTGAGTAGCCTGTTTATCCTGATTCGCAGATGGTTGGAAACCACCGGAAAATTTACGATACGATTTGTATCCCCCTCACCAGTGCGTCGTTTCAGCTCAATGATGGCAGACTTGAGTCGCTCCCTGTCTACTGGGTCTAGGTCGGGACGAACATGGATTTTCAAACCTTTAAGTCTAGTAAGGCGAGACATGATCAGTCTTGGACTGGCTTCGTCTACAAAAGTGATTCGCATAGGCCGATTTTGTTGAGCACCTTGCTTTCTAAGACGGGTAATCTGCCTCACTTTTACCGAGTCCTCACCAACGTCGAGGAGTGTATCAATTAGACCCTGTAAAAACTCGACATCGTGATCGTAGCGCACTTGGGGTGATGGATCACTGGACTCCGGTGCGTGAAAGATCACGAGATTATAACGCCTCTGGTCGGACGAGGTTGGCCTTGCAGGGCGAAGTATACTACCAGCCTCAAATGGTTTGGCTAACTGTTGACTTACAGAACGTAAACGCCCAACGTTCCTTCGTAATTTCGTTCACTGTTCTTTCCACTGGTCTCCAGCATTCAGACTTTCACCTTCTGGGATATCAGTGTCCGTTGGACACAACAAAGGTGAACAATTTAGGTCAGCTGCAACTGGGCTTCTCACAACGGTTGGACTTCGTTCCGATGAGTTTGCACGGATAGAGGAGGAAGACTGACCTGAAATCTGAAGGCTCTTCTGGCTAGCTTGTTGGGTCAAACACACTGAGCTGTTCGCAACGAAACGCTGAGGCCTACACGTTGGCTTTACTCTTTCTGGCTTTATCTTATTTTGGCAATTTTCACATATAGTTTGGACGAAATCGTGTTGGATCTCGCGACGACAATGAAAATGCTCAACTAATAATCCAACACATGAAATGCGGTATTTGACTTGGCACAAAATACAGGTGAGGGTATTTGCACGGTGTCCGATTAGCTTGGAGCAAGTACCACAGGATGACTGCTTCGGCATTGTGAATAATCCGAAAACAAGATGGCGGCCAATTGACGGAGAAAATGGTGATAGCAGGATCGCCGAAACCAAGCGATGAAAGCACAAGTATTTCTAGTCGGAAATTTCATAATCAGAAATGAAACTGAATTGTAGCTAAATTTCCACAAAATACTTCCAATGAACGTAGAAAGCTAACACAAAGTGATCTTGTCAACACAGTCAAAAATAACCGACCGGAGGCCGTTATCTCGAAGTTGCCGAATATCTTATTCCGTTGATAGCTACTTACCATCTAAAAGTTGCTCAAATATTTTTATGGGAGAAACTATTCAGGCAATTCTGCATTTCAATCCATCTGGGGTAAGGTTCGTTTGCTTCAGGTAGCAATTAATTACTACACGCTATTGCTCACACATTTTGCAAGCAGCTTAGGTACGGTGGACGGCATGCGTTTTCAAACCACCACGGGTAAACTTATCACTGCACTTTAATACCTCCTTTTCAATGACCAGCTGTGCTGCGTCTACTGCAAGTAAAACATATACTAAAGCATAAAAATTTTGGCTGTACCATTGTTACAGCATACCGGCGTGCTTTGGAAAAATGGTACCACATCTTATGTTTTTTAGGAAACACTGATTTACAATGGAATTCAGTTAGGGACTTTACCTGTTTCGCAAATTTTTACAGATGAAGTTGTCTGACTGCCATATGTGATGAGATAGCCTAGTCTTCCCGCTGTTGCGCGTAAAAGGTTAGGCAGATTATACCAATTGACAGCGGTTTGTCTTTATTTAGGCTGCTATACTATACATCGTCAGTTCAAAAACGTTGACCTGCGGTTGATAGTTGCAGTTGTTGCAAAAGTACAGGGGTAGCTGAAAGACAGTTTGATGTGGTGTTAAACCAATTTGCATAGTAGTCTCCATTCGTACCAAAGTTAATCATGAGTTCTAGGAACTAATGTTTGCTCCTGCAGTGTAACGCGCCTACATTTGATCATACTAGGAAACTTTGCTGATCTCCGCATTCGCTTTACACACTCGATAATTACAAAAGGTGCTACTGGGTAACCGTTGTTAAGGGTGAGCCTGATAGGCAGTATGTAATTTATGTGTTGAAGCAAAGTTAACAGGTTGAGGAGCATTTAGCTACATTACTGCCACGACCCATACGTACTTATGCTGTCGTCTTACGAAATTTTCACGGAGGGGTGAAGAGATTTCAACATCAAGAGATCTGCTTGGAACCGATTGAGAATTCATGCTTTCAGTAAGCTTTGAAAACAATCAGTTGGTATACTTTATGCGCAACGTTTCGCTTCTGATACAAAAGCATCGTTAATCCGGGAGATCCAGCGGGTGATTAGTACATCTTTTGTGGTAAACTGGGAAGATAATCGAGGCGATTGGGTTGTAAAACTTAATCAAGTTGTGGGCACAGATTCTCGATAACTAGAAATATACCTTTTAGTTCCGTTCAGTTTAAAGTTATCATTTCAAATAGTGCATTGAACGGTCCCAAGGCGTTCAACTTACAAGATCTTCACAAACAAGCACCCATCAGTGATAGTTTGGGGTGTGATTTGATGTTTACCCACATAAGGACTCAATAATGGGTTTGGTTTGTCTGATGCGTTCCAATTTTATGAAACCATCGCAGGCAGATAAAGGTCACATTTGTCGACTGTTTGTTTTTGAGGAAAAAGACATTATCCATCATGTTTGTATGGTTGGCACTTTTAATGTGCTAGTGTTATGCAAGACATGGTTTCAATGGGTCAAATGAGTAAAGCATACAATTAAAGGGCGGAATACCCGATTGACCGATTTGTAGAAAGCAAGCCTCTGATCCCTTACACTACATTAAGCGAAACACAGTCCGAATATAACTGCGCTTACATATAACTACATTCATACTCCAGACGTCTAAGTTTAGAGCCAAGAGATAGATTTTACTTTGCATTTGCATAAGTCATAACTCATGGCGTTAGATAGCAACAAGCACGCACATAGCTGCAGTCAAGGTTTGATATTCCTTATGACAATGGTTGAAGACGTACAGTTTCAGCTAGTATAATGCACGCATATCGTTAACATAGTCTATAAAATTAGGTCGGCTTTGTGTTTTAATCTGGGTACATTGGATATAACAGTATTTCTTATGTTCATAGAAATGGCTATTTTAAGAGGGTATTGCTAACAGACCTATGGCGAATCACGAGACCTTTTCGCATAGCATTTCTCGAGCTTCACACTAAATCTGCATCACTGCCACGAGGTTGTGTGTGACCCTGTCTATCTGCAGGATGACCTGAACCGGATTCACGAATGGGCAGTAAACAACCAACTACCCCTGAACCCCGAAAAGTGTCACCTGTTGTCGCTGCGCAGTAACTGCAGCAACACATATCACCTGGGGCAGCGCGTTATAAAACAGGTGAGCAACGAAAGAGACTTAGGGGTCATCGTGCAAGAAGGTCTGGGTAATTCGCTCCAATGTTCAAAGGCAGCTAACATAGCGAACTTAAACTTGAGGCTTTTGAGGCGAGCGCTCGGTATCTTCGAGCGGCAACTCGTGCCATTATTGATTAACGCCTACATTCGTCCCCACCTCGAGTATACGGTGCAGGCATGGCGTCCGTGGTTAAAACGGGACATTCGTCTCCTGGAGCAACCACAAAGAAGAGCCACTAAGGCAACACGTGGTCTATCGGGCCTTAGTTATGAACTGCGCCTTCGTTCGGTCGGTCTGTACTCCTTAGAATACCGACGACTTCGCGGTGATCTGATCCTCACTTACCGGATACTAAGAGAAGAGGACCATCCATGTAAGGCGCTGTTAACATTATCTGCCGACAAACGATGCCGAGGCCATGCACTAAAACTTGTGACTCAATATTCCCGTTTAGATTGTAGAAAGATTTGTTTACTCTCTTAGTGTCTGTCCCTCACTGGAACGCACTGCCATCGCTTGTGGTGAACGCACCAAACATCAAGACATTCGAAAGACTATTGGACTTGCACTTACATGATACACATTATATAACGGTATGACAAACTGCAGTGTCTAACTTACTGATATTTTTGTGTCACACCTGAAACTTTCGTTTTCTTCCATTTGCCATCCTGTGGGTCTTGTAAAGTTATTGCTTTTATCCCACCATACACTATTGAACTATTGAAAAACCAATTAGCTTAAGGTGAACGTAAGCATCTCAATAGTACACAAAGCACTTTTACCAGAAACTTTGTGTTGTAAACTCTCAGGAATGATGAATATCATATTTGTAGTTTCTGTTATAGAACTCACCGGTGAGATTCGAATCCATTGGGGTGATCTCTGATGTAGTGCGTACATAAAAATCAACAACAAAGGCAGAAGAGAGACAATGGTCAATTGCAACTTCCGGCTGCATGCCATGTGATTTAGGACATAATTGCTTTGTTAGATTGCTAGGTAATATTTGTTCTTTAGGTCCCACTCCAGACATGGTGTAGTGCATTCGGTTGCACTCTTGATTGGTTGGTGGTTATGGCGGACCAATAAACATTTCGCGCGAAGTCCAGTCTATGGTCGCATGATAAGTGAGCATCGGTTTCGTTTCGCTAGTAATGAACCATAGGTGGTCATGGAGGGCCGCAGCGTGGCTTGTAGACTTGGCTGAATAAAATCAGCCGAAGTTGTCGAGCACTGATTTGTCTGATCAGTACAGTGAATGAGACATTGTGTGGTCTTTGGTCAGTGTGCAGAAGTGCACATGTGTGAAGTGATAGGGTTAAGATATCCTCAACTCTGACTCACAAGTTTACTACCAGTGTGGCAAAACGCATCAAGGAGCACTGGCAAAGAGAAGCAATCGTGGCTATTGAATCCGTCGTGTATAAAACAGCCGTAAGCCACGACTTTTACCTTGTAAGTTACCAAAGTCTTTAACATGACGAAGCACAACACAAATTAACAAAACCTTCGTGAATTAAAAATACCTGACGTGTAGCCCAACAGGTTGCATCCATCATTGGGAGGACAAATATAGGTCACACGTGTGGATGAATGACGGACGTCCGAAGAGAGAAAATGTACTCAAATGATTGGGATCGATGGTAGCAAACAAAATGATGCATTTAAGACCTCACAGAATTCCATCAGCTTCAAAAACCCATATAGTTAACCGGTAGAAACTTAGGGAAAATTCACGAGTGAGCACGGGTCAAAAGTAGTAGTCACCAAACTACGGCCTGCGGCGTTAGTTAATACGACCCCCAACAGTACTCGAATTTGAGCACCCAGATAATTCACATACCCATCTTAGCAACCTACTTACTGCCCTCATACAAATGCATCTTTGATCACGTCATCGCATAACCCCACTAGGTTTCACCACGTTTATGCAACATCATCGCCACATCCCAGCTATGTTTATCCTCATGTTGATTATAAATGTCGACAGTTGGAGAGATACTCAGGGTGCAAAACATTCACTTTGACTGCTCTCACCGTTATGCCGCAATTCGAGCGGCAGGCTCTGTAGCGTTTGTCACTGCCTTATCATGTAGGACCACCTGACCCCAATCTCCTGTTTGCATGCGGCCCAACCTTTCACGCGGTTGAAACGCGCACAACACGGTGTGCCGTAGCTTATATGCAGCTGTCATTGTCATTGCTTCTGATGACATATAAGCTAGTTTCGTCGTGGCGTAGTAAACTTTACGAACGCTAGTTGTGTTAGTGAGCATGTCACGGTCTCATGTCAGAGTTTCCGACTCCATGATGTCCACCATAAGTGCAATCTCGTGCTACAGTGGTATCAATGCAGGTCCGGTATCTGCCGGCTGTTGAGACGGCAAAGAACGCAGAGTGCCCGTGATAAACCAGATGAGTGGAAACTTTGTTTTGGCATATTTCGGTCTGTCTCTGCAGACCCTATGGCTGCAACTTGCGGAACCGCGGTTGAAAAACACAGCTGTAAGCGGTTTATTGGGACCCGCCCTATGCGCACATTTCACAACACAACATATATATTTTACTGACGAAGTCAATTATGATCGGTTTGTCATGAACTGTACCTGCACCTTTGGTTAGCCGGAGCTTCACCCGAGATCTCTAGTTCTCTGCTTTGCTGGCATCCCAACAAGATACCACTAATGTTTCGAATTCAATGTCCTTTACTTTTTCAGTTCCCACTTACTGCATCGATTTTCATGACTATTGAAATGAGAAAAGTGGACGCTGAGCGTCGCGTCCTCATCGACTAGTGGGCAGTAAATTACGTCTTTGCGGAAACAGAGGACCACCAAATGTGTTCTATACAGACAAGGGGTTCTGTGACGCTTAAATGAGTATCATTTTACCGCTATTAACTAGGCATATATATATATATCTATATAAGCAAGCCGACGTTGTGTCAAGATCTCAAGAATGAGTCTTCTGTTGCAGTTCCAGTAAATCAGAATTAATGATTGAACTTGTTTCCGCAAATATCTGTAAAGTAATTCGATTTTTCCGATTGAAAAACTCAAGTGCTCCCCAGTGACACACTCCATCGCTGTGCAGGAAATGGTTACTGGAAGTTACTTTCTAATACATCAATAAGAGCTTGTGTCGAACAAGGCTATGGACAGTTCACTAGTACCTTAATGTGTGACAGATGGTAACCATACTTCTTTACAAGATCCGCAGGAGAGTAAACTCAAAAGAAGTGACAAATCGTTTTATCATACTGTAAATAGCCTTTGTCGCTCAGATGCAAGTCTAATAGTCTTTCGAATGTCGCGATCTGTGGTAAGTTATCCCCATGTGCTGATAATGCGTTCGAGTGTGAACGGATTCCCAATGGGTAAAAAAATACTTTGGATTCCCAACTGGGGTGTTGAGTTACTAGATTTAGTAAAGGACTCGTCATTGTTTAAAAGGAGTTTGGGTCAGTTGTGTTATACATGGATGGTCGGATTCTGTGAGCATTCGGTAGGCTAAAATGAGATCCTGTCATAGGCGTCGGTATCCGGAGGAAAAATACCGATAAACGAGGATGTATTTCATAGATGATACCGAATAGTCCACATAGTGCCTTAGTCACTTGTTTCGAAGGCTGCTCCGAGAGCGGAATATCACGTTATAACCTTGGAAGCTAGGCCTAAGCCGTATGTTCAAAATGCGAACTTGTATATCAGTTAATCAACAGGGTTAGTAGATGTCGCTCACATTCACCAAGAGCTTGCGTCCAAAGCTTCCAGCTCAAATTTGCCACGTTTGCTTCCAACGAACATTGGAGCGAACTGACATGACTTCATTGGACGATGATACCCAAGTCAAGTTCAGTGGTCACATGTTGCAGGACACGCCACCCCAAAAGATATGTGCCGTTGAATATGCTGCGCAGCAGGTTGCACTTCGTAGGGTTCAGTGGGATCTCTTTCAGTAATGCCTAATTTTTAATCCTGCCTAGATGGTTTTGGTGATAGGCACTGTTGGTTGTTAAGCAAATAGCACAGTAAATCTTAGCATCATCAACTATTTGCATCGGCGATTGAATATTTGCTGGTATGTCATCGAGATAGGCCAAAACCAGTTGATTGCTGAGGGCAAATATTTGCGGCACACAACTAGAGACACACAGGCATTCTGAGTGTGTATCCGCAATTTGTAAATCATAATTTTGTCGTGTCAGTAACCATCCCACCAGGTAAAAATATGGCCGTTGAAACCGTATGTACCAGATTTTCAGAAGAAAACTACAGGAATGACTGTCGAATGGGTTAGAAATGTCCAAGTATATCACATATGTGAGGAATATTTCGTCTGCTTCCCTTGTCCATGAGCGCAGAGCAAGAAGCCGATTGTTGAGACAAGGTTCTATGGGTATGAAACCAGTTGGAGACTGAAAACGACTTCCAGCCTTCCAAAATTTTGCATCATTTCATCTCCGATTTTTGACTCCATCACATTTGATGACATAGGCAGAAGAGTAATGAGACAGTAACTGCCAGGGTCCGGTTGCCTTATTTTAAATATCAGTGTGGTGATCCAACCTCTACCCTAGGATGGGAGTGTATAGGAATCAGCCACACCGAAAAAGGCTGAAAGCTGGACTTCTATGGTAAGAGCAGGGGTTTTATTAACTGCTGGACAGAGCTTGCCGATTCTCGGGGCACTGAATTATCCAAGCGGCTGTAAAGTCCGGACGACATCTGCTGGGGTAGAATTGACGATGTATAAGACGACGACATTTCGTGGTAGGTAAAGAGTGAGGGTCCAATGGTGATTGTAACCACTGCGCCAAGCTGCAATGTAATGCGTTCGCGGTATCCATAGCAGTGATAATTAGGGCACCGGCCGTCTTGAGTGGTGGCAGTCTGAGATCAACCTTTCTTTTGGTCATCCACACGTCTGTAAACAGTTTGGTGTTGAGTGTTTACTTGAGTACCATAGTGTCCCACCGTTCGTACTCATCGCCTCTAATGAGTAACGCGCAGTAATTCCTGATAGTTTTGTGACGTTTCCACGTGGTATCACATGGGTGCAGCGGATATTGCCCCCAAATACTGTCTCCACTATTGATCCTTTTATACTTTCCGCTGCAGACCCAAATGTTAGTCAAGTGCGAGACTTGTAATAGAACAACTTTTGCGGTGGATTACATGACCCAGTTATTTTTACCATTTGACTCATACCATGTGTCGTTTGCCGAACGGTGCAGATGGAGGTCCCAGCCAACAGTTGTCGCTTGGTTGTGAAGCTATGGATGGTCAGTAATAGCTCATCGAGTTTATCGTTGTTTATCAACAATGCTTGCGTAAAATACATAACGAAAATTTCGGACTGAGTGATCATTACAGCCAAGTGCATAATCCCATGGAACTGACTCGACCATCATCTATTCCTTATTACTTGTTAGGTTTAGAATTGATGGCTTATTTAGACCGCGGTAACTTGTTGATCAGTGCAGATAGATTTACGAAACTGTCATATCCATGAACTCAAGAAGTTTAGTTTTAAAATATATCGCACTGAAGTAAGTCTATACCGCTGTAGGTATACTGAAGTCGTCCATAATAATCTAGTGAGAGTATTATTGAAACAACATATTGGGTAGCGTTTAACAGAATGACATCGCTGTCTGCAGAGCAGTTTGGCTGCCCAAAGACAATTGCTAAGATGGAAGCATTACGCTTCTTTCTCTTAGGTCAACCATATCGACCTGTTAGCTTCAGTAGGCAAGATAAAGCGCAGAGAATGACGAGGAATACTTCATTAAAGGGCTCATATTTAAGCTAATCCGGTAGTAGACAGCAACACCGCCACTACGTGATGTGTGATGGTACCGAAGGATTAAAATTATAATTAGTTCAAATTTCGGATCTAATGCCTAGTTGGGGAGCCCCATATCAGTCACCGCCATGATGCCCTGAATGCAGCTTTACATTGAACGCGCAGTTCCGGCAGCTTAGAATCCAGCACCTGAGTGTTGGTGCAGCAGCATTGCATTTGCTGACGCCCTAGGAGCTCCGTTTTCCTTGTTTGACCGACACCAATAGTGCCGGCCTGCTGACGATTTTTTAATGCGTTTCGTTGATCTGTACCTGAGGCCTGTGCTACTTAAAGGAATGGCTTTAGCTTATTTCTGTTCAGAAAATTTTTGTGCTTTCATGTTGTCGCACAACTCGATCCTACGATGAATAGCTTTTATTCAACACAGTCCAGTTGATGAAAACTGCATAACGTTTAGCAAGCCAACCTTTTTGATTTGATTCGCAATTTCAGATCCATAACTGACAACCCTTTTGAGTTAATGATATTCCTTCTTTGACTCAGTTAAGACAACAGTGAGTAACTAACACGCTTATCAACCAATCCTGACACGGTAATCGAGCAAGTAACGCCGGTCTCCCATTGACTGTTTATCCCGCTCGGTTGATCCACGTGGACAAACTGGTTGACACTCATACCACAATGCCACGTTCGGATCTCCATTGATATCATGAAGAGCGTAGACAAGGTAAGTATAAGAATTTTCGAATGGTACCATGGTAGTTGGAAGAAGCACGTAGACGCGTGACGCCGAAACCCACTACGTCTTGCATGTTCCAAGGCTCTGCAGTGTACCATTCTTTCACCTCTTGATTTAGACGTTGAATTTGGATGCCATGCTTGAACTCTCCTAAAACATGGACCAGTACCCATTTCTTCATGTCATTTTGTGGCGATGCGCTCGTGTCGGATTTACGATTCCGTGTTTCTGTCCATGGCTTCGATGTAAGTTGCGGGTGCTAACCGAGTAGTACAGGATGCCATTTTACAGGCAAATTCACGCATAGTGCTAAGATGTTAATTTATTGCAAACTTACAGGTAGTCAGTGTCCCTGTGCCGAATTTCCAGCGATTGTCCGAACAATCCGTGACGTATCGAGTGCACAATTTGCGATCGGTCCAAGGTGCACAGTAAGAGTGACAGATTTAGGCTCCACGTTAGTATTACCTTCGGTCAAAGCTATATACCGCATGAAAATAATAATAATAATATTAATAACAATAATAATAATAAGGTTAAAAATACCACTCATAATGACAAGAATAAATAATAATGGGACTATTTCTCATCAAGGGAAAGCTGTGACGTTACATCGCACGGAATATACAAGCACAGGTGATGACATGCTCTTGCAAGAGAAATATCAAGTTATCCTCTTATATTTGCCTGCATTTCTGGAAAGCTTTGGCCTCATAGATTCAACTTATGCGATAGCATCGGACAAATTTATAGGTTGCGTAGGTTGTAGACACTAAGGAATACGTACATTGCATGAAGTGGTGGTATTTTAAGCATCTGACGTTTTCTGGGCTTTCAGCGAATGGCTGTTGAAATGAGATTACCCACGAAAATATGACATAATGGTGTCCAGATAGAGGTAGCTTCTCAACTTAATGCGAAGGAATTGCACAGTCTCACACGACCTGATGGTGAATGGCAACCGATTCCACAGTGAAGCATATACGGGTGAGACGAAACTTAGACCGCAAATTTGTCTTGCCTCGTGGTATAATCAGGATAAGATCTTTGATACTTAGGTCTCGCGTGTAACTGGACTGCAATGTTAAGGAGGGATCGATTGCAATGCGTATTGCCATGAACCAGATCGGGCAGCAGCGTCCAGTTTTATTTTAGTCTTCGCAGTCAAAGCGGATGGAGAGGGAGTTGCTGGCATCGAACCTGAGAGATTAGGATTGCGATTTTTCCAAAAACGTGCTTAATAAATGACCGGTGAATGCTTCCTATCGATGTTCTGTCTGATTTCCTCATACTGTCTTAGATTCTTATTAGGATGGGACGATACAGGTATTTAACTAGCGCAACTGTGCTTGTGACTGCATACATGTTATGCGCGACGTTAGCGAAGGGTTGTCTGGCTTGTGCTACCTGGTATTCAATCGGTTCTAAACACATAAAGGTACAAGAATACCTGATTCCAAAGTCACGGGTAGACCATTGTAAACAAATGCGCTCGATATTACGTGTGATAGGTACACATGATACTTGACCGTTGTACTTAAAACTTCATCGTCCACCTGTTGCACCAAGTCTCAGGCGAATGAATGTATTCTTGAATGTGTATTAGTATATTCGGATGCTCAAATCGTCCGTACTTGTGGACAAATGTTATGTCACCAGAAATACGGCACTCAGTTTCTGAACCGATCTGCTATCATTTACAAAAATATGGAAATTAATTTACCGGGCAGACATCCTTGCTTATTCCCGGTGGTAAGTAGACGCGGGGAGGAGCAATAGACGCTTAAGGTGACTATTGTAGCGAAACTGTTCATGTATGATGATAGCCAACTCATTAATGTGTTGCGGACTTCAAAGGAATTTAGCTGATCCGGTAACCGTTTGTAAGGCACCTGATCGAATGATTTCTGCGTGTGCAAACGTAGAATTACAATAACATATTTTAAGTCAATAGAGTCTGGTATGTAGTACAGGAAATGCAGCTACCAAAATGTGTACGATCGTTAGTCAAGGAAACCATTTTAGGACTTGTCTACCAGATCCAGTGCGTTGATGAACTTCCTCACACTATTTTACCAATTTCAGGAAAAATCCGACCATTATAGGAGTGGTTTGGCTTGGCTTGTAATTGTCAATCTCCTGATATTTGCAGCCCCTGTGGCGAGGGCTGATGAATGAAGTTCTCCATTGATCTGCCAAGTACTTGGATCCCAAGGAAACAGCGAACATGTACAAAAGTAGCAGTGAGCAATCAGTCCCTTCCAGTTTCATGACAGATGGGGAGATGCCATGAGCTACGATAATTGAACATGGTTGAATAGAATGTGTTGTTTGGCGTATATTGCAGAGAGCAAAAGCACTTCAGATGGGGCCTTAGTGAAATTATAGCGTTAGTGCTAAGGGTTAGGTAGTTAGAGAAGAAGTAGCTAAAGGCTTCACAGATGGTGCCGGGATTTCGTCCAACATTTCCGTGATCAATGCAAAAGGTTTGTTGGATCTTCGACCTTGAAATCGGACCAGATCTTTTGCTTTACATGTCATTCTTAGGGTTGCTTAACTTCATGTGTGCTCCCCATCAAATATAAGTGCTTGATTTCAGAGATGGTTTGGTGCATCTTTGGAATCATTGTAATATATCCTATCATCCTTCAGCGCGCGATGGGTTTGCTGGATTTCTGACACATCGAACGTTCGGCTGCATCTTTCTAATTCATCTTTCTGATTCCTTTTTCCTGTGCATCAAAGAGGATTATGGCTGGCTGAAACTAATGATAGAAGTCTTTCATAGCTGTGCATGCATTGTTGGAGAGAAAGAAGGCGTCCCAAACGCAGGACGGGATTATTTGACAGAAGGTTATACAGTTAATACTGCGGCTAGTGTAGTAGGAAGCGGGTACTTGTTTGGTGGCCATTTTAACGATGAAGGTTAAGGGTATCATGTTGCCGTCGCAACCAGGGATGTTCTCTGAAACGTCTCTCTGGACGTTGGCTATACCCAATGTAACCATCATGTCTAACGTGTTCGTTGACCTAGTTGGTATAGTAACCCACTGTGTCCACCCAATTCTGACTGGATCAATCGAAGCTCTGCGTAAAGCCAAGTACTGGGAAGACCAGTGTATTTTCGGTATGTTGAAATCAACTACAATTATCCTTTGTTTGTACGTCAATGCCAATGCAAAATCGAAAACTGAGGTGGTACGGACCACATTCATGTTTGAACAATTTGGCGGGTTGCGGATAGATGCAAGTAACCCCGTTTCTCCTGAGAAGCAGAACCAGATAAAATCAACGACATTTGCCAGCGTTGGGTATTCGAAGTTTTCAGGTGTACATACGTGATGGAGTTACATGAGACATTCACTAACATTTCTTTTACAGCGACCTTTCTCATAAAGGTGTTAAAGTGGTGGGGCGATTGGATTTCAATGTAATATATCAGTGGGGTACCACGTTTCGATAAGGGGAACTACTTGCAGCTACCTTAAATGTGCAAGCATGCTTAGGAGATGCCGTTGATTGATAATACATCTGGCGTCAACCAGAAACAATACAAACATACAAACACAGTGAAATCTGCAATCACGTCACTGATGTGTGAATTATTGTAGAATTGCCCGCAGCTCGTTTAAATGTGCAAGCATGCTTAGGAAATAGCGTCAACCAGAATCAATGCAAATCTACTATAAATAGTGGAATCTGTGTTCGCGTCACTTTTCTGTGCGTGATGGCAATCGCGGAGTATTTGAGCGGTAAATATGTGTGGGAGTATTGGGAACGAATCCAATGCTAATAACCTGGCGGGTATAGGAAGTGTACCGTACGCGATCGGTGGTATACCTTGTGAAAGGAGAGGGTTGATGCACCAAGGATTCATTGCGGTTGACTTGGGGCTCAGCTTATCAGATAAGTTGAAGAAATTACAGAAATAACGGGTGCATATATTTAGCACCTGCCGCGTACGTATGGAGTTTAAATGAAAGTCGTCCCTATTATATGCACATAAATAAATAAATAAATAAATATATATGTATGTATATATATACATAAGACATTTTCCACTGCATTATATCTGTCACAACTCCATAATGTCAACCACAAGAGCGCGTTCCAGCACATGGTCTGGCCTGGTGTGGATCCCCGGCCTGAAGTACCTGTGTGCTATTGATATGTTGTTAATTTTATTACATTACATGACAGATATAATGCAGTGGAAAATGTCTTATGTTTATATATACATACATATATATATATTTATTTATTTATTTATGTGCATATAATAGGGACGACTTTCATTTAAACTCCATACGTACGCGGCAGGTGCTAAATATATGCACCCGTTATTTCTGTAATTTCTTCAACTTATCTGATAAGCTGAGCCCCAAGTCAACCGCAATGAATCCTTGGTGCATCAACCCTCTCCTTTCACAAGGTATACCACCGATCGCGTACGGTACACTTCCTATACCCGCCAGGTTATTTGCATTGGACTCGTTCCCAATACTCCCACACATATTTACCGCTCGAATACTCTGCGATTACCATGACTCACATAACAGTGACGCGAACACAGATTCCACTATTTATAGTAGATTTGCATTGATTCTGGTTGACGCTATTTCCTAAGCATGCTTGCACATTTAAACGAGCTGCGGGCAATTCTACAATAATTCACACATCAGTGACGTGATTGCAGATTTCACTGTGTTTGTATGTTTGTATTGTTTCTGGTTGACGCCAGATGTATTATCAATCAACGGCATCTCCTAAGCATGCTTGCACATTTAAGGTAGCTGCAAGTAGTTCCCCTTATCGAAACGTGGTACCCCACTGATATATTACATTGAAATCCAATCGCCCCACCACTTTAACACCTTTATGAGAAAGGTCGCTGTAAAAGAAATGTTAGTGAATGTCTCATGTAACTCCATCACGTATGTACACCTGAAAACTTCGAATACCCAACGCTGGCAAATGTCGTTGATTTTATCTGGTTCTGCTTCTCAGGAGAAACGGGGTTACTTGCATCTATCCGCAACCCGCCAAATTGTTCAAACATGAATGTGGTCCGTACCACCTCAGTTTTCGATTTTGCATTGGCATTGACGTACAAACAAAGGATAATTGTAGTTGATTTCAACATACCGAAAATACACTGGTCTTCCCAGTACTTGGCTTTACGCAGAGCTTCGATTGATCCAGTCAGAATTGGGTGGACACAGTGGGTTACTATACCAACTAGGTCAACGAACACGTTAGACATGATGGTTACATTGGGTATAGCCAACGTCCAGAGAGACGTTTCAGAGAACATCCCTGGTTGCGACGGCAACATGATACCCTTAACCTTCATCGTTAAAATGGCCACCAAACAAGTACCCGCTTCCTACTACACTAGCCGCAGTATTAACTGTATAACCTTCTGTCAAATAATCCCGTCCTGCGTTTGGGACGCCTTCTTTCTCTCCAACAATGCATGCACAGCTATGAAAGACTTCTATCATTAGTTTCAGCCAGCCATAATCCTCTTTGATGCACAGGAAAAAGGAATCAGAAAGATGAATTAGAAAGATGCAGCCGAACGTTCGATGTGTCAGAAATCCAGCAAACCCATCGCGCGCTGAAGGATGATAGGATATATTACAATGATTCCAAAGATGCACCAAACCATCTCTGAAATCAAGCACTTATATTTGATGGGGAGCACACATGAAGTTAAGCAACCCTAAGAATGACATGTAAAGCAAAAGATCTGGTCCGATTTCAAGGTCGAAGATCCAACAAACCTTTTGCATTGATCACGGAAATGTTGGACGAAATCCCGGCACCATCTGTGAAGCCTTTAGCTACTTCTTCTCTAACTACCTAACCCTTAGCACTAACGCTATAATTTCACTAAGGCCCCATCTGAAGTGCTTTTGCTCTCTGCAATATACGCCAAACAACACATTCTATTCAACCATGTTCAATTATCGTAGCTCATGGCATCTCCCCATCTGTCATGAAACTGGAAGGGACTGATTGCTCACTGCTACTTTTGTACATGTTCGCTGTTTCCTTGGGATCCAAGTACTTGGCAGATCAATGGAGAACTTCATTCATCAGCCCTCGCCACAGGGGCTGCAAATATCAGGAGATTGACAATTACAAGCCAAGCCAAACCACTCCTATAATGGTCGGATTTTTCCTGAAATTGGTAAAATAGTGTGAGGAAGTTCATCAACGCACTGGATCTGGTAGACAAGTCCTAAAATGGTTTCCTTGACTAACGATCGTACACATTTTGGTAGCTGCATTTCCTGTACTACATACCAGACTCTATTGACTTAAAATATGTTATTGTAATTCTACGTTTGCACACGCAGAAATCATTCGATCAGGTGCCTTACAAACGGTTACCGGATCAGCTAAATTCCTTTGAAGTCCGCAACACATTAATGAGTTGGCTATCATCATACATGAACAGTTTCGCTACAATAGTCACCTTAAGCGTCTATTGCTCCTCCCCGCGTCTACTTACCACCGGGAATAAGCAAGGATGTCTGCCCGGTAAATTAATTTCCATATTTTTGTAAATGATAGCAGATCGGTTCAGAAACTGAGTGCCGTATTTCTGGTGACATAACATTTGTCCACAAGTACGGACGATTTGAGCATCCGAATATACTAATACACATTCAAGAATACATTCATTCGCCTGAGACTTGGTGCAACAGGTGGACGATGAAGTTTTAAGTACAACGGTCAAGTATCATGTGTACCTATCACACGTAATATCGAGCGCATTTGTTTACAATGGTCTACCCGTGACTTTGGAATCAGGTATTCTTGTACCTTTATGTGTTTAGAACCGATTGAATACCAGGTAGCACAAGCCAGACAACCCTTCGCTAACGTCGCGCATAACATGTATGCAGTCACAAGCACAGTTGCGCTAGTTAAATACCTGTATCGTCCCATCCTAATAAGAATCTAAGACAGTATGAGGAAATCAGACAGAACATCGATAGGAAGCATTCACCGGTCATTTATTAAGCACGTTTTTGGAAAAATCGCAATCCTAATCTCTCAGGTTCGATGCCAGCAACTCCCTCTCCATCCGCTTTGACTGCGAAGACTAAAATAAAACTGGACGCTGCTGCCCGATCTGGTTCATGGCAATACGCATTGCAATCGATCCCTCCTTAACATTGCAGTCCAGTTACACGCGAGACCTAAGTATCAAAGATCTTATCCTGATTATACCACGAGGCAAGACAAATTTGCGGTCTAAGTTTCGTCTCACCCGTATATGCTTCACTGTGGAATCGGTTGCCATTCACCATCAGGTCGTGTGAGACTGTGCAATTCCTTCGCATTAAGTTGAGAAGCTACCTCTATCTGGACACCATTATGTCATATTTTCGTGGGTAATCTCATTTCAACAGCCATTCGCTGAAAGCCCAGAAAACGTCAGATGCTTAAAATACCACCACTTCATGCAATGTACGTATTCCTTAGTGTCTACAACCTACGCAACCTATAAATTTGTCCGATGCTATCGCATAAGTTGAATCTATGAGGCCAAAGCTTTCCAGAAATGCAGGCAAATATAAGAGGATAACTTGATATTTCTCTTGCAAGAGCATGTCATCACCTGTGCTTGTATATTCCGTGCGATGTAACGTCACAGCTTTCCCTTGATGAGAAATAGTCCCATTATTATTTATTCTTGTCATTATGAGTGGTATTTTTAACCTTATTATTATTATTGTTATTAATATTATTATTATTATTTTCATGCGGTATATAGCTTTGACCGAAGGTAATACTAACGTGGAGCCTAAATCTGTCACTCTTACTGTGCACCTTGGACCGATCGCAAATTGTGCACTCGATACGTCACGGATTGTTCGGACAATCGCTGGAAATTCGGCACAGGGACACTGACTACCTGTAAGTTTGCAATAAATTAACATCTTAGCACTATGCGTGAATTTGCCTGTAAAATGGCATCCTGTACTACTCGGTTAGCACCCGCAACTTACATCGAAGCCATGGACAGAAACACGGAATCGTAAATCCGACACGAGCGCATCGCCACAAAATGACATGAAGAAATGGGTACTGGTCCATGTTTTAGGAGAGTTCAAGCATGGCATCCAAATTCAACGTCTAAATCAAGAGGTGAAAGAATGGTACACTGCAGAGCCTTGGAACATGCAAGACGTAGTGGGTTTCGGCGTCACGCGTCTACGTGCTTCTTCCAACTACCATGGTACCATTCGAAAATTCTTATACTTACCTTGTCTACGCTCTTCATGATATCAATGGAGATCCGAACGTGGCATTGTGGTATGAGTGTCAACCAGTTTGTCCACGTGGATCAACCGAGCGGGATAAACAGTCAATGGGAGACCGGCGTTACTTGCTCGATTACCGTGTCAGGATTGGTTGATAAGCGTGTTAGTTACTCACTGTTGTCTTAACTGAGTCAAAGAAGGAATATCATTAACTCAAAAGGGTTGTCAGTTATGGATCTGAAATTGCGAATCAAATCAAAAAGGTTGGCTTGCTAAACGTTATGCAGTTTTCATCAACTGGACTGTGTTGAATAAAAGCTATTCATCGTAGGATCGAGTTGTGCGACAACATGAAAGCACAAAAATTTTCTGAACAGAAATAAGCTAAAGCCATTCCTTTAAGTAGCACAGGCCTCAGGTACAGATCAACGAAACGCATTAAAAAATCGTCAGCAGGCCGGCACTATTGGTGTCGGTCAAACAAGGAAAACGGAGCTCCTAGGGCGTCAGCAAATGCAATGCTGCTGCACCAACACTCAGGTGCTGGATTCTAAGCTGCCGGAACTGCGCGTTCAATGTAAAGCTGCATTCAGGGCATCATGGCGGTGACTGATATGGGGCTCCCCAACTAGGCATTAGATCCGAAATTTGAACTAATTATAATTTTAATCCTTCGGTACCATCACACATCACGTAGTGGCGGTGTTGCTGTCTACTACCGGATTAGCTTAAATATGAGCCCTTTAATGAAGTATTCCTCGTCATTCTCTGCGCTTTATCTTGCCTACTGAAGCTAACAGGTCGATATGGTTGACCTAAGAGAAAGAAGCGTAATGCTTCCATCTTAGCAATTGTCTTTGGGCAGCCAAACTGCTCTGCAGACAGCGATGTCATTCTGTTAAACGCTACCCAATATGTTGTTTCAATAATACTCTCACTAGATTATTATGGACGACTTCAGTATACCTACAGCGGTATAGACTTACTTCAGTGCGATATATTTTAAAACTAAACTTCTTGAGTTCATGGATATGACAGTTTCGTAAATCTATCTGCACTGATCAACAAGTTACCGCGGTCTAAATAAGCCATCAATTCTAAACCTAACAAGTAATAAGGAATAGATGATGGTCGAGTCAGTTCCATGGGATTATGCACTTGGCTGTAATGATCACTCAGTCCGAAATTTTCGTTATGTATTTTACGCAAGCATTGTTGATAAACAACGATAAACTCGATGAGCTATTACTGACCATCCATAGCTTCACAACCAAGCGACAACTGTTGGCTGGGACCTCCATCTGCACCGTTCGGCAAACGACACATGGTATGAGTCAAATGGTAAAAATAACTGGGTCATGTAATCCACCGCAAAAGTTGTTCTATTACAAGTCTCGCACTTGACTAACATTTGGGTCTGCAGCGGAAAGTATAAAAGGATCAATAGTGGAGACAGTATTTGGGGGCAATATCCGCTGCACCCATGTGATACCACGTGGAAACGTCACAAAACTATCAGGAATTACTGCGCGTTACTCATTAGAGGCGATGAGTACGAACGGTGGGACACTATGGTACTCAAGTAAACACTCAACACCAAACTGTTTACAGACGTGTGGATGACCAAAAGAAAGGTTGATCTCAGACTGCCACCACTCAAGACGGCCGGTGCCCTAATTATCACTGCTATGGATACCGCGAACGCATTACATTGCAGCTTGGCGCAGTGGTTACAATCACCATTGGACCCTCACTCTTTACCTACCACGAAATGTCGTCGTCTTATACATCGTCAATTCTACCCCAGCAGATGTCGTCCGGACTTTACAGCCGCTTGGATAATTCAGTGCCCCGAGAATCGGCAAGCTCTGTCCAGCAGTTAATAAAACCCCTGCTCTTACCATAGAAGTCCAGCTTTCAGCCTTTTTCGGTGTGGCTGATTCCTATACACTCCCATCCTAGGGTAGAGGTTGGATCACCACACTGATATTTAAAATAAGGCAACCGGACCCTGGCAGTTACTGTCTCATTACTCTTCTGCCTATGTCATCAAATGTGATGGAGTCAAAAATCGGAGATGAAATGATGCAAAATTTTGGAAGGCTGGAAGTCGTTTTCAGTCTCCAACTGGTTTCATACCCATAGAACCTTGTCTCAACAATCGGCTTCTTGCTCTGCGCTCATGGACAAGGGAAGCAGACGAAATATTCCTCACATATGTGATATACTTGGACATTTCTAACCCATTCGACAGTCATTCCTGTAGTTTTCTTCTGAAAATCTGGTACATACGGTTTCAACGGCCATATTTTTACCTGGTGGGATGGTTACTGACACGACAAAATTATGATTTACAAATTGCGGATACACACTCAGAATGCCTGTGTGTCTCTAGTTGTGTGCCGCAAATATTTGCCCTCAGCAATCAACTGGTTTTGGCCTATCTCGATGACATACCAGCAAATATTCAATCGCCGATGCAAATAGTTGATGATGCTAAGATTTACTGTGCTATTTGCTTAACAACCAACAGTGCCTATCACCAAAACCATCTAGGCAGGATTAAAAATTAGGCATTACTGAAAAAGATCCCACTGAACCCTACGAAGTGCAACCTGCTGCGCAGCATATTCAACGGCACATATCTTTTGGGGTGGCGTGTCCTGCAACATGTGACCACTGAACTTGACTTGGGTATCATCGTCCAATGAAGTCATGTCAGTTCGCTCCAATGTTCGTTGGAAGCAAACGTGGCAAATTTGAGCTGGAAGCTTTGGACGCAAGCTCTTGGTGAATGTGAGCGACATCTACTAACCCTGTTGATTAACTGATATACAAGTTCGCATTTTGAACATACGGCTTAGGCCTAGCTTCCAAGGTTATAACGTGATATTCCGCTCTCGGAGCAGCCTTCGAAACAAGTGACTAAGGCACTATGTGGACTATTCGGTATCATCTATGAAATACATCCTCGTTTATCGGTATTTTTCCTCCGGATACCGACGCCTATGACAGGATCTCATTTTAGCCTACCGAATGCTCACAGAATCCGACCATCCATGTATAACACAACTGACCCAAACTCCTTTTAAACAATGACGAGTCCTTTACTAAATCTAGTAACTCAACACCCCAGTTGGGAATCCAAAGTATTTTTTTACCCATTGGGAATCCGTTCACACTCGAACGCATTATCAGCACATGGGGATAACTTACCACAGATCGCGACATTCGAAAGACTATTAGACTTGCATCTGAGCGACAAAGGCTATTTACAGTATGATAAAACGATTTGTCACTTCTTTTGAGTTTACTCTCCTGCGGATCTTGTAAAGAAGTATGGTTACCATCTGTCACACATTAAGGTACTAGTGAACTGTCCATAGCCTTGTTCGACACAAGCTCTTATTGATGTATTAGAAAGTAACTTCCAGTAACCATTTCCTGCACAGCGATGGAGTGTGTCACTGGGGAGCACTTGAGTTTTTCAATCGGAAAAATCGAATTACTTTACAGATATTTGCGGAAACAAGTTCAATCATTAATTCTGATTTACTGGAACTGCAACAGAAGACTCATTCTTGAGATCTTGACACAACGTCGGCTTGCTTATATAGATATATATATATATATGCCTAGTTAATAGCGGTAAAATGATACTCATTTAAGCGTCACAGAACCCCTTGTCTGTATAGAACACATTTGGTGGTCCTCTGTTTCCGCAAAGACGTAATTTACTGCCCACTAGTCGATGAGGACGCGACGCTCAGCGTCCACTTTTCTCATTTCAATAGTCATGAAAATCGATGCAGTAAGTGGGAACTGAAAAAGTAAAGGACATTGAATTCGAAACATTAGTGGTATCTTGTTGGGATGCCAGCAAAGCAGAGAACTAGAGATCTCGGGTGAAGCTCCGGCTAACCAAAGGTGCAGGTACAGTTCATGACAAACCGATCATAATTGACTTCGTCAGTAAAATATATATGTTGTGTTGTGAAATGTGCGCATAGGGCGGGTCCCAATAAACCGCTTACAGCTGTGTTTTTCAACCGCGGTTCCGCAAGTTGCAGCCATAGGGTCTGCAGAGACAGACCGAAATATGCCAAAACAAAGTTTCCACTCATCTGGTTTATCACGGGCACTCTGCATTCTTTGCCGTCTCAACAGCTGGCAGATACCGGACCTGCATTGATACATCAGTAGCACGAGGTTGCACTTATGGTGGACATCATGGAGTCGGAAACTCTGACATGAGACCGTGACATGCTCACTAACACAACTAGCGTTCGTAAAGTTTACTACGCCACGACGAAACTAGCTTATATGTCATCAGAAGCAATGACAATGACAGCTGCATATAAGCTACGGCACACCGTGTTGTGCGCGTTTCAACCGCGTGAAAGGTTGGGCCGCATGCAAACAGGAGATTGGGGTCAGGTGGTCCTACATGATAAGGCAGTGACAAACGCTACAGAGCCTGCCGCTCGAATTGCGGCGTAACGGTGAGAGCAGTCAAAGTGAATGTTTTGCACCCTGAGTATCTCTCCAACTGTCGACATTTATAATCAACATGAGGATAAACATAGCTGGGATGTGGCGATGATGTTGCATAAACGTGGTGAAACCTAGTGGGGTTATGCGATGACGTGATCAAAGATGCATTTGTATGAGGGCAGTAAGTAGGTTGCTAAGATGGGTATGTGAATTATCTGGGTGCTCAAATTCGAGTACTGTTGGGGGTCGTATTAACTAACGCCGCAGGCCGTAGTTTGGTGACTACTACTTTTGACCCGTGCTCACTCGTGAATTTTCCCTAAGTTTCTACCGGTTAACTATATGGGTTTTTGAAGCTGATGGAATTCTGTGAGGTCTTAAATGCATCATTTTGTTTGCTACCATCGATCCCAATCATTTGAGTACATTTTCTCTCTTCGGACGTCCGTCATTCATCCACACGTGTGACCTATATTTGTCCTCCCAATGATGGATGCAACCTGTTGGGCTACACGTCAGGTATTTTTAATTCACGAAGGTTTTGTTAATTTGTGTTGTGCTTCGTCATGTTAAAGACTTTGGTAACTTACAAGGTAAAAGTCGTGGCTTACGGCTGTTTTATACACGACGGATTCAATAGCCACGATCGCTTCTCTTTGCCAGTGCTCCTTGATGCGTTTTGCCACACTGGTAGTAAACTTGTGAGTCAGAGTTGAGGATATCTTAACCCTATCACTTCGCTCATGTGCACTGCTGCACACTGACCAAAGACCACACAATGTCTCATTCACTGTACTGATCAGACAAATCAGTGCTCGACAACTTCGGCTGATTTTATTCAGCCAAGTCTACAAGCCACGCTGCGGCCCTCCATGACCACCTATGGTTCATTACTAGCGAAACGAAACCGATGCTCACTTATCATGCGACCATAGACTGGACTTCGCGCGAAATGTTTATTGGTCCGCCATAACCACCAACCAATCAAGAGTGCAACCGAATGCACTACACCATGTCTGGAGTGGGACCTAAAGAGCAAATATTACCTAGCAATCTAACAAAGCAATTATGTCCTAAATCACATGGCATGCAGCCGGAAGTTGCAATTGACCATTGTCTCTCTTCTGCCTTTGTTGTTGATTTTTATGTACGCACTACATCAGAGATCACCCCAATGGATTCGAATCTCACCGGTGAGTTCTATAACAGAAACTACAAATATGATATTCATCATTCCTGAGAGTTTACAACACAAAGTTTCTGGTAAAAGTGCTTTGTGTACTATTGAGATGCTTACGTTCACCTTAAGCTAATTGGTTTTTCAATAGTTCAATAGTGTATGGTGGGATAAAAGCAATAACTTTACAAGACCCACAGGATGGCAAATGGAAGAAAACGAAAGTTTCAGGTGTGACACAAAAATATCAGTAAGTTAGACACTGCAGTTTGTCATACCGTTATATAATGTGTATCATGTAAGTGCAAGTCCAATAGTCTTTCGAATGTCTTGATGTTTGGTGCGTTCACCACAAGCGATGGCAGTGCGTTCCAGTGAGGGACAGACACTAAGAGAGTAAACAAATCTTTCTACAATCTAAACGGGAATATTGAGTCACAAGTTTTAGTGCATGGCCTCGGCATCGTTTGTCGGCAGATAATGTTAACAGCGCCTTACATGGATGGTCCTCTTCTCTTAGTATCCGGTAAGTGAGGATCAGATCACCGCGAAGTCGTCGGTATTCTAAGGAGTACAGACCGACCGAACGAAGGCGCAGTTCATAACTAAGGCCCGATAGACCACGTGTTGCCTTAGTGGCTCTTCTTTGTGGTTGCTCCAGGAGACGAATGTCCCGTTTTAACCACGGACGCCATGCCTGCACCGTATACTCGAGGTGGGGACGAATGTAGGCGTTAATCAATAATGGCACGAGTTGCCGCTCGAAGATACCGAGCGCTCGCCTCAAAAGCCTCAAGTTTAAGTTCGCTATGTTAGCTGCCTTTGAACATTGGAGCGAATTACCCAGACCTTCTTGCACGATGACCCCTAAGTCTCTTTCGTTGCTCACCTGTTTTATAACGCGCTGCCCCAGGTGATATGTGTTGCTGCAGTTACTGCGCAGCGACAACAGGTGACACTTTTCGGGGTTCAGGGGTAGTTGGTTGTTTACTGCCCATTCGTGAATCCGGTTCAGGTCATCCTGCAGATAGACAGGGTCACACACAACCTCGTGGCAGTGATGCAGATTTAGTGTGAAGCTCGAGAAATGCTATGCGAAAAGGTCTCGTGATTCGCCATAGGTCTGTTAGCAATACCCTCTTAAAATAGCCATTTCTATGAACATAAGAAATACTGTTATATCCAATGTACCCAGATTAAAACACAAAGCCGACCTAATTTTATAGACTATGTTAACGATATGCGTGCATTATACTAGCTGAAACTGTACGTCTTCAACCATTGTCATAAGGAATATCAAACCTTGACTGCAGCTATGTGCGTGCTTGCTGCTATCTAACGCCATGAGTTATGACTTATGCAAATGCAAAGTAAAATCTATCTCTTGGCTCTAAACTTAGACGTCTGGAGTATGAATGTAGTTATATGTAAGCGCAGTTATATTCGGACTGTGTTTCGCTTAATGTAGTGTAAGGGATCAGAGGCTTGCTTTCTACAAATCGGTCAATCGGGTATTCCGCCCTTTAATTGTATGCTTTACTCATTTGACCCATTGAAACCATGTCTTGCATAACACTAGCACATTAAAAGTGCCAACCATACAAACATGATGGATAATGTCTTTTTCCTCAAAAACAAACAGTCGACAAATGTGACCTTTATCTGCCTGCGATGGTTTCATAAAATTGGAACGCATCAGACAAACCAAACCCATTATTGAGTCCTTATGTGGGTAAACATCAAATCACACCCCAAACTATCACTGATGGGTGCTTGTTTGTGAAGATCTTGTAAGTTGAACGCCTT
>OX104063.1:158191644-158248610 GCA_944474145.2 Dicrocoelium dendriticum | reverse complement strand
TATGGCTTCTAGTCAGACACCATTTACGCATATTTCGTACCCTGTGCTTCTTAATTCTACGGTCAATCAGGCGCTTCAAGCTGTGCCGATTTGCAGGTCTGAAAGGACTGATTGCGGCTTATTTGAAGTAATATGAAGTCATATATAGGCTATCCAACTCGATAGTAGGCAGGAGATGTTCTTTTACCTCCGCTTTCTCGGTTCTTCTCTGACCGTGCTTCTAACTGCTGGAAAGTTAGAGCATGCTCCGTACATTACAGTGGCCTTATGAATTAGCGATAACAACGTACGACAACGTACGCTCGGTTCTGAATTAGCAAACGTTGCGGTGTCCTAAAGTGCTTTATCCGCAGTTTGTGCTACATTAGTAGATGAGTAGACGGGACAAATTTCCTCTTGTTAACTATATACCGAGCTCCGCATGCACGTGTGGTGGAAATGCCGTTGTAGAAGTAAGTTCCGCCGTTGGTCCACTTTCACCAACCCATCAGTGTTATCCAGCATCACATACACAACAGAAACGGTACTGGAAAGTTTCTGTCCTTGCGTACACACATCTTTCTTGGAGTGGATAACATTCACTCTAATGCACTGCAGGTGGCAACCAGGCACTTAGCCGAAACACTTGCCAGATTCTTCCAACGTTGTCTAGACGGAAGCATACTGCCGCTAACGTCGTAAGAAGGTATTAACCGCCTAATTCAGAAGAGAAGTAGTCGGTCTGATCCTGCCTATTAATGCTGGCTATTGCTGCTCCTTGTGCTAGCCAACGTCTTGGAAGCAATTATCGCTGACGCATTGATAGGCTGTCTGAAAAAAACCACATCATTGCGCTGGAGCAGCAAGGGTTTCGAGAACATGGATCATGTGCCACGACTTTGCTGGTAGTAATTGAAAACTAGGCTAAATCGTTGACTAGGAAGCACGAACCGAAATACTCTCTGCATGGACTTTTTAGAAGTCATAGATTGCTTGGATCATGGGAACCCGCTGTAATACTTCAGTACTACGGCATTGGAGATGGATCGGTAATTTTTGCCGTGAGCGGCAATCGAAAGTTAGAGTCTAAACGTCTCTGTCCGATGCTATTCGAGTGGAGTACGGCATGCTGCAGGTTTCGGTACTTGGACCTCGCCTGTTTTTAGTTTTCATTAACGGTCTAACGAAATTTTTCACTCCATAATGTTTACTCTTCGCGGAAGACATTAAGGTTTGGCGACAGACCAAGGGAATTTAGGACCACGAGAGCATATAGCGTGACCTAGATGAAGCCTGAAATTGGCCGGTGAAGAACGCACGGCCATTCAGTGTCCACATCCGCTACCGCCACTCCTACATCTGCAAACTTGAAGCGCACGATCTGCAGATAACCTGCCAGGAAGGTGACCTGGTTGTGGTGTTGAAGGAAGAGCTCGTTTGTTCCAGACAAGCAAAGTCCGCATGTTGGTTTCTTGTGGAGGACATTCGAGAGTTTGGATTCACCCATCTTCTTTCTGACACTTTATGCCTAAGTGCGTCTCCTCGTCGATTATGCAATCCAGACTTGGCAAACCTGGGTAAATCGTGACCTCGCAACGCTCGAGACTCCCCAACTTCAGGCAACGAACTTTGTCAAGCGATTGCGCAGCCTTCCGTACCAGCAACGACTGAATACACACGAAGTGTGCACTGGACGCTACCGGTGTGTATGTGGTACATCATTAGTTTACCAAATACTAAGGGACATCGGTCACGTATGCTGCCACCTTTTGTAAATCAGCCCGAACACTAACCTGAGAGACAGTAGCCAGAATCTGAGTCAACCATACAGATTACCGATGAAAGGATTTCTCTCTGTGAGTCTTTCAAACCTGAAACGCTCTACCAACTTTAGCTGTCTTCAAAAAAACTTTTGGATATCGAATTGAACGCCATACGCATTGTTAAATGAAAGAATATTCTGCACATATTCAGGCTAACTAGCCTCTTTTGAATTATAACCCACCGTGACGCATGTACATCTGTACAGACGGCTGATCAATCAGCTTAATTTTTGTAATGAGTATTAACCATAAAAGGTAATTATCCCATTTGATGTGGTGCTATCACAGTCCAACAAGCCTCCACTCTATGGCTTCACCAGTGTGTACTTTATTTGTTCCACTTATGTAATATTTGAATTTCAATTTTTTCTATTACCAACCTACGGGACATGTTAAGCCTGTACTGTTTTACCAGTTATAAACCTTTGTTTCGTTGTCCTATTCCAAGTAAAACCTGCAAGACTGATGGCCTGTTGTCAGCCCTATACCTAGTTGGCTAGATGATGTGGCTGTACATTGGAATAAATGAACAAATTCTTGAGATTCTGCCATGAATTTTTCGCTGGAGATACCAGAAGTCCAGGTCAGGTGTGTTTAAAGTGTCAGAGACAGAACTATCTTTGTAGCTTGAAAGTCAGATATTTTGCCAATGCCGATATCGGGATGAAACTACTCTCTATATTGGACACTGAGGAACAGTAAAAACTGTAATAAAGCAGCTCTTAGTATCCTATATACCATCTGAGCCATAGTAATTTGGAGACACACTTCTCAGCATAAATCACTGAGTTGCACTATAGGTCCTAGAGTATACAGAGATTTGTGCTACTTCCTCTGTTCTGGCAGTGGTTTTGGAACAGTGATATCTCCTGGAGCGCAATCGCGGTATCCAAAAGCTATAAGCGCAACCAAGTCTTTGTTATGGAAGTGGGGAGCAAAACGGTTGTTGTCTAACCCAACCGAAGCCGGTATGCATACTGAGATGGCACTGGACATTAGTGCGTACCCGGTAACGTTCTGCTGTTATCAGCATCGAACCAGGAGAAATGTGTCTAGGATAAGTGATTATACTGACTGTTGTATGGTGGGCTGATAGCCAGTCATTTCCTTGTGTTTGCGGAGAGTAGCTTGCAGCTGTGTCCAGCGGTGTCCTATGTAGTCATTTAACCAATCCATGGTGCGCAGTGTATGGGGGATGGCTACGGGTTTCTTTGAAGGGTTCCCTGCTTTTCTCAGGCGAGCAAGAAGTGTGTAGTTTGAGTATGCTCCCAGCTATTGTATCAGCTAGGGTAATGCTTTTACCTGTTATAATTATGCCTCATTACATTGAACCAAATCTCAGTTAACAACAAAATAACTTCCGGCTCCCCAATCGTCTAAGTACCATCAGCATAGCTAGCAGCACTGTATTCACTATACTTGGGCCGCACCCTACTAGTTCGCTCATTCTTTTAGCATTGAGCTGAAAGTATCTATAATGTCGTCCAAGTGCAAGATCTCACAAAGGTATTTCCACTGCTGTTGGTCGTGAGCTTCTGGATTGCATCCATCATGTTGTAAGACCGGGTGACACGGTGATCAAGGACGGTGCTAGCTGCTTTAACCACACGGTACTAGTCCGGACTTCACTATGCTCACGCTGGCTCCATAGAATGTCCGTAGAGAAAAGAACACGACAGAACTTGTGCCGGAAATGTTGTGTTTAAAAGGATACATCCTCCATCTCCTCAATGCTCCCAACACAGACCGAAAACCTATTTCTGCATCAAATACTTGGAATTCGGATAACTTGTTATCCTATTCAGTTAGATAGGATTAGTCGGGAGGTCGAGTGGATTGATTATAAAATTCCACTTGCTCAGGTCATCCATCTGTTTTTGTTTCAACGAATTCCAAGTTGATTACGGTGTATCCCTTCTTAATATGGATAGTAAATCACCTAGGTTTCGAGTGACTTTCAGGGGAGTTAAGGTCAATCCTAGCCGACTAGGTGACCTACTATCTGGCACCGAATCATCGCCCGCATAGAAGCAGAAATTTTAACTGTTGATGTCTGAACGTTGTTGGAGCTGAATTCGGCAAAGTTACTACTAAGGCTGAGGAGATTTTGGAATTTCGGCATATCCTGCATAGTGGAAATAGGCTTAAGGAAAGTTGTTATTAACATGGTGGATGTGACCAGTTCGCGCACGGCATTTTATGCCGCGTCAATTACAAAATCGATTCCGACTAATATTGCGGAGATCCCTTTGCTAGTGGCAGACCCAACTTTGTTTATTTAGCAGTTTAGTGGGGAGGTTTGGGTCCCGCAGTTTCCTACTCCTGTCCCCAGTAAAGACAGGTCGAATCCAACATTCTCTCGACCATTGTCACTAAACATACCGATTTTTGAACTGGCTAAATTAAGGTCACACAGAATCGTAGAGAGTTTGGGTGAAACTACGACATAGTGCCAACTGCAAGGCGATATACGGTGAAGGAAAGACACAACTTGTCCCACGGCCATTCTATACAGCGGAATACAGAGGCAGCGGAATGTGCATTGGTTACTGGTTGCCCAGTCTTCTGGGTTAAACCACAAGTATTCCAGAAAGGCTGATGGGTGATATAGCTGTACGCACGGTTTTCGGCAGTGAATGTGTCAAAATTGCATATTGTATTCAAGTGGTGGTTGATATTGGGTAATACCTGTCGAACCGATTTGAATGGGAACGCGAGCAAATTTGTGCGATGAGACTTTAGAAAAGTAAATCCGGATGAAGTTTGAGACCAAAACGAAGGCTAGGGTGCGGCAGAGTCGAAAAAATCTGGAAACGAATATGCGTGGCTAGTTAGTCTGAGTATGATGAAGCAGTTGTCCAGCACCTTTCTAAGAAAATCATTGCTGTGTAACTGAATCTAACTATGCCGAAGCGTCATGAGACTGCTCGAATCCGCTAGACAACTAGCCATACCTAAACAGGTTAAGTCGTGCTTACCGAAATTAAACTCAGTTAAACATTTAGAACAAGCCAAAAAATCAGGAATCGTCAGAGCAGCACGTATCATATAATCCTCCTGGGCTTAGAACTGGATAACCTACACTCACCAGTGAGTAGTTAAGGTTTGTGAACCCCGTGGGGAACCAACTGCCGTTGTAACTGCCACGTCAATAATGATACAGCACGGCTCAATCCAAATGACGAGCACATTGCTGTCGTGCCGATGTCAGAGTCAGCCTGCAGAGTGACGAGTTCCCAAACTTTAGGTAGCAAATATTCTATGGTATTATCAGTAAGGTGAGTTATGAACCGATCACCTGTTGATTGGTGCATTACATTTGGTAAGTCTGCGATCGTGGGCGGGCGCTCTATCCATCTCATTCAGTAACTTTCAAGTAATTAGAGAAGAAGCAACATCATATCACGGCGCGGCCGTTCCTATTGGCCCATTGCATTTGGTCACAATTTCACACGAATAAGATAGCGGTTTTTGGTTTCAAAAGAGACAAATAGAATGAGAAATGCTTACGATTCCGAAACCGATGGAACGGCAGTCCAGGGTTGCCAAGGTTATGCAACGTCAGTCCGACAGGTCTTAGTTGTGATGGACTTAAGTTGCATTTTTCTTATTCCATGCATTAATCACTGACTGTTCCGGTCTCTCTAAATCTCATATGCCACCAACCGTTTGGGGAAGAACCTCTTTGCTCTGGTAGTGCTCCACACCACGGCTAGCAGAAAAGGCATATAGGCGCCTGCCATCAACCATCGCCCAATGTTTTGAGCTACCGCCTACAACTTGAACGATAATAACAATTAATTGCTTCAAAGACTGTTGGAGTCGAGGGGAATGCGTGCTGCTGCCTGATCCAATGGAAGTGAATAGCTACACCGCTCAGCTAAACGTGATGACTGCTACCCAAGTGTGAACCAACTACTTGACATCCATCAAATTCAAACATTGCCCACTAAAGTTGTATGTTTGGTCCATATATTTTTACAAACTTGTATATGCGTATGTCTTATATCATGTGTCCCAAAATGTGTTCAAACTTCGATAGCGAAAAACACGTGAGCTCTTTTGTTAGCCTTTTACTGAAAGTTTGTCGTAATACGGCATGTTAAGAACGGAACTGCTCATGCTGTAATGCGAAGACTAATTTTACGAAAAAGCGACTTTTTACCATCCAGTAAAGACCCGCAATTCTCTGAAGAACAGAAGCGAGGTCGCACTATTTGAATGCTAATCGCTCTCTTATCATTTGCTGCAAGGCCTATCCGAGCGCTCTTTGTGGTACTGGCGCTCACGTTGGATAAATGTTCTATGCTCTAGGCGTGACACACAAACATGTCAAACACGCACACGAGTTGAGATTTGTTCAATCCGCACCAAGGTCAGCCGGCCGAGAGAGATGGATGTCTTACCGCGCAGACTTCTGTGTTCACCGATAAAATGACTTGCGGTTGAAGCACAAACCCATAAAAGGCGGCATCGTGTATTGACTGGCCTGCCTTACGCGACGATGCAGGTGGGGCGCCGATAAGCGTCCCTAAGTGCCTCGGACGCGATGTACAGTAGATGAGTGAAGAAAGTGACTAATTTGGTTATGCTACAACTTGCAGGGATGGTTGCTGGTTAGTTTGGGAGTCCACAGCTTCTTCTTCCGAATGAGATCAAAAATTTTCCCGCATAGCTCTGGATGGATGCGGTTACACACGTAGCGCTCGACAAATCATGTGCGAAAACGGAGTCCTGGAGCTAGAGTATAATCCACACAACTTAAGTCCAAGACATGGCGGCCACTGAGTAGAGCTTGTCGGACTGATACGAACAAGAGCACGCACAATATCGTCTGGGTTGGATTGGAGTGCTCACAAAGGGCGAAGCGAGAGTCGAGTTAAAGTGCGGTCGTACAGCGTGGATTCTGACGAGAAAGGCGAGTACATTTTCTTGTAAGTCATGTTGAAACTGCCGACCCCCAAGTCGATATTCAAGAGTAAGTGGATGGCGTATGCTCATAACACTGTGTGACGCCACATTGAACTGCAGCCAGCTTTCGTACGACCAAGTATAAGGTAAGTCGAGAACTTCCTGAAGTGCTGCGTGATTGTCTGCAGAAGACTTTTTACTTTGCACTCTGCTGTCCAGGGGAATTCCGGAGAAGTGTATTTAGAGCCGCATGAGACCATTCAGGACAAATCTGTGAGTGCACGCATTAGAGAAAAACTCGCCCATTTCTTCTGCTTTTCAAACTTGATTACGTCAGAAACATCGTTGAAGAAATGATCAAGTTTGTTCTAAAGTGCACTGACCCAATCGGCTTGCTGCGACCCATTCACACCACAACGAGATCTGTCTTACACAGTTACCTTGCGGTCTGTAATGCAATCAGCTTATCTAACCATCTACCTGTATTTGTCTTCGTGAATATGACTGACCGTCGTGGCCGAATACCTTCAAATTTGGTCAAAGAAATCGCTAATGCAATAAGACGGGGTGGATCAGATAGTAAAGGAGCGTCCTACTTCGTCCATCACAGGGCACCACTCGACGACTCGTCATCATATAGACCCAACAACTGCTTTTAAAATAGTCCTGCACCGAAGTAATCCAAAATGACTGGCAATTGGCAACGTGCCATTAACCATGACGAATCGCACCGCGACGCGTTCACAAATAATTGGGACAATTAGTTTCATTCCAGTGATCATGATTACGCAATAACATTTTATATGTTACCACTTTTTCACGTATGTCGGTTTCCGTATCGCTTGTACTCATTGAAAGTTAGACAAAAGGTCGCAACTGAAATATTGGTATACTGTAATATTTCATCTTTCTGCCCTGATGAAATAATCTGCAATTTGTACCGGGTTGCAAAGAATTGAAGGATAATTAGCAGTACGACATTTCTTTGCGTGTAAAGTTATTCACATTGTTAAAGCACTTAGTAAAGGTGCTACCAACCAATTGTATTTATAGTCATACAAATAAACTTAATGCGATCCAGATCATATTCGCAGACAGCAGGCACCTGCAACCTAAGTAAATTAGTATGGATGCTCTGCGTCTATCTGAACATCTGTATTTCATCATAGGTTTACCAGCGAATACCTTGGTTGCTAAGTGCTTGATAGACAAATGTTCCTGGGTGCCTTTGGAAACCAGAAAGTTTATGTTTTTTACATATTTTTATTTTGAGGATGCGCACAGCCGAGCAGCTACGGAAACTTGCATGCATCTGAAGAACAAGCACACCAGGGAAGAGCAAGTGCATACAATGTTTCCGTATGTTCGTCTTAAATTCGCGACATTTGGGATCCTTCCACTGCCTCATTTCGAGTGCGTTCATCATCATCATCATTCTACACGTCAGCTAGAGGTAGGAAAACACCTCCGCTATTGTGCCGCAATAAATGAAGGAAATACATACGTGGTTGGCGGCATCCGGTTTCGGATTTGCCTGTCAATGTGGCAAGCCACAGGACGGCTGCGTCTACAGAGGGACCATGGATGGCTTGCGCTACACCACTCACAGCTCCATGCACACACATCATATCAAGTGTAAGCACGAAGGAATAAGACCGGGAGAAATGCGGATGGGAGCCACGTTTCATCAACGGAGCCGGCCCACACTCCTTCACAGGTAAACACAAGCACACTGTATTTGGGAATCAAGCGCACACAAGGCAGTGGCTGGACCGTAGTCCGCTCCACACTGACTGCATGGAACCACCCTTTGATCCTAACATGGCCACAAGGGCTGAGCACCCCGTCCCCTCCAGCAACGATAGACTGTCTCCTGGAGCCAGTATGGACGAGGTAGTGGGTAATAAACAGGTAGGCACCTTGTCAACATGCACATCAAGCGCAGCCACACCGGAGATATCAAAAAACAGCCAATCACTTGAGAGAGAGAGAGAGAGAGACAAAGAAAATAACTTGTTTAATGCATAAGGAAACGGTGACATAAAGCTTAAGTTAGTGAGCATATGAAATAAGTTGTTTACAAACGAATCCTAGATAAGTTCAAGAAGTCAGAAAGTATACTTTACGGAAATGCCACGACAACAAAAATGTTATGGAAATCGAATACAATTGGCTTAAGCGAGGTGTGCAAGTTAAAGGAATAGAGTACAGGTAGATATTTATATGAGAAAGAAAAGAATTAAGGCAAAATGGAAAACCCACCACCTGAAATAAAGCGACTTAGCATGCATGCACGCGGTTAGTAAATCGAATGCAGCGTGTCTACAAACGCTGCGTCGGTTCTGCCTACGTTCTCCGCAGAACCCGTCGGCGCTTCAGTAGTAGTCCCGAGTGGCCTCGCTCATGGCTCACTAAGCCTGCCTGACTAAGGCACTGGCGACCGCATGTGCTACAGCACCATGTGCTCGATGTCGATGGAGAACAACCCATCGGTGCTTGCCGCTTCCGCACTTGCCGCTTCTTCTTTGCATACACGAGGGCTATCTCCTGCACTTCGGCAACTGCCTTCGTGATTAGATCGCGCCATGCACGCCGATCAACCGCCTTCGATTCCCATGATCTGCAATCAAGATTAGAACGTATGATGCTCACTTTAATCATGTCCTGGTATCGTAACTTCGGTTTCCCAAAGTGCCTCTTCCCAATACTCAGCTGACCGTATAATAGCTGTTTCGGTATCCGCATCGAATCCATACGGCTCACATGACCGATCCACCTCAGGTGTCTCAATAAAAGTATGCAGTCTACTGCATACATCCCACTTCGGCGCAACACTTCCGTGTCTGCAACTCTGGCGCCCCAGCCGATCCGCAAAATTCGTCGCAGACCCTGCCGATGGAACCGCTCGAGATATCGCACATCCCGCCTAGGTACATCATCCACGTTTCACTGCCGTATAGAAGAACCGACAGCACCATGGTTTTGTACACCATCAGCTTCGTGCCAATGGTAAGCTGATGGTTGTTCCACACTCCCTACTTAAGCTTCCCGAATGCCGCCGCTGTCTGCGACATGCGGATACGCAGCTCACTGTGTAGCTGCTGATCAGTCGATATCACACTCCCAAGGTAGCAAGTGCGGGAGATGGTTTCCAATACTTCAGCACCAATGCTGATTCGCGGCAATATTGAAGATTGCATCTCCGGTGAAGGCTGAAAGAGACACACCGTTTTGCTTGTGTTGATGGTGAGCCCGAATTTGGCCGCTGTCAAAGCCAGAGCACTAGTCATGTGCTGCAACTCATCCGCGCTGTGTGAAAACAACGCACAGTCGTCAGCAAACAGCAACATACGGATAGTTTTCTCACAGACCAGGGTTCTCGCACCGAAACGACGGATGTTCAGAAACCCACCATCAATACGGTGCTCCACACGAACACCGTAAGCACAAGCCGCATCAAAAGCACAAGACAACATTGCATGAAGATATATATTAAACAGGACAGGAGCTAAGACACAGCCTTGCTTCACACCAGAGACAACTGCAAAGTCATCAGAGGTCTCTCCACTCAGCTGCACCCTCGCTCGCATACCACTGTGCAGACATTCAATTAAACTTACAAACTTACGCGGGAAAGCAAGCTTATCCAACACCAACCACAATGCATCACACTTCACCGTATCAAATGCCTTGGTGAAATCAACAAAAGCGAGTTTCACGGCTGCCGTCATTCTCTGCACTTCTCTTGCAACTGACGAGCCACAAACACCATATATATAGTGTTGCAATCCGAACGGAATCCGCATTGCTCTTCCGCCACTTTAGGTTCCACGACCTGAATGACGAGGCGATTGAGCAGGATTCGGGCAATCACCTTGCCCACACAACTCAGCAAGTTGATGCCACGATAATTCGTACAACATTGCTAGCTACCTTTGCCTTGTACAGTGGTAGCACAAGAGCATCCTTTAGCTCAGGAGGCACCTCCTCTTCAATCCACACGCGTTGCACCAAGTGGTGCAGCGCAGTCAACAACGCGGGTCCACCGCGTTTCAATAATTCAGGTGGGATCCCGTCGGCCCCAGCACACTAGCCGTTTGGCAACTGAGCAAGTGCTCTCTGCGTCTCATCCAATGTCGGAGTGTCCGCCAGATCCGCCTTCACATCGTGCTGCTTGAGGCCATTTAATGTAGGCCAGTCGATCACTGAACGGTTGTTCAAGAGACAGTCAAAGTGCTTTCGCCAGATCGGCATTATGTCTGCAGTCTGTGTGCAGGTGGCGCCTGAACTACCATTGGTCAATGTGCTCAGCGGCTCCTATCTCGGTCCATACACCGCCTTCAAGGAGTCAAAGAATTCCTTGTGTTGGCAGCGTTCGGCGAAGCATTCCATCTGCTTCGCCTTCTCCGTCCACCATGCATTTTTAATGCGACGGAGCTCTCGGGTCAGTCGCTGGGCTCTGCAACATGTGCAGCAAATGTTGCAGTCTTCTCCAACACCAATGCGTCGATCATCGCATTGTTCTCATCAAACCAATCAGGCCGCTTACTGTTTCCGCGCCCGATGGTCTCCTCGGCAGCAGCTGTCACCCGGTCGCGAATGTGGTGCCACAGGTCGCCCACTGTGGCTATGCAGTCCACATCACACAGGCGTGCAGATATCGCTTTCTTCAGCTCGGTAAGCTTCGCCACAGTACCGAGAGAGAGAATGTTAAATTTACGCCGATTCACGGCGGGAGTGCAATACACAGATTTACGAAAATATATGTACAGTTTGGTCCGCACCAACTTGTGATCAGTGCCACACTCAGCTCCACGCAGTACACGTGTCATGCGCACTTCACGCATATCACGCTGACGTAGGATGACATAGTCGAGCAAGTGAGCGTGACCACTCCGTGGGTACGTAAAAGTTGCTATATCACTCGCATTCAGTGCAAACCGAGTGTTCGTGATCGTCAGGCCGTGAGTGGCACACAGTGAGAGCAGCCTGTCACCGTTCGCATACGCAGAACCAATGCTACGCGCACCGATAACATCTGTCCAAGCTGATGCATCACGCCCAACGCGCGCGCTGAAATCGCCCAGCAGAAGTAGACGGTCGCTCCTCAGCACAAACCGTATCACGGAGGATAGCTCAGTGTAGCATTGATCATGCGTGTCATCAGGATAGCACATGGTCGGACCGTACGTACTTATAAAAGTGGCAAACTTACCTCTTCCGAGTCGTAGGCGAACAGTCATTAGTCGCGCGCTGATGCCTGTTGGTTTACTTACCAGCTGGCCATGGAGTCGATCGGATATTGCAAATCCCACCCCATGATCCCGTGGTGCTGAGGCGGCGTTGCCCACCCAGTAGAATGTGTAACCAGCAACTGCTTCATGCAACTTCCCTTGCTCAGCGAACCGAGTCTCACTGCGCGCCGCAATATCGATGTGGTAGCGCGCCAGCTCCATTGCGACCAGTGCAGTGCGTCTCTCGGGGCGCTGGCTTGAGTTCCGGTCCAGTAGTGTGCGCACGTTCCAGCACCCGATGCTGAGTGCTTTACGCGCAGGCATACGATTGCATTGGTGGGCAATCGCACGCGAGGTGGTCGTTGTGCTTTGGAGGTTTGCTTGAGGGACTCCGCCCGGAGACTTTGGCTCAATAGCCTGACCCACAAGACAGTGGGTGGTTTGGAGGTTTGCTTGAGGGACTCCACCCGGAGCCTTTGGCTCAATAGCCTGACCCACATGGCAGTGGAGAGCGGATCTATCTCGGGAATGTGATTGCAGGGACAGATTACGATCTGCTTGACGGCCGTCACACGCAGCCTTTGAGGTTCTGGAACGTTTTATTTATGTTTTGCGACCGTAGTAGGATACGCACCTGCGACCACGGCCAGACGCAGGTGGATTTTGGAGGGTTTGCACCAATTTGACCAGGGGCTGCCTTTCTTGAGGCGGGCAGTAGCAAACCATTGAACACCCGGAGGTGCCCTCCCATCGTCAGAGAAAATGCGTGGCGCTCGTGCTCTAGGCCTATCGAGCTGTGAGCTTATAACCCATAGACCTGTTGTCTCCCATGGCTAGGTTTTACGGGAAGTGGGCAATAGTCCACTTCCTAACCTCCGAAGACGATGGACTAGGATAATCCCAGGGCGCCCAATCCTGACAGGAGAACGACTCGGGTCCTCAGCCAAAGCCTTCGATTAAATGAACACCCGAAAGGCAGCGGGTTTAGCATATGGTCATTTCACTGACTCATGCAGTTTGGTGTCCTGGATCATAGCAGGGAGAAGGGCAAAACCCCACTCTCACCCAGCGGTCGCCACGAGGAGGCGCCCAGGACATGAGACGATGGCGCAACAGTAGCAGCAGCGGGTAGACCATCTGTCAGGATCTAGCCACCACCAGCCTCAGCGCACCATAGGAGGTGGGAAAACACCTCCGCTATTGTGCCGCAATACATGAAGAAAATACATATATACATACATATAATACAATACACAAAGGAAAAATAGATACAACAGTTGCACGTCATCTGAGTTACCAGCAACGGATAAGCATCGTTCCGGTAAGCTACCAACCAGTTACTAGGCAAAAAGAAAAATTATTATTATGTTTTACCCTAAGAAATTAGATCGTAGATGGAGGGGGAGGCCAAAAGGGATGGGGAAGGACAAAGAAACTCACAGCATGAACGCCACTGAGGTCGGCTCCTTGCCATGTCAGCGGGTGTATCCAGCCAAACGTGTTCATCGTCTTTCGGACCCCAGCCAGGGAGCCGTGAATCTCCAACCCGAGGCGAGCTCCGAAGTGAGGGACTTCATTCCTCTGGACCAAGTCATCGCTTGGCCACCTCTACTCTTCTTCCACCCACATCCCCGGTGAGCAAACAACGCACGTCGAGGGAGTCGGTGGACTGGCATGCGTAATACGTGGCCGAGCCATCGGAGCCCGGTGCGAGAAATAACGGTGCTGTGCGGTTCATTCCCTTTTCCTAGGCCGTAAACAATGCGTCGAACACGCTCGTTACTCACGCGGTGTTCCCACCATATGTGAGCCAATCTGCGAAGGCACCGATGGTAGAACGTAACTAGCCTATTCATGTCCGCCGATCTTAGGGGCCAGGTTTCGCAACCGTACAGTAGGGTCGAACGTACCGCGGCATTGTACACTCTACCCTTCAGGGCAAGAGTGATATCGCGTCCCCGCCATAAGTGGCGAAGCTTAGCAAAAGTGCCCCGAGCTTTTGCTATCCGATTCGTGATCTCGTCTTTGATCCCAAGGGCGCTGATACAACTTCCCAGGTAACTGAATTTCTGAACGACTTCTAGCTGATCCCCACTAAAGGTCAGCGCAGGAGGCGATCCCTGCCAATCTTGGAGGAACACTTTGCACTTCGATGGTGCAAAGCAAAGTCCGAAGGGGCTGACAGCCAGTGCTAATCTGTCCAGCGCGGCTTTCGAGTGCGTTAGCTCTACTTATTTCAAAACTGAGAAACACTGGATTAAGTGTTTTATCAGAGTGCATCGGGTTAATCGTACAAATGCATTATCCAAAATGCGAGTAGACACCGTGGTGGAATATGCCACGGTTCTGCACGTAGACAAGAACAAAGTGAATCAGAACCCAAACCTTACAATGCGCGGAGCGTCGCAACCAAAATCAAGGAGATAACTACCAAGTAGTTGATCATTACGATATCCAGACTATCACTGTTCACTACCCCAGTCAAAAGGTGTAATGCGCAATAGTCCCAGTTGGAATAGATTAGAACGAATGTGTTAACAATGTGGGGAACAGTTAGCAACCCAACGAAGAGAACGAGAAGGTGGCTTGCTTCCGGAAGACTACATCGGCACGGTTAAAGAGAATACAGGTGCGTCGGGATAATAGTTATCAATGGTACAATCAAGCAACAAAATATACCGCTCGAGAAAGCGTACTTAGTAGGCTGAACAAGCATAGGAAGCTGAGGACTTGATGAGTGAATGAAGTGTACGACTTGGGAAGTCCTTCTCGAGACAGAGCAGCAAAGTGGATCAAGCAAGTGAGCACTTCCGGCCAGGCAGCAATAATGAGAACTGAGCGACCGGATACGCAGAGCTAAAGTAAATTATGTCAAAGGACAAGTGCACCGCACGCGCTACGGCAGTGGAAGCCAGCAGGGGTTTACACAAACACACCTCACATAGGCACATTTCTTAAAGGGACAGGGAATCAGTCCAAAAAGTGCGGGGAGAGGAGCACACTTTGTCATACATATCTGATAAGTAGGGAAGGGGTAACAGGAGAGGTGCCAGTAACGCGCATTGATCTGCAAGAAAATGGTTGAAAGGAATAATAATGAAACTCGTCTTTAGACGCTACACACTCCAGAGTGAGTTGAGAGAAGTGTGCTATTCTCTGTCAATGAACTTCCGTGCTCCATCTGCCCCCAACACAGTCGTCATACACTCGTTATGGGTGGATGAGTTTATCGTATTCGGCAGTAACCTTTGTATGGAATTATTCCCTACAGAACATGATTGCCGCGACCCAAGTTGTTTTAGTACTTCTCGTGATCAGCGTTGTATGTAAAATGTCGTTGTTTTTAATAAATCTTACTGCTACAAAAGGATTTCACACGCTATCCGATAATCCGAACGTTACTGCTCAGGACCATTTTTAAGAAAGATACAACCAATTGGTGACAGCTGCTGGTGGCTACACACACTAAGGCAGGTTAAAGAGCCTAGTCTTACGCGGTCCACCGTCAGTTCATAAAGAAGGCAAACTGCGTTTGCATGTGCGTCATCCATCTTGATAAGCCCACCACCGAAGACCGGGGTCAAACACGCGACTGCGACAAGGAACTTGAGTACCTCACCCTCTCCCTCACGCGACAGACAGGTGCAGTGTTCCGTGCGCCTAGGTAATATGGGGCAAATTTAAGCGGCCTGGCTGTTCGCTCGGTAACCGCTCTGAGATACTGAGAAGGCGAATGCGCGAGAGAGACAAACAAAATACCCGAAAGCTACCTCGCTTAGCTGTCTACGGCTGTAGTTGATTGCTCGTCGCATAGACAGTATAGTCGGTTTTCGTATGAGGCGACAAACGTTGCTGTGTGGCTCGGGATTCGAAAATTGTCGCGCTTGTGTTTCTGCGGGAACGGTGGGAAAACTGCAATGTGAAGATAAAAGACTATCCACATAAGCTAGATCCGAATGATGAAAAGCGGCTATGAATTTGGATCGAATGAATGTAAGCACACGTGTGTGGGATGAGAATTGTGACAGTAAAGGCGATTCGAGTATAACGCCGGAGGATATACGGCTGCAGGGCTGCAGTAGCATGCTTGACGAAACTGACCAATAATCTACCTGGCGGTAGTGAGCCAGAGAAGGTGATCATCCAGTCAACCTCACCCGCCCGTAGTTTACTGAGTCAAAAACTCTTGGAAGCCGAAGGGTGCCTTGTAACCAACGAGTCGTTCATGTTCACCTCGAATTGATCGAGTTCGCATAAGAGCCAGAAGGTTACGTAGTACAAATACTCCCATTCCTTGTACAGTATCTCCTGTTTACCTAAAGCTTGACTACGCATTCTCAAAATATTTTGTATCCACGTATTCTGTTGTCTCAGTCTAAGGTATGCCGCTTCAGCGGTAGCAAGCAGCTGTCCTCCTGACAGATGTTTCATTTGCGATGCTGCTCTATAGAGGATTTCGAGATAAATACACGCACGTAGCCGCACTTACACTGGTAAATACTCTGGCTGACCAGGCACGCAACATCTGTAGTGAGGACACTATTGAGGGGGAACTTAAACGAAGCAAGTAAACTCATCTTGAAAACGGTCCTTCAGAGCGGTCCATTGATATTTGCATGGAACCAAGAATCCCGAATTCCTCAATGCAAACGGTATAGAAGAAAAAGATGCTCCTACAGTTTCCCACTAAGGGTGCTAAGGATTGCGATATGTACAATACGACTGGCACAAACCCACAGAAAGACATTCAACGCACCTCAGTTTACTGTCGTTTTACGAACAAAGCGTTACTTGTTTCAAAATTCAATGATAACTTGCCGCATCGGCCTTGATAAATGGATGTCTACCAGTTCATCTATTCGACAAGACATTTAGAAGAGTGAGTCAAGAAACATATACCACATTCGCTCATCAATCGGTCTGACAGTTAATTTAAGTGAAGTAACTTAGATCCTGATCTGCACTGCACAGCTCGTTGATAAATATTTCGCCAGTGAAATGCTCTATAGGGTAGAATTGCAACCAAACCAGCGTTCAATGGCACGTCTGCTTGCTGCGGCTAAGGTGGTAGGCGTCAGCTTGACAAAACCAAATCTATGCATCCGGAAGAAGCTCGTCCATACAGCATCCGTGCATATTTGACATAGGTAACTGTTCCTGGTACTTAGATTTTGAATTTTTCTCAAATTAACAAGAGACCTTCTCTTCTATGTCAAAATTGCTGTCTCCACCATTGGTTGACGACGGTTGAGAAAGCACACACACACACACACACTCCTAAGGCCCAGCAGCTAGCTACTGAATTCTATAATATTGCAGAGCGCTCATGTACATCAATGTCAGCTTAAATTGCTTAATAAGACGTTTGTAGGACATTACTGCACGTTTATGCAACTTATCCTTTTAAGGAATCCTTTTCGTTCTCTAATATCTCATTACCGCATTTAACACCTTTTAATCACTTTTCCTTACTATGTCAGTAGGACGAAATAATCAGTCGTACGTCGCTTGTGTTGACGTCTATTTTATTGTCCCTCAGCAGCGTTCTTTTTGATACTAAATACCAGAGAAATTCTTTTCCTGTTTCAGACCAGTCGTGCCGCTGCCTTTATATAATCTAACAGCACGAAATTCTTCAAAATCCGTCAAAATTTACGGTTACACAGGCATAAAGGCGCCTTTCTCGCAGCTTAGTTCATATCTTCTGGAAACACCAAGTGAACTGGGAGCATGATCAACATCGCATTTTTGGTGCAGCAAGCGCAACTGAACCGCTCAGTACCATTATGTCACCTACCGGTCTCTGATGGCTAGGCCACGAGTTGCACATATCAGCGCATCGACTCCCGTATCGTGCGTTGTTTGCGCCCCCCGGGGTTTGGACGGCAGTGGAGGAAACGAGGTCAAATGATCACTTTGTTAAGCAGAATGAAGTCCCTCACTTTGAAGTTGGTGCCAGTCGGTTTTCCGATTGCCGGGCCGTGGTCCGAAGAACGATGAACACATTTGGATGGATACACTTGCTGACATGGTGAGAAGCCAACCACAATGGTGCTTGTGTTGTCACTTTGTTCCTCTCCTCCCATTTCGCTTACCCTCTACTAATGAGGTCAAACCCAAAATGACTATAGTATTGTTACTTTTAGCTTTGTATTATGTAAGATTTTGTCTTTTGCATTACGGCACGTGAGCTGAGGTGTTTTTCTCACCCTCGGCTAACGTATATCGATGAGGATGCTGATGATTTCCTCTCGGACACCACCTCAGACCAAATGATCTGTGTATGTGCGCGGGGGGACGAAATGTTTTTTCTCTGAGTGCTTCATACTATTAATTATCTTTTTCCTTATCCTGACCATTTCGTATTAATTAACAAACAAAGACCATCAGTATATCCCCCTGCTAACGACCGCCTCACGGACCACTATTGTGGGCTTTAGTGACAGAGATGATAATCACTGAAAATATCTGGCGCTCGGGGCGTGGATGAGGGTTCTCGGCTGTTTTCCAATCTGGGCTCTATGCAGAAGTTTCGTCGCCAAGCTAGATGGCATCATCAGTGCAACTATTGCAAGTCTCTTCTAAATCAAGTGAATATTGTTCGTCTGCTGAATTAACTACCACAATTAGATGGGTTCACGTGGGTTGGCCAAGTTCTCATTCCCTCCGTTCCTTTGGCATCGGTATGCCTCAAAGACGTTCCCTACCCCCATTGACTGAGGTAGACTGCAGATTTGACACTCGGTACTTCATTTAGAAACGTTTTGTCTATCTGTTTGCCTGGTCTTAACCTGTCCACTAGTCGCAAGCACTAACAGACCGTTTCTACTCGCGTCGTCGGTTTTCGAGTGCAATATTTGGGGACTATAGGTTTAGAAGTACTTTCAACTGACATTTAACAGGAAGGCTGGCACATCTACAATAGTTTTTAGTCTACTGATGAGTAGCAAAGCTTTAATAAAATGAATAACAGTCGACCTGAGATACGATGAACCAAATACGTAAGGATACCTGTCACATGCCAATGTATGGATAAGGTGTGAATACCAAAAACGGTTAAATTGTGGGTTTGTTGCCAGTTAGAACAGGCCAATCATTTAGTTCTGTAACAGGTCATCGTTCAGCCACATTTAACCCCATTCGAATAGAACGTTAACTTGCGTGGGAGCCTGAGGTTGCAAACCACTGAACCAGGAACATTTTCTTAATTACCAGATTAAGCCTGAGAGCTTGCATGTGGTCAGTCTGTACACCCATTTCCATTAGTCTGAGGCTAAGTATCGGCAAGCCACCAAATGTCAGTGGTAGCCGCTCTCACAATGCTCAGCATTAGCTCATGCTTGACCCACAAGCTTCCAGCTACAAATTCAGAATCCAAGATACTTGTGAAGCAGTTCGTAGGAATCTGAGTGTAAACCACGTGCACTTAGATCTCCTCAATCCCCAACGATGTGAGCTTTCATCATGCTAATCTGGACCTGCTTGATGACGTGATCCGTTGAACTAAGACGGCACTGCCTGGCAGACGACTTCTGCGTAAACATCGACCTAGTAGGGGGTGTGCAATAATTATGTACCATCGCACTGAAGGAAAGTTCTAACGCGTTGACCGCCCTACACTTCAAGCAATCAACACTAGTTGGTGTCTTCTATATTCACGAAGCGAGAAGACACGCTTAATCTCATACGTGATATTCTCACGTGCCCATTTTAGGAATATCCGTTCGTCGATTTCTTCGGAGCTAAATGATCCGACGTGGTCTTACTGTCATGTTCGGCTCACTAGATGCAATAAGCAGCTGGCCGTACCAAAACCAGTCTGTTTCTGTGAATAGTTCAACCTAAAAACACAAGGTAATACTTGGCTTATCATTTCAGATACCTTTTGATCTGCTTACAAGGTTTCGAGCACGGAACAAAAATATCCTAGAAACCATGTTCGTCAATGACTGAGAAGTGGCTGACATACCAACAGTCGGTAATACTTTTGGCCGTAGTGATCATGCGGTATTAGCAGTCAGTTACGCCTTCCAGCAACAAGTTCTAAGAAGGAGGCACAGAAGCATCCTTAACACTAAAACAACGCGTTGGTCATCCTGTTTGAACAGTCCTCGTATATCGTATGGAAAAAATTGAGCAACCAATTCAGTGTGGCATTGTCAGGCGTATCGGAAGCCAAGAACTACCAGCAAGAGCAAGTATTATGATTCAAGGCAAGGAAAGCGTGCCTATGAATGCCTCAGTATTGTGAGCTCATGGTCGTCCTTGGGTGACAAAGCATGAGGCATCGTTAATCCTACTGAAGCAACTACATCAAACGGGTCACGGAGAGCAAATGAATGCAACAGCAGTACCATGCCATACAAGTAATTTGCTTCTTAACAGACACGTTACCATACTCTGAGAAACTACAAAAATATTTTAATCGAAATTAGTAGCTTTCTGGGTATGTATTCTATAGGACAATGTTCTTGCGTCGAGAGCGAAAAGCAGGCACAGTTACGTCGGTAGAAAACTGGACAGTATATTAAACCTGCCGAAGTATAGAAAACGCTTTTGTTACTTTGTTACGAGGATTAAAAAACATTGGATGTGTTCGCGTCCTATTTTCGGCTAAACAATTCCGCGGGGGATTTAGCGGTACTTTCTGTGAAGGGAAATTGATGCTACTCTTTTGTAAAGTCCCTGATCGTTAATTACTTACTCACCGCTTCCGTGTTAGCATTGTTCGTTACACTAAACCCTTTGAGGCTGTGTGACGTATGGTCGATTGGACCTGCAGGGATTTTCAGTAATAGGTTAGTAGAATGTGCTGGAGCCAAAAACGAAGACGTTAGCACACAGTATCCAGGATGCCAAACGTGACGAAGGAAGAATACAATTTGTTGAAAGTGGTTTCAGCTACCATTTGTCCAAGCGCTTGCAATCCAATCCAACTTAGAATAGGCACAAGTGGACAAAAGAATTATCGTACCATTGATTAGTCGGAGGAGGTGATTGTGACTATGCAACTATTTTACTGGACCGAGCGATTTGTCGCGTTGATGTGCTTGAGAAATCCCTACATTATGTAACATGTTTTCGGTGTGTGTTTGATTCTTGGTTACAGACGTCCGGTTGCTGATCTCCTGGCCGGGTTTACAGAATTCTCTCTTACAGAATTAATCGTTACACCGGAATTATTTTTTTGGAAAGTTTGGCATCGTTCAGTCTTGCTGCTGATTCTGCTGTTACTGGGACACAATTTGTGTGGGATCCTCTCACAGATTGGTGAGTTTGTTTTGCAAATGCTACTCTACTATTTTACGCCGCTTTTATGTCATTTGTCAAAATCGCCTTGTGGTTCTTGGGTTTCTTGTTCGAAAATAGGTGCATGGACGTCAAATACCTTACTTACTTTGATTGTGGTGCTAGCTTTCCTATTTCGTGTGTTGGATTACCTGCAGTTTTCTCTCGTATCTTGCGTTCTATTCAACACGGTTTCATCCAAATTTGTTACAACTTTTATCTCAGTCGAAGGAAACCGAAGCAACATATGACATCTACTGTTGCAAATCGTGGCCAAAGGAGTTTAACAGTGAGTAGTTCTAGACCTATTACCTCGAAAACTGGTCTAAATGCCTTTGGACGTTCAACCTAGCCTTCCTCCTCTTCTCCTTCCTCTGGCAATTCATTATGTCACCATACAATATTTGCTAGAATTTCGACTCCAACTGAGACGAATGGATCACTGAACTTGCGCTCTACTAACTCCAAAGATCCAGATGAATTTTCAGCGTCTCAGAATCCATATCAAATCCAACGACAGAAGTCATGAAACGTAGAGCTGGTTCCAGCCCTTGGTCAACAATAGGACAGGACAAGCAAGGCGGGAGACCACCCTGCTCCCTCAGGAACTGCTTCGAATAATATAAGACGATAATATCTGGTGCTCTTTCATGCGCCTGCACCCACCGATTCAATACTTCAGGCACCGTGTGAGCAAGATCTTCAGTTATTACGCAGACTGGTTGGGAAGCTTCTCTGTGTGGGTGAGGACAAAGTAAAAGCTAGGTAAGTCATCCATATAAGCAAAATCCCTGCTGAGAAGGACAGTCCTATGCAAGTAAATTATGCTGACGAGGCCAGCCCGGAGCTAATACTGTCGCAGCGGAGTAGACGGAAGCGAGAGTGTGCGTATTCGCGCAGACATGGATCCGGTTGACCGATATTACATCAAATGTGCTATCATTAAATAACAGCGGCGTACCGGCAAGGAAGAAACAGACCTAGATATTGCAAAATTTCGAGTAGTTACAACACGAATGCTAATTCGGATAAATTGGCCGTTCGCTCTTCATGCGCGCCCGATATATTTTATAGCGGACTATGTGCGGCCTTAACAACCGTCTCTAGTCTTATGAGCAAGCGTAATGAGCTGTACAGCTTCACTGTTATTGGGCGGCTAGATATATTTTGAGTTACAGAGACGTGATTGAAGGATGAGGTACTCACTCAGGAAGTTCAGCTTAGTGGCTTCTCATGCTTCCACTGCGATGGGCTAGCCAATACCCGCAATAGCCTCTTGCTCCACATTCGGTCTTCACTATGTTGGAGAATTATGAGCGCTCACCGAGTTAAAGAAGTGAGCAGTTGTGGTACTCGGTCCATCTCAGACGCAGAGAGCAGTGGGCACGTTTTACCGCAGTCTCCTGCGGAGTTTTTTTGGATTGGCTGCTGCATTTCCTGAGCGAAATGAGTCGCCTTCATTTTCTACTCATGAGCGATTTTAATAGTCTCCAAATGCGCTGGCCTGGACTTAAGCTTATCCCTTGATATTGTGATCTCGAACCAAATTTCGCTAAAGTGGTATATGCAACTGGGTAGACACTACACATTTGTCAACCGACACACAGAACACGGCGCTCAATACCATCATACTTAGATTTGAGCTTAACAAGCTGTGCAAAGCATGTGATTGTCTTTCAGATACTGGAGATTCTGGTGACAAGCGACCACTCAGTTCTTGTGGCCAACACAGAGTTGTCAGTGCAGCAATCCTCTATTACAGCTAAATTACAACTACTGGAAACTGTCTGACTCGAGCTAACGAATTAACGGAACTTGCCTCCCTGCAAACTGTCTCGGTCGATGCTTGCTGGTCAGTTATAGGTAATATAGTGAACTCATTGTGTAACCGGTGTTTATATCGCAGGTTTCGAAAGTCGGACCATCCGTGGTAAGGACGTTGAGACTACTCAAGCATACCATTATTTCCTTCCCTACGTATTTGGTATTTGCCCGAACTTTGTGTTAAAACGAATCCTCTACACGTACAAAAACCCCGCCTTGACCATTTCCACTCTTCGCCCTTCCCTCATTGACACAAACCCGGGGGCATAAACTTAAGTTTAAGCATCAGTGGTCCAGGCTACAAAGTAGGGTTAAATTCTTTGCGAATCTTATAGTTCATAGTTGAAACATGCTTCCATCTGCCTTGATCGGTGGCACTACTTTAGCAGCTTTCAAAAGGGATTGTATAAGTGTTGGTTAGATATTTTCCCAGAGTTATTGTACGTGCATTGGTAATTGTCAGACCTAGTCTATGATACAAGACACCACACGGGTTGTTCTTTTTCTTGCTTCATTTCTTTGCAGAAGCACGGGAAGCAACCCAGCGGTTGAACTACCAATTGCCCTTGTTTGCTTGCCGATAGAAGAAACAGGACGCTCATTAGGCGGGAGTCTAGTTAATACTTGGAACTAGACCTTATCTGACCTAACCTGACTTCCTGGGAGACAAAAGCTCACGCTATTTTGCACTTACTAACGGTGCTTAGCCAAAGTGTTGACTGCCCGAGTGAAATGATTGTTTGGTTTATCGATCCTACGGCGTCGATATACCTATCATAGCTCTGCCACTTTGTCCATATGAGTAGTAACCGTCGGCGCGCTGGTCTTTCAACTCACCTTGTTTCTGACTGTTGCAAGTAGCGAAAAGATTTGTTGTACGCCCTTGATCCGGACACTGTTGTGGTAAGTATTTGATCTGTTATCCTTCTCCATTGTAAAACCAGTCCCGACTTTGTTTTCTCAATTGACTCGGAAGCGAACGCCGAATTGTCGGTGACAATCCATGCCACATTGCTTCGACAAGGACTATGATGGCTGGCTCTGTGGCGATGTATAGGACGACTTTGAGGTTTAAATAGACAGCGAAATATTAACAACGTGTTGAAAACGAACAGGCGTCAGCATTTGGCATAGCAGCTGGCAACTAATGAAGCAACCGCCTAGAAGAGATTCATTGCGTACGTGAAGCGGTGCCTGAAGCCGACTGATGACCTACTAGTGATATAGGGCTCGGACGAACAAGCCTTAATCCCCAGCATTGAACATGCTTCTACACGGACTGGACTGTTCCCTTCCGTGTTTAAAAATGGGTAGATGTCTGTAAGGAGATTGACCTGCACTGAACTCGACAACCTGGATTGTGGTTTAGAAGAGGTACGCCAACTACTCGCTGTCCTTAACGGTACCAAGCATGCTAGGCTAGTCGGGATCCACCAGTTTATTCCAAAGTCACTATCTTGCCTATCGTGAATGGCCTATTCAACAGGTCGCTCACCAAATGTTCGTTGCCGATTGTTTGGAAACGTTTGGCGGTAAGACCGATTCTGAAAGGCATTGAGCGTATCAAAATGGACATCTACAGACCAATTTGTTTGACACCTGTTTTGACCACGGTTACTGAAATTTTGAGAGAGCATTTGCCACAGCTTTTCCAGTTAAACGGTCTCCTTAGGCCAACGCAGCTTGGATTTGTGACAGATTGGTCATGCATTACCAACCTGTTCTCGTTAAGTTATGCAATGTTGTATTCAGTGAACAAGGGAAATATGTCGACATGATCTACATCGATTTTGATAAGGCGTTTGACAAGATGAACGACGTGGCGCTCCTCATCTAGCCGAGAGTAGGTGGTGTTGGTGACACACTGAGTTCGTAGATCCGTGAGTTTATCTTCTTACGAACGTGGTGGGTACAAGTCAGTAGCTATATGGCCAACTGGTATTCTTCTACCAGCGACATGCGCCAAGTGCGTTGTTTGCAAATGAGCTGAAGATGTGGAGATTGATTACACTTCTGACTACTGCGACCTGCATCAGCAAGACGTCAACTGCCTTCCCATGTGTTGTCCAGAAGTCTGCCTCCCGGCCAACCCCATTAAATCGGTATTCATGAACTTGGGGTTAGGTGGTGACGGTCAAACATGCACCATTGACAACAGTTGCTACATACTACAACTTTCTTGAAGGACCTGGGAGTACTCTGATTTTGCTATTTGATACACCTGGACAGGTTACAGCGAAAAGGATTATGCGATCTATGGGTGCTCAAACACGGCTTCTGCGTCCGGTCTTAGGAGGTTGTCTCTCACATCCCCTACCTCATAAAACAAATGCTAGGCACGATTTGTCCTCCTATTATCCGGCCATTCGAGGCGAGGCGCAGAAAATCTAACGGGTCCAACACATTGCCATCAGGCTCATCCCCATTTTATGGGCCACGTGGTGTGAATAGAGGTGATAGCGTGTGGGACTAGGCACACTGTTCTATTGTCAGGCGCGAGTCAAATACAACATGACCTACAGTACTCTACATTTGGGTGACTTTCCTATTCGGGGCCACTGCGTCACTTGCGAACAGCTTGAAGCGCACGCAGACATGAGTACAAGCTTGTGGTGCCAGAGCTAAAAGGAGTTCACAATCCGCTGTCCTTTGAACGGCCGGCGGTTAATATTCTGAACAGTTTGCCGGAGCATATAGTAAAAAAGGCAGTGCAGCAGTGCGAAGCATTGTTTGGTGTGCATTTCTCAAATGTTAGATTCCGAGAACGAATACCTACCGATGATGATGTCTCAAATTTACGTGTCCAGATTTGTTGTGACTAATATATTTGTTCACCCCATCACGTAAGAACCTGTAAAATCCTCAGAGTGTTAACAGGTCACAGATAGTTTTTTATAGTTTTGATAATATATCGATGCAGTTGTCCAGCTTGGCATTTCTACTTGCTCCCATAATAAGGTAGTCGATAATCAGTATTCAAGCTAACATCCGCTAGTTCCTCTCTGGAGATGCTTGTGTGGACGTCAGGGGACGGCTGGAGGAGTTGTGAACCGTTCGCTGTAATATGGGCTGGAAGGGAAACCAGAAGTTACCGTCATAGTGTAATCCAAGTACATGCCTACCTGGCACAAACTGCTAAAAGTCTTTCGCTCCTCCATCAGGTTAAGCCACCAGTAGGAACTGTCGGCTTTTAAAGGCACTGCGTCCGGGTTCTTCTAGAGACGAGTTGTGGATGGAATACTAACGTCGTATCTCGATGTTGCATCAAAGTAACCGGCTGAAATGGACAAATAAATGTATGTTTCGACTTCAAGAAGCAGTTACACAGTCGTCACGCGTCCGAAAAGAACTCTTTGGACCCACAGGGATTAGCTTGAATGTTCACTGCTGATGATTTTCTGTGGGCCCGTACAATGCTTTCGGGGTATGTGATGGCAGTCTGACGGCGTCTACATGTGATAAATAAACAAAAAATAAACGTTTTATTTCTCTAAGGTGCGAGGCACAATCCAACTGAAGTTCTACCTAAACCATACAACTCCCCCAACTATTCACCTGTAAAAGGAAGCTTGTACTAACGTCAGTATAACTGTTAGACGCTTGAGTACATAGATTTTGTTGTTGATAGTTCCAGGAGAGTAAGTAAGTTTATGTTCATATAGGCTTCAAAGACTGAAGCTGACCAGGTATATTGATGATGATATTGACTGGATAATCTGGCTTCACCAATAATTATGTAACTACATTCGAACCCGCTTTATTGAAAGCACACTTTATAGCCTACTTCGCTTTGTTACCCAGTTTTTCAAAAAACATATTATTTTCTCATAAATATGCTAAATTTTTCCCTCTAATGACCGATTGCCGAGGTCCTCCCACCGCTTCATTGTCAAGCTACGTGGGCTGTGCTCTTGTCGCTCTGTCAATATTGCACCCTCGCTGCAATCCCAAACTACTATACAGACACGCAAACAATTTGCGCCGTGTTAAGCGTGGTATTCCTGCTCTGCACACAGCATGCGGCTTAGCCCAAACCGCAGAAGAGGCGGCCAACGTCCTTGGACAACAATTTGACTGTACCTTCCAAAGCGCGCATTTATCATACATCCTGCCTATCAGATAACGCCGCCATCAGGGCTTAATCACATATCGTTGGCCTCCGTAGCTGTACTGAAGAGGCTGATGTCTCTGCGCGAGTTCAGCTCCCCGGGTGCGGACAGCATTCACCCGAAGGCGTTGAAAGTTGATGCCATGAGTTTGACAGGACCACTAGCAATTTTCTTTCAAGGATGTCTGAACGAGATGTACGTCCCTACGATGTGGAAGCACGGAATCATCACGCCTATCTACAAAAGTGGTATCCGTGCTGAACCAGCAAACTATCGCCCGATAACACTACTTCCTGTGATCTCCAAGGTTATGGAGTCCATTGTGGCTGATGCTTTAATGGGGTACCTGGAGAACAAAAATAATTCTCGTTCCGGAACAGCATGGATTTCGCCAAAATCACTCCTGTACAACTAATCCCTTGATTACTCGTGCAAACTGGACGAAATCTGTGGACGCTGGTGTAGTAGTCGACGCGGCCTACCTGGATTTCCCAAAGGCATTCGACCGTATAGACCATCGCATTCTCCTCCACAAACTCCAGAAATATGGAATCGGCGATCCTGTTCTGGGCTGGATAGGAGACTTTCTCGTGCAACGTCACCAGAATGTGAGGGTTCGAAGCAACCTATCAGAATCCATCGAAGTTCAGTGCGGCGTACCTCAAGGCTCGGTACTTGGACCCCGCCTGTTCCTGGTTTTCATAAATGATCTCGCTAGCGTGCTATCTTCTAACTGTTTGCTATTCGCTGATGACCTAAAGGTATGACGCACCATAGCTGCAGTGGAGGATCACACAGCGTTGCAGGAGGACCTGGACAAAGCGTACACATGGTCCATCGAGAACATGCTGCATTTCAAAGTCAGCAAGTGCAAAGTTCTCAGTATACGGCACAAGAGTATGCACAACTACCGCCTAGGACCACAAATTCTACAGCGGGCTTCTCACAAGTGCGATCTCGAAGTGATAGTTCAAGATGACCTCGGTTGTTTGAGGCAGACTGAAAAGGCAGCTAAGAAAGCGAACCAGTATCTCGGCCTTCTTCGCAGAGCCTTCGGGAAGTTTAACCCTTCGATCTTTCCAAAAATGCTTAGTGCGTACGTGAGGCCGCACGCGGAATACGCTATCCAAGCATGGCAACCCTGGTTCAAGAACCATCTCACAGCGCTCGATACTGCACAAAGTAGGGCAACGAAGAGCCTCAGAGGTTTGACCAGCCTCCCCTACCCGCTCAGGCTGAAGACCATCAAAATACACAGTGGACGTTATCGGCGTCTAAGTGGCGATCTCATTATGGTGTACCAGATCCTGAGAAACCTCAACCACACATACCATTCCCTTCTAATACTCAGTCAGAGCACATCGCTAAGAGGTCACCAGTTTAAGTTAGTCACGCAGTACAGCCGCCTGGAATGTCGGCGAAACTATTTCTCCCTTCGAGTGGTACAGCCTTGGAACGCTCTCCCGGAACACGTAATTAATGCACCCACCCTATCCCTTTCCAAAAACGCCTTGCCGATACCCTGTCACACTTCCACTACATGCTATAGCTCATGACCACCAGATGCTGGCACTAATGCACAACAGACAGGGGATAGTGCCATAACCCTACTCGATATGAGTCACTCCAAACGCCTTGCACGAAATTTGATAAACGCTATTACTATAGAAACTAGATTTCTGTATCCTGTCCACCCAAGATAGTTGCACGTGAGTAAGCGTTGTCCTTGCTATCGTTTTTTTTTAATTTTTCTCGCCTATGATATGACCAATAACCACTCCGCTTAATGCTCTGTGTGCGTGCATTCTCATTTCAAACTCCCCTTATACGACAATGTAGTTACATCTGTAAGCGCCCGAACTGACCACTCCATTATCCCTTCGCTATCTTTTTTGTCACTTTAAACACCCTACGGGACATGTCAAGCACCTGCTTTTTAGTCGTTATAAATCATTGTTCATTTAATTACTAATACCCCACAGCTAGCCAGTCCGATCGAGTCAAGACCAATAAAGATCTCGGTAGCATTGTTGGCAGATCAGAAAAGGTTACTTACGTCATTTAATGCACGAGCAAGATAAATGTACCCACGGCAGTGGGCAAGCCACCGGCTCTATTCAAAACTCGAGAACTGAGCGTATTCGGGTAACAAATCCGCTCCACAGTTATCAGTAGTCTATAGGCTACACACAAGTAAGTTAAGTAACAGAACATATTTATCCTTAACAAAACATTTGAAGGTTCTGGACAATTTAAAACATATCCACCAGGAACCGCGCTGGCCAAGTTGTCGAATGATTTCCACAGTTCACATCGTACACAAGTCAGGTTGATTGTCAGCGAAAAGAACCGACAGGATTGTCACAGAGCATTGCATGCTCACAGAAAAGGAAGCGATGTGGAAAGGATGAAGAAGTTGAAACCGCGTTGAAAGACTGGATGATCTGGGTGTGTTGGCATAAGCAAACAATTACAGGCTCCCGTTTGAAGAAAAAGACGGGAGAATTCGGGGAAAGACTTGTAAAAACCTTTGCTGCCACAGAAGGATAGTTGTAAATATGGCAGAGTAGAAATCAAATTGCGTACAAACGTGCGCATGGTGATAAGAATTCCGCGGACTGAGCAATCTGAAAAAACTGGTTGAAAATCAATTGCCGTCAGAGGAGTTCGTCACCATTGATCACGACGTGGAATATACCTCAGTTATGATAATTTTGTGGATGAAATCATCAGTAAACTTTTAGACAACAGACTAGAATGGAAAGAAGGTATCAAGTCAGAGGATGACTTCCGAATTCCCCCGTGAGTGACAGAAATCATCGCGAGTCGCATCCAGGAGTAAAGAACCGCGTAAACTGGCTGTATAGCTACATACATTTGCGTGGGCTAGGCAATGAGTTCTTGTTCAAACTGGACTTCATCAGTGCAAAATTGACTGGAGTGGCAGCTCAAAATAATGTAAAACTGACGTTGGCTTTTGTTCTCAGCAAAAGTATAGTGTAATGCTGGCTTTTGTAGCTACCTACGTAAGATTCTTTACGTTATGAATTTTAAATTATATTTCATGATCTTCTGGACGAACGTCATTTGTAGGTTTTATTTACAAATACATATTTTCTCCTTCTTAACACAGTACAATTCAAGTGATATACTGTACAATAGTTTAATGGTTGATTCACATTTGGAAAAAATGGCAAAATCGGTTACTTGCCTAACCCGCTCTATTGCCCACTTTTAAAAATCCCGAGGGTGGACAGTAAAGCGGGTTCGACTGTATATTGTAGTCTGTTTGTAGTTCAATAAAATGTTTAGGTGTTACCGACGTAACAGTTTCCTCCGAAGTCACAAATAAGAGTTACCTTCCGGTCATGGAGCTGTAGAGTGTGTGGTGCAATAGAAATGTGACACATGATTGCCTCTTTCAGTTGGCTACAAAGGTCCGAAACTAGGTCCGAAGGGAAACTGATAGATTGGAAATCGATGGTTCTCCTGGAGTCATACTGGATTAGCAGTGATGCAGAAACGGGGGGTCTGTGAAGCCTCAGTATGAACATTTTGATTAAACATGGTTTCAGCACCAAGGTACGTTTTTGTGCAGTAATTCATTCAGTGAAGGAAGACCCATGTATGTGATAGTTAAGCAGCACTTATAGCAAAAAATCGTCATTCGTCCCATAAATTTGAAGTAGGCTTCAGCGTGTCAGTGAAAACATCCAAGTCTTAATTTCGGCGAAGTGATTTATTTTAACGATTCTCGTCATAGTTAATATCGATATAATGACAGGTTAAAATATTCCCGTAAGCTAAGAAAGCTAGATTGGGTTCGATCAAGTCTAAACACATTGCCATGTTCTCGGATCTGACCATTTCATCGATAGGGATTGTCACAACAGACGCATACGCATAGAAGCACGCAACACGCGTCCATCCAATGGGGTAACTAGGACCACTGAGTCATCAATTGTGATCGAGGTATACAGTGCTCCTGGTCAAATTACGGCCATGCTGGAGGAAGCGCTTCTAATAGCGTCTTCTATTCACACTGTCCGGGTTACAGTAGTCTGAACGCAATGGCTTCTGTTGTCATCAGTAATCGTTTTATGGTTTTTTTGTACAGCGTTTACCGCAACACATAAATCTCTGAAGCCTTCGTGGTCACAGCTTGATGACTGCTTTGGACTAAGTACTCCGAAGTACGGATGTTGACATAGCTAACTGCGCCATTTCACAAGCTATTGTGTAATATTATGGAAACAGAATGTTTGCTTGGACGAGCTATGTTGCACCACTGATGCAGGTGTATTGTTATAGGATAGAGGATTCAGGTTGGACCGGGAGTCTATCCATGAAATGATAAGTAATAAACTTCTAAGTGGTTGGCGTCATCCGGATTCGGATTTGCCTGTCACTGTGGCAAGCCACAGGACGGCTGCGTCTACAGAGGGACCATGGATGGCTTGCGCTACACCACTCACAGCTCCATGCACATACACCATATCAAGTGTAAGCACGAAGGAATAAGACCGGGAGATATGCGGATGGGAGCCACGTTTCATCAACGGAGCCGGCCCACACTCCTTCACAGGCAAACACAAGCACACTGTTCGAAATGAGTTGGAATATTGGTAGCTTTAGAGGCATGCTCAGTTGTTGTGGAGTTCTCCGAGCTGGGCAACTTGGTTGCAAACGTTCCGCCACCATTCGAGGTGGCATCTTCAGTGCGGGATTGGTAGCAGTAAAGTAGCAGTAGCTCGTAGAAAGCAAAACCATTATTGGGTTTGTTTTCAACCAGCTACTGCTACTTTACTGCTATCAATCCCGCACTGAAGATGCCACCTCGAATGGTGGCGAAACGTTTGCAACCAAGTTGCCCAGCTCGGAGACCTCCACAACAACTGAACAAGCACACTGTATTTGGGGAATCAAGCGCACACAAGGCGGGGGTTGGACCGTTGTCCCCTCCACACTGAGTGCATGGAACCAATCTTCGAGCCTAACACGGCCATAACGACCGTGCAGCCCGTCCCCTCCAGCAACGACCAAATGTCTCCTAGAGCCACCATGGTCGAGGTAGTGGGTAATAGACAGATGCTCACCTTGTCAACATGCACATCATGCGTAACCATACCGGGGATATTAAGCAACAGCCAATAAATTGACACGATAAGATGAAATAAAATAAATCAGAAAATGCATACAGATACGCCGGCGTAACTCTTCACTAAACGGGGCATATACAACAAATTGTTTATGAACTAATCCGCGGTAATTTCAATGCGTCAGAAAATACATTTTAAGAAAGCGCCTAAAGCGGGCAAGTGATATCGAAATTAACTACAATTAGCTTCAGCGAGGTGTGCAAGTCTATAGAACTTAGCACAGGGGGAGATTAATATGAAAAAGAAAAACATGAGGACAAAATTGCAAACCAACCACCTGAAATAAAGAGACTTAGCATGCAAGCAAGCGGTTAGTAAATCGCATGCAGCATACCTACAAACGCTGCGCTGTTTCTGCCTACGTTCTCTGCAGCACCCTCCGTCGCTTCGGTGGTGGTCCCCAGTGGCCACGCTCATGGCTCATTAGGCTTGCTTGATTCAGGCACGCGCGACCACATGTTCTACAGCACCATGCGCTAGATGTCGATGGAGTACAACTAATCTGCGCTTGCCGCTTCTTCTCTGCATGCATCAGGTCTTTCTCCCGCACCTCGGCAACTGCCTTCGTGATTAGATCGCGCCATGCGAGCCGATCATCCGCCTTCGACTCCCATGACCTGCAACCAAGATTAGAACATGAGTGGCTCACTTTGATCATGTTCTGGTAACAAAGCTTCGGTTTCCCCATATGCCGCCTCTCAATACTCGGCTGACCATATGAGAGTTTTTCGGTATCCGCGTAGAATCCATACGGCTCACATGACCGAGCCATCTCAGGTGTCTCAGTAAAAGTATGCAGTCCGCTGAACACATTCCCGTTTGTCGCAACACTTCCGTGTCAGTAACTCTGTTGCTTCATCCGATGTGCAGAACTTGTCACAAACACTGTTGATGGAATAGTTCGAGATTGAGCACATCCCGCCTCGGTATAACGTCCACGTTTCACTGTCGTATAAAAGAAAGCACAGCACCATGGATTTGTAAACCATCAGCTTCGTGCCTATGGTAAGCTGATGGGTGAATAATGAATAATGAATTTATACGGGTTAAGAAGCGTTGCTTTACAAGCCCCGTTGGATAGTTGGTGGGGATATCAACATAATAATTATGATGAAAAGGATAGTATAATAGTTAACACTTTAAATACGAAAATAAGGACTTATCGTTTGCTTCGCTGCAGTCCTGCGATCCACTTAGATTCACAACACACACAGTTAACAACAAATAATTCCAGGGTAAACTCCAGGTGTAGGATGGAGACATAGTGTTAAGTAGCAAAGTGTAAGTGGATGAGTGCATCGTCCAACCGTTGGTTGTTATCATCCATGATAATTCTGTTTCTCGTGGCCACTTGTTGCGTGGTGTGCTGTGATATGATGAACAGCAATCTGAAGGCGATTTTCTCTGTTGCTTCAGGTAAGCTCGTTTGGCACCCACACTCTAAGTTTCTGAGTAAAAGTAATCGATCGAAGGGAACGGAATATCATCGCTACATTTCCTTTTGTCGCCTATGCCAATCCTGTGCAGTTTTGACGACCAACATAGTTGAAGTTGCTATTTCTGAACTTGAAAAACCGATCGCAAGCAGTGATTACACCCATAGCAACTTATTCGTAAAAACAAAAATACCCCGATCCTTTTTCAGCTACCTTATGATTACGGTGAAATGCGAAATAAGGCATGAAAAACAGATTTTTGTGCTGCCTAGTTTTTCCATCCATTTACCTGAAAGTTAATTAAGATTAAGTTAATCAGAAAAATGATGGCTATGGGTTTGGGGAGGATAAGATTTCCTTTCGAACCTATGCTTCTGCTTTGACAAACTTAACAATATTAAGTGGAAGTGAACAAAACATATTAACGCTAGGGATATGTTACAACGCCATATTTTACAGCCAACCAGCTAGATCTCACAGTCAGAATACTGCACAAAAACAAGAACGCACGGATTTCCTAGGCGAATTTCCTGTTCAGTTCTGGACCTCATTGTGCACCGCGCATTTCGTAATTAGACTAATATTAGTAAACTTACGTTTTCAATCTTTTTGCAGATTGCACTTCTCACAGCTCCCTCGATTTCTCTGCAGAATGCTTTTAAGGTTGTTTCGGTATTTATTTTAATGCTCTGGCCTTGACCGGTGGCCGAATGCTTCCGTTCATCGGTTTGGACTTCGTAGGTGCAGCCGAACTTGCAGTATACCTAGTCTACAGGCAGCATCTAGTGATTTCGTGTAGCCGAATCGCCGGCAGGGTGTACAGGCGTACAGGGGAAGCCTTCGTTGTTCACATCTAAGTGTGTGGTATAGGCTTCACAGCTTTTGCTCTACTTGTAACTATTGCCCCCATCCCGAACACCATATGGACTTCCAGCCATTAATTATAAACTTCCGCTTTTTACGATGCTAACAAAGTATAATAAATGGGTGTTGAGATGACTAAAGTCAAACAATATCTAGTACACCAACAGAAGATGTTCGTTCAGCCGTTGATAACGCCTAATCAATAGTTCCAGCACATTCAATCGTTGCTGATAAGTGGGATTACATAGACCCATAATGTCATCCGTTGACCTGCGTCGTCGTTTCCCCTGCATCATGAATTATTGATTCGACCAATGTGCTCAGGATTGAAATAATATTCGAGTTGAGTTGTGCGCACTTGGGTAAAAGCGTCAGCAAACTCTCCGCTGGAGTCCACATGTTACAGCTGATTCAGGATGTTTTGTATAACTTAGGCCAATCTCTATAAGGAAATTAAGCATATCTACTTTAGAAGACGTCTGTCGGTTGTTTACCCCATGCCCATAAATGGGTACATGCAATGGCATATATGAATAATCCGGGCATCTTCCACGTAAAGTGGCAGTATATGCTGAAGATAGTGTTCAGCCAGTCTGCAAGTTGTACAGAGATAAGTAAGGCTTTTATAAAATCCCTGGTTGCAAAGAAATTAACTCATCTTAAACATTTGAAAAACGGTTTAGTGCGCTTGCTTTCCTTTGAATTATCGAGATCGATAAGTTTCAGTTTTTATGAACGATTTCCACATTTCCTTTATAATGATAAACCTCTGTTTTTGGTAGTAATTTCTCCCTGCTGGCTGTGGGAATCTAGTATATATTCTTATAAAGTTATGTGCATCCATATATACACCATCTTTCCCGTCGGCAGCGGTTCAATCAGCAGAAACGTCCGCTTTTACCAATTATCACAGATCGCAACGGGACATTTATTTGCTTGCACACACTGAACAGTGTTCGCTTAGTTATGGCGATGTTGAGGTCCCACAAAGCTTGAAACTCAAAAGAACTGTAGCAATATTTCTTCATGATTATAAACGGGATATTAATCGATTAACTGCGAGGAATTTACATGTTTTCATCTAATGGTTTAGCTAAATTTTCGCGCTTTTGGCTAGGGACGCTTATAACTCTGAAAGTAGCAAGTTGAAATCCCGTCAGGTTCGTCCCGGTCCTATGATCGCTCGCTTATTCATGCATGATGAGTAGGAAATTCAAACTAGCTACTCTCCAAAAGTTGTTAATGAAAACCAAACATAGGCGACGCCTTAATTTCTATGCATTATGGCACACCATAATAAACTTCATTACCATCTAACAGGTATTCACGGTCTCGCACCCACAAAAGAAGATCAGGCACAAAGTCGCCTATCCAATTCTGGATTTCGTCGCCATTTCTATGGCTCTAAAACCTGGAGGGAGGAATTCGTTAGACTAAGAGTACAGGATCTTTTGTGAAGTCCTGCTAGACGAAAGCGACTCCTTATCTATAATTGACTGGTTCGGTCAAGCTACTGCCTCCCATTAACATGTCAGTAGTGTACGAGTGCTCCTGGAGTAAATCGCGTTGCTCCAGCGATATGATGCTGTTTTTCGCCAGACAGTTTAGTGAGTCACTCTATTACTTTAGAAATAAAAGTAGCATGTTTACTGGGTGATAACTAGCAGATGCGGTATCACTAGCTATTTTGTGAATAGGATTAATTATCCCTTGTTTCTACATTGATGATCAATTATCTCCACTTAAAAGCGCTGACAGAATCCGGCTACCTGTTCAGATAGAGCACCGGATGCGGCATGTAGTACTTACGGAGGAAAGTCGTTTAATCCTGGTGAGAAGTCGGTAAGCAGTGATAACAGATTCTTTACCACCGTAGAAACGGGGAGATCATTTGATATCCTAACAGTCTGGAATGCATGGGAATGAAGTTGGAAAGCATTGACCGCGCCAACTGCTAGCTGTCTGTCTTCACCAATAGCAAAGAGTGGAAGTATTCCACGCTACGTTTTGTGAAGTCTATTGGCATGCTTGTATAAGAGTTTAAGTTTCGTACGGGTTCACTTCGGCACTTCTTGCGGATGTCACTTTTCCTAGGGGATTAACTTCACCAAGCAGCTGTTTTGTGTCAGCTATGCAATGCAGCTTTCTACGCTAGGAGAGCTGATTGAAACTCGATATGCTAAAAGAGTAAAGGATATACATTTTCGTGTTCTACTCGCCGTGCTCTACTCCGTCGCAAGGAGACTGGACCTTAACGTGGTGCGACGGTTTTCATACCTCATTGACCCATTGAGCTATACTGGGTGATGCCTCCGAGCATCTTGAGAGCTACTCCTACCAGGTTGGTCAATGGTGAGAGGTCAGACAAACTCAGTCTCCTGGTCCACCAGCTTGGGGTTTGAAATGGGACGGCGTCTATTTCTGTAAAACTAAACCACTGCCACCTCCCCACCGCCTTGCGGACAGGCTTTTGAGCCAAAGGCTTTGGATGAGGACCCTAATCGTCCTCCTGTCTAGGTCTGGGCGCCCTGGCAGTATCCCAGCCTACATACAACCATGACATTTTCTTCAAACATAAACTTCATCCTGCATCGGCCGTCGCGCAGATTATCAAGGGTCACCTTATCTGCTGCATACAGCAGGGCGGATAACCGAAAATATGCTACCGCTGACGTCTCCCTTCTTTCTTTTCCACTTGTTTCTCTTACCCCCATCCCAGCCCCAATTATTAACCTTCCTTCTATAATTCCCAGCTTAATTGACAGCAACCGAAGTGCTACTGGAGTAGTACCATCTGCGGACACCATCCCACAGCACCTATCGGACGCCTATCGGCAAAAGTTCCTTATAAGGCCACGCTGTCCCGTTTCCATGGCGACATTCAACGTCCGTACTCTAAGACAAACAGGTCAGCAGGCTGCAATCGCACGCACCTTGGACACACTGGGTGTTGATGTGCGTTGTGTTCGAAACTAGGATTAATGACCCTAACGGGGTTATTGAATTGACCGCACCCGGCATATCCTCTCGATATTGGTTGCACGCATCCGGCGACGCCGATGTAGCACTCACGGGTCAAGCTAGTGTAGGTATCATTCACATCTCCAAGGCTGAGTCATCGTTGGTTGATTGGATTCCGGTGAACAGCCGTTTATGTGCAGCCCGTTTGACAACAGCTAAGTTGCATTCGCGAAGTAAAACAAATCGCTATTTGTTTGTGATTTCCGTTTATGCTCCCACCGACTGCAGTTCTAATGCAGTCAAGGACACTTTCTATCACGAACTGAACGCGCTACTATGCAGTGCTGCTAGTTCAGATATTATAGTATTGCAGGGTATATGAACGCACAAGTAGGGCGTCTGAGCTCTTCAGAAGCTCAGCTGGGTGGTAAGTATGGACTTAACTCCGAACGGACTGACTACGGCGAGCGTCTGCTGCAACTGTGTGCGGAGCACCAGTTGTTTCTTACTAGAACTGCTTTTAGACACAGTGGGCGCCGAAGTGCCACTTGGCGTCCACCTGTAGCTGGCCAGCGATGGACCCAAATTGACCATATAGCCATAAGTTACAGGTGGCGCGATTCCATTCTGGATTGCCGCTCGTACTGGAAAACCTGTGTCGACTCTGATCATGCCCTGGTGCGCTGTCGTTTCTCCATGAACTTTACCGGAAGGCACACAAAGCGTCTCCCCCGATTGGCAACGGAGAAATTGGCTCAGCTCTCGGTCAGGCAAGCCTATCAAGAAGCACTGCATAGCGAACTCTCGCTGTCTTGTCCTAATGACACTGATCTTCAGTGGAATAGGATCTCGGCCGTTATGCACGACGCAGGAGCATCTGTTTGTGGCACTATCAGTCGTCACCGCACCAGTCGCTGGATATCCGAGAGGTCCGTGAACCTATTGGAAGCTAGGAGACACCTCCTGGCTGGTTCTGAACACAGTGTGACCAGACGGGCTATTAGGCGTGAACTAAAGCGGAGCCTACGTGCTGACAAGGAAGCCTGGTGGACGAGTCGGGCTCAAGAAATGGAGGAGGCAGGAGCAGTAGGCAATTACGGCAAGCTCTTCCAGCTAATCCGCACCACTGGTCCAAGAAAATCAGGCGTCAGTGAGACAATCAGAGACAGCGCGGGTGCGCTGATACACAATAAGGAGCGCCGTATGGCTCGTTGGGCTGAACACTTTGAAGATCAGTTCAGCTGGCCCCCTGCTCCCGGACCTCTTTCTACTCAGGTGACGCAGGACGAGCCATGGACGGTTAGTTTAGAGTCTCCGTCGGAGGCCGAGGTCCGAAACGCTATCACAGCTCTCAATCGTTTTCGTGTCGCTGGCCCGGATTCCCTCCCACCTGCTCTAATTAAGGATGGAGGTGAGGTCCTCTGCAGGGCACTGACCTCTCTATTCGAACGTATCTGGAACGAAGAGGGTTTGCCGGCCAATTGGAGCGTATCGATTCTCGTAACAATATACAAAAAGGGCAGTCGCACAGACTGTGCGAACCACAGGGGTATTAGCCTAACGCCAGTTGTGACAAAATTACTGGCCTCGATTATCGTTCGTCGCCTCACTGCAGAACGGGAATCTCGGGTTAGGGAAGATCAGGCCGGTTTCCGCCCAGGACGTGGCTGTATAGACCATATATTTACTTTGCGGCAGGTGCTAGAGAAGCGCCATGCATACCGCAGACCGACAATAGCTGTGTTCCTCGATTTCAAGAGTGCGTTCCATTCAGTCGATCGATCGATTCTGTTCGAATTACTTGCGCGAAAAAGTGTTCCCACGAAATATGTGAACATCCTTCGTGCTCTATACTCGAACACTACAGGCCGCGTCAGGGCCTACGGTGTCCTATCGGATAGCTTTTCTACTACAAGTGGCGTTCGTCAGGGTTGTCCGATTTCCCCGTTTTTGTTCAATTTCGTCGTGGATTCTATCATGGCGTGTTCCCTTGCGGAATCTCACGATGTAGGCGTTGAAGTGCTGCCTGGTGAAAGGTTAGTTGATCTAGATTATGCGGACGATATCGTCTTGCTTTTCAACAATGTTGAGGCGGCACAATCAACCCTGAATAGCCTATCCAGAGTGGTCCCATTATTTGGCACGCACTTCGCACCTTCAAAGTGCAAAGTGTTGCTGCAGGACCACCAGCCACTTGATAACCCCTTGACGCTTGCTAACGAGGAACTCGAGGTGGTTGATCAATTCACTTATCTTGGCAGCTGCATCAGCAATGGTGGGCGCCTAGAAACTGACGTGAGCTCACGCATTGCAAAGGTCAGAGCTGCCTTCTTGAACCTGCGTCATCTTTGGCGACAGAAGGGAGTTTCCCTCCGTCTGAAAGGCCGTGTATACAAGGTCACAGTGAGGGCCGTTCTGCTCTATGGTAGTGAAACTTGGCCCCTTCGGTCTGAAGATCTGAGGCGCCTTCAAGTCTTTGATCATCGTTGTCTGCGAAGCCTTGCTGGTGTCGGATGGCACCAGCGTGTCCGCAACGATGATGTGCTTAGGGGAGTACTAGGTAACGATAATCATGCTAGCTCCCTAGAACAACAGATAGCACTGAATAATTTGCGTTGGCTCGGGCACGTGCTCCGCATGCCTGGTCACTGCGTACCTAGGAGGGTCTTGTTCAGTTTACCAGGTGTAGGATGGCGCAAGGCTCGAGGTGGACAGAAGTTGACTTGGCAGCGGGAAATGAAGTCACTGACGACCAAACTGGGTGCCGTTGGTCCGTTTCGCCTTCTGGGTTGGAGTCCACGTGACTCACCTTGTGCTTGGCTCGAGACGTTACAGGACATGGCTCGCAACCGACACCAGTGGCGCGTCTGCTGCTGTCTCCTAATCGGATTGTCTGTTTAAAGTGTGTTTGGTGCTGAGTTATCTGCGGGGTAATGGCTGATTATGACGCGTGGCAGTGAAAGCCGCAAGGAAGCTGTCTCGCCGATGCCGCCTTATCTTTGCACGATAGCCAGCTTTTTGTGACGGTATGTTGTCCACACAAGGTATAGGCGCCTTGACCCTGAATGTTTGCTTAGGGCATTAAGGTTTTCAGGTAAATCCCCCTTCTCTCCCTCTCCTTATTCTTTATTTCATAGGTCCTCAAGGTTGTATGGCAGCGAAGCATCAGTTCAAATGGCTGATGTACTGCTGTCGATGATGATGATGATGATGATGATGATGATGATGATGATGATGATGATGATGATGATGATGATGATGTTCTACTCGCTAGAAATGAATTGGTTTGTTTTGATAATGGAAGGATTACTACTCTGAGATCTGACAACTAGCGGGCTAAATGTCACTGTGAATGTTACCTACGCGACTTTTTGTGAAGAAGGTTTATGTTGTCCCTGTAACAAACGCAGACAAGAAATCGAAGTGGGTGACAGTGTAGATATTATCGTTTGCTTCTTTGAGCTATTCCGCATGTCAGTAGAGTTACAAGGTCACTGTAACCTACGAGATCGAGTAGAGATGGCTTGTTCAGCTTTCACAACCTAGTGGAAAAGATGACATGATTCCACAGTGGGTAACAGAATATAAAACCTTGGAGACAGGTTTTAAACTATGCGTCATTTGGTACTGGCACTTTCTGCTCTTGGACATTAAACTGTTGCAATGAGAATTTAACTGTATCGCCGGTCCAACACCACTTCCAAAGCGTAGTTACTTTATAATCCATTTCTGACCTACCGTTGGATAGATGAAAAATTACGGGTATATGGCATGTGCCTAGTTCCGTAGCCATAGCCGGCACCAAAGCAAAGCCGGAGAAAATGCCTCAGGGTGGTCCATGAGCTCACATCGATAACATTAGTAGTAAGAAATTATGCAATTTCCTCGCCCTGCTCTATCTGCCTTAAGAAGGGACCTGCCGGCTAAATCAGTCTCATATTAATCTGTTCAAGGCTTAACTAATTAAGGAATAATCCCAGGAGAAGACGTCGGAAACAGAAAGTAGGGAACAAGCTTGTTTTAAGATTTTCATAATCAGGGTAATACAACCACGGCAAAGCTGGCTAGAATAGACACAACGGGTTTAAATTCGGTGAATCACTGAAGCAGTAACTAGTCGATAAGACTATGTGATTGGTCTGCTTGATGTGAACTCAGGCGCAGTGGCGTGATTGGCATTGTTAGTCGTGTTGGCCTGTGGCCAAGGTAGGGTTAGAGTTGGGACGTGGTTTTCTGTGTACATAAGTCCCTGTTTTGGAGCCGAATTATGATCGCCTCTGCTATTGACAGCCGGCAGCAACTGGCTACACGTGTATAACAACCAGATACACACTAGATTGGTGTGATTTTATCCTGCGAAGTGATTTAGTGCTCGCAGATTGATGCGTACGGCAATACTTCACTCGTCACCTTCTTCCTCACACCGCTGTAGGGCCAAGCTGGGCGATGCTCTCGAACCCTAATGGACAGTCGCTGGTCTTTTTCCCAATATCCCTTGCTGCACATAAGTGAGAGAAATTGTACACATAGAAGGAAGTCTGCTTTGTCGTGCTTGTATTGGCCTGATGGCAAAGCCCTGAAGACAAGCATGTTCTCTAGCTAACTAATTATTGCTAACCTTGGTGATATCCGCGATTACGGGGTCTGACGCACTTTAGTTTCTGTCAACTTACTCAGATAGCCATAAGCGTTAGTGCACCTGCAGTATGACACTTATGATATTAGAAACACGTTTGCGAATATGAAATTCAGATGAAGTGTTGAGCCTACCTTTTGGAAGTCAGCTGGTAAGGGATTCTTTGTTCTCGAATTTCGATCGGGCTGCGTGGCCCAACAAAGTTTCCCGGATCTTGATCTTCACCCGCATTTCGGGTGCTATTCAGTTGGTCTCACTACAGGTATGTGTAAATGCAGATTTTACTGAGCCTGTGAGTTCCAACAAAGTACTGACCAATTAAGGCCGTGTACTTGCAACCCTAGGTTGAATTTCGGCTGGCATCCTGTTATGGAACCTCAACGAGCTGTCCAGTAGGGCTGCTGCCAATCTCCGCATTGCAGTACTTCTTTCATTCGGGTGGGATCGCAGCCCTTGTAGTTAATAGATGAAGGAATTCTTGCAAACGATCCAGTGATAGCATAACCCAGAGAGGGGTTTGCGGATGTAGCGGTACTGTTCTCGTGTACCTGTCCGAATTTTGTTATCAAGAGAAGTCTAAGAATTCAGGAGCCCTAAAAACCAGTAAGGTCACATTTCCTGTCCGTTACGGAGTGTCTCCTTGGTTGTCCGTCTCATTTAGGTACCATTTCCGTTGGGGGTATTCGCACTCCACACGGTGACTTGCCAAAACGAACTGTTGACAACAGCACGAACTCTGAGTCATCATCGGATTTCATATTTAATCGAAAAAGTAGAGGTCACAAAAATACACCTATTTTTGATAAATCCTTCGTCATACCCACATGGTCAGTTGAACTCGCATGAAAATCGCATAGTAGATGAAATGTCACTAGTTAAATCCCTCCAGAAACTTGAGCTTATTATGCTAAAGTATGATTTAATGAAGCATGTACACACTGTGTTTCCGTTTAGCGAATGCCTATTTAAGAGTCGCAGCTGATGCTCTAGGCTATTTACTAGACGGCATTAGAAACGCCCGCGCAAGCCGCGTCGTTGTTAGGTATAGCTTCGTTGGATAAAGGGAAATACAAGCAAACCTCGTCACTCCATCCTTGTCGTGGAAGATCGATCTATAGTGTTGCTCATCAAGCGGTACTAACCGATTCAGGATTGGACGTAAATTCAGGTAATGGACAAAATTTTTCCCTGTTTATTTCCAGAAACAAATAAAGGGCTATCTGTTGTAGATGACCAGAGTTTGGTGCATGCATTTACAACTAACATTTCAACCCGCTTAACCAACGGATAAGACCCAGCCTAAGTAAGCATAACTACAAAATTTGCTCTATCGAGCCTGCAGTTCAGAACGCAAGAATATCACATGTGAACAGCACACTATGAGCTCAAATGTCCAGCGACGTCGTCGTCGACCGTTGCATCTGAGGCAGAGAGGGCTATTTAGTTGCGAGATGCATATGTGCGTTAGTGTGCGCCAAGTTTGTGGCCAAACACGAAAATAGGTCAGTGGTTGGCGCGTAGTTGACCCCCTATATTCATGCAGAAGCCGGTCACGTTTACCATCGCATTCTGATGTTTAACCACTAGATTAACTTGAAGACGCCTATACATGAATCTGGTTGTACAATAAACCCAGCTGAATTACAGCCAGAAAACTTGCCGAAATATTTTGCAATTGCTGGGATTATTTTTGACCAATATTACTTTATTTCCCACGTAATTCCTGTTTAAAAGACAACTTGATGACGCACAACATGAAATGACATATTCGGCAGGAAACGACAACACAAATAGACGTCGTGCTCATTAGCTCATAAATTCCAGTTAAGCAGCTTTGCACCTTTGTTTATGAGGATAAATTGATGAGTTCACCGCTGTGTAACCACCTCTGTTGACCTCACTTAATTTTGAGCACTGCATGCCCACGTAAAAAAGTTTGCCCTACTTGTCAAACTATGGATTTCTAACTCATGAGAAGCCATTCTTTCATCATTCAACACGACTTTAGATTTTTATTGAGGGTCATTTTTGAAGTACATGTTGTGTGGATGGATTGTGACGCGCAATTCACATGTTGACCACGATTCTCATTGAAGTGAACCTTGGTATTTCGACCAATAGGACTGTAGCAAAAGCAGATAGCAATTGGATATTGCTCGCCTGAAAACAATTAAGGGTAGCGGTCACAAATAACATCTCAATGACCCCGGGTTTGATGCCTGCTAACTCTATCCGATAGGTAGTAATAACATCGAAACGCGTCATAGTAGTGCAGTGTTTTCGGGCGGGCAACACCCAATTTCTAATTGCATCAGATACGGTCCTGGTGATCGAAAGACCAAGGTTTTACTTCAATGAGAATCGCGGTCAACATTGAGATTGCGCGTCGCAATCCATCCACACAACGTGTACTTCTAAATGACCCTCAACGTGGTTCATTATACCGTTGTGTCAAGCAATACCGGTCATGAGCCGTTGGCTTAGGTGTAGCAGTCACAAATAACATCTCAATGAGCCGGGATTCGATGCCTGCTAACTATCTGATGAGACGTAATTAGATCGAAACGCATCATAGGAGTGCCGTGTTTTCGGGCGGACAATACCAAATTTCTATCTGCTTAGCTTGTATTCTGTGCTGTTTTACTAGCTCCCCGGTTTCCGTTTCGTGCGGAACTGTACTATATTGGTTAGCATAATCTGGAAGCATGCTTTGATGTATAATCAATGGCGAGGATAACTTTACATTGTTGCTAATGTTTTTCCTTATGGTTTAAGAACTCAGATTCGGTCATTGATAACGCAGTCATCTCGGTAGTTGCTGCTACCCGTGGAAGAATATTCTCAACACAAGACTCCTAAAAATAGGGTCAAGGCTTCTACTACTTCAGGAGACGCGCAAGATGAGCACTGTTGACGATTCTCAGAAAGATAAAACAGTCGTCCAGAGCTAATCCAGAAGTATGTTGGCTGTTCGAATGAGTTAAACTGTGACGAATTCAGCTTAGAAAGTTTCACCATGAGTTCGATAAAATTCAGTTAGTTTGGCTCGACAATTTTGGCAGATATACTCGTTATCATCGAACAGTATTTTACTGTCTCAGGCAGTCGACTTACAGAAATCCTTCTGCGCAGTTAGTGGCAGCCATATATCTTTTCAGAATACCAATTAATTAGGGATTTTGCAAAGTGTCATACCATCAAGAACTGCTTAGTGTACGTCGCTGTGCGGCGAACATTTTTACACCACAGATTAGTGATATCACCTCTGATCCTTGTGGAAGTACATTAAATGCAGGCTGATGGGTTGAATGCATATTTTCGATATTTAGTACCGACGTTCGCAGACGGAAGGCGCAGGTCATATATTCCAAATAGGCTACAAGTGTTGCGTGTCCAATCATTACTTACCCCAGCATGTTATATTCACAGATATATATATGTATGTATGTATTTATGCTGAGGCTGATGGCGGGTGAGCCTATGGTGCGCTGAGGCTGGTGGTGGCTAGATCCTGACAGATGGTTTACCCACTGCTGCTACTGCTGCGCCATAGTCTCATGTCCTGGGCGCCTCCATGTGGCGACCGCTGGGTTGGAGTTGGTTTTCGCCCTTCTCCCTGCTAAGATCCAGGACACCAATCCGCATGACTGCTAACTGACCATGTGCTAGACTCGCTGCCTTTCGGGTGTTCATTTAACCGAAGGCTTTGGCTGAGGACCCGAGTCGTTCTCCTGTCAGGATTGAGTACCAATGGTTTTGGGAGTGACTTCGATTAGTCGGCAAGCCTCCATGTGAGTGTTACCCCTTTGCGATGCCCGCAACACATAGGCCATCCTCTATATGCCCAGTTGAAAGGCCACAAACGTGTGTGGGTGTGTGTATGAGTGTGTGCGATGGATTCAAAGCCCCACTAATAAATCCATTAGATAGGTCGCCCATTCTCAAGCATACCCATCTTAAAAAGCCAGCGGTAATAGTGACGTCGTTAGCGTACATAGGTCCCGTTAACTCCTGGGTACCAAACGGTTGCTGCTGATAATATTCCACACTCACTCGTACATTGGATTGAACAATTGGGTGTAGTGATCAACAATTACCCCTGGAATTCATGTACTCTACAGCCCTTCCTCGCTTTGGAATGCAGTTTGGAAAATCGGTGTTCAAGACCCAACAACTTTTGTTGCAAGTGTCCACACGTTGGCTCGTCCGTGTAAGCTGAATAGTCCCAGCAAGTCAGTGACTAGCGATTAACATGCTGATGTTGATGCTACATGCTCTGTTTCATATATTAGTCACAATAATGGGTGTAGCTATATTTCCAGCTGAACATCGCTCATACTGAAGTTAGGATAAGTCAGCCATTATCGAGATAAGGCGCGGAAGAGCAAACGTTCCTTTTACAATTTAAATTAGAAATGACCAATCATCTAGATTGACTTAAAAGTAGATTAGTCCAACAATGGTGTTACGGTAGTGTTTAAATAAATATTTAATTGGAAAATAGCTTCAGCACAAAAACAAGTGATTTGTATGCTGACAGTTTGTTAGTAAATTGTAAGTGGTAAAATTATGATGAGAAATCCAGTTCGCATGGGAATATCATACGTTCAGTTAACCACCTTATCTGCGCCATCTGCCGAGGCTCTTGATACCCATTATTCGTCTACCCTCATATGATTAACTATGCAATGCTCACTGTTTCCATTGCAAATCACACCACTGGTATGGAGATTTACTGGTTCATTGCTTTCTCAGCCATGTCTAAGTGGTTCCATTCCAAATCCCGTTGTGAAGATACCATCGTGCCTAGGTGTCCCACGACATAATCATTTCAGAGATATTAGATAATTAAATGTTGTGCAAGGTACTTCTTGTAAGTTTGCTAAAACAGCTTGCACACTCTTTCAAAAGCCGATGATAGAACAGGGAGCAGTGGACTTTTCCACATGTGCATTTAGTACATTTAGTTGTGCATCATTCTACCTGGTAACCATACTCACAGCATTTGCTTCAGTATTTCCATATCTGTCTCAATCTATTGTTGATACCCACACTTCTGACTAAACTGAAGTCTGTCGTTTCGGTTCCCATCCAAACGCTAACTAACCACTGACAGTCGTAGTAGTTACTTATAATTCTACTTGCGATTTTCTAAAACTAGAGCAATCTGACTGTTCTTCTTTCATTCCATCCAAACTCATGCACGTACGTTGTGCTATGGTTAGTATTTCTTCATCCAGTTTGTGGTAGTCCATACACAAGTGTGAACAAATACCCGTTTGCAACATTGCAGGTACTGTCACTCGAACCAAGAACCTTTGGTATGTCAACTGATATCTCACGTTGAATGACTAAGTGGAAGCCATTTAGAAACAGTTATAAGCACCACAATTCAGCCTGACAGACGGATGGCATCTTCACTCGCGTAACACCATGATCTGCTGACTCGATGTCTAAATGGGACTCGGCTAAAGTACAAAACGCGCTAACATCTGTTCGTGTCTCGATACATTCCCATCTGACAGATGGATCTTATTACGTTTCTTCTCGTGTGACACGGTGACTTATTAGGGGTTGCAAAATGAGGTCAATGTATCCCATCTCAAGTGTCTCTATACGCCTCATTGTGCTGCGGCCACCTTCAGGTAAACGCATTGAGATTCAGACAAGTCATCAAGGTTGATTCCCGGAACAGCGGCAATACGTTGCGATATCCGAATCGAAATGCATGGGCATAGGTAGTATTCTAAACACTGATGAATTGGTCAAGATATGCTAGCGGTCCGAACGAATGACCAAGGGGAAATAAATAGTAACACATGACAGACTGCCTGGTGGTTCTACCTCCCTGTTGATTCTCGCTCACCTCGGAAAACAGATGAGTATAACGGGTTCTGGTTTTACCTCACGACACGGATAGGTTGCAGTGGACATAATCGCACCATTTCCCTGCTAACTTGGAAACTTGCTTACGCCATCTCCGTCATTTTATTGGATGGCATCCTTACTCTATATGCCGCATGTAAGTCGCGCTTGGGTACAGTTGCACTCTAGCATGAGTAACTACTGACTTGGTGCAATGTGGTATCTTTATTGCACCTGCCTAGAACGGTTGTATTTCGCGATGACTTCACATGTGTTGCGCATTACGATATCGTTCTCATCATGACCTATGCTATCCTATACTTGCTACCTTCTCAAGCGGAGTCTAGTATGGTTAAATACCGAGACAGTGAGCTACGGCATTTTCCTCTTCATAGTAGTATACAGCCGCGATCCACATCACTATGTGAAATCCATGGTATTACTCACCATAACCGTAGCTTGACCAGCTGCTCAATGCTAACTAGCATGACGCTTAGAGAGCCGGTGCATTGCAGAATAATGGTTCAGTCCATCCATGAGCTCATTCGTACTATACATGTAGAGCGCAACACCTAAGTGCACACTATTTCACTGTACCAGTAGTTTAGTCATCATTCTACCTAGCAGTTGCTTCACTATTGCTACATCGGGTTCCTTCAAATATGGATGTCCAAGATTTAAGGCTGTCACGTCTAAATGTTGAAGAAAACATCAACAGTTCGTATTGGGTAGTTATTCTCATGCCTGCGAAAGTGGTTGTTAGCCTGATGTCCAAACGAAACCCATACACGTTTGTCATACCATTGATGACGATGTCTAATGTGTCTCTGTCCAGTTTGTGACAGCTGCTCACACTTAACTTTGGATAAATGCATGTGCATATGTTGTATTCGAACTGCCATTGGACACGGGTGACGCCAATCTATGTATATATGTATACTGATTGAATTCGACGAGGATACTCATACAGCTTTAGTACGGCTAACTTAGTGCAGTAAAACGATAATCGAGCAAACCGGAAATAACATAACCAGAACATGAAGAAGATGAGTTTATGACAAACTCATGTTGAATGCAGGTGTTGCGAATCCAAGGCAAATGTGATCGATGCGAATTCCGTGGAATGCTCAAAAGGGCGGTTTCTCAGGTACCGGAGAAGGCACTATTGTATGCGGAATAGAAGCACCATGAGTATGTTCCCATTCAATGTATTAATCCAGGCCAATAAGGCGGCGTGTGTGGAACGTTTGACTGTGTGATGTGTAATCTGGCATTTCAGAAGTAGATGTTGTTTGAGCTCCCCGGTGTGGATGCGCTTGATGTGAATGTTGACAAGGTGCCTAACTGTCTATTACCCACTACCTCGTCCATACTGGCTCCAGGAGACAGTTGGTCGTTGCTAGTGGGGACGGGGTGCACCGTCCTCGTGACGGTGCTATGCTTAAAGCATGGTTCCATCTTGTGTGGAACGGGCTACGGTCCAGCCACCGCCTCATGTACGTCTGTTGTGTATGAGTTCCCAATTAGGCCGGAATGCTTCCGTTCTGCTTGTTGAAGGAGTGTGGGCCGGCTCCGTTGATGAAACGTGGCTCCCATCCGCATACCTCCCGGTCTTATTCCTTCGGGTTTACACCGGATATGGGGTGTGTGGGTGGAGCTGTGGGTGGTGCAGCGCAAGCCACCCATGGTCCCTCTGTAGGCGCAGGCGTCCTGTGACTGTCCCCCTGGACGTCACAGTGACAGGCAAATCCGGATACAGACGCCGCCAAATCATGTTGAGGCTGATGGCGGGAGAGCCTATGGTGCGCTGAGGCTGGTGGTGGCTAGATCCTGACAGATGGTTTACCCACTGCTGCTACTGCTGCGCCATACTCTCATGTCCTAGGCGCCTCCACGTGACGACCGCTGGGTTGGAGTTGGTTTTCGCCCTTCTCCCTGCTAAGATCCAGGACACCAATCCGCAGGACTCTGCTAACTGACCATGTGCTAGACTCGCTGCATTCGGGTGTTCATTTAATCGAAGGCTTTGGCTGAGTACCAGAGTCGTTCTCCTGTCAGGATTGGGCGCTCTGGCAATATCCTAGTCCATCCTCTCCGGAGGTTAGGAAGTGGACTATCGCCCACTTCCCGTAAAACCTAACCATGGTAGACCACAGGTTTACGGGTTATAAGCTCACAGCTCGATTGACGTAGAGCACGAGTGCCACACATTGTCTCAGACGGTGGGAGGACACCTCCGGGCGTTCAATGGTTTTCTACTTCCCGCCTAAAGCCAGGCAGCCCCTGGTCAAATTGGTGCATTAAACGCCAAAACCCACCTGCGTCTGGCGGTGGTCGCATGTGCGTATCCAATTACGGTCGCAAAACACATAATAATTTCCAGTACCTCAAAGGCTGCGTGTGACGGCCGTCAAGCAGATCCCAATCTGTCTCTGCCATCAGCTTCCCGAGCTGGATAGACTCCACACTGCCTTGTGGGTCAGGCTATTGAGCCAAAGGCTCCGAGTGGAGTCCCTCAAGCAAACCTCCGAAGCATAACGACCACCTCGCGTGCGATTGCCCACCAATGCAATCGTATACCTGCGCGCAAAGCACTCAGCATCGGGTGCTGGAAAGTGCGCACGCTACTGGACCGGAACTCCAGCGAGCGCCCGCAGCGACGCACTACACTGGTCGCAATGGAGCTGGCGCGCTACCACATTGATATTGCGGCGCTCAGTGAAACGGCTCGCTGAACAAGGTAAGTTGCATGAAGCAGGTGCTGGCTACACATTCTACTGGGTGGGGAACGCCGCCTCAGCACCACGTGAACATTGGGTCGGATTTGCAATATCCGATCGCCTGAATGGCCAGCTGGTGGGTGAACCAACGGGCATCAGCGCGCGACTGATGACTGTTCGCCTACGACTCGGAAGAGGTACGTTTGCCATTTTTATAAGCACGTACGATCCGACCATGTGTTATCCTGATGACACGCGTGATCAGTTCTACACTGAGCTATCCTCCGTGATACGGTCTGTGCCGAGGAGCGACCGACTATTTCTGCTGGGTGATTTCAAAGCGCGCGTTGGGCGTGATGCATCGGTGTGGACAGATGTTACTCGTCCGCATGGCATTGGTTCAGCGAATGTGAACGGTGACAGGCTGCTCTCACTGTGTGCCACTCACGGCCTGACGATCACGAACACTCGGTTTGCACTGAGTGCGAGTGATATAGCAACTTGGACGCACCCACGGAGTGGTCACGCTCACCTGCTCGACTATGTCATCGTACGTCAGCGTGATATGCGTGAAGTGCGCATGACACGTGTACTGCGTGGAGCTGAGTGTGGCACTGATCACAAGTTGGTGCGGACCAAACTGTACATATATTTTCGTAAATCAATGTATTGCACTGCCGCCGTGAATCGGCGTAAACTTAACATTCTCTCCCTCGGTACTGTGGCCAAACCTACTGAGCTGGAGAAGGCGATGGCTGCACGCCTGTGTTGTGATGTGGACTGCAAAGCCACAGTGGGCGACCTGTGGCACCACATTCGCGACCGGGTGACAGCTGCTGCCGAGGAGACCATCGCGCGCGCAAACTGTAAACGGCCTGATTGGTTTGATGACAACAATGTGACGATTGGCGCATTGGTGTCAGAGAAGAATGCAGCATTTGCTGCACATGTGGCAGACCCCCGTGACTTTGGAAACAGTAGTCAGTTTCTCGAACTTCGACGGCGACTGACCCGAGAGTTCCGTCGCAATAAAAATGCATTGTGGACGGAGAAGGCGAAGCAGATGGAATGCTACGCCGAACGCCGTGAACACAAGGAATTCTTTGACTCCTTGAAGGCGGTGTATGGACCGAGATTGGAGCCGCTGAGGACACTGATCGATGGTAGTTCAGGCGCTACCTGCACTCAGACTGCAGACATAATGCAGGTCTGGCGAAAGCACTTTGACTGCCTCTTGAACAAACGTTCAGAGATCGACTGGCCTACATTAAATGGCCTGAAGCAGCACGATGTGAAGGCGGATCTGGCGGATACGCCGAGAGTGGATGAGACGCAGAGAGCACTTGCTCACCTGCGAAACGGCAAATGTTTCGGAGCCGACGGGATCCCACCTGAAGTATTGAAACACGGTGGACCCGCGTTGTTGACTGCGCTGCACCACTTGGTGCAACGCGTGTGGATTGAGGAAGAGGTGCCTGCTGAGCTGAAGGATGCCCTTGTGCTACCACTGTACAAGGGCAAAGGGAGCAAGCAATGTTGCACGAATTATCGTGGCATCAACTTGCTGAGTTTTGTGGGCAAGGTGATTGCCCGAATCCTGCTCAATCGCCTCGTGAGTCAGGTTGTGGAACCTAACGTGGCGGAAGAGCAGTGTGGATTCCGTTCGGGTCGCAGCACTATAGATTTGGTGTTTGCGGCTCGTCAGTTGCAAGAGAAGTGCAGAGAACGACACCAGCCATTGTACTCGCTTTTTGTTGATTTCACCAAGGCACTTGATACGGTGAACCGCGAGGCATTGTGGCTAGGGTTGGATAAGTTTGGTTGCCCGCGTATATTTGTAAGTTTAATTGAATGTCTGCACAGTGGTATGCGAGCGAGGGTGCAGCTGAGTGGAGAGACCTCGGATGACTTTCCACTTGTCACTGGTATGAAGCAAGGCTGTGTCTTAGCTCCTGCCCTGTTTAATAAGTATCTTCATGCAATGTTGTCTTGTGCTTTTGATGCAGCTTGTGCTTACGGTGTTCGTGTGGAGCACCTTATTGATGGTGGGTTGCTGAACATCCGTCGTTTCGGTGCGAGAACTCTAGTCTGTGAGACAACTATCCGTATGTTGCTGTTTGCTGACGACTGTGCGTTGTTATCACACAGCGCGGATGAGTTGCAGCACATGACTAGTGCTCTGGCTTCGACAGCGGCCAAATTCGGGCTCACCATCAACACAAGCAAAACGGTGTGTCTCTTTCAGCCTTCACCGGAGGTGCAATCTTCAATATTGCCGCGAATCAGCATTGGTGCTGAAGTATTGGAAACCACCTCCCGCTTCAGCTACCTTGGGAGTGTGATGTCGACTGATCAGCAGCTACACGTTGAGTTGCGTATTCGCGTGTCGAAGGCAGCTGCGGCATTCGGGAAGCTTGAGTACCGAGTGTGGAACAACCATCAACTTACCATTGGCACGAAGGTGATGGTGTACAAAACCATGGTGCTGTCGGTTCTTCTATACGGCAGTGAAACGTGGATGATGTACCTAGGCGGGATGTGCGATATCTCGAGCGGTTCCATCAGCAGTGTCTGCGACGAGTTTTGCGAATCTGCTGGGGAGACAGAGTTGCAGACACGGAAGTTTTACGCCGAAGTGTGATGTATGCAGTGGACTGCATACTTTTACTGCGACACCTGAGTTGGCTCGGTCATGTGAGCCGTATGGATTCGGCGCGGATACCGAAGCAACTTTTATAAGGTCAGCTGAGTATTGGGAAGCGGCACGTGGGGAAACCAAAGTTCCGTTACCAAGACATGATTAAAGTGATCCTCACACTTTCTAATCTTGATTGCAGATCATGGGAATCGAAGGCGGTTGATCGTGGTGCATGGCGTGATCTAATCACGAAGGCAGCTGCTGAAGTGCGGGAGAATGCTTTCATGCATGCAGAGAAGAAGCGGCAAGTGCGGAAGCGGCAAGCACCAATGAATTGTACCCCATCGACATCGAGCGCATGGTGCTGTAGAACATGCGGTCGCGAGTACCTTAGTCGGGCAGGCCTAGTGAGTCATGCGAGAGGTCACTCGGGACCACTGCCGAAGCGACGACGGGTCCCGCAGTGAACGTAGGCAGCACCGGCGCAGCGTTTGTATGCACGCTGAATTCGATTTATTAACGGCGTGCATGCATGCTAAGTCTCTTTATTTCAGGTGGCGGGTTTTCGGTTCTGTACTAATGCCTTTCTTCCTCATCTAAATGTCTAGTGGGCAATGAGCTAGGCCCTTTGGGACCACTACAGAAGCGACGACAGCTCCTGCAGAGAATTACGGCGAGCCGGCGCAGCGTTTGTAGGCACGCTGAATTCGATTTACTAACCGCGTGCTTGCATGCTAAGTCTCTTTATTTCAGGTGGTGGGTTTTCAATTTTGCCTTTTTGCTTTTCTTTCTCATATAAATACCACCATGTACTCTAATCCATTAACTTGCCCACATCGCCTAAGCCAATTGTATTCGATTTCCATAACATTTTTGTGTTCGTGGCATTCCGTGAACCATACTTCCTGACCTCGCGCACTTAGCTAGGATTTGTTTATAAACAACTTATTACATATGCTCATTAAATTATGGTTTATGTCACCATTTCCTTATGCATTAATCGAGCTTTTCTCTCGTTTTTCTTTCTCTCTTTCTCTCTCAATTGTTTGGCTGTTGTTTGATATCCCCAATGTGGCTGCGCCTGATGTGCATGTTGACAAGCTGCCTACCTGTCTATTACCCACTACCTGGTCCATACTGGCTCCGGGAGACAGCTGATCGTTGCTGGAGGATACGGGGTGCACGGTCCTTGTGGCAATGATAGGTTCGAAGATTGGTTCATTGCACTCAGTGTGGAGCGGACTACGGTCCAGTCACCGCCTTGTGTGCGCTTGATTTCCCAAATACAGTGTGCTTGTGTTTGCCTGTGAAGAATTGTGGGCCGGCTCCGTTGATGAAATGTGGCTCCCATCCGCATACCTCCCGGTCTCATTTCTTCGGGTTTACACTGGATATGGGGTGTGTGGTTGGAGCTGTGGGTGGTGCAGCTCAAGCCATCCATGGTCCCTCTGTAGGCGCAGGCGTCCTGTGGCTGGCCACATTGACAGGCAAATCCGAAACCGGATGCCGCCAACCATATATTTTCGTGGACCCAGCGTTCCCAATCCATGAACTGTGTGTCCCCGATTATTTTATTCTTTATATCGGCAAACTCATACTTTGGGTCCTAATCATTCATCGGCTAATCTGCTTTTGTTTTCATTTGAATTCTTCGCAGGCAGTGTGAACGGCGGAGCAAGCGCTGAGTTAACATATGATCAACGTGCCCAAAACAACTATCTGTACAATGAAACCACGCAGTTCGGTACTTGTCACGTTGTTTGCGATTTGAAAATCCGTAGACGGAGGTCTACATTTTTGATGTGGTTCTGTTTTCTTGCACCAACACCGATTAAAGTGCATCAAATTAGGAAACAGTGCGTGTTACCTATGCTTTGGAGTTTCACAAATGTGGGATAAGTTAACTGGACACTGGTGACATAGAGGGCGGTTTAGCAGATTTGGCTGAGAGTGAACAAAGGCTCGCCATTGAAGCTGCCCTAGCCAGTAACCCGACATAGCCATCAAAATCACTAGTCCTGAATGAAGTGATCAACTATTAAGCACTTTGATCGCTTTAGTGAAAGCATGTCAAGTCAAGAAGTCGATTTTATGCACCGTTGATTGGTTAATTTTCAGCCGTAACACGCGCAATCGAAACGGTAACGCAAAACAATAAAGTACGTAAAAAATACTTAAAAAACCGCGACTTAAACAACGTTTCTTGTGTGCTACAGGATCACTAACATAATTATCTGTTTAGTTCTTGAACTATAAGATTCAGATCAAGCAGAAATCTAGCTACATAAGTTATGTCATGTCTGCCGTAGGCCCACGTGCGGGCATATATGTCTTTGTAGTCTCCTTATATTGAAAAATAAGATTTGCAGTTGAATAAAAGGTTATGTAAGGAATGGCTGATATCAGTGAGTATTTCGAAGTATGCTTTGCGCATGAAATAACATGAACCGACACACTGTGTTGAACTAAGGTTGGTTTAGTAATGCCGCTACATCGATATAGGTGTTTCAGAGACTTATGAAATAGTTTGAAGTGCTTACCCAATAGGCCAGGTCCAGTGTGGTAAAACACATATAATGATGAATTGTAGAATCAACTGGTGGGAGAATTAGGGCGAACAAAGACGTGAGACATACAAAGACAGTCGCCTGACTTTGGTGAGTACATCACTCACGTGACTTGACCAAACTACATCATGGTTCAGTGGGATTCCCAGATAGTTCACTGACATCGAGAAGCTCAGGTTTTCGCCCCTGATGTTAAGTTGTAGACAGTCAACGACGAGTTTCTGGTAACAATCTGTCTTTTGCAATGAAAGCAGTACATCATTGAACTTGGAAGCACTCGACTTTAAGCCGCGGGAGTCTGACTGATGCACGACATTGTAGCATGGTCGAGGAGACTGAAGTTAGATGATTCGTGCCGATTAGTACGTCATCGACATATTTTAGCACTATGCGTGCTTCAGGGACTGTGGAGCCTACGTAGATAGAGAATAAGAAAGGCGAAAAAATGGCTTATTGAAGAACACCGCAAGTAGTGTTAAGAGGCAAGGAGCTCCTGCCGTTGAACCTGGTCATCTGAGTACAGTCGGCAAAATAATGCTGTAGCAAGAAGGCTATGAATGGTTAGGTACCAGAAGCCAGATCTTGCAACAAGGTTTCATGGTTAACACAAACAAAAGCGTGGGTGTAGTCAAGGAAGGATACACGTGCGACTTTGTTCTTGCTGTCTAGCCCCGATAGCACTGAGTGCACTAGACAAGTCACTGCGTCTTACGTTGACCTCGAACTTTGTTATGCAAATTGATGCGCGTCATTCAGACAGGATTGTACTAGCAACTTTTCGAGACTGAATTTCTCGAAGACTTTTAAAGCCACCGAAGTGCACGTAATAGGTTAATATTTACCTGTCCATTTCTTCTGAATTGGTGTTATGTTAACAGCTGTACAATAGTTTGCGACCTTGCCTTGGTTCAGGCACATGGTGTACAACTCAGCTTGCGGTTGGACTAATGAA